>JAUMIR010000002.1:65047081-65697359 GCA_030847615.1 Gambelia wislizenii
CCCTTTCCTCAACTTCACTCTGCACAGTTCCTCAACCTCACTCTGCATAATTATAGCATTTTGATGCTGCTGTAACTGCCAATCGTTCCATCCAGTGGAATCCTGAGGGATTCTTACATTATCTGCTAGAGAAATACAGTCCACTCCTCTGAACTACAACAATATAGCTTTCTGGCAGAAAAGTCCAGGTTCCTTTGACCAAACTGTAAAGTCCAGGATTCCCTAGAATTGAGCCATGGCAGTTAAAAGTAGTATCAAATTATTGTAATTATGCAGTTTGGATATATCCATAGTGTAACTTCAGGGGCATTTCCCAGACAGGGGGAATATTTTCATTTGTTATATTCCCAAATCCTAGTCTCTCTACAGTGGCGGGTGGCTACAAGTGCAAATAGAATGGTGAGATCAGCAAAGAATGGGAGGATGGGAAGGAAGAGCAGGGAGATAAAAGAGCCTGGATAAAAGACGGTTAAGGGGCGATATGATAGCCCTGTTTAAGTATTTGAAGGGATGTCACACTGAGGATGGAGCAGGCTTGTTTTCTGCTGCTCCAGAGACTGGAACACGGAGCAATGGGTGCAAGCTCCAGGAACAGAGATTCCACCTCAACATTAGGAGGAACTTTTTGACAGTAAGAGCTGTTCGGCAGTGGAACACACTCCCTCGGAGCGTGGTGGGGTCTCCTTCCTTGGAGGTCTTTAAACAGAGGCTGGATTGCCATCTGTCAGGGATGCTTTGATCAAGATTTCCTGCGTGGCAGGGGGGTTGGACTGGATGGCCCTCGTGGTCTCTTCCAACTCTGCAATTCTATGATTCTATGAGAGGAGAGCAAGTTGGCAGTATGCTGCCTTGTGATACCATGTACATACATGGAGGGAGTTGCAGTGTGTGGAGATTTTAACATGGGGAAAGTAATCCCCAGGGAGATTGGGAGAGAAACAGGGCTGTTCTGGTAGCAGAGCTCCATTTCGCATGCCCCTTTCCTTCTCCCGATCTCCCGTCGTCCTCCCTCCATGCTGCTTCCATTTCCCTCCCGCTATGTTTTACTAACGACAGTTCCTTTTTGGTAAAAAATTGCAGAACATAGCGGGAGGGAAACGGAAGCAGCACGGAGGGAGGACGACAGGAGATCGGGAGAAGGAAGGGGACATGCGAAACTGGAACAGCCTCATTTCTGTCCCAATCTCCCCGGGGATTACTTTCCCCATGTGAAAATCTCCTGTGTGTGGAGTGGATGGACAGATGTGGGTGGGAGGCAAATGGGAGACTAGAGAGGGAGTGGTGAGCATGGAAGTAATAGTAAAGAGAGATGGGAGATGTTTGGGAACAGAGAGATACGGAAAAAACAAGAGAAAGACCAGAGTATATGGAATAATTCCAAGACATTGCTGTGTTTGTCTGGAATATCAGTAAGCAAGGGGATCTTATAGAACCTTAGAGATTTGGGACTTTATCAGACTAGCATGTAAAAATGCTGTAATCCCATGAGGGAGGAAAGTGGAAACATAGTGGCATTATAACACTTACTTTCGCACGTCGCTGTAATCATGCAAAAGAATCGCCACAGAATTATCACATGATGAGCACTAGCACTTTAAGAATGGAAGTTTACGTCTGTGTTAGCTGGGGTGCTTGATCTCAGTGGCTCTTGCAAGAAAACGCGAGTGTGGTTAAAACTCCAAAAACACCTTAAATAACAAAGTAAATTAACACTCAAGCACTGAAACAAATCTAAAAAACTTCCAGCAAAATGGGAAAGTTCCTAAAAAGAGCATCTTGTTGATTGACTTCACATTACCACCCAGAGGTTTTCTCCATGGCAACAGCAACGGAGGAAAGAGGACCGCCCAATCATGTTGTATTCACGCAGTTATACCTTTGACGTGTTTTCACACACCTTCGATACAGCGAAAAAGCAGTATTGAAGATCAATTGACAGGTTAAACTGTTAACAAAAAACTACACCTTATTTGCATCTGGTGCACACACTGGCCACAGGAGGATGACGTCGTCTGATAATTTCAGCCCGTTCTGATTATTTTTGCCTTGTCTGATAAAGTCCTAACTGAAAGAAAGAAGTTGTAGCATAAGCTTTCATAGGAGATTAACAGACGTGTTAAAAGTGGCATTACACGAATGCCAGGAGATCCCAAAAGGGCTCCCTTCTCAGACGACATTGTTCCCCTCTTGTTATGCACCCATTCTACTGCTGTTCCACCGGTGCTGCTTTTTTTGATGGGATAAGCCATCAATATATCCTCGTTTCATTTCTGTCATGGATGTTCCTGCAAGTGAAAAGGTGCCCCATCATGCTGGAGAGATCCCAGCGTCAATGGGAGCTCCCTGCCAGAACACTTCCGGGTGAGATCGGGACATCCAGGTAAGTGACACACTTTTTATGATCCTCACCGGGTTACTTCTACCTTTTAAAGTGTGTTTTTGTCCTTGCTGTCATTTTTTTTTGGTCTTATTTATATTTTTATTTTTGAATTTCCTGCACTCATGTCTTCTTGCGAGAATCTGCAGGATTTCAGTTCAATAAGTGAATGGAGCTCCATTAGAGCTCTGTTCACTCCTGGGCTGCCGGAAAAACGGGAGAGGAGGTAAGTGCAATGGGGAGGGTGATTGTGGCGTGACAGGGACGGGACAGAGGTGGGAGTGGAGATTCTTGGACAGGAATGCTTTTTTTGTTCCTGTCTGAAAATCTCCATAGACTTGGTCTACTTCCCCATACATCTGAGGAAGTAGACCAAATCAACGAAAGCTTATGCTACAACTTTCTCTCAGTTAGTCTCAAAGGTGCTACAAGATCCTCTTGTATAGTGTATGGAGGAAAGATGGTCATGGCATGCAGTTAAACACCTTTAAGTACAAAAAGGAAGAAGAAAACAGAAAAAGTGGATGGAAGAAACAGTGATGGTAACAACACAGATATTGCCAAAAATATGGAAGAGAAAGAAGACTTTCAAAGAAGTTTACAGTATAAAAGAATGGCTAGAGAGAAAAGGGGTAGGGGAAAAGGATGGGTCTACACATGGCCTAAATAAAGCATAACAAGATCCATAAATTAAAGATAATTTTGTAAGTAACATAGAAAATTGTTCTTGTTGGTTGTTATTTTTTAAAAAATAATATATTTCCATCATGTACGTAAGATTCTAATTTTACTGTGGGGTATTGTTTCTTCTAATTTTTTATTTATGGCAATAAACAATAACAACAAATCAATACAACCAGAAAAGGAAAAGAAGAAAAGCAGGAGGAAAAGCAAAGTAAAAAAACAGCAACCCAAAAAGTAACCCAAATATTGTTTTTAAGTTTAGTTCTGTCCCAAAATAAGTACACAGTATCCTTTTATTTGCAGAATTGTATTAAAAAACTGAACCCCACTATGTTTGTTGATGTGATGGTGAACCACATGATGAAGTCTTGTTCAGTTATTAATGAAATAAAAGGAGAGCAAACTGTAACAATGTATCTTTCCTGAATTCTTCTCTAATGAATGTTGGACAGGGGGAGTCTGGACTTTCATTTTATATTTATAGATAAAGGTTTTTGTTTTTTGTGTTCTTCCTCTATGTATGTGTTTCTTTTTAACTTCGCTCATTCCCTTTCATTGGGTGGGTGGGTGGGTAAAATGGTCTTTCCCAAAGTACATGCAGCTATGGATGGATTTTTTTTGCGGGGGAGGATTAGGAATGTTTTTATTGAAATGAAACCATGGATGACATTTTCATCTTCATTTGGGCAAGTTTTTTGGGCAATGATATAGCATAAATTAAGATGTCAGATTTGAATTATGGGAGGTCTAAAATAAATCTCTCCTTTTCACTACAGACATAATTAATGAATGTTTTTAAAGCTTGTAGTGTAAACATAATATAGTGCCACCCTGGTACTAACTTTCCTGTCCCTGCGTTTAGGGTTATTAGAACAGGGAATGAGAACAATAATTTTGAGTAACAATAAGATTCAGTCACATTCCAGTAAACTGATTGGTATAAGTTAGATCAATAAAATAGTGACAACATTTTCTCAGGTAAACATGACAATGGCTGGGTTCTGCAACCCTAGCTCCAGTTTTTGATATTTTTCCTTATTGACATATACAGTACTCAAAAATGACCAAAATCCAATTTTTACACCCATTACATCAATGGGAATTCAGTACATCAACACATGTAAGTTCCATTGATTCAAAGGGTCTGTTCTAGTTGGGAGTTACAACAGGAATTTAGCTCTAGATGTGTGATATTTAAATGGGAGGAACAGTAAGTATAATGTCTTTGTTTCTGACATCACCCACTCTGTGCTTTTTGAGTTCTTTGGGTTATTGCCTGTATAAGATCCCCTTATCTATAATTGAATCACTCCCCTCTTTTTCAGAGGTTTCCCCCCCCCCCAAAAAAAGACACCCACAAACACACACACAAACATTTTGGCTACATTGGAGCTGAAGTTTTGAAATGCTGCCTGTCCTTGCATCACTTTTGTCTAGATGGGTATTTTGCACATTGATGTTTTTTCATGGGTATTTATAATAATATAATAATAATAAAATTTATTTATACCCCGCCCCTCTGCTATAAACAATCGGGGTGGCTTCCAACAATTAAAACATTGTAATAACGACTAAAAGCACCACCCACCCCCACCCTTCCCCATAAAAAGACATTAAACAATATAAAATTAAAACCATCTAACTAAAATCACATTAAAAATCACATTATTTCCCTGCTACTTCCATGTTTTGTTTTAATAACTTTCATCAAATTAAAAGAAAAGTGGGACAGAAACATCTTTAATCAGTCAATTAGTTCTTCAAAGGTTGAGAATGACCAACATCATTGTTCAAGGTTTGATGCAAACTTTTTGTGCAGTCATCTTGGATCCCATCCCAGGAGAATATTGGGATATAAATTCAATAAATAAATAAATAAACTTTTAAACAAGCAGGTCTGTCTCATCTTCTTGCAGTAGTGCTGCAGGTTTTGGGGTGCTTCCTGACAAATTTTTTTATTGTGCATCTGTCCTGCCCCATTCACAGAAAATTCATGCAGAGGAGGGCTGCTGTCACGCTGCAAAAACAATGCAGTTTGACAACACTTTAGCTATCATGGCTCCATCCTATGGAATCCTGAGATTTGTAGTTTGTTGTGGCACCAGAGCTCTCTGACACAGAAGGCTAAACAGCTCACAAAACTACAAATCCCAGAATTCCATAGCATTGAGCCATGGCAGTTAAAGCGGTGTCAAACTGCATTATTTCTGCAGTGTGGCAGCAGCTGGAGAGTCCAAACATCCTGTATTTTCTGACCACCTTTTCCAAGTCAGAGGCTTGTGGCTACAGTATGGAGCAAGGCGTTTTCGATTAGGCCTTTTTTTTTTTAATGGAAGATATCCCTGTGCCTGTCTGTATCTACATTTATAAAAAATTGCAAAACAGTTTCCCCCAGAAAGCATGTTGTACAATTGCATTAATTTGGATGAAACTTTGAGAGATCATATAGTTGTTATGCCAGTTTGTTGGACTGGTTTCCTCCAGACTAAAAATAATTGCTTTATAATAATAGTATTTAAATTTTGCAACAGGTAACTGATTTAAGAAAAGGGAGGATAAACTCCATAATAATTAGAATATAATGGTCAAGATCCAGTTGATTGCCATTGGAGTAAAAGGTACCATTAGCTTAGTAAAACTGGATCACTACTGGGCACACAGTGAGCACCATAGTAGCAAACATACATCTGTTTGTGCAATTAGGTCTTAGGTGCCTTGCTACACATGCAGTAAAAATGTCAACCTGCTAGCAGTATGGTCAGTTTTATTATGGTCAGTTGCAAAAGTGTGACACAATAGAAGCCTGGTTAATGTGTCTAGAGTGTTTCCCATTGAAGTAAATAGGACTCCTCTGGGGGGGGGGAATCTAAGCGAGACTGTAGACCTCATCCATAAAGAAATCTTAAACACAAAACATCAGATTGTAACATTTTCTATAACTGCGTGCAGAACACTGACAGATTGAAAGTTCATTTTAAACAAGGCTTGTCTGTTTCATTATTCCATTGATTTTGTGGGGTTTTGCCCCTAGCTAAATGTATATAAGATTTCAGTCTTGGCATATGTCAGATAAATACCATGTTAAAAAATAGGATTGGCAGATATAGGCAGTATATTTGCATTTCCCGCTTCTTACCTCCGATGGTAGGAGAGTGACCGGCACCCTCTCGTCCTCATGCATACGTCTGGATGCCTTCTGCCAATACAGGTAGTCAACAAGAGATCTGTGGTCAAAATTTCCTGTTGGAGGTTTTTCAGTCTGATCTCTCTGTATCATTCCAACTGGGACTTGGGGGTCGGGAGCCATGACTTCCATTTCACATTGTAGTTCCTTCAGTTCTTCTGGGGACAGATTTGCTAAGATCTCATCTTCATCGATCTCCTCAGAACAAAGCTCCTCTTGGTCAGAGTTTTGACTGAACTCAGACATGTTCTTGGCTGATTATAACTCCGAAAAAAACCACACCTTAAAGAAAAATGAAAAACAACCACCAGAACTGGTGAATGTAACGTACTTTTCTTCTACAGCCCAATGATAACCCTCTATATTCCTATCTGGCTTTTTGTCAGAAATGATAGCACAACTTGATCTTAGAAGATTCTTGTGGAAGAGTGAGTGGGGACTGAAGCATATGGTAAATCTATATTAAGCTGTGCTTGGCTGGGGGAAGAGAATTTATGGAGGTGCTGCCATATTCTGTTTTGAGCAACTTGTGTCAGCTGTGTAAGCCCTTCTGACATTTCAGTACAGCTGCTGTGTAGCTCTGCAGCATCTTCATCTTAATTTTCTAGAGGATTCCCCTAGGGAAATGAGAAAATATTGAAATACAGGGAAATGAAGACCACTCCCAGTGGCCTCTGTTTTAATTCCATGTTCTTTATTAAGTTCAAGCTCACTGAGGCTTTGTTCTAGTGACTTACCACTCCTTTTTACTTGTGATTGATTTTACTTGTGATTGATTTATGAGGGCCAGCTTAAATGACATTAGCAAATATCATAGTATTTATTGTCCCTAGCATTAAGAAATACTCTCTGAGTGATGCACTATAGAGTCACTGACATTCTGGATAAACAACACAAGGGTCTGGGACAACAGCATAAAGAGCATGTGGCAGTTATTTTTAACAACAAAATAGTGCTTTAAAAAAAATAATAAAATGCATATTTACCCCCATATCCACAGGGGATACATTCCCTGTGGATACCTGAAACTGTAGATAATAGGGAACCTTATTATTTTCAATGAGACAAATGCCAGAAGGTGACCATAGAGTCGCATTGGGGGACCTAGAAATGCCTAGAGAGAACATCTTTTTCAGACGTGGATAAGTGAAACCATGGATACCGAATCCTTGGATTTAGGGGCTGACCTGTATTGGAATTGTTTTTTTAATTTATTTTTTAATATTTATTTTTTAAAAAAGAGATAAAGAACAAAAACATATCATACAAATCCATATCCATACATAATACTGTGTCACAATACACATCAGAAATTTTGTTCAACTTTAAAGAATTAAGA
This sequence comes from Gambelia wislizenii, assembly GCA_030847615.1. Taxonomy (NCBI): domain Eukaryota; kingdom Metazoa; phylum Chordata; class Lepidosauria; order Squamata; family Crotaphytidae; genus Gambelia; species Gambelia wislizenii. The sequence continues at coordinate 65,054,666 of JAUMIR010000002.1, forward strand.
ATATAAACCAAGAGATTAGGAGGAAAAAAAAGAAAAAAGATTAGATTTTTTTTTTTGTTTAATTTTAAATTTTAGTCAGGCTTCCATCCTAGCTTATCTGAGCTATTGTCTCATATTTAAAATGTGGTCAGAATCACTCCATATATTATGGCAGTTCCCCTGAATGAACAAGTTTAGTCCTAACCCCAGGAAATCAGAGAATTTGTGCTTTGAGTCTTTTTTTTTTTTTTTTTTTTGGTCTTCTGTTTTCCTCAAATTTGTTGCAATCTTGCAATACTGCCCCATTTATTTGCAAAATATTACGATACCGTTGACCAGTCTGACCTGTATTGGAATTGTTAACACATTCTTAACAAACCAATGTTTAGCTTTTGGGGCAAAATTGATAGTTTATTCACTTGTTTTAGCTTATGAATAATTGCCCTAGATATTTATTCACAGGTACAAAACTGACTTCTGCTTTAAAATGAAAATGTTTCATAATAATAGCTAAAATCCAGTGCCATAAAAAATTAGAGTTGGTGTGCAAATGCAAGGGGCTTCCTATACTCCCAATACCTTTAAACTTCAAACAGGACAGTAATTGTATGAATGCACACAAGTTTTTAAAAATATGTATAGAAATCTTAGGAAGCCTTACAGGGAGAAATAATGGAGAATTCTCACCTGATATTGGGGTAGGGAGGTGTTGGGACTCTGAAGGAAGAGACAGGGGGCCCTTTCAGACTACACAATTATTGTACTATGATTCCACATTAACTGCCATGGTTTCATCCTATGGAATCTTGGGGTTCGTAGTTTGGTGAAGCACTAGAGCTTTCTGGCTGAGAACTCTAAATGCCCCTACCTAAATGGCAGATCTCAAGATTCTATAGAACAGAACCCATGCCAGTTAAAGGGGAATCGTAGCGCTGTAACTGTGTAGTGTGTGGAAAGACCCAGGGATAAATCAGGAGGCTTGACTACATGGGTGGGAAACCCTGCACCTACCTCATAGCTGTGGTGGATTTCTTTGATCCACAGTGGCTCCATAAATGCCATATGCACTGGGCTTCTACGGTTGCAGACTGGAGGTTCCTGCCACACTGTTGGTTGCATTGGAGTAAAAGGGCAGGCCTACACTGATCACATCGTACTATTTCTGGCCACACAGCCAGGGCTGCTCTGGTGTTTTGGTTTTTTTCTGTTCGCTTGTGCATGTGAATAAACACATATATGTGGTCCCAGAGTACTGTATTACTAGATAAGCAAGATACCCTTATCCATATATGCACACAATATTTTTTTTTTAAAAGAACATTTTTTTTTAAGTGCCAGAACAGACTCCCATCCATTTGAAGTCCCACCCCGGCTTTGCTCCAAAGCTAATCCTCTGCTGCCACATGGCCCCAAATCCAGGTTTTCCTCTCAAGTCCAAAGCAAACTACGAATCTTACAGGTACAGGGCTTCCTGAAGAAATGTGGATGAATATGTGCATTGGCGAAAATGTTTTGTGTCAACTGTGCCATGAATATAGGGTGAGTATGAGTTTAATTGCCCATGTAGACAAGCCCAAGGTTGTGAAACTTTGGTCATTCAGACATTTTACACTTCAGCTCACCAAAACAGCAACTAGCATAGTTAGTGATAAGGGATTATGGACTTTTTTAAAGAGGGTAAAAAAAGCCCTGAGGAGGTCGGGAGAAGAACGGGGCTGTTGTGCTTAGAGCCCCATTTCAGATGACGCCGTCCTCCTCCATCCTCCTACCAGTCTTTCCCTATGGTTCCTTCATTCTGCAGGCGATGCTTTTTATTGGTGGAAAACCTCTGTCAATAAAAAGTGGCACCTGCAACACGGGGGAAGGTCGGGAGGAGGACGGAGGAGGATGGGGCTGTCTGAAACAGGGCTCTGTAAGTGCAACAGTCCCGTTCTTCTCCTGATCTCCTTGGGTTTTTTTTTTACACCATTTGAAAAAGTCCTATGGGAGTTGTAGTCTGAAACATCTGCAGGGCTCTGTGGTCTCAAATTCACATCTAGTTTGGCTTGCATTTCTTAGCCTCTTCTGTGAAGCTTTTTTTTTTTTTTTTGCCTCAATCCTTTTATGATAATCTCTAACTGAAATAAAGTTTAGGCCCATGTATTTGCATTTGCTGCTGTTTATGTCTAATTTCTCCTTCTCTTGTTTTGTTGTTCATGCCTGCACAAATGCAATTATATTGTAAGCTCCTTGAGGTGTGATCTTGTCTTTTGCTTACGTTACTGTGTAAACCTTCTGTATAATGATGGTGGTATAACAATAGTGTATACTATTTGTAGAGTCTAATAACCTACACATAAACCCCCTCCTCCTCTTATTCTTATATTTATATCCTGCTTCCCTCCCCCTAAACTGAGACACAAGGGGGCTCACAATTTAAAAGAAAATATTTACATGTCATAAGCATTGTATGAAAGCACTCTGATAGATCTTTTTTTTCCTATTATAATTTCAAGTTGTAATGTAGATTCCATTAGAATTATAAGAATCATAGAATCTGGAAGAGACCACAAGTGCCGTCCAGTCCAACCCCCCTGCCATACTAGAACACACAATCAAAGCACTCCCAACAGATGGCCACCCAGCCTCTGTTTAAGAACCTCCAGAGAAATAGACTCCACCATACTCTGAGGAAGCGTGTTCCACTTCCAAACAGCTCTTACCACCAGGAAGCTCTTCCTAATGTTTAGGTGGAATCTCTTTTACTGTAGTTTGAGGCCATTATTCTGTGTTCTAATCTCTGGAGTAGCAGAAAACAAGCTTGCTCCATCCTCAGTATGATATCCCTTCAGCTATTTAAGCATGGCTATCATGTCCCCTCTTAACTTTCTCCTCTAAACATACCCAGCTCCCTAAACTGCTCCTCATAGGGCATGGTTTCCAGAACTTTCACCATTTGGTTGCCCTCCTCTGGATGTGCTCCTGCTTGTCAACATCTTTCTTGAATTGTGGTGCCCAGAACTGGACACAGTATTCCAGGTGAGGTCTCACAAAAGCAGAATAGAGTGGCACTATTACTTCCCTTGATCTCTAGACAGTATACTTCTATTGATGCAGCCTAAAATTGCATTGGCTTTTCTGGCTATCACATCACACTGCTGACTCATGTTCAGCTTGTGGTCCACTAAGACTCTTTGATCCCTTTCGCATGCACTGCTATCAAGCCAGGTGTCACCTGTATCTGTGCATTTCATTTTTTCTGCCCAAGTGTAGTACTCTATATTTTTCCCTGTTGAAATTTATTTTGTTAGTTTTGGCCCACTTTCTAATCTGTTAAGGTTAATTTGAATTCTGTGCCTACCCCTTCTAATTTGCTGTCATGCAAATCTGATACGCATGCCCTCTATTCCCTCCTCCAAGTCATTGATAAAGATGTTGAATAGCACTGGGCCCAGGACAGAGCCCTGTGGCACCCCACTAGTCACTTCTCTTCCAGGATGAAGAGGAGCCATAGGTAAGCATCCTTTGGGTTTGGTCAGTCAACCAATTATAAATCTACTCAACAGTTGCATCGTCTAGCCCACATTTTACTAGTTTGTTTGCAAGAATATAATGAGGGACCTTGTCAAAAGCCTTACTGAAATCAAGGTATGCTACATCCACAGCAGTCTCTTCGGACTTTTTCGGATGTCTCAAATACAACGCAAGCAGCCTCATCGTGTTGCGAGGCTGCTGCGCTGCAGGGCGTCCCTTTTGGATGATGCTCTCCCCTGCCGGTACTGTTGCGGTACCGCAGGGACATTTGAGCATTATATTTCGCTGATTTTTACTCACGAAAGTTGATTGTGAGTAAAAATCGGCGAAATATAATGCTCAAATGTCCCCGTGGTACCGCAACAGTACTGGCAGGGGAGAGCGTCATCCGAAAGGGACGCCCTGCAGTGCAGCAGCCTCGCAACATGACGAGGCTGCTTGCGTTGTATTTGAGACGTCCCAAAAAGTCCTTCATCTACTAAGTTTTGACTCTGTCAAAAAAAGAAATATGATTAGTCTGGCATGTTTTTTTTTTTAAAGAAACCATGTTGACTTTTAGTGATCATGACATCCCTTTTTAAGTGCTTACAGACTGTCTGTTTAATGATCTGTTCTAGAATCCTTCCTGGGGTTGATGTCAGACTGACTAGGTGGTAATTATTTGGGTCTTCTTTCCCCACTCCCCCTTTTAAAGATGGGGACAACATTTGTCCTCCTCCAGTCTGCTGGGATCTCTCCCATTCTCCATTGTGGCCTGATCATTGTATTCATTTGGAATGGGACAGAACTACCTCAAGGTGATTTTTGTTCAAACTGTTCATGGGTGACATCTTTTCTAAATGTGCGTTGATATGTAATAGAATTATCAAGGGTGCTTGCAGACAGATGGCTCCCTATGCTACAAATCAAATAGAGCTGTGCAGCTATTGCACCTCTCCCTTCCCCTCAAAGGATGTTTTATGGCAAGAACAAGAAGATCCATAGCTTAATTTTAACTTGTTGTTTTCTTTTTGGTCTGTTTAAATTGTTTTATAATTGTTTCAAATCTGGAATTGTTTTAACCTGTCGATATTGTTTTGCTTCTATGCTGCCCTGAGGACTCACAATATAGGTCAGGATAGAAATATTTTAATTAATTAATCAATTGAGAACAACAAAATGGAAGAAGTGGTAGGAAAACACAGTCAGATGACATATTGATGATGCAAAGCTGATGATAAAGAATCTTTCCAGAAAACATGAGATGAAAATACAGTGCTTAATTTCTAGAAAAGGGGATACCAAGAGACAACTTTATCTGTTTGGAATTGGAATTGCTTCTGCTAGCCTCTGACTTGGAATTGCTTCTGCTAGTCTCTGACCGTGTGTGAAGACTCAAGGGCTTTCCAAACATTTGAAATTCTGTCATGCGAACAAATGTAGGAGACAGGGAACTTCAGCTGTTCTCAGCTCTCATGTTGTTGTCCACACATTGAGTGATTATACCCACACACAGATAATCAACATGTGGAAATTAAGGACACGGACAGCAGGCTCTATCCTGTTCCCCCCTCTACCTATTGATTCTAATCTACCCATACTTAAAAGAGTTTCCAAGTAGAGATAGGGAAAAGGCAGGGCCAGTTTAACCAGTCTGCCAAATCCGCATTGGCGGGGGGGGGGGGCAGAGTCAATGGGCCAAAGGGGGGGGTTAACCTCCTGCTGTTTGGCGGGGCCTGGCAGTAGCACTGAGCTGGAGACTGCTGTTGGAGACAGAGAGGGAGTTGCTCTTCCTACTGACTAAGTTGGAATTTGGAGACGGCCCCTGCATTGCTGTGAGGATGGGGGTATCTTGGGGGGGGGCTGCCATGCACGGTGGGGTGGTTATTTAACTTGTTGCTGGAGTCAGAGACTAAGTGGCTGCTGGACTTCTCTCCCTGCAGTGTTGCTTGCAGAGAGAGGCTTGGTACTGACTAAGTTGGGGGAGCACTGAGAAGGTGCCTGGCTAATACTGATGCTGTAGTTTGGAGACGGTCCCTGCATGAGCTGGGAGGAAGAAAAGAGAGAGGGAGAGGGAGAGAGAGAGAGCGCACTTTCTCTGAGACACAGGTGCCAGTTACACGACAAAAATTGTCGGGCTTACCGTGACATTGTGATCCTCTGCTTAATTAGCCAGTGGCTAGTTCGCTTCATGAGCTACTTTATGTATTGTTACTTGCACATAAACCTAAAACAGTCTTTAGGTAAAGGCTGTAAATGTTTCAGTTTCTCTTACCATGTCAGCACCTTTTCATTGCATCAGACTCAGTTAGTGCATTTTGATTATATTTCTCATTTAATATATGTTCAGATAATCAGAAACACATGGAGATGTAATTATTACAGTGGCAAAACACTCTTAATTTTTTTCCTCCTCTGAAGTACTTCTTACCTCTTGAAAATAATTTAGCAGCAATTTATTTTTTTTAAAAAATGCAGAGTGGCTGATGGGGAGGGGGTCTGGTATATAGCTTTCTTGGACACTGGGATAAACATAGGGGGATCCCAAAACAAACCATTGCAGGGCCCCCCCAAATTCCTTAAACCGGCCCTGGGAAAAGACCTTCTGGATTTATTCAAGGCCGTTCATGGCTATTTTGTTTAATGTGTTCCAGGTCTGGAAACAAATGCCAGGCCTGTACACATTGAGTGGGGAAAACAAACCTAGTTTTGCTTGGCTGTTGCATAGTGCTTAGAAATTAATTTGTCATGACAATAATGCAATTGTCCATTGATAGTGATGAAAAATGGACAGAACTCTACGTTCTTCCTAAATTTCCAGTCTTCAAATGCCCATCTACTGGTTCTCCTGTGCAGTGAACATTATCTCAGAAAAACAACCCCATAGCAGGATGGCAGTTAATCCTCCATCCTTCCCGCAACTTTCCACACAGCTCCTTTACCACAGCCAGTTTCCTAATCCGAGGTAGAGAGGAGCAACTGGGTCTAGATCCTAAGGTAAGGAAAGAAAAGTTGAGGAGAGAGGAACTGTACTCTCCCTATCAGCCCTAATTTGCAGAAGAAAAGTAGTGGCTAGCCAATGAAGACAAGAGTTTAAAGTGGAATATATAGTTCCACTGATGCTCACAAACACTTTTTTTGGGGGGAGGGGGAATTAATCATGACTGAGATTTCCTCTGCTCAACACCTCATGTGGAAGTGGCCAAACCAGACACAATGTTTGCATAAATGTGCATTTAAAAAAATGTTCATAGCAGCCTTGGGTTCCACAAGCAGGACAAGGGCCATCGGGCAATGAAATGGCCCTTAAACCTGATCAGTCATAAGACAGATCCGGGAATATAATTAAATATATTAAATATATTTACTATTTTAATGTTTGTGGTTTTAACTGTGTAAATTGTTTAATTTGTTTTTAAACTTTATATTTATACTTTTAATATTTTGTATTGTTTTTAACTTGGGACTGTTTTAAACTCATTACTAGCTGCCTTGAGACCCTATATGGGGAGAATGCAAATAAATACAAATAAAATTAATAAGAATAAGAATAAGAATAAACCTTTCTTCCCCCTCTGTTGTCTGATTGAAAAGTATCCCACTTCTGAATCTGCTGTTTGCACTGGAAGGAAACTTGCATCTTGGACAGGGGTAGAAGTCACATGGCCCTCCAGATGTTGCTGGACAGCAAGTCTGTTGCCACCTACCCAATGGTGAGCCATGCTAAGAGTTGCAGTCCAACAACATCTGGGTGGCTGCAGGTTTCCCACCTCTGATCTAGAACTGTTCAAGGGCAAAGGTAGCCATGTGATTCTTACAATTCCAAGATGATCAGGAATATGATGTGCCAATGACAATATGAGGACCATAAGACTTTCAGGACTTTATCAGACCAGTCAAACACAGCATCATAAGGACACCTGATGATCATGAAAGGGCGTGCAACCAGACAACGTTGCCCTTTCGCGATCATGTATTGTTAAAAATTCGTACTTTTTTATTGATGGCCCAAGCTGTCAATTGATCTCCTGCGGCGATTTGTTGCTGGTATTGTAAATCCGTGCACCACTGTACTCACATGAACGCAGTGTCAATGTGCAAACACTTCCGGGTGTGATTGCGACAGCCAGGTAGGGGACATTCTTTTTATCACCCCCCCATGTACTTGAAACTTGTTAAGTGTGTTTTTGTGCTTTTCTGAACATTTAGTGTCTATGGACTTTTACGTGAGTAAAAATCGCCAAAATATTACACTCAAATGTCCCTGCGGTACCGCAACAGTACCGGCAGGGACGGGTGTCATCCGAAAGGGACGCCCTGCAGCGCTGCAGCCTCTCAACGTGGCGAGGCTGCTTGCATTTTTTTTTTGATGTCCAAAAAAGTCCTTTGTTTTATTTGTGTGGTTTTCCTAATTTCCTGCGATAGCATCTTCTCGCGAGATATGGTGAGATTACAACCTTGGAAGTAAATGGAGCTGTGCCCTGTTACTGCCAGGGAAGCCTCATGGATGCTGATCAAGGTAAGTGTGGTGGTGGTGTTCTTTTGCCGACATAAAAATAACATGATTTATGTAGGCAAAAGAATATTAAGGGGGTGGTGGTATAATAAAGTCCTCAGAAGTAGAAGCCTCCCACCTTTCCTGAAGAGCCTAGAGCAGGTAGGTAATAGAGCAGCAGTATATTCTAGGAACTACAGGAAGTGTGGGTGGTGGCCTCCGCCACTAACTCAAGTGTAGTGTAATTGTCAAAGAAAGAGAAAATCCTGTGCTACTCTGCAGAGTGAGGGGGATTCTTGCTTTCCAGTAAACAACAACAACAACAAAACACAGAACATTTACATACCCAGCCACCTTACATACTCAAGATAAGCACTAACAAGCAACAAGGAAGAACTATTATTCTTTTTATGTAGAATTGTTAACATATTGGCTGCTCATTCCATTAGGCTTTCTCTCTCTCCCTCGGGTAACTTGGGTTTATATCACTGTAAGGTGTTTTTATATAGTAAGTAGCTCCAGGGGTCCAGTGACAAGTGAAGAATAATCGACATAGAGTGTACATTTGCACGTAAATTCTAACTGAATTTATAGGAAATAAATTTGAGGCAGAGAAAAGGGTAAACACCCCAATTTCTCTGTTCCAAACTGTCCCTCCTAAAGCAACTTTTCCAGTTGGGGGAGGGATTTTGCTCTGTTTTATATACTTTTTAAAATGTATTTTAGTTATGATTCATATTTTCTTTAGCTGTACTTTCATAGTATATATATATATATATATATATATATATAGTAATACATAGAATATACTACATATATATATATATATATAGTATATACTGCACGCACACACGCGTACACACAGAGAGTATATATACTACAGATTGAGTCTCCTTTATCCAGAATTCCAAAATCCAAAATTGTCCACATGGGTGGCTGAGATAGTGACACCTTTGTTTTCTGACAGTTCAATGTACACAAACGTTGTTTCATACACAAAATTATTAAAACTATTGTGTATAAAATTATCTTCAGGCTGTGTCTATAAGGTGTATATGAAACATAAATGAATGTTGTGTTTAAATTTGGGTCCCATCTCCACGATATCTCATTATATATATGCAAGTATTCCAAAATCCGAAATATCCCAAAATCTAAAATACCTCTAGTCCTAAGCATTTCAAATAAGGGAGATTCAACCTGTATAGTATTTTGTATGTAAACCATTTGGATGTTTTGCTATGTTAAGTGATATACTGTACAGTTGTCCCTCCATATCCACAGATTTTGTATCCATGGATTTAAGTATTCACGGCTTGAAAATATTCTTTGAAAAATAATAATCCAAAAAGCAAACCTTGATTTTGCCATCTTATATAAGGGACACCATTTTGCTATGCCATTGCATATAATGGGACTTGAGTATACATGGATTTTGGTATCCATGGGGGGTCCTGGAACCAAACCCCAGCGAATATGAAGGGACAACTGTATAAGAATTGTTAAGAGGATGTTGGATTTTGGCTATACACGTTTCTGTCTCATAGTTGTACGCTTCTCTGTATCAGTGATTCTTCCCATTATACATTGTATGCTCATTTTTCACTGCTGCTGCACAGTTTTCCTCCTGGTCTGTGCTAAAGACCTTGACCTTTCAGTTGAATCAGAGGCTGCTACAGTTACATAGATATGATCTGGGGGGGGGGGAAATTGGGTACGTTTTCCTTCTGGGAGAACCAAGGAGCTAAGCTGGTCCAGATGGTTGCTAAGGCAGTTCTTGTTTGTTGTGGGGTGAAGAATGTTTAACTGGAATGTTAAAAGGAGGTCAGACATGACAGGTCTAATGACACCTATCAGTGTCTTTCAGATATGCAAATAGGATACAGAACAAGGAAAAAGTGGCAAGTTGAGATCAGAGATGGTCACTGCGGTATGACAAGTGTCTGCTTTCAGTTCCGCATAAGTAATTATCACAATTTTATAGTTCCTACCATGCTTAGGCTGCAGTGGATTCTGCCACTATCAAAGTCTGCATGCCCACAGTGGCAGTCATAACTCAAGAGAAACAACATCTGATACAAAATATAGGCCTGTGACCATCACTTTTCTTCTCCTGTATGATTTTTTAAACATCTTTTGCCTGATGAAGAAACCAGTGGAGCTTTGAAAGCTTGTAAGATGTGTTTTATGCATTTTGGTTGGCCAATAAAGGTATCAGTCTTTTGTGGATTGTGGTTTTTGTTTTATTTTGCTGCATGGCTGACACAGCTACCCCTGAATATGTTGCCTAGTCATAACTCTGTGACATTTAGCAGATACTGGCATGCATCCCTTGTTATTTCTGGGTAGATTTACCTTGCAGTTCAAACTGTGGAGGGCAGCAGACTATTATTGCTTCCCTATGCCAGGGCAAAACATTGGACAGGTATGCTCTTTTCTTCTTCCTTTCTGCTTCTAAAAAAAAAATTAAAAAATGAAAAAGAGAGTAGCCAATATCCTGCAATTTCTGAAAGAGGGAGAAACAATTCCACTGGAACAATAAGAAAGTATAGTGCTACCAGGATGAGCAGAGCTAGAAACAGGGGACTCTGCCCCATACTAAGGCAGACTGGGTCCATCTCATTGACCGACAGGCACTAGCTCTCCAGGTTTTCCGACATGAGTCTTTCCCAGCTGTTCTTGGAGAAGCCAGTGACTGAACTTGGAATCTGATGCAGAAACCATCAGAAAGAATGGAGAAGATGTTTAATGAATGAGAGAAACTTCTGCACATTTATCCTCTCATTGCAAATGACGGAAATTTGATTTCATGTATTCCTCTGTAAATGAGAGCTCTATTCTTGGGTTTTTTTTATTCAACACATGAGGAGAGACTCCTCTTTGTATCAGAGTTCTCCATGAGAGCCAGAATGTGAGGAAAATCCGTGTTTCAGCTAATGTGCCCCTCCTCTTGCATGTTGAATAAACACATTTGAGAACATCTGGGTAGGACTTATTAGGATTCAAAGAGCACCAGTTCTATGATCTAAAGGGTGAAAGGGAGGGTTAAATAACCTTTTCTTTAATACCGGTATATCCCTGCCCAAGCTATGCAGCATGGCAAACTATTCTGAAACCTTTTCAAAAGCTGTTTCACAGGCAGTGTTGATGGATTTATTTATTTATTTTCTTTCATTTGTATGCTGCCTTTCTCCCAAAATGGGACCCATGATGGCTTCCATAAAACAACAGATTAAAAATACAATATATACAATCAAAATTTGTAAAATCAGTTTAAAACATATAAAATCTAAAACATACCAGAGAAAAACAAGCCCCACTGCTTATACGTTAAAAGCCTGCTTGAAAAGAAAAGTCTTTGCCCGCGAGCAAAAAGAAATCAGGGAGAGTGCCAGTCTAGCCTCCAATGGAAGAGAGTTTCAGAGGGTGGGAGCAGCGACTGAGAAGGGGCTCTCTTGAGTCTTCACCAAGTGAGTTTGTGATGAAGGCGGGATGGAGAGAAAGCCTCCTCCTGATGACTTTACGGCTCTGACAGGATGAAGCTGAGCATAAGCAAAAGAGTCTGTGCCCACTGTTTTTAGGCTAGAGTAAAATCATCTTTTTGGAGATACTTGTCTGAATTTAGACAAACAATTATATTAAATTACCAAAGAGAAAGCATTTATTTTCTGGAAAGAGAAGCAAACTACAGTATATAAAACACACACTGTATAGAATGAACAGTATCAGCTACTCTCTGATGCTGTTCTTTACCTCCAAATGGTACCATCTACCTGGACATTATATGACTGCATTTGCCTGTTTTCTTCTACACTGCCCAATCAATGTTTGCATCATGTCTTTTAGACTGCAAGCAAAAGAAGACAAGTGTCATTTTTATTTTTCATCACTGCTTATAATATTTTAAGCGCTATATTTTATCAGTGTGACCTCCACCACCACTCTGTAAACACTTATGGCAGAAATAAGATAGATCTATTCAAATCTATTACTGTTAAGACAGACATGATTTTAGTAGGTCTAATCTAAGCGTGACTAAGGGCTTGTCTACACTTAGGAAGGCAAAGGAGATTATCAGACACAACAAATATGGCATGATTATGAAGTCAGGATACTGCAAAAGGGCTCCCCTACCTCACAATGTCGTCCTCTCGCATTCTGCTGCTGTGTAAAAGGTGTTCTTTTAATTAGTGGACCAAAGCTGCCAATTGATCTCCCATGGCGTTTTCCCCCTTGGTATTGCTTGTGTGCAAAACTGTGCCCCGTTCTGCTGACATGATTTCAGTATCAGTGGGTGGTCCCCACCAGAGCACTTCAGGGTGAGAACGCGAAAACTAGGTACCTGACGCTCTTTTTATGAACCTCCCCATTTTGCTGGCAAGTTTTTAAGCGTGTTTCAGTGCTTGTGTGTTCATTTTATTAATTGAGGTGTTTTTAGACTGTTAAGAAGAGTTATTATGCCAGGATACTTATGCTTTAAAATACAATGGGACAAAAACATTTTTAGAAGCTCATCTGATAATCTCCAAAAGCAAAACCCCTCTGAACAAATCTTCCCAAGAAAACCATGTGGGAGGTTTATTTATTGGATTTATATCCTACCTTTCTCCCAAAGTGGGATTCATTTTGCCTCAGGATCGCCATAAGTTGTAAACAACTTGAAGGCTCACAACAACAACAACCACAACAACAAAAATGATGTAATTATCCTTTGTGAAAGTCTTTTTTGCAGTGGCTTACAAATGTATAATAAAAATAAATTTAAAAAAGAAGATTAAAAACAAATAAAATATTACCTTTCTGATAAAATTGATATAGGTCTTAGTAAAAAAAAATATTCGTAATAAAGAGGTGGTGTTTATTTGTTTGGGTTTTCCCATGAATCCCTGGAGTAGTATCAAGTACAGTTGTCCCTCCACATAGACAGATTTGACATTCACAGATTTAAGTGTTCATGGCTTGAAAATATTCTTTAAAAAATAATAATCCAAAAAGCAAACCTTGATTTTGCCATCTTATATAAGGGACACCATTTTGCTATGCCATTGCATATAATGGGATTTGAGTATTCACAGATTTGGGTATTCACGGGGGATCCTGGAACCAAACCCCAGCAAATGTGAAGGGACAACTGTACTCCTTAAAAAACCCCAAGATACAATGACAACAATGAATCCAAAATCTAAAAGTAGAGCAGGTAAACCATTTGTTTAAAACTCTGAATCAAAGTGAGGCAGTTGTGAGACAACTGCACATGAAATTAAAATGTCAGGGTAAAGAAAACTGTTCTTTATCTAACAATAAAAATGGAAAAGTAGGAAGTTGCTGTGTAACCAGGGCAGATTATTTATCCAGATAGCCCAGTGTTCTAAGGGCCAACAGTACACAACATTAAATCTTTTAAAGATTCTTAAACATTAGACATATCTGTAACATGAAACCCTTTAATCTGATGTTACAAATGAAAACTGGATTATCTGGGGGAGAGATAATTAATAGGACTGGACTGTGAGTGTCTATGAGGGATTTCTCCCTCAAAGCAAATACTTGCTTCAGAAGAGGGATTTCCCCCAGCATTGCAAAAGGAGGAGGAAGAAAGGGTTTCATTCCCTCTCCATGCCTGTCCTCATCTCATTCATTATCATCCCTCCTCCTCTGATGCAATTTGCATTAAAAAAACAAATAATGCAAATTAGATGTCAATTCAGGTATCAGGTAGTGGCAGCTCTTCAGAATCTGTCACCTGACATCTGCACCTCTTTGAACTGGCAAGGAGGTGGAAGTATGCCAAGCATGTGCTCTGCCACTGGACTCTGGGCTGTCCTGTAGGTACCAGGCAATGGTCCTAGCAAGGACATTCCACAGGCGTGTTATTAAGTCTGCTTATTTCATACGATTTGTTATTGTGTGCCTTCAAGTTATTTCTGACTCATGGCAACCCTAAAGTGAACCTAGGAGATTTTCACACGGGGAAATTATTCCCTGGGGAGATCGGGACAGAAATGGGGCTGTTCTGGAAGCAGCGCCGTGTTTGGCATGCCCCCTTCCCTCTCCCAATCTTCTGTCATCCTCACACTGTGCTTGCTCTATTTCTATTTATTAACGATGAACCCTCGTTAATAAAAAATTGCGGAACCTAGCGGGAGGGAAATAGAACGAGCACAGCGTCAGGATGATGGGAGATCGGGAGAGGGAAGGGGGCGTGCGAAACGTGGTGCTGCTTCCAGAACATCCCCATTTCTGTCCCGATCTCCCCAGGGAATAATTTCCCCATGTGAAAATCTCCCTATTATGGGATTTTCTTGGCAAGATCTGTTCAAAGGGGGGGGGTTTGCCTTTGCCTTCCTTTGAGGCAGAAAATGACTGGCCCAAGGTCTCCCAGTGGGTTTCCATGGCTGAACGGGGATTTGAACCCTGGTCTCCAGCATTCTAGTGCAACGCTGAAACCACCACATCATGCTGGCTCTCTGGTTTCATATGATACTGTTTGTATAATTCAAGCACAACTCTCATTTTAATATAAAGTGTACATTCAAATCTCGTTCATATTATTTTGACTGCATAGACAAGACCTTCGTTTATTTATTTATTTATTAGTTATTTATACCCCGCTCTTCACCCACAAAGCTATCAGAGCAGCTTACAAACTGTTTTAAGCAATAGCAATTTACACATCTACACTGCATTAAGTAGCTTCCAATGTGTTAGCTAATTGCCCCCACAAGCTGGGCACTCATTTTACCGACCTATGAAAGGATGGAAGGCTGAGTGAACCTTAGTGAGGTGCTTTCTTCTGTCCTATCATTACCATTGTTTATGGGCTGGATTATGCTGCTGATTCTTTTCCTTTATGAGATTCCTGGCATCCTCCTCCCCCATGTGGGACCCACTAGCAATGGACAAATTGTCAAAGGATACGGGAGAGAGCCTTCTCCGTGGCTGCTCCCACCCTCTGGAACTCCCTTCCATGGGAGGCTAGGCTGGCCCCTTCCCCGCTTTCCTTTGGCAGGCAGGCAAGGATGTTTTTATACAAGCAGGCTTTTAGTATGTAGCTGGGCTTCTGGAGGCTTTATTTCAGGTGTGTCTTTGTTTTTGTTTTGTTTATTTTTAATCTTTTAATTTTTATATCTTTTAGGTAATTTTAGATTTTGATATTGTGATGTTTTTAATGGTTTTAAGCTGTATTTTATGTGGTATTTTGTGAGCTAAAACTATAAGAGGAATTGTGTGCGCAGTTCTCAAAGGTAAAGTATTACAACAATGATGCAACAGTATAACTTTTAAGTATCTGTGTACTATATATACTTATGATGATCTACAGAACATATATGTTACATACAATCACTTCCACAAAACATCTGTATAAAGCAAACAACTTTACCTTTGAGAACTGCGCACACAATTCCTCTTATAGTTTTGGCTTACAGTGGTCTGTAACCCTGGTGCTGTTATTTTTGGGTTGGCTTATCTTGTAGCATGGCAGAGTGGAAAAGTGCATTTGCTTTTAATGATGAGGACAAACTGCAGATTCTTTCTGATAGAGGGCTATTCGATGAATCAGGGTCTAATATCAATACAGATACTTGGCAGGAATTTGAGAAACTAAAAAAACAATTTATACGCATGGATTTACATGCTTCTACCCTAGCCCAGTATTGTAAGGCTGAATATATCCCACGAGGACTTAGAATTCAAAAAGGTCCTGGCCTGTTCAATAATGATTTGGAGTTTAAAAACAAGTGGGCATCTATTTTAAATAAGTGTTCATTTGACCTTATGCTCTTATTGATTCAAAGACTTAACACAGAATTACAACTTACAAAAATTAAAATTGATTCAGAATTGGAGAAACTCACTAAGGATGTTCCATCACAAGATTTCAATAAGAAATTAGAACAGATAGATAAAGATCTTAAAATCTTCACTGAAGAACTGAGGTCTTTTAAAATAAAGAAATTTAAGAGGGATGAGGCAGATTATAAAAATGAAAGGGTATATACCTGGTTAAAGGATACCCCTTTCAAGAAAGTAAGATTTGCTGATAAAAATTATCATTCCTTCTCAGAAGGAGAAACTACAGATGGATATTCCTCAGAGAGTTCTAGTAGGGGAGATTTTAGAGAGGAACATTTTTCTGCACAACCCACCTCCTCTCTCCGCCGGTCACAACGTACAACTGCCAACAATACAAAAAACTATCAGCGAACCTACCAAAGGAAAAGAACCAAAACCTAATTGTGAATCTATCAGATTATAATCTTAGTGAATTGGAATACAATGTCTTGAGCAAAGGTCTTTCGTTTGTCCCCACCCCGAGGTATAATGCATTCCAAACTAGAATTGACATTTTTAAATTGGTCAGACAAATTAAATTAAGATATCTTTATGGGGATACTCAATTCCAACCTAATGTGTTTAAACGTTCTTCAAAATTTATGCCTGCAGAGTCCAACCATTGTATAGAAACTTTTGAGGCAGTGGTATTACGAGATATTAAAAAATTTGAAGACACACTGTCACGGCCCTGGTATAATCTTAGTTTCAGAGAATATAGTACTCTTAGAAATTTGGCCCGCCAAAAGGATGTGATTATTAAACCAGCGGACAAAGGAGGAGCCATTGTTCTGCAGAACAGGAAGGATTATGTAGCCGAGGTTACACGTCAACTGAATGATAATCAAACTTATAAACCCATTTCAGGAGATCCCACCAACTCCATTAAAAAAGTAATTAGGGTGATGGTACAAGAAGGGATCATGTTAGGTTACATTAATTCAACTACGGGGGCATATCTGATGGAAGAAAATCCAAGAATTCCTGTTTTTTACACTCTTCCCAAGATACATAAGCCGGGTTTCCCCCCAAAGGGTAGACCAATTTTATCAGGATCAGGCTCACTCACAGAACCGCTTGCAAAATACTTAGATTCATTTTTGTCCCCTGTAGTATGCAAAACTCAGTCATATATTAAAGACACAGCACACTTTATTCAGAAAATAGAAAATTTAACAATAAACCCCAATACATGCTTAGTCACCTTAGATGTAAATTCACTGTATACTTCCATACCGCATGAAGGAGCCCGAGAGGTAGTGGAAAAAGCATTATGTTCCCAGGGAACAAAAAACCCACCAACACATTTTCTTTTAGACATACTTGATGTCATCCTGGAGAAAAATTATTTCAGATTTAACCAACAGTTTTATGTACAAATTAAGGGCGTGGCTATGGGATCCAACGTAGCCCCATCAATTGCAAACTTATACATGTCCGATCTAGAAACCACATACATTCTAAATCCTGAACAAAATCAATATGCCAAGTTCTTCAAAATCTACACTCGTTATATTGACGATATTTTTATTCTTTTTGAGGATTATACACTAGTAGAAAATTTTTTTAATTGGATAAATTCGATCAGTGAACATATAAAGTTCACATGTCATTATCATCGTACTAACATACCTTTTTTAGATGTTATGGTATACATCAAAGATTCCAGAATAGCAGTAGCTAATTATAAAAAACCAACGGATAGAAATACACTACTGCATTACTCTAGTAATCATCCTAAACACCTCAGGGATAATTTACCTTACTCACAGTTTCTGAGGTTGAAAAGAAACTCCACTGAAGAAAGGCAATTTGAGGCAGCAGCTGACGTATACCAAAGAGAACTCACATCTAGGGCTTATCCTCAAAGGGTTATAAAAATAGCTAAACAAAGAGCTATGGCCAAAGATAGAATATCATTGTTTGTTCACAAAGAAAAGCCTAAGAATAATAGAATTATATCTTCCATAGTTTTTAACCAGGGTGCATCACAAATCCAAAAAATCATCTATAAACATTGGCATTTGGTGGAACACATACAGGGATGCTCAGAACCACCTCTTATTAGCCTACGAAGAACACGCAACATCAAAGATTTTCTAGTTCACTCTGATATTCAGTCAAATATAAGGATACAACCATCTATCACTGGACACTATAAATGTGGCCATTGCTCTAGCTGTCCACAGTCCTTAAACATTAAGACTTTTATACATCCCACTACAAAAGAACAGTTTCCTTTAAAAGATTTCACAAACTGTAATTCAAAATATATTATTTACATAATAATATGTCCATGTGGGCTTCTTTATATAGGATTGACTTCAAGAAATTTAAGATTAAGAATTGGCGAACATCGCAGTAAAATTAGAACAAAATATGTGGGGTGTCCTTTAGTGGATCATTTTTTGGAGAAAAACCATGATCCTGCATCATTTAGATTCTGTGTGATTGAACAGCTGCATTGGGGTTTGTTCCACAAAGATAAAGACTCTATACAGAGGTTACTGCATCAGAGAGAAGCCTATTGGATTTTCAGATTAAATTCTAGAAAATCAGGGGGATTGAATGATCAATTGGATTTTGTTAATTTTTTATAAATGAATCCTATTTAGATTGTGCATGAAGACAGTTCTTATGAATGAATAGAGCTGGGGGAGCGTCTTCTCTAGTGTAGATCCATCTCTGTCTTCCAGGGTTAAGAGATGAGAGGAATTGGGCTAAAGGTTAATTAGGGTAATAGCTTTAGGAATGAGTCATTTAGCCATTCAATAGAGGGGATACCCATAAAAACTTCAAACAGTTACCAGCCTTACTAGCAGCGGAATGGAAAAGAGCTGTGAAGGACACTCCATGAAAGTACATGGTAAGCATAGATGTTTCCCTTAGAACTAGCAGTGGTGATAGACAAAAATAATTATGTGTGTTAATATTTGTTATAGATAAATCCGCATTGAGAAAGTTCAACTACGAAACGATTTACTATAATTGGCTCTAGAGGTGAATCGTCTGCGGTATCAGCTTGCTGTAAATCACAAGTCTAAAAGCAAGCCATAAAACAGATTAAGGGAGTGCATCTACAATTCCGTCTGCCTTCATGACCTGGAGAATTTCTGTGTGACATATGGGTTCATGATACATTCCTCCCATTGAAGTTCTTTGTACATTAATTGGTGATAACAGCATTGTGAAGTTCCAGCATAAAGGCGTGGTGAAAACACACTGGTTGAATTCCACCAAGAGAAGATTCATCGCTGGTAGAGGTATTGGCAAGGACCCAGAGGAATTGGATTGGAAGTGTCGGGACTTATTATTGTGGATGTGGTTGTTTGCTTTATACAGATGTTTTGTGGAAGTGATTGTATGTAACATATATGTTCTGTAGATCATCATAAGTATATATAGTACACAGATACTTAAAAGTTATACTGTTGCATCATTGTTGTAATACTTTACCTTTGAGAACTGCGCACACAATTCCTCTTATAGTTTTGGCTTACAGTGGTCTGTAACCCTGGTGCTGTTATTTTTGGGTTGTATTTTGTGAGCTACCTTGGGTCCCTTCTGGGAGAAAGGCAGCATATAAATAAAAAATGTATTATTAAATAAAAATAATAAAATAAAATAAAATAATCTTGGTCTTGGTTCTGAATTTGTTTCTGCAATTGTGTTTCCCCTTTGCCCATACTGCTCAGCTGTCATCTCAGTTGCTGTGCACTACCTGTAACATTCTTAACTGTGTCTCTTTGCCATTCTTTTACATGTACAGTAGATATACTGGTTGTACCCAGATCTTTTCTCCTCTACAGAATTGCCTCAGGTCTCTCTCTTCTGTCATACTGTGTAGCTTGTTTTCACTGTTGGTGTTTCAACTGCTTCCAGGTACTGTAACCCCATTCCCTCAAGGGTTGTATCAAAACAGTCTCTCATAGGCAGCAATGTTCTCTATCCTATCACTAGGGGTGCACCAGCACACTTTGATAGAGAAGGCTAAAGGCCTTGTAAAACTACAAATCCCAGGATTCCATAGGAGGAGCCATGTAAATAATCCAGTTTCAAACTGATTACAGTTGTCCCTTCATATTTGCTGGGGTTTGGTTCCAGGACCCCCCAGTGGATACCAAATTCTGTGAATACTCACGTCCCATTGTATGCAATGGCATAGCAAAGTGGTGTTCCTTACACAGTATAAAATGGCAAAATCTAGGTTTGCTTTTTGGATTATTATTTTTTTTTAGAATATTTTCAAGGCATGAATACTTAAATCCATGGATACCAAATCCGTGAATATGGAGGTACAACTGTATTTGTGTTGTGCAGATTCCTCCCAGGAGAAATGAGAAAACCATGTTGGTGAACCAAGGATCCAGGCAAAGGCATACAAGTGTTTCCTTTCCCTTCATTACATAGTTCACCCCTCCATTGTGGTAATATTGATAATATGGGACAGCATATGATGATACTTGTACATTGTAAAGTGCCCAGCCCTTTAAGATGGTTTCTTTAACTGTTTGTAACGCACCAGCCTGTTATGTAGTCTGTTGTGTTGCTTCCAGATGGCTTTCAGAGATGGGGAAGGTCCTCTATTATGTTAATGGATGCTATTTCTCCTGTTCTACATATCCATCTGTTTGTACCTCTGGAAGGTGTGCTCTACTTAGTGTGTTTGCCATTTGGAAGCACTTCTCAGCAACCATCCCCTGATTATAATCTTTAATGGTTTATATCTGATTGTACATCTATTTTGTATCTAAGGGTGAACAAATGGAACAATCCTAGTCCAAATACTGTACTACTATTAGCAATTCCTTTTCTCTCTGTGAATACCTCTTTTTAACAAGTATCCAATAGATACAGATACAGATAAAACTCTTTGGTATGTTTCCTTTCCCAGTGTGCTGATCGGTTGCTTACCAACCAATCCCCTCCCTCCCCTCCCTCCTCAGCCAATCACCACCCACATGCAAATTCCCTCTCCACCTCATAATCCACTCCTGCCACTCAATTTGCATCTACACCCCCAGCCTTACACTCCCTCCTCTCACTCCTTCAGCCACTCACTATTCACATGTAAAACAATGCAATATTATTTTCCTAAAATAATAGTGTCTAGCTGAACCATGTGAACCTTTCAAAACTACTATAGTGGTGTATGTTATGCTGGGTCAACTAGTTATAGTGTATTTTTGCTCTTCTCAGTTGTATTTTCTCAGTATTCAGTTTAATGTTCCTTCTTCTTTGTGGTCTCTGTGACTCACACAAAAATAGGTTATTTGAGCCTGTACATCATTCGGAATCTTCTAGAGTTAGCAGATATGTGTTTTGCAGTAGCCTCTCCCCTCGTGGCACATGTGACCAGCATGGTTCCTGCTCAGTCCCTCAGTTCCTTTTCATCTGCCACAGCAGCAGTATTGACAGTTACTGTTCTCCGAACATTTCTCTTCTGGTTTTCTCAGTTATTGGATATGGACTTACCTGACATCCCTTGTCGCTTGCATTTTGACTTTCATGTTTTTTCAGCATTGGCTAATCAGTTATAGGAATACGAATTTAACTGACTTCCTCATCATCTCTTGTCTTTGGTATTATGATTTGGACTTGTTGTTTTGGCTGCACATGCCTTTAGTGGTTTATGGCCTCCACTGGTTCTTTAAAAAAATTGCTTATCCTTTGGGAGGAGGGGCCCAGGAAAGGACGGTCATTCAGTGCCTGTTGTGCCTGGGAAAGGGGCTCAACGTAGGGGCTTGTGTGCATTGTCAGGCATTCAACCCTCACACAAATCAAAATCTCCCCTCCTGGTTTAAGGATTTCCTGTGGGAGAACACCTTGAAAGCAGCAGACTGGGCAGCTGAGAACAGACCATTGTATTCAGCTTCTGTTGAGGTCTCCTCTTGTTGTCCCTCTGTGCTCTGCATTCCACGTCTGTATTGACTGCTTTGGGCTCATTGGTTTGAGAGATCTCTCAAGAGATCTCTGGAGGAAGCGATGTCTAGGCCTAAGATTACTCAGGAGACTATGAAGCACCTGCTATTTGAACATGCTCTCAATCCTGAGTCCCTTCCACCCTAGCACTTCCCTCAATACTGAGGTAGTCCTCTCTGCTGAATTCCACCAATCTTCTCACAGAAGACATAAGAAAAAGAACAGGGTGCAGACGAGTCTGATTTTACTTTAACTGCCACATTTCCATCCTATGGAATCCTGTGATCTGCTGTTTAGTGAGGAGTATTTAGAATTCCATAGGATATAGCCATGGCCGTTAAAGTGGAATTATAGTGCTATAAGTGTGTAGTGAAAGTTTCTGAAACATATCCAGGGGAAGCCCCATGTGTGACACACTGTGGCAGTCAAACCTAGAAACTACTAGGGCCTGTATCAAATATGAGACTAGGGAGATTGATCCCACTTCAAACTGGATCATTTGTGTAGTATGGATTTGGTCCTAGCAGATTATCAGACACGACAAAACTCCAAAGAGGAGCTCACAAAAATGACATTACTGTCCTGCGTCATCCTCGCGTGCTGCATCTGTGCTGCAGCTGCAAATAAGGGGTTGCTTTTAATTGATGGGGAGATCCCATCAATGAACGTGATGCCTTACTAGTGGCTGCAGCACAGAGTCAGCACGTGAAGACGATTTGAAACTGGGGCTCATCCAGGGTACAGTAATATACATCTTCCTTGCATGCTTCTCTTGGGGTTTTTGCCATGTCTGATAATATCCTAGGGCCAAATCCCTACTGCACAAATGATCTAGTTTGAAGTGGGATTATTTACCATGGCTCCTACTTATTGAATTCTGGGATTTGTATTTTACAAGGTCTTTAGCCATAGAGTGCTAAAGACATTGTAAAACTAGCTACAAACCCCAGGATTCCATAGGAAGGAGCCATGGCAAATAATCCAGTTTCAAACTAGATTATTTGTGTAGTCTGGATTTGGCCTAGGAAGCAGCATTTCCAAGCTGGTGGAAATTACATTGCGTAGATAATGAGTTCCAGCACTACTTTATTTAGAAAGTAATTCTGTGTGTTCGCTAATGAGAGTGAGCCCAATACACAATTCACTCCAGTGAATGTAAGGGGTCAGGCTGGATATTGCTTAGTGTGACATGCTTTTGGGGGGGCATCAAGGACTGACTTCTTTTTCTATTTATTGTTGACCTTTCATTGGTGGTTAATCCCTGTTCCTGACCACTGCACTCTTTCAAAACCAGCTGTGCAAACCAATTACTAAAGGACAGCCAGCTTGCTCATCCTACTCTGGAGCACATGACCCAGTGAGTGGGATAAACATATTAATAAGTCTCTTTCCTTTGCCCATTTAACAGACATTCACCATGAACAAGAACTCATATTTATACACTGGGCTCTGGCTAATAAAAAGCAGAGAAAAGTAGAAGGGGATGAGTTTAAAGCAAGCCAACCACATTAATATTTTATCCCTGTTATTGTAGCTTTATTAAATGTTTTATATTGTTTTAGTTGAATTTATATTTTATTTTTTTGACACTTTACTTTTTGTGAACTAACTTGGTTAAGTTTTACTTCAAAAGGTAATACAGGAAGAGCTTACAGGTAATACAGGAAGAGCTCATAAATAAACAAATACTTATTTCAACATTCTATGAAGACATTGGACTTTATCAGACGAGACCAATATCGGTAAAAAAAGACGTTATTTGGGATGCAACAATAGCAGCAAAGGTAAAATGATCAGATGTTTTCATCACTTACCCGTTCCTTCTGCATTGTGCTGGCGTGGATGAGGTGTCACTTTTTTTATTGACAGACTAATCCGCCAATAAAAAGTCCTCAAATCCTCATTCATACCAGCGTGATGCAGCAGGAATAGGTAAGCGTCATTGTTGTCTGATAATTTCAGCCATTTCTGCTATCATCCCGTCCTAATGATGCAGTTTTTGTCACGTCTGATAAAGTCCATCGGCTTGTAAAAACTGGTGACAGCATAACCCAAGCAAAGTTAAGCATTACTAAAGATGATTGCCTTCCTAATTGTGTGTTTGGCAGAAAAGGAGGAGGCTAGATAGATAGATAGTTTCAGTTAAAGAGAGTTTGGCACATGATTAGCTCTTCCTATAAGGAATTGGGTGTAGATATACTTTGGTTGGCATAGGTGTATTTGTAGATTCTCCCTTTTCCTTCTTTATATATTAATTTAGGGTGTACTATCCAACATTTTTCAGATGAAAACCAGGACATGTGGCCAAGCAACTTCAGAGTGTGGTCACTCTGCAAAAGTCATTAATGTGGAAGAACAAACTAGGGAGATTATCAGACGCACTAAAAATGACGTTATAATGACGCCAGGAGATCACCAAAGGCCTCCCTTTTCAGATGATGTCGTTCCCCTCTCATAATGCACCCGTTCTGCTGCCATTCCACCGGAGCTGCTTTTTATTGACAGGAGAAGCTGTCAATACATCCCACTGAAAAGGTGCCCCGTTTCACTGGCGAGATCCCAGCGTCAATGGGAAGTCCCTGCCAAAACAGTTCCTGGTGAGATTGGGACATCAAGGTAAGTGACACACTTTTAAAAAACTTCCTTGGTTTACTTGGAAGTTTTAAAGTGTGTTTTTGTGCTTGCTGTCACTTTTTCTCTTTTATTTTTCTTTTTAACTTTGAATTTCCTGCACTCATGTCTTTTTGTGAGAACGGGCGGGATTTCACACCAGGAAGTGAAAAGAGCTCTGTTAGAGCTCCATTCACTCCTGGACTGCCCTGTTGATGCTACTAAAGGTAGGTCTGAAAAGTTTTGTTATTGTGGTGTGACAGTGATGGGAGAGATGTGGGAGAGGAGATTGTGGGACAGGAATGCTTTTTTCATTCCTGTCTGATAAACTCCTAGGAGTGGCTGCCAGTTTGCTTTTGCCTGGGCCTACTGGAAAGGGTGAGATTCCACCCCTTTTGGTCCTCTCTCCTCAATGAGTTAATTACTTTTACAGTTTGCATTCAGTTTGCAGCAACGGAAATAAGCTGAGGACAAACGGGGAAAGTGGAAGGAAGAGAGAAAAACTGGGACATTTTAAAAGCAGCTGAAAGAGTGGGAAAACAGAAGATTAATCAGGACAGTCGCTGCCAAATTGGGACAGTTGGGGGGGGTATGCTATTGGCTGGAAATAAATATCGTCATTTACCTTCTTTTTGGAATGAAGGAGCCAACCTTCATTTTATATTATGCATCTGTAAGCACAACATCAATCTCTCTTGTCTTCTTCTTCTGAACACCAGCATAGTCATCCATAATACAGCCCATAAATGGTTTCCTGATGTTACTGAATAAATCAACTGTGTTCTCTTGCTGGCATCTTATTCTCTCAAACCATGCCATTTGGGTCACTGAAGCTATCCATTCACCGCTTGCAAATCTCCTGCTGATTTCTTGTCTGTAAATAAAGTGCTTAGCTGTCCTCTTATATTTCCCTGATCTGCAACCATTCCATCTTGAGGCCATGAGTGCCTCTGATCTCTTAAGTTAAGGTCAAGCCTCTTGTTTGGGCTTCTGCAAAGAAATTGTCAAGGATAGGAGATAGTGTTGGCACTAAGGAGCAGCAGCTTTAATTTGGCATTTCCACATTATCTGTGACTGACAGAACTATATTCTTTGAAGAACTGATGAGTCCTAAACTGTGTGCCTTGAGGGTGGAGAGTTTTGTTTTCTTTATATAGCACAGCACTTATTTGATATGGCGGTTAAGACCATAAAGTAGGAGCAGGATAATCATATTGGCTTTTACCCTAAATTTGTTGGTTTTTGTATTATGGTTTTATGCATTAGTATACATTTTGTCTCTTGTTTGATGGGTCTATGGACTGTATGAATAAATTGATGATTGATATTGGCTTGTATCCAGGGCTATCATAAACAGCACTAGAAGGATCCTAAAATAATTTTGCACCCTTATAAAAGACACCATAGTTGGCCCTTCACACTTTCAGGTTTAACTTTTGTAGACTTTATTATTCATGGATTATTTGCTGCCACCTCTGCTGCTGCCCTATATCATTTTTAATGGGGACTGCAAGCCTCATGAGACTGAGAGAGTCTGTGAACATGTGGCAAGGTTTGTATGTCCCTCTTAAAAATAGTGTAGGGCAGCATCGGAGGTGGCGGCAAGCCCCACCAGCTGCCTGCTTCTGCCTTCCAAAGGAACCCCGCTGCTTCAAAGGCAACCACAGTGGATTGAATCTGCAGATTGCATTTTTGTGTGTGTGTTAAGTATGGTTTGGTGGGCCTAGAGACATTTGCATTTTTCCACTTTCATGGGGGTCCTGTGCCCCTAAGCCTAGTGAATGTGGAGGGTCAACTTGCATATATTATAAAGTCTACTAAACCACAGTGTGCCAGTGTAGTGTAGTGGTATGAGTGCTGAGCTAGGCCTCCAGGAGATCAGGGTTTGACTGTCCACTCTGCCATTGAAACTCACTGGGTGACCTTGGGCAAGTCACATTCTCCAGGACTTTATCAGACATGGCAAAAACCGCATCATAAGGAAAAGGGCAAAATTATCAGACAACATCATCGTCCAGCCATTCTGGAGGTATACCGTGGGCATGAATAAGGCATCATTTTTTTATTGACAGCTTAGCTCATCAATCAAAAAGTGATGCCTCGTCTGCACCAGCGCTACCCCCCCCCCCGAATGGCTGACGATGAGGCCGTCTGATAATTTCGCCCTCTGTGTTATCGTTGTGTACTAGATGACATGGTTTTCTTGTGCTACTTCTCTCGTCTGATAAAGTCCTAAGTCTCAGAGGAAGCCAAAGGCAAACCTAGGGCCCGTTTAAACAGTGAAAATACCCTTCATGGAATTCGCTGGGAACCCTACCTGTCTAAACAGGGTCCAGCACCAATCCACACTATTTGGAAGAAAGGGGGCCCAAAACAGCTAAAACAACGTGGTAAAAACCTTCACAGATTTCCCCATACTTTCTCGAAAACCATGAGGCGGGTGCACATTTTTGCTCATTTGGACTACTGAACAATAAAAAACTCGAAGGGAAGTACAAAGCTGATTGGCCAGGCAAGAGAGGGGTGGGGCTTGCTAGCAGGGCAAGTATCGCTTCCACCATGTTGGATTTTCACCTTAGCAATGGCTTGCTAAGCCGATAAAAAGGATCAGTATTTTCTGGGTTGCTCTCTTTTAAAATTGGAGAATCGCTCTATCACACCAGCGTACCTTGGGGTGACTTTTGAAAAAAAACAACCAGAGGTGGTGAAGAACTAACACGTGTAAATCACTTGCAGCCGCCCTCACGAATGCGAGACTTATGGAGGCTTCCAAGGCCAGAAAAACCATTTAGACATGTCGCTACTGCTGTGAGATACCAATACTATGAGGTATTTGGATTTTTTTCCCTTCGTGTAGATGGGCCCTTTGTCTGAAGAAATCTTGCCAAGAAAACTCTGTGATATAGGTTTGCCTTAGGGTTGCTTTAAGTCAGAAACAATTTGAAGGCATGCAACAACAACCACCACCTTAACCAGCCTATTCTTTCTATTACACTTTTTCTTCTTTCTCAGCATTCTTCTGTAACATGAGATCAAGTGACAATCCATTTCCATCCCTAGTCTGTACTGAATGCAATGATACAATGTGAAACAGTGGCACGTTCTACTGATGTCAAAAACAGATGAAATTTAATTTTTTTGTAATTGAATATATTGGTCTTCACTTAGTCAAAAATTCCAACTTTCACTTAACTCAGAATTGCAATTTCTTTACATTTTTGTTTTGTGCTTCATGTTGCTCTGGAACCAGATTCTTATTCAAATAACCTAATCTAATTTTTAAGCAGTAATGCTTAAAATTAATTGATTTAGAATAATTATTTTTTTAATTGCTGGGAATTTGTCTTTCTGTCTTTGTTTTTCTGCTCAGATATTCTCTGCATGTCTCCCTCTCTCGCTGGCTTTTCTTCACAAACGAAGATTCAGGAAGGACTCATCCCGCGCTTTCTGCAAGCGCGCTGATGACTGAAAAGGCCAATCCGACATAAACAAGTCCGGTTGCAGAAAGCACAGCAGAAGGTCTCCTTGGGTGATGCTTCCGGGTTGTGATTCTTTCTGCGTTGTCGTTTCTCTTCAAGACTTGTTCGGTGTGAGTTCTCAAATAAGGCTGCAGCATTGTGGATAGTGCGTCTCCATGCCTCCCGATGTGAGGCCAGGGCAGACCATTGTTGGTGATCAATTTGGCCGAGCCTGAGATGGTGTTTCCTGGAGTCCTTGTATCACTTTTTTGGAGCGTCCCTCTTACGCTGACCCGTGGCAAATTCACCGTAGAGTACTATTTTTGGGAGATGATGGTCCTCCATCCTAGAAACGTGCCCTGCCCAGTGCAGCTATATGTGTGTGTATTTAATGTTACTTTTAAAGCGTGATGCCTTATGTAACTTATTAAAAAAGGCTTTCCCCCAATATATCTGACCCCTGTTCCCTCTTTACAATAATTTATTACATTATTTGTTGCTTTTCCATCACCTTTTGATCCCCTTTTGGGGAAAAATCCATCTAAAGAAGGTAAGAACATTGTCTAAATTTTTTTTGAATGGGAGGGAGAAATACCCTCAAATTGCACCCGAAGTAATTTTTAGCTTTGAAAAATTAATGAGAAGTAGTAAGTAAGCATTACTCACTACATGGAGCAAAAATAATAGTATTACCAGTTATTACTCTTTTTCTGAAAAAGGAACACTGTTATCCCCTAATTACCCACACACACACACACACACACACACACACTCCATAACACATCACAGAGCCTCCCAACAAGTACAGATAATGGCTGAGATCCTGTTGCTTAGTCCCAACTGAGTAGAGCCATTCAAGCAGCTGTTGAGTGGTGAGTCAACACGTAGGTAAATCTCATTGATTCAATGAGTAAATCTCATTGATTTAGTGGATCTGCTCTGGTTAGGACTAGCCATAGAATTCAGGCCATTGTCATTATTTTTAATATGTTACTTTCAAGCTCTGATATATACACACATGCACCTACATATACATTTACAGGAGCAACTTTCTTACCCAAAGTCTGTTCTGTCCTATGTTTTTCTGCTGCTAACAGTGCATGGCTGAGAACCATATTGAATATCCTTCTTGCCCAATAGTTACAGCTACTCTGGAGGTAGACCTTTGCCCTTAGTGCTTGCTGTTTCTCACATCCCATATGCACAACTGGCTACAGCAAGCAGGATTCAGTCAAATCAGAAAATCACAACAGTGCTGGTTATCTCTTCTACAAGTCACGTATGGTGGTGAATTTAGCTCTACACCTTCCTTTCTCACAAAAGCAACTGACTGGCATAGTTGCTTATTTTCTGAAAGGGTTACCACTGCTGCTGTGTCCATACACAAAATCCTGAGTGAGCTAAAGCATTGTTGATACATAACATTTGCAGCATTTGC
This sequence comes from Gambelia wislizenii, assembly GCA_030847615.1. NCBI lineage: Eukaryota > Metazoa > Chordata > Lepidosauria > Squamata > Crotaphytidae > Gambelia > Gambelia wislizenii. The sequence continues at coordinate 65,083,893 of JAUMIR010000002.1, forward strand.
TCCTCAGATTTTTTAGATGTAATCTTTAAAATAAAGCATATGACTTTAGAGTTTATGGATAACCATTTCTAGCTACTTCTGTTCAGGAGGAGTTGTTCACACACTAGCAATAGAAGGTGCTTTGTAACACCAGTGCCACTTGGGCATCCAAACACAGAGCCAAATCTAACAGCAGTTTCAACAGAACACACACAAAAGGTCAAGCTTGCCTAATGTGGACATATTTCATCTGCAACAGTCTGGCATCAAGGCTTAAGATCTTAAACATTATTCATAGGAAAAAAGATTATGAGTTAGGTACTTTATAAAAAGACCATCCAGTGACGCTGCCTTCATCTTTCGGTTTGTTGGTTCAGAGTATCAGAAAATATGAACACACACATACAAGCAAACACATTTGCAGATTTTCTCAATAAATATTATGGTTGGAAACTAAATTTTCAAAAAGGGAGGTGAGTGGAAGATTGTCAGGCTACAGTTCTAATTTGCAGCACTGTAGTGATAGGTAGATAGATAAATGACTGGAGAGATTGAGAGAGGGGGGGCTGCAAATAATGTTATCCATTCATTTCAAAGTAGATGCCACCAAAATGAATGGAATTTACTTCTGTGTCCATACCTACATGATAAAGTGCCGGTCTCATATATACTTAACATAACATAGAAGAAACTCACTAAGTTTGGACTTTCATAAGAGACCATTTGCTGTGGAAAGTATTAAAGTACAGCATGGGTTTATGGTTCCTAATGTAAAAACTTACCTATAGCATGGGCAGGCAAATGCATTCCAAGAAAGCGAATCAAAACATTTTGCTCAAACTCGGAGCATCTTCTTTAAAGGTTCCAATCGTTCAGTTCCACCTACAAATGAAAAGTAGTGGCGGATAAAAGAAGAGGCAATGACAAACGCATTCACTAAGGCCTCCTCATGTATCACCATTTTAATCCTAGGTAGTGGGGTCATCAAAACATGCCTGAAGTGCCTTAAATGTTGAATGGGTTCTATTTTTAAGATAACTGATGGGACAAGTGCTGACTCCAAATACTTCAGAGCAAATTCTGCCCCACTAGTCTTTCATTTTTGCTGATTACCCCCCCCTCCCCAAACCCGTCTCATTTATTGCTCTCTGTGTGCATGCCCTCTGGTAGTGCCAGAGCACTTCACCGGAGCCAATTGGAGAGAATGTACCCATGAAACCTAAACCTTGCCTCGTTTGTAAACTACTTTGTAACTAAGCATGATGGCAGGGAGTGTAGAGGGGGAACCTAAAGCTGAAGAACAGACAGGCACTATATTATGCCCCTCAATATTCTGTAATGTAATATCAGGATTATAAAGGGTCAGATGATAGCTTTGTGATAACAACATCGGCCTTGGTTACCAGAGTAGTCATAGAGATGCTTGGAAAGGATCCCAGAGACCATCTCCAAACAGTCGATTTTTACATTTCAGGTATTCAGTTCTCTGCTTTAAGAAACAACACCCAAACTCTTTTTTACACTGTCTCCCCTGCAACAACTATAACAAAGATGAAGCAGAGGGGAAATGCATACACAAACACTACTTAGCACTGGATTTAGATGATGGAAATTTCACTTCAGTTCCTCTTAGCCATGGTGACCTTGGACTACTGGCTTTCAAACAAACCCTGGCTTTTTGTAGTAAGGTGGCAATACCTTTATTATCTTGATCCACAGATTGTCTTGATCCATTCAATCTGGTTTCAGGGCTCCTTATGGTACAGAGACACTTTTGGTCACCTTGGCGGATGATCTTTGACAGAAACTGGACCAGGAGGCATGTGTCCCTATTGGTTATGCTGGACCTCATAGCAGCTTCTGATACCATCAAACATAGCATCCTCCTGGTTCACTTTGCTGGGATGAGACTTGGGAGATTTTCAGAGGGGAACAAAAAAAGTGTTCCCGTCTCGCAGTCTACTCTCCCACCCCTCTCCCATCCCTGTAACAACATGAAATACAAATTTTTCAGACCTACCTTAGCAGGGCAGTCCAGGAGTGAAAGGAGCTCGAACGGAGCTCCTTTCACTTCCTGGTTTGAAATCTCGGCCATTCTAGCAAGAATACAAGTGCATGGGAAATTCAAAAAGTAAAAGCAAAATACACACCCCAAAGTTACAGCAAGCACAAAAACAAACTTAAAACATCACAAGTAACACGGGGAGGGTACAAAAAAGTGTGTCACTTACCTGGATGTCCCGAACTCACCCAGAAGTGTTCTGGCACGGATCTCCCATTGATGCTGGCATCGCACCAGCATCATGGAGCACCATTTCAGAAGCACATCATTCTGTTACAGAAATGTAACGGGGGATCTATTCATGGTTTAGCCTGTGAATAAAGAGCAGTGCCAGTGGAACGGAAGCAGCACGGGTACATGATGACATGGGAATGACATCATCTGAAAGGGAAGCCCTTTAGCGATCTCCTGGCATTCGTGTAGCACCATATTTAGCGTGTCTGATAATCTCTTTAGAAGCACTGTTTCATAGTGGCTCTGTTCCTTCCTGAAAGGAGTGAGCCCAGAAAATTGTACTGGGGAATTCTTGTTCCCCCTGTTGACCCCTGGTCTATGGAGTCCCTTGGGGTTCAATTTTATCCCCCATACTATTCAGCATCTGAGGATCTTGTCTAAACAGGAAATTTACCCTGTCATTCCCCTGTCTTGGAGCCCTGCAGTCCAAAAAACACAGGGCTCTTGCCCCATTTCCTCTCTTGACAGTCCTGATGATATCCAAGGCGATGCCGGGGGGTGGGGAGGAGCTGGAGTAAACCCATTTGAAACTTGGAGGAAAAAACTGAGTCCGTACCTGCACACCAGGCTGTATGGCTGGATGCCACTGCCGCTGCTATCATTCTGAAGCCAGAAAGGAGGCCCTCGGCATGTGGTCAAGGCCCCTTCATGTGATCAACCTGGATCACATGCTGAGGGCCTCCTTCCCAGACAGTGCAATGTGTGACAGCAGGGAAAGCACTCGCCAATACTGGCTGGTGTGTGCATGCAGCTGCTGGTGTGTGGACTTCTGCCCGTTTCATTATGATAACGGTGGGTGGGGATCCAGGCCAGTTCTGGGGTCTGAATACTCAAACTGGAAGGCAGCATATTCTGGCCAGTGTAGACAAGCCCTGATAGTCAGTGTGGTGTATTGGTTTGAGTGTTGGACCAGGGCTCTGAGAGAACAGGGTTTGAATCCCTGATCATCCATGGAAACCTGCGGGGTGACCTTGGGCAAGTCACACTCTTTCAGCCTTAGGGGACAGCAAAGGCAACCCCTCCCCCAAACAAATCTTGCCAAGAAAACCCCATGATAGGTTTGTCTTAGGATCTCCATAAGTCAGAAATGACTTGCCAAGAAGTTTTTTTTAAGATAAGGGCTTTTAAGAGTGTGCTGTGCTGTTTAAATTGCACTGTTTTAAACACTGTTTTTAACCATATTTAACTGTATGTTTTAGCCTGTTTTTGGTGTTTTTAATATTTTAATTCTGTTTTTATGCTGATGGTTGATTTTTTTTTTTGTTTTAAAAAGACTATGTTGTACTTGTTTTAATTTGTAAGCCACTTCTGTCCTTTTGCATCTGGTTAGGAACAGAGTACTGGACTAAATGGACCTTTGGTCTGATCCAGCAAGTCAATTACTGGTTCTTATATTTTAATTTTTGGCTGGCACAGGACATCATGTTATATACCCCTCAGGAAATTCACAAGCAGTACATGCTGGCCATGTTTTGTCATCCCCCCCACCCCCTTGCATCTGGAAAATAGAGGCCAGCTGTCCCTGAAGATAAAGGTTCCATTATTTGGATTGATGGCTCATAGCTGTTGATAGATTTATCCTCTATGGACTTGTCTAACCTTTTTTAAAAGGCCACCAAAGCTATCATCCCAAACAGAGCTTAGAAAAGTTCCAGTTCCTCAGATCCCCTAACCAGCATGATCCATGCTAGCTGAGGCATTTGGGGAGTCATAGTGCCATAAAGTAACTTTCTCAAGCTTTGCCACCACCATATCTTGAAGTAAGCAAGCAAGCAAGCAAGCAAGCAAACAAACAAATGCGTTTGTTAAATATTTCCTTTTGTTGCCCAGTGTTCAGGGTTGGTCAATGATACTTTGCTGCCTATAGCAGAGAAGAAGACGACACCCTTGCTCAAGCAAGGTAAGATGTCTAGGATCCAAAGTGAGCCAAATTATTTTGACAAAGCAAGCAGAAATCCACAAGGATTCTCCCCTTCTTTAGTACAAAAATATATATAATAAGAACAAATGAGATATTTAACAATGTTCTGCCCTTTCATGTTACCTTAAATCTGTTGCCTAAGGCAGCCACCTTAGTCTGCCTAATGATAAAGCTGGCACTGCTTGTGTCTATGTCCAATTTAATTGCACAGCTGAATTTTAGTGTTGAGGAGAGGGCAGAGGAAGAGATGTTTTTTCCTATTTGGAGTAAACTACATCTTGGGGTTGCCAACCAATATTTTCCCTATCAAGGAAACATGGGATTCCCAACCATTCCCACGACAATACAGGCTTCCAAAGTGAATAGATCTCTGATGAGAAAACGTGGGGCTCTTCAATAACCATTTTCCTCCTGAGGGGGAAATGGGGTTTTTAAAATGGGGTTTTTAAAATAAAGGGTTTCCCTTTTCATGTTAATATTGGGGGGAGGATTTGGTTGGGTGGGGGAGTTTAACCCTTTCCTTCCCAGTGCTACTCTGCAAATTCTCCTTATCTCCAGTTTTAGGTCAGTTTGCCCCAGCAATGGAACTTAATATCTCTTGTTTCCTACAGGATTCTCCACTATAATTACCCTCCATACTAATTTTTCCCTAACCAGGTTCCTACGCGGTTACAGGTGAGAATTATATGAGGGAGCAGCAGATAATAAGTCCCTTTACCAGTCCTTTCCTGCCACTGTCAACACATTGCTGTTAGTTCAGCAAACAAAAGTTGGGATCACATGGTTGACAATTGGAATATATACACAAATTCCAGTCCATCAACAGTGGGTTGAAAAAAGACAAGGGTTTCCTGGAACACTACACACATTATATCACTAAGTTAACATCCCAGTCTCATGGGTCAGGGTGCTCTTGGTCAGTTTGTCACATTTCCTTTCTGGTTTCCAACTAGCATCACACTACATTCCAAAACTCCCTCCACCATTTATATGGTCATCCATCCACTCTGGCTTTAGGCAACATCTTTCCTCCTTAATGGTCCTCGATGACCATTGTTAAACTGAACTTGTCACCTCATCACCACACCCACAAATTTGGCATTTCTATGGCTATTCAACAGCCTGCTTAGAAGGTCTGTTCCTAGGCACTGGTTCACATAGACCAAGTCTTATGCTGCAACTTCTTTCTCTCAGTCTCTAAAGTGCTACAAGATCCATTTGCATGGTTGACAATGTAACACCTTCCAGTCTGTCCACACAGAGTAAATTTCTAGTACCCTTGGCCCTCCATATCCACGGATTCTGCATCCGCAAATTCAACTATCCATAGCTTGAAAATATGTTTTTAAAAAGCAAAAAACAAACAAGACTTGATTTTGCCATTTTCTATACATCATTGTATATAATAAGACTTGAGCATCCACTGACTTTGGTATCTATGGGGGTTCCTGGAACCAAACTCCAGCAGATACCAAGGGCCCACTATATAATATTTCTTAGTAAACTTTATTTTAAACTTCACATCCCTAAGCCTTTCTTCATAAAATTCTGACTTGATCATTGCAAAAGAAATATGTGTAGGATACTGACTGTCCTCCCCTCCTTTAGAATTGCAACTCTACCAAGGAAGCCATGGCTGTAGTGAAGGGAGACCTTCCATTCTAAAGTCTCTGCTTCTCACTGGTGTTTCTGTTAAGGAAAATGCAACATGGGACATACAGTGAAAGAAATAAAATATGTATGTGAAAGTCACAATGACTAAGGAAGAGCAATTATGAAGCTACACAGGTGAAACTGCTAATGTAATCTAGAAGTCCTGAGAGCCAAGGACAGAGGTACTGAATGCAGAATGGAAACACCTGAGAATCATTAAGTGTACAAGGTGAAATGTTGAAATACATGGGTTGGTCTTAAGTATGGGTGGAACTACGTGGACCAATCAGAATGGAAGTACACACCCACTGGGTGGAAACTAACTAGTGGGTGGTGATAAACAATGGCTATAAAATTGCAATGTTTGCCAATGTATGGTTGAGTAGAGGTGGAGTAGTTTGGAGATATTGTGGAGTAGTGTGTAGAGATTGTGATTTGTTGACCATATAGTATATTTATATAGAAGAATAAAGTAGGTTTTATATAAAACTACTGAGTTGCCTGAGTGAATCCTGGAGACGTTTTGGAGACACCTGGAGAAGAGTGAGAAGGCTTGGAGAGTTTGTCAGGATCTTCAGCCTATTCTCTGAAACTCTGCTGCTTTGGAGGAAAGCATTAACCACTGATCTAAGCTGGTCGGCTCTGCTGCATAACAAGGTGGTGAGTTTGAGCCAGAGGTGAAGAGCAACAACTCCCATCATCCCTGACAGTTTCATTTGCTGGGAAAACATCAGCAATCCAGGAGTTGATTCTGGATGAAAATGCTGACCTGACATGTACAGTAGCATTGAGACTGGTTGAGAGAAGAATGGAGAGTCTAGGAATGGTGCTACATACCCTGACAGCCCCCATCTTGGAATATCAAATAATTGACTACGAGTTCTGTCTATTAAATAATGAGACTTATACAATAACCCATCTTTATTTATATGTATTACAATTCTAATGTTTGTCCACTTTAATATACTCCCCGTTCACACACCCCAATGCAGTCTTGTTTTCCACTGGCCGAAGGTATGGAGCAGATCAGTTTCTGTCAGCTGTTTCAACACATCTGCCGTTTTCTTCTTCACTGCATCAATTGACTCAAAACATGTTCTTTTAAGCACCAATTTCACTTTAGGGAAAAGAAAAAAGTCACATGGTGACGAATCTGGTTAATATGGAGGATGTTCAAGTGTAGTAATGTGTCTATTGGCCAAAAAGTGCTTCATAGAAAATGCTATACTGTATAAGCAGCCACATTGTCTTGATGAAGAATGAAACAATTTTTCCACAGTTGTCTCAGTTTTGTCAAAACTTCCTTATAATAATACTGGTTTACTGTTCTGCCTTCTGGAACCCATTCTGGCAAAATTATGCCCTGGATGTAAAAAAAGAACAACCCACTGAGCATGGCTTTGAATGTGGACTAGCTTTGATGTGCTTTTTTATCCTTGGTGATGATGGTGTTTTCCAGTGCATTTAATTAATTTAATTTTAATTTAATTAGGTATATATACCCTGCCCTCCAGCCACAATGGCTAACAGAGCGGCTTACAAATTGTTTTTAAGCAATAGCAATTTACACATCTACACTGCATTAAGCAGTTTCCAATGTGTGTTAGCTAATTGCCCGCACAAGCCGGGTACTCATTTTACTGACCTACAAAAGGATGGAAGACTGAGTGAACCTTGGAGCCCTCTGGAATTGAACTTGCAACGTGATGGCTTGCAGTACTAGCATTTAACCACTGCACCACCAGGGCTCCTGATTTACTGTTGTTTTGTCTCAGGATCATACTGGAAGATCTAGGTTTCATCACAAGTGATGATTTTTTGAAAAAGGATTGGGTCCGTGTCAAGTTGCTGCAGAATGTCACATTGCTCAACTTTTAAACTTAGCATTTTTCTGGCACACAACAAATAACACAGCTGCTTTAAACGACGACTGACAATTAACTGAATGGCTGAGAGTGTTGAAATTTGTCACGCAGGTGCAGACATGTTCAAGGTCACCACTCAAGTGTTCACAATCAGTTCTCCCTGATTTGTTTCAAAGGTAGAAACACAGCCTCATTATTTACTAGACAGACCTTGTATATTTAACAATTTGGCTAAGGTGGCCATCCACATAGTTTACAGGTATATCAGGGACTCCCTGATATCAAGATGGGACTCATGTATGCACCAAAGGAAGGGCCAGTGGAAGATTCCAAAAGCAGACACTCTCAAGTGAGACTCAACACCTGGAGGTGAGTCATCACTAATTCACTCAGTGATAGCAGAGACCCGTAAGACTTGGAAATGGGATTTTCCTCTCCTTTTCCTCCAACAATAGACCTGGTCTGTTTCCTATTCAACTCCAAGGTATCAATCGTTAGCAGTCTTGAACTCTTCTGGAGCTCCCATTGTTTTAGCCTGGAAACCTCAAGAACCATTGTATATTACCCACAATTCTGATCCTTGTAAGGGAGTTATTTCATATAAATATAACTTCAAAACACTACCAAATTGTCTGCAGTTCCTATTCCTACATCCACGCTGCCAGTTTGCTGCTAGACCCTCAGAATACAACTCTGAGACCCTGTTGCCGCAGGAATCTCTGCTCTACAGGACAGGTGTTGTATCACCCATCATCCCCTCACTGTATTCCTCCATCCCAGTCCTTCCTACTTTATTCACTAGCCTTGCATGATTGCTTGAATCCTGAGTGTGTGTGTGTTGTTGTTATTATTGCTTTCTCAATAAAGAGTAATTAATTGTACTATCTAGCTTAACATCTGCTCCTGAGTACTGGTATACATAGGCTAAAAGGTCCTGCTTTCATAGAATCATAGAATCATAGAGTTGAAAGAGACCTCAAGGGGCATCCAGTCCAACCCCCTGCCATGCAGGAATAAACAATCAAATCATTCCCAACAGATGGCCATCCAGCCTCTAAAAACCTCCAAAGAAGGAGAATCCACCACACTACAAGGCAGTGTATTCCACTTCCAAACAGCTCTTATTGTCAGGAAGTTCTTCCTAATGCTTAGGTGGAATCTTTTTTCCTGTAGTTTGAGTCCATTGCTACATGTCCTTGTCTCTGGAACAGCAGAAAACAAACTTGCCCCATCCTCAGTATGACATCCCTGCAAATATTTAAACATGGCTATCATGTCACCTCTCAACCTTTTCTTCTCCAGACTAAACATGTCCAGCTCCCTAAGCCACTACTCATAGGACATGGCTTCCAGACCTCCCACCATCCTGGTCGCCCTCCTGTGGACACATTCCAGCTTCTCAACATCCTTCCTGAATTGTGGTGCCCAGAACTGGACACAGTATTCCAGGTGAGGTCTGACCAAAGCAGAATAGAGTGGCACTAATAGTTTCCTTGATCTAGACACTATGCTCCTATTAATGCAGTCTAGAATTGCATTGGCTTTTTTAGCTGCTGCATCACACTGCTGACTCATGCTCATCTTGTGGTCCACTAGGACTCCTAGATCCCTTTCTCATGTATTGTGCTTTTCATTTTTACTGCCCAAGTGTAGTATCCTACATTTCTCCCTGTTGAAATTCATTTTGTTAGCTTTGGCCCAGCTTTCTAATCTGTTCAGGTCATTTTGAATTCTGATCATTTCCCCTGGTGTATTAGCTACCCCTCCTAATTTGGTGTCATCTGTAAACTTGATAAGAATGCCCTCTGTTCCCTCATCCAAGTCATTGATAAAGATGTTGAATAGCACTGGGCCCAGGACAGAACCCTATGGCACCCCACTAGTCACTTCTCTCCAGGATGGAGAGGAGCTGTTTGTGACCACCCTTTGGGTTTGGTCAATCAAGGAGGGCTTTGTTGCTCTCCTCTTGCATTGCCAAGCTGAGTATATTAATTCCCCAAATAAATATCGATATTTAGAGGGCCCTTAAGACCCCCTGGCATTTAGAGTAACAATGGAAGTGGGGGCTATGGCTGGGATTAGGATGGAGTAGGAGTGCCAGCAGTAAAAAAATAATGGTATCTGACTAACCAGGTGTTACATCCAGTTATCTCTAATTTCAAACGAATGCTGTTATGACTGGGTTGCCTGAACAGTATAGGAAGATATTCATCCTATTTCCTAAAAAGGCTTTTTCTTGAGGTAGATGTGGCAGGCTTGAGGCTGGCATTGGATTGTGCCAAATTTCTTGTTCTAGGTAATTTGCAATACTCATGTAGATATTACTTAGTTGGAAGTGCCTCAGGACTTCAACCATGGACCTACCTCAAGTAATATTTGACCCTCTTTCCCATGCTGTAGAACACACTCTTGGTTTGGAATTCTGTTTGGGTGCAGTTGGTGCTCTGAAGAGGAACAGGTGCAAGAGTCTTCATTGTTATGGACAGATCACATTAAGACTAGTTTCAAATTCACTTCCATTATAAAGCTCTATGGGATCAGTGGATCACTTAAAATGGTATGTCAATTTCAATGCTCATGTAGAAACTACTTTGTTGGAAGTGCCTCAGGATAACCATGGACCAACCTCAAGTAGTATCTGTTCAGTCTCTTGAAGATACTGTCAAAGCCCTGACTGACTTGTGGAATAATGAAATTGCTTGGGTGATTTACAGTATTTTTCCTAATACTCTTCTTTTTAACAGAGCAGATCAGCAACCTGATTTAACTGGGGAGAAAGGAGTGATAAAAATAGGAGGGACAACAGCTAGAACACAGATGGGGTAGACTCGATGACCTATGGAACCCCTTCCAACATTTCTATTTAGATTCTATGAAATTTGAACAAAGAGTCCCATTCCACATGATCTGTGACCCTACTGTGTCTAAGCCTAAGCAGCTATAATACAAATACACGAATAATCTCCCCCTCCATGTTCCTGGCATGGAATTGGATTAAATGGCCCTTGGGGTCCCCTCCAAATATGATTCTATGGACTTTTTTGGATGGCGATTTGTAACGCAAGAAGGCTTGTCCCTCTTGCGAGGCTGCTGCGTGGCAGGGGGGCCATTTCGGATGACGCCATTTCCCTGCCGATTCTGTTCCGGAAGAGCTGGGAGGCTGCAGCGCCATATTTGGCCATTTCCTAATCATGGAAGTTGACTGTGATTAGGAAATGGCCAAATATGGTGATCCAGCCTCCCAGCTCTTCTGGAACAGAATCGGCAGGGGGACGGCATCATCCAAAACGCCCCCCCTGCTGCGCAGCAGCCTCACAAGAGGGATGAGCCTTCTTGCGTTACAAATTGCTGTCCGAAAAAGTCCTACGACTCTCTTCCTATGCTGTCTTCAATGTGCTAAATTATATGTTTTGGCCAGTAGAAGTAGAAACACTCTTCTAGCTGGCCCCTCATGTGTAATGGGGTTTGTTAATTTAACAATGTTACCTCCTGTGCTTGACTGGAAGTACCTTACAAGACAGGCACCATAAAACTAATGGCTTTAACTCCCTTTTGAAACCACAGAACTAATCAACAGAGATCTCTATTTAAAACACACATGCAGCATTCCAGAATGCAGGCTTAAGATAACCATCCACACAACTTCTCCCCAGTTTATACTTTCTAGCATAAAAGAGACTCAAAACATTCAAAAGTAGTTTAAAAATATAAAAACATCTTTACTTAAAGTCTGTGTGCATTTCTCATTGAATATCAGCAGCATAATAACAGGTGAAGGCTAAACTAGTAAAAATAAAAACTACATGTTACAAACAAAATATGCAGGAGCCCTGCAAAGCAGGTCCCTGCCTCTAGAAAAAACATCATGGTGACTGGTAAACCTTATGGCAGCTTTCCAGACAAAGAGAAGGACTTGGATACACCTCTTCCTCTGGAAAGCCAATTACATTTCAGTAGGAAGTTACATCATACATTCTATGTGAAGTTGGCTTTCACGGCTGGCATCCATAGATTTTCCTTGGATTTTTTCCGGGCTGTGAAAAGAAACTATTCCAGAACATGGCCTTACAGCCCTCAAAAAACCCAAGGAAAATCTATCATACATTCTGTTTGCTTCTATCACTTAACCCTTTCAACAGTCAAACATCTCAACTTATTGGATTGCAAACTACATATCCCAACAATGTGTTCCCTAATAATATGTTCAAGAGGCCTGAGAAATCCCTCCAGAAAAGGTTTTTGGCACCATGGAGGGCTTCAGAGGGGAAGGGGAGAATGTCCTAATGCTGCTGTGAGCATAACATTGGATCTGGCACATAGTCTGTCAGACCTTCTCCAGAGGAAGTACCTTAGCTCATTTCTTGTGTAAAGTACAATGATAACATGTAGGGGTTTATTGCAAGAGGGAAAGGAAGAGGAAGTAAAGCCTGAAAGTAGCATGTTCTGCCTTGTCTTATTGCACAATGTCAAAGTGCTTCAGCTGTTCTCTTGTTCTAGTCCCATGGGAGATGGTGGTAAAGGCAAGTCTTTTTGATAATGGATTTTTCCATGATCTTCCACAGGATCAGAAAGGAAGAACAGCAGAAGCACGCAGACATCATGAGATAAGGCAAGGTGGGATGCACTGCTCTCAGGCTTTACTTCTGCTTCCCTTCCTTCATGCAATAAGGCTCACAAGATGATGATGATGATGATGATGATGATGATTTTAATATTATTCATCATCAACTCCATCAGTGCACTATTATGTCATCTTACATCTACTCTTTTCTCCTCTCTGCTTTCCTGAATCAACCAGAAAGCTATGCTCTTATGTTGCCTGGGAAATACCCTAGCCCATAACATGTCATTTGCATTTCCATTCTCTTCATGGTTTGTAACTGACTCTTGTCATTGAAGGAACACTGAGATCCAGTCTCTCCATACCTTCAGCATTTGCTTATGCTGCTGTCCGTACAGCTTGAATCCTATTTATCTTTAATTTCTCCTTCTGTGATGACAGGCATATTCAGAGTTTGCCAGCTGTTCTAAAAATGTTACCTTCTCTCATATCTGTTACTTTAGGATTGCCAAGTCTCAGGGCACCCAGTGAAGTCTCAGGGAATTTCTATGCTTTGCTTGGTTTCCAGGCAAGGAGACAAATTTTAAAACCAATGACACTGGAGGAGGAGAACTTGTTTTTTTTTCTGTGTGAGGTGGATTTTAAAACTTTAGTAAGCATCTCCATCTATTTCCAGCTTGCACCAAGGTTCACTGGCTCTGTTTGGAGGTATTTGCATTGTGTGTTGTGCTTGAACAATAGTGGAGCACCAAAACAAACAAACAGACAGACAGACAGATGAACAAACAAACACAGGACTATGTGGAGAGGATGGGAAAGAGAGTCATGCATTTACACCAACCATGCTGTTTAGAGCAAGCCAGGAAGCGGCGTGCTAGCATCATGACTCACAAATGTGCTTGTTGAAGGAGCACTGGCAACAGAACAGCAGGGCCTGGAGCGAGCAAGCAAGCAAGCAAGCAAACAAACAAACAAACAAAATCTCCTTATGGGCTGGTAGCAGGCTAGCTTTCCATGTCTGAGCAACAGCATAGGAGAATGCCCACATGTCATGAGGGTAAGAATATATAGGATGCAAAGAGCAGGAGTTGTGGAAACCACTGCATTTGCTGGGTGTATTCCGGTAACTGCATGACCCTCAAAAATGTGGTTTTCCTTCCTGTCTCTGGGTTGCCATATTTCCTAATTATGGATTCTCTTCGTGCCGGTTTCTATAATCAGCTGGCCTAGAAGCAATTCTGCCCCCCTCTCCACCTCTTGTTCATGCCACCTCTTTGACTCACAAGGAGCTGTTCCCAGTCTCACAAGCTGGCCTTGAAATCTCAGGGAATGGGATGCTGCTGCCCTAGCAACCCCAAGAGCCAGTCTGGTGTAGTGGTTTGAGTGTTGGATTAAGATTCTGGGACACCAGGGTTTGAACCACTGCTCTGCCATGGAAACCTACTGGGTGACCTTGGGCAAGTCCCACTCAGCCTCAGAGGAAGGCAAAGGCAACCCCCCTCTGAACAAATCTTGCCAAGAAAACCCCGTGATAGGATTGCCTTAGGGTTGCTGTTAGTCAGAAACACCTTGAAGGCACATAGCAACACCAGCAATCCTAATTCATGTTATAAGATGACCTTCTTTCCCTTTCCCTTTCCCATTTCCCTTTTTCAAAGAAAGTTAGTTCATTTGTTCATCTTTCTTTCTTTTGGCCAAATAATGTTACCTATAATAACAGCCATTCATTACAGGAATTGTCGTTGTGTGCTTTCAAGTCATTTTAGACTTACAGTGACTGTTTATGGTGTTTTCTTGGCAAGATTTGATTAGAGGGGTTTGTGCCTTTCTCTTTGGCTGAGAGAGTGTGATTTACCCAAGTGGCTTTCCATGGCTGAGCAGGGATTTGAATCCTGGTCTCCAGAGTTGTAGTCCAATGCTGAAACCACTACACCTTGCTGGCTGTCACTACAGGAGTACTGGGACTCAAGTCATACTTGAGGTGCTGAAAAAACTGGTATTATCTATTTGTTTGATTTGTACCCCTCCATTCTCCCATCACTGGGCCTCAAGGCATCTCACAGCAATAGTTTAAAAAAATACAGTAAAACGACAAAAAGTTAATGGCCTTATCACACTACACTGTTATAGTACTATTATTCCATGTTAACTGCTGTGGCTGCCTCCTGTGGATCTGCAGTTTAGGGAGGGGCAAGTAGCATTCTCAGCCAGAGAGCTCTTTGGCTTCACTAAACTACAAACCCCAGAATTCCACAGAAGGCAGCCATAGCAGTTAAAGTAGAATGATAGTGCTATAACAGTGTGGTGCAATAATGTCCTTCAAGTGTCAAAACACAATTAAACTATTTGTAACTATTAAAGCACAATTGAATTAAAATCAATTTTAAAAGCACATGAATTTAGAACAGGAAATCACCTCTGTTTCCCTGGTCAAAACACTATCAACAGTGAGTCAGAAGTTTGTCTGAAAAACAAAGTGACTTACCACACTCTGAAGAAAAGCGGCAAGGCAGCAGAAATGTTCCATCTTCCATGCTGCCTTACCACATGGCGCTGTCATTTTTTGTTCCAGTCCTATGAGGGACCAAGGTAAAACTGTGGATTTTTGCTAACCAGAAAAAACTGTTAGCAAATAAATGTGTTTTTAGCTTGTTCCCCCACAGGACAGGAACAAAAGAACACTGGAAGAATGGCGACGTCATGCAGTAAGGCAGCAGGGAAGACAGAAAGTTCCTGCTGCCTTGCCCCTTTTCTTCGGAGTACAGTAAGCCCCAAGATCTTTGCCTGCTGGTGGAACAACAACAGGGAAGGGAATGCACTGGCTTCCCTTGGAAGGGAATTCCACAGCCTGGGAGCAGGCACCATGAAGTTTGCATTGGGACCCAATTTAGCTATGATAACAGTAGTCAAATTAAAATTAATGAGGCTTATGTTAGGGGTGACTAGGGCTGCAAAAGAAATCTTGTTGTTTAGAATCCGATCATCTTGGCACACCGAGACTGCACTGTGACTCTTTGGGCTTGTCTTAGAATCCGATCATCTTAGCACACCGAGACTGCACTGTGACTCTTTGGGCTTGTCTAAACAGGAAATTTACCCTGGTTTCCCCGTATCTTGGAACCCTGCAGGAAAAACCCCATACAGGGTCCTTACCTGAATGCCAGCTTGTATTGTCAGCTGCTACCACTGGTGTCTCTTTGCAGCCAGAAAAGAGGCCCCCAGAACATGCTCAAGGCCCCCTGCATGTGACCAGCTTGGATCACATACACAGGGCCTCCTTCCTGGTTTTAGAGAGGGTGACACACAGAAGTGGAGGAGGCACTCACCAATACAGGTTGGCATGTGCATGCAGACTTCTGTCCATTTCATAGTGCTAATGGGGGTGGGGGAATCTGGGCTGAAAGACCCAGCACCAGCTCCATTGAGTGAGGAGATCAAACCCAGAGAGATGTCACCCTGAAGACTACTGAAACTCCAACTGTAAAGTACTTTCATTTCAAGCCTTTTAGAGCTGGGGAGGAGAAAGCCCTTTTCTTTTGTTCTTTAAAATAAACTTCCCCCTTTTTTGAACTGGATATTCAGCATCAGAGCCTTTTTGGGTATAGGAGTTTGATCTCACCAGGGTACTAGCGTTGCACACCCAAACCTGCCACCACCTTTAGTTGGGTGTGTCTTCACATACCTCCTTCACCAAATTAACTTTTAAAAGTTATCCTGAGTAAGAGCTTGTAAGTAACACATTGTAGTACTGATGCTAACTGTACCATGTTAATGTTTTTGTGTAACACTGTTAATAAAAATGTTATTTTTATATAACAACTGGTAACTGTTAGGTTTGCCAGCTATTGTCCAGTACACTGGCCACCAAATGTGGGAGTTCCCCTCTAGAAATCCCACTACTGTGGCCAAAAGTGGGGGGTTTACACTTTAACCCACCAGATGTAGAGACTTCTGCTACGCTCACTGCAAACACAAATCCAAACAAAAGTGAGGGCTTTCCCTGATCCCTATCTCTGCTACCACTGTTAAGGGCTTCTTTTGTCCTCTATGAGTGACACCAACTGTGGGGGACCATCTAAATGCCCTCAAGGTTCATACGAGGATTTATACAACATCTATCCCTAATGGACACCACCCCTCTGTATTCAATACTGCCACCACAGACATTTTTTCTGATTCCAGGCTTTCAGTTTAGCATTCCTGGAGGCCAAAAGTGTATTTAAAAAAAAGCAATTCCTTATTTGCAGAAGATAAACATAACAAAGCAGAATAATTATTTATTACATTTAAAACATCACACACTTTCTCTCATATGCTTCTCTAGCTACCTAAGACCCTTAAAATACCACTCATTTATTCCTAAACCTGACTGACTCTTAATCATAAATCTTCCATACCATTTCACTCAGACCAACAACACTCTAATACCAACTGTCTAACTGCCATTCACCAATTGTCATTCACTAGCCTTATGCAAATCTCCTCAAATCTTCTTCTTGTTGTTAACTGCCTTCGAGTGGACTTCGACTCATGGCAACCCTATGAATGAGACATCTCCAAAAACCCGTCTTCTACCAACCTACTGTCTTGCAGGTTCAGGCCTCTCTGATTGCATCTATCCATCTGGTGTGTGATCTTCTTGTCTTTCTTTTTCCCTCCACCTTTCCTAACATTATTGACTTTTCCATGTCTTCTCATGATGTGACCAAAGTACGACAGTCTCAACTTAGTCATCTTGGCTTCTAGCCAGAGCCCTGACTTGATCTGTTTTAAGACCCATTTGTATGTCTTTTTGGCAGTCCTCATTATCCTCGGCAATCTTTTCCATTTCAAATGAGTTGATTCTCTTTCTATCAACTTTCTTAACTGTCCAGCTCTTACATCTGTACATGGTGATGGGAAATATGATGGCCTGAATGTTCCTGATTTTAGGGCTCAGTGTTATATCTTTGCATTTTATGATCTTTTCTAGTTCCTTCATAGCTATCCACCCAATCCTAGTGTTTTTCTGATTTCGTGGCTGCAATCTACACTCTGGTCTATGATTGATCCAAGGAATGGGAAGTGTTTCACTATTTCAATTTCCTCATCTATGGTATTTTGAATTTATTTTTGTTTTCTTAAATTTCCACTTTCTTCTCTGATTTTCTTTAGTAGTTGCTCCATGTCTATGCTGTTTTCAGCTAGTATTGTGGTGTCATCTGCATATCTTAGAAAGTTAATGTTCCTTCCTCTGAGCTTCACTCCTCCATCCTCCAACTCCAAACTTGCTCTGTGCACGATGCTTTCTGTGTACAAGTTGAACAAGTACGGTAGGGTAACAGAAAGCAACCTTGCCTTATTCCTTTTCCAAATGGGGGTCCATTCTGTTTCTTTGTATTCTGCTCTTACGGTGGCCTCCTGTCCTGAGTACAGGTTACACATCAGGATTATCAAGTGTGTTGGTATGCTCATTTCTTTTAGAGCAATCCATAGTTTCTCATGATCTGCCAATCACTGTTTATTCCAATATTCCATTCTCTCCCCACCCCTAACAGCTTCTTACCTTATACTCTATTATACAACCAATTCATTAAACAACATTTCCCAATATAAGTACATGACTTCCTAGTAACACCATTCTCTCCCTCTCTCTGGTTTTTCTTCGCAAATGAAGATTCAGGAAGGACTCTTCCTGAGCTTTCTGCAAGCGCGCTGATGACTAAAAAGGCCAATCCAAGATAAACAAGTCTGGGTGCAGAAAGCACAGCAGAGGGTCTCCTTGGGTGATGTTTCCAGTTTGTGATTCTTTCTGCATTGTTGTTTCTCTTCAAGACTTGTTCAGCGTGAGTTCTCAAATAAAGCTGCAACATTGTGGATAGTGCGTCTCCATGCCTTCCGATGTGAAGCCAGGGTCGACCATTGTTGGGCAACAGCAATTTGGCCAAGCCTGAGATGTTGCTTCAGGGAGTCCTTGTATCACTTTTTTGGAGCACCCCTCTTACGCTGACCTGTGGTGAGTTCACTGTAGAGTACTATTTTTGGGAGGCGATGGTCCTCCATCCTAGAAATGTGCCCTGCCCAATGCAGCTGTGTTCTCAATATCATGGCCTCAATGCTGGTGATCCCTGCTTGCTCAAGGACAGCAACATTCGTCACATAGTCAGTCCAGTGTATATTTAGGATTGTACGTATAAGTAACACCATTACTTTTTAAAGTAACAGGTAACATCTACTTTTTCAAAACCATTATGGGAGACCATAGGGGAAACTTAGATCTTTTTTGTATTTTAAAGTGAATTAAAATTTAAAATGTAACAACAAAAATACCACATTAGTAATCCATTACAATACAAGCAGGGATCACCAGCATTGAGGCCATGATATTGAGAACACAGCTGCGTTGGGCAGGGCACGTTTCTAGGATGGAGGACCATCGCCTCCCAAAAATACTACTCTACGGTGAACTCGCCATGGGTCAGCGTAAGAGGGGCGCTCCAAAAAAGCGATACAAAGACTCCCTGAAACAACATCTCAGGCTTGGCCAAATTGATCACCAACAGTGGTCCGCCCTGGCCTCACATCGGGAGGCATGGAGACGCACTATCCACAATGCTGCAGTCTTATTTGAGAACTCATGCTGAACAAGTCTTGAAGAGAAACGACAACGCAGAAAGAATCACAACCCAAAAACATCACCCAAGAAGACCTTCTGCTGTGCTTTTTGCAACCGGACTTGTTTATCTCGGATTGGCCTTTTTAGTCATCAGCGCGCTTGCAGAAAGCACGGGATGAGTCCTTCCTGAATCTTCGTTTGCGAAGAAAAGCCAGAGGAGAGAGAGACAATACAATAAAAAGAATGAAGGACAAAGAATGTGTTACTGTTTTTAACAGTAATGTAACTAGCAGATTGCTTTAGAAAAATATTCTAGTCTCTGTTCTGAGCAGAGGAACAGTATCTCTTAAAATATAAAAATTTAATCTCAACCCCCCCCCCCAAAAAAAAGATATACGTGGAACATCTCCAAAATCACAAAGCACCCACAGGTCACTCATAATATCTCATCTTCAAATGCAGACCCTTGACCACAATGTTGGAACATTCATATGTATGCCAACTTTCTCCAATTTGGACTCCTTTTAGAATACAACTCTTATCATCCCTGACATTGGAAATGCTATTTAAACTGTTGTTGTTGTGTGCCTTTAAGTCATTTCCTACTTATGGCAACCCTAAACTTAATCTGTCACGGGGTTTTCATGATAGGATTTATCGATCCATAGTGGGTTTTCCATTGCCTTCCTCTGAGACTGAGGGTAGTCCAACAGTGAAAAAAAACTCTTAGAATCCACAGGGAATCCCGTGTGTCCAAATGGGATCCTGCAGCATTCCATCCTTATTAGAGGGAGGGAGAGCAAAAGATGGGGAAAGTCTGCAGCAGAAGCCCTTGGGACTTTTCCCAAGTTTTTAAAAAACCCTGATGGAAATACGCACCCTTGCCTGTTAGGGCAACTGAATCGCATTGCATTGCATTACTGAAGAGGACAGCTGATTGGTCGGACAGCAAAGGGGGTGGAGCTTGGTAAGATGGCAGATTGTGGAACCACCATGTTGGATTGTCACTGTAGCAATTGTGTGCTGAGGTGATGAAACAGGCTTTCTTTCCCGTTTTTTATTATTTAAGCAGAAGATCACTCTTCTGCACCTTGGAGTTAGGTGTTTTTTTTTTTAAAAAAAAATATTGTTTGGTGGGGGCAAATTGGAGAGTACAAAACCGTGAGTAATTCACTTACAGCCACCATCTTGATTAGCTGGCATGCCTCCATGTGAACAGGAAACCTGAAGAGCTTTGCACACCAGCAATCTTGCTGAAAAATCTTTGAGTCAGGTGACAGCTGCTGTGAATTGGAGTTTCTGTGCCCCAATTTACATTTTATTCCCTCATCTAGACCGGCCCTGAGAGAGTGTGACTTGCCCAAGGTCACCCAGTGGGTTTCCATGGCCAAGCAGGGATTTGAACCACTGTCTCCCAGAGTTGCTTTAAAAAAAATCTGGAAAGAATTAATCCAAAAAACAAATAACTACAAAGGGATTCTCCTTGCATTTCAAGACCATGAAAATGTAACATATGTCCTATGTAACCATTGTCAATGCTTTTGTTTTGTTCTTCTACTTTTTTCATGTTACTCTTTCCTTCTTCTTCTTTTTTTATAAAAGGATGTTTCAATAAATACAATTTTTGAAAAAACAAAACAAAAAACCCAGCCCTGATCTCCCAGAGCCCTAATCCAACACACCTATAATACCACACTGGCTCTCACAGTTAAAGGGGACGTGTAAGACATTATCAGAATAGTGTCTAAAAACACTATACTGTAATTCCGTGAATGAAGATAGTGGGAACATTGTGGCATTATAACACTTATTATCACATGTAGGTGTAATCATGCGAAAGAAACACCATGGAATTATTACATGATGACCACTAGCACTTTAAGAACAGGAGTTTACTTCAGCGATTTGGCATGGGCAAGATTTCAGCGGTTCTCATGAGAAGAGCTAATGTGCTTAAAACTAAAAACAAAACAACCCACCCTTAATTAACAAAGTAAATGAACACACAAGCACTGAAACAAACCTAAAAACGTGCAAACTAAAGGGGACAGTTCATAAAAAGAGCGTCCCGTGCTTCATTTTTGCATTCTCACCCGGATGTTTTCTCACTGAGGACTGCCCATTCACACTGTAATCTCGCGATTACAATGGGATGTGTTTTCCTCACAGTCAATAGTGCAAAAAAAAGATATTGATGGCTTCTCCTGTCAATTAGAACTGACGCCTTTTCACAGCTGGAGCATGGAGTAATAATGCAAAGACGACAATGTTGTGCAATAGCAGGGCCCATTCACGCTACTGTGATGTCGTAATCCCAAGATTTTTGCCGCGTCTGATAATGTCTGAAGTCAGAAATATCTAGACTCCCCAAGTTGTGGAAGTCTTCTTTTCTTGGTTGTTATTAGTGAGAAATCCAGTGTGAAATTTCTGCCCTGGTGGCGCAGTGGTTAAATGGCAGTACTGCAGCCACAACATTGTGAGTTCAATCCTGCAGGGCTCCAAGGTTCACTCAGCCTTCCAGTCTTCTGTAGGTTGGTAAAATGAGTGTCCAGCTTGTTGGGGGCAATTAGCTAAAAACATTGTAAACTGCTTAGGGAGTGCTTTGGCACTGATAAGCAGTATATAAATATCAGTGCTATTGCTATTGCTGTTGCTAAATGCTTTGAATTCACAAAAAATGGGATACTAATGTTAATTGATGCCAAGTATCATTCTGTTTTAGTGAATGAAATGCTGTTATTTTTAATCAGAGTAATGAAGCAAGCAGTGCTCTAACCCAATTAAATTATACTCTTAAGTGGTATTTAAATGAATAAATAAACAACCATGTGCAGGTTCTACAAGAGCCAAGAAGGCTTGAAATAGGATAGGCATTGAATGTTGATTTTCTATTTAAAATGGAATATTTTTTAAAAAAATAAATTTGGCATTTCCCCTCGTTTTTCATGGAAAACCTCTCAGGCTGTAGTGAGGCTTGAATGACACTAGAGGTCCATGTTGCTCCAGGTCAGAAAAGATTATACTGTAGGCTTTTTGTTGCAACTACTACAGGCAAACCAGTAGGTTTTCTAAAGATGTTCTAGCTTTCTCCTACCTGGTGCAAAACAAGGAGTCTTGCTGTGGCAATAGTTGGCAAGTCTGAAAAAAAGTATATGCACATCTCTGTGGGTCTATGTACACTGTAGAGATAATGCAGTCTGAGAAAACTTTAAGTATTGTAGCACCATCCTATGGAATTCTGGGACTTGTAGTTTTACAAGGTCTTTAGCCTTTTCTGCCAAAGGGTGCTGGTGCCTCACCAAACTACAAATCCCAAGATTCTGTAGGTTGGAGCCATGGCAGTTGAAGTGGTGTCAAACTGCAACCATTCTACAGTGTGGAAACACTGAAAGTCAGTCTGCTTACAGTATAAAATATAAAATATCTACAATACTGTAGTTTAAAATAATATAGGACCATAATACTTTAAGTACTGTGTCAGCATCCTATGCCGACATACAGTTGCTACTGCTTAGAAACTGACAACCAAGGGAACTGATCAGCCAAAAGATAGGACTTTATCAGATGGGGCTGTAATAGCAAAATTACAACACGATAGGACCACAAACGGGTTCCTGTGATCATACGATATTGTTGTCCTGTGGTTAGTATGTGCTCCACTTGTTAATTACATGCCACTTTTCATTGACATGCAAAAGTTGTGAACAGCTCTCAATATTGCTCTTTTCATGGGACTGATCAGTGTGTGAAAATCATATTCCGCTGTAATCATGTGATTACAGCATGAATGGGCAGTCCTCTTTTCCCCCTGCCCTTTCCCAATGAGAACACAATTAAACTTCGGGAGGAGAATGTGAAGAGGACCTACTGAATACTCTTGGAATGACCCTTTTCTTGGTACATTTTAATGTTTTTGTAAGTGTTTATTTGTGAATTTCTTTCATCATTTTTTGTGTTTTCAGTGTTTTTAAGTGAAGTCACGACTTCTCGCGAGAACAGCTGAAATCTTGCCCATGCAAAATCGCGGACGTAAGAGAATTTTTTTCTTAAAGGCGCATGCGCAGGCCAGCACAGTGTTAATACTCTGTCATTAGAAGGCAAGTGTTACTATAGCGGGAGCTTCAATCCCATTCATAAACTGCTAGTTGTGGTTGTGCGATAATTCCATGGCAGTAGTAT
This sequence comes from Gambelia wislizenii, assembly GCA_030847615.1. Taxonomy (NCBI): domain Eukaryota; kingdom Metazoa; phylum Chordata; class Lepidosauria; order Squamata; family Crotaphytidae; genus Gambelia; species Gambelia wislizenii. The sequence continues at coordinate 65,106,942 of JAUMIR010000002.1, forward strand.
TGTGTGACCATGGTGACATGCGATAATTCCTGTAATTATGCCACTATGTTTCGGCTTTCCTCAATAGTGTAATTATAGCATTTTTAGATACTAGTCTGATAAAATCCACAATCAAGATAAAACATATCAACTCTTCCATGTATACGCTGTAAAATTAAAGTAATAAAATAGCGTTGGAGGTCACAGTAAAAGCAAAAATACTATAAAACTGTTCTCACTTTTTCTGCATTACTGTTCACAATATGGAACATTATTGCATCTTCCCTTCAGTACTCCAGATGGCAGAACATTAAATGTACAAATACTTTTCTATATTTTAGGATATTTATTTTATTTTGTTGTATTTTATTTATATCCCACCTCTGGTATAGTTAAATTAGTCAGTAAGCTACAGGAATAAAAGCTTACCTCCTGTTTCTAAAGGCCAGATGAACAAAAGCTGTACTTACGTGATTTGCAACTGAATATTCCAAATACACTGGCACATATTTTCTTTGGCTATAGTGTAACTCATAGTAAGAATGGCATTTTGTGAGAACCCCAGACTGAGCACTTTCTCATCTACCCCTTTATTAACTTAACTAAAATGTTAAGAGTTAGAAGGGCCATCCCTTTGGATATAACTAATCGTTTTAACCAAAAGTGTAACTCATTTATCCAAACCCTAGACTCTATAGAAATTTGACCAGTCTTTAAAGTATAAAAGTACATTGGGCACACAGCTCAGGAGGTTGACAATACTTCAATATTCAAACATTTTTTAGATTGTAAAGCTTAAAATTACTTGTTGATGTTGTGTGCCTTCAGGTTGTTTCCAACTTATAGTGACTCAAGGTGAACCTATCAATGGGTTTTCTTGGCAAGATTTGTTCAGAGGGGGTTTGCCTTTGCCTTCCTCTGAGGCTGAGAGAGTGTGACTTGCCCAAGGTCACCCAGTAGGTTTCTATGACCAAGTGGGGATTGGAACCCTGGTCTCCAGAGTCGTAATCCAATGCTCAAACCACTACACCACAACAGCTCTGGCTAAACACACACAATTGTGCTCCATACAGCATTAAAGACCTGGGAGATTTTCACACGGGGGAAATAACCCGCAGGGAGATCAGGACAGAAACAGGGCTGTTACGGTAGCAACGTGCTGTTTTGACACCCCCTTCCTTCTCCCGATCTCCTGTCGTCCTCCCTCCATCCTGCTTCCATTTCCATCCCGGTATGTTCAGCTATTTTTTTTTACTAACGAAGAACTTTCATTAGTAAAACATAGCGGGAGGGAAATAGAAGCAGCACAGACGGAGGATGATGGGAGATCAGGAGAAGGAAGGGGGCATGCAAAATGGAGCGCTGCTACCTGAACAGCCCTGTTTCTGTCCCGATCTCCCCAGGGGTTATTTCCCCCATGTGAAAATCTCCCTGGACTGATGATGGTATCTGCTGAACTCCATTAACATAAAAAGGAGGTAATGGATTTAACACTCCACTGAGGATTTCCCATGGCATAACACACTTGGGCTCACTAGGATCTTGAAGACTGAAAAACTGCTCCCAAATATTTATACAATTTAACCTGCTGAACTGGGTGTCCACTTGGCCAGCCAGCGAAGTTTGCTCCATTTCTGAGTAAAATCTAGAACTCTAGATTTAGTTTAATTAATCACCAACTATTCAGTGTTGCAATAAATATCCAACGCTCTTAATAGCCTTAGAGGAAGGTACAACAAAGACACAACCACTGCATCAGCTACAGAAAGTAAAACATAGATCTACCTGCCAATTTAGAAGGAAGAGAATTTATTTCAGAAAGTGTTTTAACCAGAGAATAAATATAAATGTGAATAAGGTGGGTGCAAGAACTCAATATGTGTTGGCTTTGATCTAGTCAAATGGCCTTCATGGTTACATCTCATTTGCAGCTAAGTTTTGTCATAAAGAATCTATCTCTTAAGATCAAGTCACATACAGGCTTAAAGTTTGGCAGAGCTGTGTAAAGTGCCCCTCCCCTAGGACAGGAAGAACATTTTTCTACCAGAGGTTTAATACTAATCCCTGATCCAGGAACACCGTAAGCTAAAACCTGCTTGCTCTTTCTCAGTTTCCCCCCTCCTGTGTCCAACTTGTGTTTTGTTTTTGAAGATGACTAGTAAACAAATATTGATAATGCTTGACGGACTAATTGGTTAAAATAGCAAACTGACTTATGATTTTTAATATTTTCCTTATTGTTCATGCTTATGGCTTGTCTTTTCAAGAAGTTTGCCTTATGAACTTTATATCTGTAAAGTTCCTACAGGCCTTTTTTCCAGTGCATTTTTATTAGTTATGGACAGTCTGTTCACATTATTTTCTGGACCCATAACCTCTTTCATCAGATCTGAATTAGGTGGTTTTACAAATTTTTGTCAGAATAATTAGGCATTCATTACTTTCAGCCAAACAAAACAAAACAAAACAAAACAAAACAAAACAGAGTTTATATGCTGCATATCAGACACTCCCAGCCTGGGGAGATTATCAGACAGGAATGAAAAAAGTGTTCCTGTCCTACAATTTCCACTTCCACCCCTGTCCCATCCCAGACCTGCCACAATCACCCTCCCCACCGCAATGACCTTGTCTCATGTTGACAGGGCAGCCCAGGAGTGAAAGGAGCTCTAATGTTCATTTTCTGGATCAAAGTCCCATGGATTCAAAAAGAAAAAGAAAAATAACCAAAAACAAATGACAGCAAGCACAAAAACACAATTTAAAATTAACAAGTAACTTGCAGAGGGTCATAAAAAGTGTGTCACTTAGCTGGTTGTCCCAATCTCACCCAGACGTATTCTGGCAGGGACCTCCCATTGATGCTGGGATCTCACCAACATAATGGGGCACCTTGTCGCACACTATCAAATCCATGACAGAAATGGAATGGGGGAATCTATTGACGTCTTCTCCCATCAACAAAAAGCAGTGCTGACAGAATGGGAGCAGAACAGGTACATAACGAGGAGGGACATCATGGTCTGATAAGGGAGACCTTTTGCAATCTCCTGGCATTGCGGTAATGCCACTTTTGACATGTCTGATAATCTTCTGGGAAAATACAGTATGTCAAGAGGTTGCTGTAGTTATTGGGATTTTTTTTAATCCAAAAACCATTTCTGTTGTCCTGGTCAATTTTATGGCAATTCCTGGCACCAGCTGCAATATTTTATTCCCACCATTAAGTAGGTTTCTTTTTAATTCTGAGACATTTTATTTCAGAAACAAAAACATATCTTTTGTTTCTTTCTCTTTTAATTTTTTTTTTAAATAAGCTGTAGTGCTATAGTGCATCTGTGCACCAATAAACCACATCATCAAACCATGTCCTTGTTCTAAAAACAAACAAACAACGCTTTGTATCTTAGAAATCCTTGTAAACAGCCCCTCAAAAGAAAGCAGTGAGTGGATGTGGATGCAGCAAGTGGCAAAACCTAGCAAAACCCAAGAAACTATACTGGGGGAACTCATGCTTCTGTAGATCCTTAGTTAATGGAACTTGTCCATGAGCCTTTCACACCTTTCACAGTTATAGCACTATGATTCCACTTTAACTGTCATGGTTTCACCCTATAAAATTCTGGGATTTGCAGTTTAGGGAAGTGAATTTAGAATTCCCAGCCAGAAAACTCTAGTGTCTCACCTGCCTACAGACACCAGGATTTCATGCGATGTTGCCATAGCAGTTAAGGAGGAATATAACCCTATAATTATGTAGTGTAAAAGGACTCCATGACTTTGGGGTCTGGCAGAAGCCCTATTTCATGTTTATATAACCTCCTACTTAGAACCAACTCTGAGATTTGCCTTTACATTAGTTCCTCCATTTGATCAGGCTGGATTAACCAGTAAGGTATTGAACTCTTTGCAAGAGACAGCTCAGCAGCTAAACTGGCTGGCATCTTTGTTTGTTTGTTTATGCAATTTGTATGCCACCTTTCTCCCAAAGCGGGACCCAAGGCAGCTCACAAAACAATTAAAATCACAGTTAAAACAAATTAAAATTAATTAAAAGCATACAAAGTTAAAAAAATAGAAAGGAATAAAAACAACATAAAAAGCACACCCTGATAAATGCTCTGCAGTGCAATTATATATCAAAGGCCTGCTTGAACAAAAAGGGTTTGCCTGGCAACAAAACGAAGACAGGGAGGGGACCAGCCTAGCCTCCCACAGAAGGGTGTTCCAGAGGGTGGGAGCAGCCACTGAGAAGGCCTCTCTCTCATGTCCTCACCAAGCAAGCCTGTGATGGTGGTGGGACCAAGAGAAAGCCTTCCTCTGTGGATCTTAAAACCCTTGCAGGTTCACAGGACTAATCCTTGTTAGTAGTTATAATAGTGTAATTCCAATTTATGCTATTGTAACCCATTTTTTTGTCATTACAAAGCTCAGAATTGTTTATTACTGTGCAATGTTCAAAATCCCCTCCAAATCTACCTTTTAAGTGATGCAGTGTTCCCAGCGTAGCCATTTCCACATCACTGGAGTGTGTGTGTGTGTAAATCAGTGGAAACATGCCCAGCGATTTCCCTCTAACTGGATGCACTACAAGGACATCATCTATATTTAAGGACCTCCACAGTGCTTGCTATACTCTGAAATTTTGTTGTTTTATGCCTTCGAGTCATTTCTGACTTATGGCAACCCTAAAGGCAAACCTAGAATAGAGTTTTCTTTGCAAGATTTGTTCAGAGGGCCGATTTGCCTTTGCCTTTGCCTTTCCCTGAGGCGGAGGGAATGTGTCTCACCCAAGGTCACCCAGTGGGTTTGCATGGCTGAGCAAGGACTTGAACCCTGGCCTCTAGAATCATAGCTCAAACCACTACAACACATTGGCTCTGTTTGAATACACCGGCATGTGTTCATATGTTTTGCTACCCTGTCCCTTCTCCCAACCTTTGTTTTCTTCCCATTTTCTGTTTTAAGCTAAATCTCACAAAGATGCCATTTAAGGGAAGGGGTCTGTCTATTGAAATTGAAATTAATTTTATCTGGTTTATTTTGCTTGCCAGTATTGTAAACTGCCATGCCAAAGGAGCTGCAGTGATATGGAGAAGATCCAGAAGAATGCTATGGAGATGCCTGATCTGTCAGCATGTGGTTCGGTTTAGTATGTAAATGGCTGAGTCAGCGAGAGCCATTTCCTCAGCAGGTACCTTCTACAGTGCACCTGTTCTTGCAACAAAGAGCATGTTCTTGTCTTGATTGCAGGGCCTAGGCTGATCTGAGGCCAGCTGCTTCTGGGTTGGACAGGACATCCATTTTAGTTCTTTCCATAATAAATCATCCTCTCTCTGACCGCAGTCCTACATTACACTTGTGGAGTGTAAAGACTCCATGAGAGTATTTACAGTGGGCTTTTCTTCACACTCTTCCACCCACCCCTTTTGCAAGGTAACTTCTCAACACCTTCTGGAGTACACTGAAGATCAGGGACAGCAATGGCTGCTCTTTCCTCCTGGCTGCTCCAGATTTCCAGGGAGCTTTGCTTCAAGAACTTGATCTCCCGTTATCCCCACCACTTACACATGATCAAATTGAACATTTTCAGATCCAGAAGGGCTTGATATGTGTGTGTGTATATACTTTCTCCTAGGCATCTAAATTCCTACAGTGGTTTGCTGCTGAATTTTGACAGCAAGCTGCAAAACCAAAAGACCATGCTGCTAAAATGGGGCGCTAGATTTGTTTGTGCTTTCAGGGATTGGAGGGATCTGAGGACAGGGGCTTAAAGAGCCACAGAAAAGGGGCTGGGGGCATGTCACTTGTGGGTCACCCTTTTCCCCACCTCTGCTTTTTACTGCCACCAGAGAAAGAGAGACACTTGTGGCTTTTGTCTGTCTCACATGACAAAATAACTTTTCTACCTTTGGGTATTATGCATCTTGATATAGATGAGTGAAAGGTAGCATTTTCTGTTCTTTGTCAGGTAGAAAAATGTCTTGGCCAGCCCCTGTTAGTTCTCCATACTGTGTGAAAGTGAGCTGGAGTCAGGAATATCTTCTTGCAGCAACAAAACAATTCCAAGATATAATCTCTGGCTGCAGTGTGTCATCACACTTATTTCTACCACTAATAGCTGCTGTTGCACAAGGTGTGTTGCACCCTGACGGTGAAACATATATGTTAGCAAATTCTTTCCAGCTGGAATCCAGACTGGGAATTGTGGTTGCTTTCATGAATGTATTAAAAACTGACCTACATTGTGTCAGGACTCTGAAGAGCTAGCCCTGTCCTGTTCTCTCTGATTGTCAGCAGCTCCTTCTGAGCCTAGATACCTAAGAAGTTTTTATCTGGAAATGCCAAGGGAATCTTGGACTTTCTACATGTGAAAAATGCTTGCTTTGTTACTGAGCTGTATGAGTAGTCCATCTGGTGAGCTCCAGCATCCTGATGGTTTCTTGCTTGAGTTGTGGGGCCCATTCACACTACAAAGTTTTAATGCTGCGAATCCACTTTCTGACATGGCAGCATACTGTCGTATCGAGGGATTTACAGTTTAGGGAGGGGTACTTAGAATTTTTAGCCAGAGAGCTGTAGTGCTTCCCCAAGCTACAAACCCCAGAATTCCATAGGGTGTTGACATGGCAGTTAAGGAGGAACCATGACACTATAACTGTGAAGTGTGAAAGGGCCTCTTGTTAATCAAGAGGGTTTCTTGACTTCTTGTTTTGTTAATGGAATTTTTGTAATCTCCACATTTTCGTTGTTTACTGTCAGAATAGAAAAGAAGTAGTCTGAAAACTTTTAAATGAGCATCATTTTTAACATCCTTGCTCAAAGCCATACACAAAATCCAAGATTCTACATCAAGGAGACGTTGGCCTTTTATCAGACTAGCATCTAAGAATGCTGTAATTCCATGAATGAGAAAAGTGGAAAATCTATGGATGCTAGCTGTGAAAGCCTTCAACTTCACATTGAACATCTCTACAGGGAGAAACTGTTCCAAGACACCTGGAGACTGGAGAAACTCCAGACTAGGAGAGCACATCTACAGTTGTCCCTCCACATTCGCGAACTTGACATTCGCGGTTTTGGTTATTTGCAGTTTTGGGAGGGCCCCCCCGGGCCCCCCCAAAACCGCGACACGGGGCCTCCAGAGGCCCCGTGAAAAGACCTGGAGGGAGCGGGGAGGCCCGGGGAGGCCTCCACGGGGCCCCCGGAGGCGCTCCGTAGGCCCCATGAAGGCCTGGGGAGGGGTGGGGAGGCCTTTGCGGGATGCCCGGAGGCCCTCCGGAGGCCCCGCGAAGGCCTGGGGAGGGAGGGAGGGCCGGGGAGACCTCCGCGGGGCCTAGCAAGGCCCCGCGAAGGCCTGGAGAGGGAGGGAGGGAGGGCCAGGGAGACCTCCGCGGGGCCTAGCAAGGCCCCATGAAGGCCTGGGGAGGGGGGGGAGGGAGGGCCGGGGAGACCTCCGCGGGGCCTAGCAAGGCCCCGCGAAGGCCTGGAGAGGGAGGGAGGGCTGGGGAGACCTCCGTGGGGCCTAGCAAGGCCCCGCGAAGGCCTGGGAAGGGGGGAGGGAGGGCCAGGGAGACCTCCGCAGGGCCTACGAAGGCCCCGCGAAGGCCTGGAGAGGGAGGGAGGGAGGGCCGGGGAGACCTCCGCGGGGCCTAGCAAGGCCCCGCGAAGGCCGGGGGAGGGGGGAGGGAGGGCCAGGGAGACCTCCGCGGGGCCTAGGAAGGCCCCGCGAAGGCCTGGAGAGGGAGGGAGGGCCGGGGAGACCTCCGCGGGGCCTAGCAAGGCCCCGCGAAGGCCTGGGAAGGGGGGAGGGAGGGCCAGGGAGAGCTCCGCAGGGTCTACGAAGGCCCTGCGAAGGCCTGGAGAGGGAGGGAGGGAGGGCCGGGGAGACCTCCGTGGGGCCTACGAAGGCCCCGCGAAGGCCTGGAGAGGGAGGGAGGGAGGGCCGGGGAGACCTCCGCGGGGCCTAGCAAGGCCCCGCGAAGGCCTGGGGAGGGGGGAGGGAGGGCCAGGGAGACCTCCACGGGGCCTAGGAAGGCCCCGCGAAGGCCTGGGGAGGGGGGAGGGAGGGCCGGGGAGACCTCCGCGGGGCCTAGCAAGGCCCCGCGAAGGCCAGGGGAGGGGGGAGGGAGGGCTGGGGAGACCTCCACGGGGCCTAGCAAGGCCCCGCGAAGGCCTGGGGAGGGGGGGAGGGAGGGCCGGGGAGACCTCCGCGGGGCCTAGGAAGGCCCCGCGAAGGCCTGGGGAGGGGGGGAGGGAGGGGAGTCGTTATTTGCGGATTTTTCACATTCGCGGGGGTCCGCGGAATGGAACCCCCGCGAATGTGAAGGGACGACTGTACTCTGTTTGTTAACTTTCTTGTTACGATGCAGAGACACAGAAACCATACCACACTTTCTCACAGCAAAGAGGACATTAAAATCCCCACAGGCCAACTGGATCTACAACAGAATCGAAAAAGCACTGTTATGTTGAATCTGCCCTCTACTGTCTCCCGGAGAAAGAGGCAGAAGAGATAAGAGGAGAAACAGCTAGGACACAAATTTACATATACTCCCCAACAGGGGTTCACAGCATAAAAACTCCACACACACACTCCTACCCAACCATTCTCTGAAGATGCCAGCCACAGATGCAGGCGAAACATCAAAAAGAAACTCTTCCAGAACACAGCCTCACAGCCTGGAAAAAAAACCAAGGAAAATCTATGGATGCCAGCCGTGAAAGCCTTTGACTTCACATAGTGGAATTATTACACTTATCACCCATTGCTGTAATTGTGCAAAAGAATTGCCACAGAATTATCACACAACCACCACTCGCACTTTAGGAATGGGACTTTACTTCCATGATTTAGCATGGGTGAAATTTTGGTGGTTCTCGCAAGAAGACGCAAGCGTGCTTAAGAACACCAAAACCCCTTTAATTTGCAAAGTAAATAAACACACAAACACTTAAGCCTAAAAATGTGCTAACAAACTGTGAGAGTTCATAAAAAGAGCATCCTGTGGATAGTTTTCACATTCTCACCCAGATTTTTTTTTGTCAGAAATGGGGGAGTGGGGAGAGAACAGCCTATTCATGCTGTAATCTCACAATTACAGCAGGACATGCTTTTGCACTCTCTTCAATGCTGTGAAAAAAGCGATATTGAGAGCTATTGATGGCTTGTCCCATCAATTAAAAGTAATGCCTTATTCGCAGCTGGAGCACAGTTTGACCACATGAACATGACAACATTGTGTGAAAGTGGGACCTGTTTGCACTACTGTGACATCGTAATCATGCAATTTTTGCCGTGTCTGATAAAGCCCATAGTATAAAGTTCCTCCAGTTGGAACTATGCCACATCGCCCATCTTTGTTCCCTGAAAATCTATTTTCTTCATGCTGCCTTCCCAGGACATGGCCATGTAATAGCTGGTGGAAAGTGGAGGACAGCTGAGAAGCATCTGGCTAGGCAACTATAGCCACAACAACACATCATCCTCAACGATGTCCTATTTTGAAGTGGGCCAGGAACCAAGAGTGTACAGCTACAGAGGCTGACTAGCGATACCACTGATGGGAAGGCGATACCAGCAGCCATAGAAATAGAGGTATATTCCAAAGAGTCCAAAGTCAAATGAAGCAAACAGTCCTGAGCTGAGTCCAAAACCAAGTAGGGAGTTGCCAGGGAGATTAGTCCAAAGTCAAGCCAAGGGTCAGAGTTATGAGAGTACAGGAAGTCAAAGAAATCACACACAGTCAGCAGGAGGCATTGGATTTATTGTCCATATCACCAGAATCTCTGGAGCTAATTTATAACCAGCAGTAAATTAGCATAACTGGCCTCATGAACCAGCATAGTTTAGCTAAGGTGAATGAGAGTGTTTCTGAGGACTCTGTTCTTGGCATTTCCGCTGTCCGAATATGGCAGGATGCAAAGACTCCATTTCGTTCTCCAAATCTGCAGGTGCTGCCTGGGATGGACCGAGCTCTACTACTTGTCACAATAGGGCTGCCAGCCTCCTTTGACTCCAGCTGGGGTTCCTCCTCCTGGCATTCCTCTTCTCCTTCTTCTTCATCCATTACCTATGTTTTACTAGTCAGCGTAAGAGGGGCACTCCAAAAAAGCGATACAAGGACTCCCTGAAACATCTCAGGCTAGCCAAATTGATCACCGACAATGGTCTGCCCTGGCCTCACATCGGGAGGCATGGAGACGCACTATCCACAATGCTGCAGCCTTATTTGAGAACTCATGCCGAACAAGTCTTGAAGAGAAACGACAATGCAGAAAGAATCACAACCCAGAAACATCACCCAAGGAGACCCTCTGCTGTGCTTTCTGCAACCAGACCATCATAACCTGGAAACATCACCCAAGGAGCCCTTCTGCTGTGCTTTCTGCAACCGGACTTGTTTATCTTGGATTGGCCTTTTTAGTCATCAGTGCGCTTGCAGAAAGCGCAGGATGAGTCCTTCCTGAATCTTAGTTTGTGAAGAAAAGCCAGAGAGAGACTACCCTTTGTCCCTGGTCACCACATGGCCAAGAAGTGGAGTGGCCTCTGCTGCACTGATATCCCTCTAGACCATCTTAACAAAGTGACACATGAGACAAAATGTACAATTGTGATGATAACATCTCTTACTTTTCTTCTCTTATATGATTTTTAACATCTTTGTCTGATGGAGCCAGCGAAGCTTTGAAAGCTTGCATGATGCATCTTGTGGATGTTAATTGGCCCAATAAAAGTATCATTGTTCAGTGGATTTTGTATTTTTTCTGTGTTTTGCTGCATGGCCAACATGGCCACCCCTGAATATGTTTCTTCATCCAAGGAGGCCTCCTCCAGGTAAGGCATGACAGAAGGCCTCATGTTGTCTATAGCTATAGGCTATAGCTATACTGGCAATAGGCACATAGCTGGATGTTTTTCAGCCACCCCCTGCTCTCTGCCAACCACTACCTGAACATGTCAGGGGGTCATCATGAAAAAGATGAGTTTTCGGGGGGTGTCATTGCATGAGGAGGGTAGGGAATTTTGACCTCCGCAATTGTGAAAATAAAGACAGGCAGGACTTACAGACATACACTTGGACCTATGTCTGCATATGTCACTGACAGGATGCCAGCATATGTTTTCAACTCATAACCATCCATCAAGTATATCACACAGCAGAGGTGGGCAGGGAGGTTAGCAAAATTAGGATAAAATGGTATCTGCAACAACATATTGCAGTGTAGTCTATTCTTGCTAATACTCCCACATACTTGCTTTCCATTTTTCTTTTCCAATGGACAGTTATTCTGTGGTCCTCACTGAAGTGTGGGAGTGTGTGTGTGGGTAGTTCCTGTCTTTAAGGGAAAAAAAATCCTTTTTGATGCTTCTAAAAACATTGGGGGGGGGGTCTTGCAAAAGCTGATGCCTCCCTCTTATTTCTCTGTAGTGCCCCTTTGCTTCCATTCTTCTTCATACTCACCACCTCACTTAAATAAATTAAATTGAACAAATACCTCTGCAGTCAAAGGGACTTGCTTTCATTACACAAGATGCATGCAATCTGTTCTCAGAGAGGAGGAATTTATTCATGGGCAGAAGAGAAGGGAGGGGTATCTCATTTAAGATGATATATACCATAGATAGCTTTTATATGCAGTTGTATAAAAAGAGGTTTTTAATTGCAGGTTCCTTCTTAGGTGATTGATTGATACAATCATTTTGCAGTCTTAGGGCTCATCTAGACATGATGGTTTACTGTGAGTGGGTGTGCATTTTTGCCCATTTGCAGCGAAGTTGATCATTTTCACCATTTCCACACCATTCAAATTGAGTGGGCACACATGCTCATAAAAGGCAAAAATGCACACCAATGCAAATTTGGACAGCCACATGTCTAAAAGTGCGCATCTATGTGCATTTTCCAGGAAGCTTCAGGGAAAACCGCAAATCCTTTTACTGCACAGTTTGTTGAGTTTTTAGCCCCCCCCCCCGACCTCCAAATACTGCAAATCCCCTTCAGATTTCATTTGGACAGATTGTATTCTCTGCAAATTCTATGAGGAGCATTTTCATTGAGTAGACAATCCCTTAAAGTATGGGGGTAGGCTGTACTGGAAGACTCATCACTTCCTAAGCCCTCTTGCATTCCTTCCGACATTTCACGAGTGAAAACTGGGACACGTGGCCAAGCAATGTCAGAGTGTGGTCAAGATGGCAAATGTTATTAATGAGGAAGAACATACAAGCTAGGAAAGGCTGCGGCAGTTTGCTTGTGCCCGGATCTACAGGAAAGGGAAAGTTTCAACCTCCTCTCCCCTAGGCTGACTGCAAACTAGACTGCAAACTACTTTTTCACTTTGAATTAAACTGAGGATAAGGGGAAAATGCAGGAGGAGGAGGGAGAGACTGGGACATTTTAAGAGCAGCTGAACAAGTGAGATGACAGAGGATAACTTGGGACTTTCCCTGCTAAATTGGGACGGTTGGAGGGTATGCTGTTTGCTCTGCATCAGCAAAGAGAAAAGGTGGTGGTAAGGGTAGGGGATGGACATTCTCTTTCCTTTCCTTCTCCCACTGCCTACAATGAGTACAAATTTGCTACCGTTCTAGGGCTGGCTCTTCTTTAGACCCTGGTTGTGTCAATGGAACAAGAGGCCTAATATCTCATGGACCCTCAACCACCTCTAACACCTGCTTCCCATTGACTCATTTTCTGCCCAGAAGAAGGGACTGCCACCTTCTGTTCTAATGTGCAGCTGGATATATTTTGTACTGTAGGAAAATAGAATGTGTAAAATTTCTGGGAGCTGTAATCCAAAGACCTAACTTTTTTCTGAGCCCTGCCTTTTTACCACTTCCAGTCAAACATAAGGAAAGATTGGACCAGGAGAAAGGATTTAGGAAAGGGAGTTTGAAAGGGCTATGAATCACAGTGCTGGGAAGGACCTGGGACATCACTTAGGGCAACCTCCTACTTGCTGGTGGATCTTCAGTGTCGGCTGTTGCTCTGTGGTCCAAGACACACAGTCAGCTTGCCTCTGCTTAAAAACATCCAGCAAAGAAAGGATTTTTTTTTCCTCCAGAGCAGGTGCCAACTTGAGATTTTTAAAAAGTGCTGCCTTTATTTGGCATGTCAGAATCTGTTTTCCAACTTGTTTTGCAGGTATTAGCACAATACATCAGTCTTATGAACATTCTTAATACCGTACATATCCTGGTCACAATTCACCATTTCCTGCTTCAGTTCACTTTGGTATCCCCCCCTCCACCCCAGTGTGGTGCACCACAAGTGGCTGAAGGTAAGTTGGGCCACCCTACTAAAACTCCACAAACAGGTCCTTTGTTGTTGATGCCACCTTGCACACGTAGCTCTTCCCTTTTCCATGACTAGAGGAAGTGGAATAAATTATCTTCCTCTGTGTCTTCTTGATACAGAATTTTAATTTTAAAACCTTTTTGCACAGTCAGTTCCACACGTGCATGTCAGGTTGCTACTTTGAAATGCCTTCACACTTTGGACAGGATTTCCTCTTGGACATCCATATGTTGAGCTGAAATAGTGAGTTCCAAGCAAAGCAAATTTTTGCAAACTTCTTGACTCTCAAAACACATTTATGGCGCCATTTTTTAAAAAATGAAATGGTTGGGCTGTGTTATGCTATTTTGTTGTACTGTGATCTACTTTTTATTATGTGATATCATTAAAGAACTCTTTTAAGCCACCTTTTAAGATGTTCGTCTAAAAAATGGCATAGAAGGATTTAAAATAAAATAAGAAAATCAAAATAATAAGTGCTCATATAAAATGAAATGGGAACACACAATAACAAGAATATTTGGTGGGAATCATCATGAAATCATCTGGGCAGGTTAAGTAGAATATTGTAAGCTTGAGTACTAGTGTAAGAATTTTCTTAAGAGCATTTCTTTTGTTTGTACAGAAGTGTGTCTGTGTGTTCAGGAAGAGGCAATGTAAAGAAAATGACAGTCATATTTGCTTGTTTTGTCAGGGAGTGTGTCTACTGCTTAGACCCTACAGGAAGAGCAGGGAAAGTATCATAGGCAATATATTGAATGTGATGCTGTTGAAAGCACTATCATAGGAAAATTGCTCTTGACATTACTCATAGCACTGCAGTGATTAGTAATTCATGGACTATGCCCAGTCAGTCTCCTGGCTAGGTATTTTATTATCTTGCAGTACATGGTACAGAAGACAGAAAATATGGCTGAGTTGTATAATTTGAGTTTACAGAAGCAAGTACTTTTGGGCAAAAGTGCACTGGCCTTCATTCAGAATATGTAGTGAAGCCAACACCTCTGTGATTCATATGTCTGAATTTCCTTATTATCTTCATTCCCACAAGCCAATGTTAGCACTGTTCTCTTATCCCCTTTAAAGCTATGTCTGGCATCTGCTGCTTAGTGATCACAGTCATTCGTATCAACAGAATCAAATACAGAAAACAAGCGATATCATCCTCATGTATTTTTAACAAAGTGAACACAAAGATTAGGTGTGTTCCTCACACAGAATGCCATAGCTAGTATGGCTATTATTGAGAGCTGTATTCCCAAAATATATCTTTTCCAAGCTCTCAGTTGCATGAAAGACCCCGGTCCCACACTACAGCATACTTATTTTATGGCTCTTGTCAAGGGCAAGAAATGTTTTTCACCAAAAAATGCTAAATTATTTTGAGTACAATTCTAACATTGGTTATAGCAGCACAAAACGCAGAACCAGCCAGTATGAAATTGGACAGAAATCAATGGCAATCCAGAAAATGTATCAGGGGCAGTATCAAACAACACAGTGGCAATGGGAAGGGTAATTTCCACTGTAGCTTCCTTTCTCGTGCCTTGCTAAACACTCTAGAGGCCTGACAAACCCTCCAGAGCCAGGTTTGGGGGCACCACAGTGAGCTCTGAGACTGGGGTGAGGGAAGAAAGAGTCACAAAGTTCTGTGTTGCTAGCATTCCAGTACCAGCCTGACATTGGAGGCAGACCTCGTTCTTCACATTTTCAACTTTGAAATGTTAGTGTGTCAAGCAAGCATGTGGTTGGTGTTTTAGGAGTAACTAATACACACATGAGTTGAGCTTTAGTAAGATTATGGAGATTTTCAGATGGGAACAAAAAAAGTGTTCCATTCTGCAATCTCCTCTCCCGTTCCTGTCATGCCACAATCACCCAAAGTTTCAGACCTACCTTGGTAGCATTTTCATTGCTGTCCAGGAGTGAATGGAGCTCAAATGGAGCTCCATTCACTTCCTGGTTTGAAATCCCAGCCATTCTTGTGAGAGGACAAGAGTTTAGCAAAGCCAAACTTTAAAAGCAAAATAAAAGGAAAAAAGTGACAGCAAGCACAAAAATACACTTAAAACATAACAAGTAACATAGGGAGGGTACAAAAAAGTGTGTCACTTACCTTGATGTCCCAATCTCACCCGGAGGTGTTCTGGCAAGGGCATCCCATTAACGCTAGCATGGCACCAGCATAATGGGGCACTTTTCACTTGCAGGAACCTCTGTTACAGAAACGGAATGGGGGATCTATTGACAGCTTAGCCTGTCAATAAAAAACAGTGCCGGCAAAATGGCAGCAGCCCAGGTGCATGACGAGATGGGAAGACATTGTCTTAAAAGGAAGTCCTTTAGTGATCTCTTGGTGTCGTGATAACACCATATTTAGCACGTCTGATAATCTCCTATGTGCAGCTATGCTAAGGCGAATCTCAAATTTAAGCATAAAAGCTTGCACTTTACCACTTTGTGAGAAAAAAAATGCATCAAATCTCAACAATGAAATCACTTTAATTTCAGTTGCATTAAAAAAATGACACTTGAGAATGAACATGGGCCGAGATCCTGAATCAGAGGCTACAATGTATAACTTTACAATAGTGAAACTACATCACTGACATGATATGCAACCCTGATAGTGAATTGCAATGATCCACTATGGGGCACAGTGCAAGCTGTCCTGTTTCCAGTGAGGGCTTCACTGTACGTTTCCTGATGCATGTGTCTCATTGTACATTGGGACACATTGTGCATCAGAACACATGCATTGGGACAGTTGCACAACAGCCATATTGCTGGAGCCATTTATGCAATGGTCCTAGAGATGTAGCAACATCTCTGCTCCCCTCCTGAGAATGTGAACATTGTGCAATGTCATAATTCACCTTTACATGATTGTAAGTCTGTTTACGGTGATGTAAATGCCTAACAGGATGCCAGCCATGGTTTATGTTCCAGGAAAATTGCATAAATGATCAACACAGGCAAATTTTATGTTAATCACATTTTCTTCCATTTGAAACTAGTGTAGTCAAAATACACTAGCATGATTTTTAACTGCCCCATATTGTCCACAAAGCTTCAGTGGGTTGGATCTACATTTAAGTCATATTTGGGATAAACCTGTGGAAAATAATGGGACATAAATGAGTCAGGCCATTCTTGTCCTATTGATTTCAACAAGTCTATTACAGGCATGACTAGATTTAACCCTATATTCAGTATTATCCTCATCTGCCAAATCTCTTGACATGAACTATATAATCATAAGAGTTGAAAGAGACCACAAGGGCCATCTAGTCCAAGCCCCTACCATGCAGGAATACACAGAGCATTCCTGACAGATGGCACTATACTCCTACTGATGCAGCCTAGAATCACATTGGCTTTTTAAGCTGCCGCATCACACTGCTGACTCATGTTCATCTTGTGGTCCACTAAGACTCCTAGGAGCTCTTTTGCCATCAAGCCAGGTGTCCCGCATCCTATATCTGTGCATTTCATTTTTACTGCCCAAGGGTAGTATTCTACATTTCTCGCTGTTGAAATTCATTTTATTTTTATTTTTTTAGTTTTGGCCCAGCTTTCTAATCTGTTAAGGTAATTTTGAATTCTGATCCTGTCCTCTGGGGTATTAGCTATCCCTCCTAATTTGGTGCAATGAGAAGGGCTTGGTAAGTATGTGGTACTGAATAGAGGAGGGGAAGGAGTTTCTTAGGTTTCCCATGGGCCTATAGGGCATATACACACATCCACACTCTAAATTTTGGCGGGGGGGGGATTGTGCATCCCTCCAGATGTTGTTGGACTGCAACTTCTAGCATTCCTCACTGTTGGGTATACTGACTAGGTCTGAGGAGGGTTGCAGTCCAACAGCATCTAGAAGGTAGAAGCCAGTGTGGTGGAGTGGTTTGAGCATTGGACTGTGACTCTGGAGACCATAGAATCATAGAATCATAGAATTGTAGAGTTGGAAGAGACCACGAGGGCCATCCAGTCCAACCCCCTGCCACGCAGGAAATCTTGATCAAAGCATCCCCGACAGATGGTAATCCAGCCTCTGTTTAAAGACCTCCAAGGAAGGAGACCCCACCATGCTCCGAGGGAGTGTGTTCCACTGCCAAACAGCTCTTACTGTCAAAAAGTTCCTCCTAATGTTGAGGTGGAATCTCTGTTCCTGGAGCTTGCATCCATTGCTCCGTGTTCCAGTCTCTGGAACAGCAGAAAACAAGCCTGCTCCATCCTCAGTGTGATATCCCTTCAAATACTTAAACAGGGCTATCATATCTCCTCTTAACTGTCTTTTTTCCAGGCTAAACACACCCAGCTCCCTAAGTCTCTCCTCATAAGGCATGGTTTCCAGAACTTTCACCATTTTAGTTGCCCTTCTCTGGACACGCTCCAATTTGTCAATATCCTTTTTGAATTGTGGTGCCCAGAACTGGACACAGTATTCTAGGTGAGGTCTGACCAAGGCAGAATAGAGTGGTACTATTACTTCCCTTGATCTGGACGCTATACTTCTATTGATACAGCCCAAAATTGCATTGGCCTTTTTAGCTGCCGCATCACATTGTTGACTCATGTTCAACTTGTGGTCTACTAGGACTCCTAGATCCCTTTCACATGTAGTCTCGTTCAGCCAGGTCTCTCCCATCCTATATCTATGCATTTCGACCAGGGTTCGAATCCCCACTCAGCTGGAAACTGCTGGATGGCCTTGGACAAGTCACATTCTCCCAGCGTCAGAGGAAGGCAAAGGCAAACCCCTTGCCAAGCAAACCCTATGATAGGTTTGGTTTCATATCACCATAAGTTGGAAACAACTTGAAGGCAAACAACGACAAAACATCTGGAAGGGCACATGATTCCCATCCCTTCTCTAAATCATTGGTTTTAGACAATCAGTTAATTGATCAATATCACAGCTTTCTAGTTTGAAATAGTTATAGTGAAAAACACTGTCATCATTTTATTGTAAGGTCAAATAGCTTAATATGCATAAAAGATGAAACTATTCATAATTCCCCCAATTCCTTGGAGGCTCAAGAGAATTACGGTAAAGAACTACCGCCAACATCCAAACATTTAGAGAATATGATCTTGCATTCTCTTGCACTGGGTGAAGAAAAGCTGCAAATAGAGACGTTTTAGTCTTTTTCAGTATCTTGACTAATCAATCAGTTTTGTAGACGCGACAAGACTCTTTTCTCCCCCCCCCTTTTTTTTTCAAATATAGAAAACATGTGACTATCTCCTTGTGGCTCTGGCTACATTTTTCAAATCCTCCTGGTTTCCTTCTCTCTACATGTGACTAAAGGCGATCATGACTAAACCTTTAAGATCTGCCTGGTGACCAAAGTGTACTGGGAGCTGCCCACAGCTGGTGTTACCAGCCAGACCTGATGAACAAACATTGAATCTTACCTCAGATAATCTTCTGGAGCATCGCTCAATCCAACAGAGACACCCTCTCTTCTGGCAGGATGTGAAGAAACAGGTGCTAGTTCTCAGGCACAAAGAGTTTTCAAAAGTTGCCCATGAAGGATACTGGACAGGAAAGACTTGTCCCCTCAGGGAGGCCTTAGCTAACAAAACTCAGCAGAGTCTTGAAATGAGATATTGTGAAGAGAAGATGTATGAATAAAGCATAGACCAAATGCACAACCAGTCTCTGTGGGCTTCTCCTGGGGCCCATTCACACTACACAATTATGATACTATGATTCCACTTTGACTGCCATGGTTTCATCCTTTTTGGGAGCCAGAGAGCTCTAGTGCTTCAGCAAACTACAATCTCCAGGATTCCACAGGATGCAGCCATGGCCGTTAAAGTAGAATCATAGTGCTGTAATTGTGTGGCGTGAAAGGGCCCCTAATCTATACCAAACCAAACCAAACCAAACCAAACCAAAAGGTTTTTCTATGGATACTATTTCAGGATACTTACTGAAGTCAGTGAGGTAGAAATTAGATGTCATATTAAAATAAGAGATTGTGTTGAATGATTAAAAAGGCGGGGAGATAATTTTGTCAATTTGACTGAAGTAAATAAACAGGGCTTTAAGGGGAAAAAGAGAAAGATTAGGAGTCCTTCTTTGCTTTCTTGTCTGAGGGTTAAACTAGATGTGATGTCATTGATACTGGGCCCCTCCACACCACACAAATATAGTACTATGATTCCATTGTCATAGTTCCATCCTATGGAATTCTGGGATTTGCAGTTTACAGAGGGGCCGTTTAGAATTCTCAGTCAGAAAGCTCTAGTACCTCCACCAACTACAGACCCCAGGATCCCCCAGGATGCAGCTATGGCAGTTAAAGTAGAATCATTGTGCTATCATTGTGTAGGGTGAAAGGATCCGCTTTTTAAACCCTTTTATGTTGGGTGGCACACAAGGGGCCATTTGGACTGAGACTGCAGCAGGGGCTAAGGCCCCACTTCACTGATACCACAGTTCCAATCCAGTTTGGCTTTTTATCTTCCACCAGCTACTTATTTCACACACATGAAGCCAAGTGTCATTAATAAATGCCACATCCACCTTGGCCTCAAACTGACAATGTTAACACAGAAGTTTACAGGAGAGATGGCGGAAGGCAGAGAGAAGTGCTGACTGGGGGAAAAATGTTAAAGGAAAATGTGGTCACATAGGCTTGAATATCATGGAGTTGAGGACAAACGAAGGCCTGAAGGTAGCAAGTGAAGGAAGCTGTGGTACCATAAAGCTCCATCAAGTTTTGCCAAGGTACCTGTCCTCCCTCACCTTCCAAACCACAACATTCAAGTGCAACTGTCCCCTCCCAACATGGCTATTGCCTTGCTGGAGGAAAGCTGGTAGGGGAGGGATATGGGGCAGCATCCTATGACAAAAGAGAGCTGGATGCTCCTTCATGTCCCTTCCTCCTGCTGTCCTCCAATATCTGTGCAATATCTATGTTGAGAGGAGATGGCTGCAGTTGACAGTTGGGATTCAGAAGGTGTGGGAGGGCAGACACTTTCATCCTAAATGGTAGAGCTTTAGGTTACCTTGCTGTAATCGAGCCTCTGCATGTGCAATGGTCTCAATGGTGTAGCTATTTGTCCACCCCACCCCTCTGCACAATGGCACAATCCAACATGACACAATTGTAAGTCAGTTTATAATGGTGTAACTTCCCAACAGGATGTCAGCCATTGTGTTTAAGAGTTTGTACCTTTATTTTTTAAAACTGTGTCAACACAATCTCTTTGGTCAAAGTTAGGGCATTTAAAAATGTTCCATTGATTTTACAAGATATCATTCAGTGCCTCATTCTCCAGCATCTCAGAACTTCTTCAGTTGGTGAGGCTGCTTGGCTTCCAAGGTGGGTTTTGGGGTGCATTCGTGGGTGTGGCAATGGTGCCATGATCATAAATATGAAGTCTGACATAAGAAATCATAAATACTGAAAAGGATGCCAGCCATGTATTTATGCAATATATTTATATTTTGTTTTAATGTTGCAATCAATTCAAGTAACAGATAAAGATGTAGAAAAGCTTAAACAAACTAATAAAATAAAATAAAGAATACTAAAAATATTTAGTAGCATATTTTTAAGTTTATTGACCTATACAAAACCATAGGTCTTTTTAAAAAAAGTCAGGAGCAGTAAAAGAATAAGCAAAAAAGATATTCTTCTTTCTAAAAGGCTATACAAATATGCACAAAAGAAATAAATTAATTTTGCTTTAATTTTCCATTTTTATTCCAAACGTTAATTCTAATAATACAAATGACTAAGGACCAGCTTAACAAATTCAAAACTTCTCTGTGGTTATATATACAAATATATACATATATGTGTGTGGTCTGCGCATATGCGTGCGAAAGTGTGTGTATATCTATTTATAGAATTCTTCTTAGATGCTTTGGAAGTATCCATAAAAAAGGTCCAAAAACTGTTTTTCCAGAAACCTTCTATTTACAATATGAACAAGGAGTGATGCATCCTACATTTTTTTAAAAAAAGATCCATGAACAGCACCATTGTATAGCATCCTAAAGCACAATATAGCTGAGAAACAAGTTTGCAACATTACATAGATAATCTTTTGTTCCTACAGGTAGATGATATGAGGTAGGCTGATCCTTCCCAGATGAACCTGCAGCTGATTGTTCTTTTGTTTTTTGACCCCAAACTCAAACCAATACCTACTAATTTAGCAAAGATGCTACCTATCACTTTGTTGCTTCAATCTGTAGAAGTCAATCCACATGTGGAAACAGGCTTCCAGTCACAGATTAAATTCTAGAGTGATGTGGGGCCACATGTGATCCACACTGTTAGCTCTCAGTCCATTTTGAAGCCCAGGGAGCTCCATTGGAACAGCAGTGGGCATGCTCTTGACTCCTTTGACTGGAGCAAGCAACTGAATAGTGCACTTGTTTTTCAGGTAATGTATAGTTCACAATTATAATGCCCTTTGATTTTAAGGCACTGTCTTGGTTTTACTAGTAAATGTGTTCGCACCCATCTCAAAAGTATGAATAATACTGGCCAACACAACCAAATTGTTCAGTACATTAGACATATCTTGTTACATTGGTAACTCATTCTGTAGCTCATACTAAAACAACGGAGGCTTCAAGACAGAGAAGTACCAACCCTAAAATATTACCCCATCTTTTCCTCCTTAATATATTTTTATGGAAAGAAAGAAAGAAAGAAAGAAAGAAAGAAAGAAAGAGGAGTGGGAAAACATGGAAAGGCTGAAAATGAAAGATGGCATTGTCTGAATCCTGCATAAAATTCCTCAAAGCAGGGGAACTGCATTACAAAATCCTTTTCTGGAATTATACCAAGTATTTCCCAACACATACTACTGTGAAACCTGCATGCATTCTTGCATAAATGAACAGATATCATGGAAAAACTGGTAAAGTTGAGCTCCCATTGTCCAGAAAAGAACCATTCTGTACGCTCAGCTTTATGTAGTAAGTTGCAATGTGCAACTGCCGTTTATTCCCCCCTCCCCTGCCATGTGCTTAAAGTAAGCATATTAAGCCAGCAAACCTTAAAAACTACTTTAACCTCATTCAAAATACTGTTTAAAAACACAAACATCCTTCAAATATCTGCAGTTTCAGTCACTCTTCCACTCCATTCAGATCACTCTGCCCTTCAATAGGTCACAAACTGGATCAAGCAGATGCTTTGGTGGAAGTGACTCCCAAACACTGTGATTTTCTTTCCTGCTGAATTGTGCTCCCAAATAGTCCCCAGATGAATTGTCTTTTCACATTTTTGGATGTTTGCAATATCAGAAACTTTCCATCTTCTTTTTTTAAAAGTGCCTTCCAAAAATACTTTAACCATTTGGGGTAGGGGAGGAGAATTTACATCCAGGCTGCTGAGGCTCTTCTGGATTCATATTTTTGTGCTAGCAAGGGTAAGATTTTTGAAGCTTTCTTTCACTGAGCAATTTTTATCTTTCCATAATGACCCTCCTTTTTGAGTTGCACCAGGAAGCTTATTTTTTATAGGAAGAGCATAAGGTGCAAGGCACATAAAGGTAATGGAAGTAGAGGGCTGGTTCACACCAAAGTCCCAGGCTTTGAATCCTCGTGCCAGAACAGTCTTTGCTCACTGTCCTGCAAACTGCCTTCCAATTGGTTCCTGTCACCCAGCTCACTTGTATCAGCATACGTCCTGTAAAAGAAATATGTTCATCAATGACATAGAAGGAGCATTAGGATTTCAGGTGCTGCCCTACTCTGTTGTCTGTTGGAAAGACCCGTTTAATACTCAGTCACCCCGCTTCTTCCAACTTGCTCTTTTAAAACTGAAATCAGCAGGACTTACACCAGAGGGAGAGTAGCCTGCGTCATTCTAGAATTTAGATCGTAACTGGAAAGCAAATCTACTGTGGTAGAACAGGGAGCTAACCTTTCTGCAGATAACAACAGTACAGTGAATATGGGTTTGACAGAGAAATCAACAATTCATGCATCCCTGTATGAGTTTTTAAATTACAGCTCTTGTGTGGCTAGCACTGGTAAATTATAATGTTTGTAACATAAACAACCATTAAGATATTGTGTATATATGTATATACTTTTATTTTATCTCATCCTTAAGAGTCAGAATAGTTGAAAACAACGGTTGGCATTCTGTTAGTGAATCAGAATGGCATAAGTTGAGTCAGCCATCACAACTCACTTTTTTGGTCACTGGGGAGACAAGAAATCTGGTTTGACCATGCAAACCACCAACATTCTCCCTACCGCCAAACCTATCTTGTAAGCAATCCAATCCCATCTAATGTGGCCATTTCCATGTTGTTTTAGAACAGGGGGATGAGCAGGGATGCATCCAGCTATCTTCCTGTACCTCGACATGCTGCAAGGACATTATCTACAGAGACTTCCCGAGGAATACTGTGTCCAGTTCTTGGCACCACAATTCAGGAAGGATATTGAGAAGCTGGAACATGTCCAGAGGAGGGCGACCAGGATGGTGGGAGGTCTGGAAGCCATGCCCTATGAGGAGAGGCTTAGGAAGCTGGGCATGTTTAGTCTGGAGAAGAGTAGGTTGAGAGGGGACATGATAGCCATGTTTAAATATTTGAAGGGATGTCATACTGAGGATGGAGTAGCCTTGTTTTCTGTTGCTCCAGAGACTAGGACACAGAGCAATGGGTTCAAACTACAAGAAAACAGATTCCATCTAAACATTAGGAAGAACTTTCATACAGTAAAAGCTGTTTGGAAGTGGAATATACTGCCTTGTAGTGTGGTGGAGTCTCCTTCTTTGAAGGTTTTAAACAGAGGCTGGATGGCCATCTGTGGGGAATGATTTGCTAGTGTATTTCTGCAAGTCAGAGGGTTGGACTGGATGGCCCTTGAGGTCTCTTCCAACTCTATGATTCTATCTATAGATGCCTGTTGTACCACATCTAGCTATAAGAACGTAGCTGGACTTGTTCTTGCTCATCTGGCCATTCTCTGAACAATTTGGTTGCGTCCAAGTGGTGGCGGTGGGAGACTGCATGGTTTGCAAGGTAGGTTTGGGGGCTAAGATCAGGAAATGCAGCTACGGAGATGTAGCTATGTGATAAACACACTTCTCTCAAAGCCAGATCTTGGCCAACTTTTAAAAGTCAAGCAAAATGATCATCTTTATATCATGCAATGCTATATAGATTAAATGAGTATGATCAGAAAGAATGTGAGAACCTACATTTGATATCAGTTTTACGGCAGTGGTAGAGCCCTAGTCATGTAAGGCATGACACTAGACATGTCACTATCAGTGATGACAGATCTTCCAGAGCTGGCTATGAGAGCATTGGTAAGTTCTCTGGACTGCAGCCACTAGCTGTATTTGCACAGAAATCTGAAAAATGATTTATTGTTAAGTCTCAGGCACCTGCATTTGTATCCTCTCTGGTAGATGGGAGCTTGTGTCAGTGGGGCAGTGAATCTTTTAATTCAGACTTCAAAGGAGTTATCCAGTGCACCAAATTATATCCCCATAACAGGTTCAGCAACATGCGTAGCTCCTTTAAAATTTGGATTACAAACCAGTACGGATTCACCATCCCACTGCCATAGATGGAAAGTTTTTGTTTCAGTTTTTGACTACCTACCATTTAGTGTTATTGCCAGATTAGGGCTGGCATCCTGTTGATGAGCTCCAACCAGACTAGAGTTATTTAATCAATTGTTGAATGGTGAGACAAGACATAGATAAATCTCACTGATACATAGATCTAATGTGTGGTTACGCCTAACCATGGAGCATGCTGGAGTCACAAGCCATGTTTTATGAAGTTGGCGTGTTTCAATCATCATAGTTAACATTGGCTAGTTTAGGACTTGTTCATAATACTAAACTACAGTTAACTAAAAACGGAAGTAAAAGTTTCTTGTCTCCTTTTTATGTCTGTGCTGGAGGAGAAAGGAGTGTATAAGACTGAGGTTCATGCATGTAACACTAAGGACTTTATCAGACGGACAAAATATGGTGTCATAACGATGCCACATAACTGGGAAAGGGCATGCAGATCAGATGGTGTCACCCTTTCGCAGTTATGTCCTGTCAAAATCCTGTACCTTTTAATTGATGGCTTTAGCTATCAATAGATCCCCCTGCCACTTTTGTGTTGGCATTGCCGTAACTCTCATCAGTGCAGCAAGAGTGGCCAGCCCGGTACGAACACTTCTGGGTCAGATCGGGACATCCAGGTAAGTTTCGCTCTTTTTATGACCCTCCCTAGGTTCCTTGGGACTTTTAAAGTGTGCCTAGGTGCTTGGTGTCACTTTTAAGGCTTTATTTTTGTTTTTAAATTTCATGTGCAACGAAGTTTTGCAGGATTTTGGAAGAGGAAGTGAATGAGGCTCCATTCACTTCCTCTTTATTGCCAGGGAGCCTTTGCCAGGAGAGGAAGGTAAGTCAGGGGGAATGTTCTTTTTCGGCATAGAAATGGGTTTTTCTATACCAGCAAAAGAATGTTTTAAAAGGGGGTCGTCTGATAAAGTCCTAAGTTATAGTTTTGTGCTATGTTCAAACCAGATCTTTTGTAAAATTGCCAAAATAATAACCACTCACCCCCACTGTTTAGAATTGGGTAGGAAAGTCAATTAATTAGTAATAAAGCAGTATAGTTATTATATTTAGTCACATTACTAAGGACCTATTTGTGGGTCTGGGGTATTGGGAACAACGCCTGTGGAACTATGGAATGGAACAGAAAAAAAATACTTTGTCTTGGTTCATAAAGGTCACGACTGACGATTTACTGTGGGAGGAAAGGAAAGCGATTGTTCCGTCTGGACCTTTAGATTCTGGAATAAGTGAAAAGACAGATAAGTGGCTGTTATGGTGATCAGGACTTGATGAGCTATGACACAGTGGAATGGAAAAGTTAGAAAGCTGGGTACCATCAATGGCTCTATGCCCAGAGTGTAGCCTGATAAGACTCTAATCAGGGTCATATTATTTGCCCAGAGACAAAGGGACGCTATTTCCAAAGAGATGCTGGTGTCATGTACTCCTGGCTTGCCACCATCTACCAACACAGTACTGAATTTTAGTGATAATGGCAGCAGGGTGGGGTTGGAGAGAACAAAGAGAAAGCATGAACATTTGGAGGTGTTAATGAATCAAAAAGCAATTGTACCCCAGAAGAGTCCCTCTTTTTTTCTTTCCTCTTTTCTCCTTAAAATTTACTTTATGCTGATTTTGTATGTTCTGGGGCCTTTGGTCCAGAGTTTGCTCTTTTGGTTTCATTTTGAGAGAAGTTTCCACTACACTAGGTTGGGTTTTTCAGTGTTGAATATTCTACTCACTCTTTTGCACAGCTCTAAGTAATCTTTTCTTATTCTTTGGGGATATTTTATTCCTCTGTAATCATAATTTTTCCTAGTGATTTTTACACAGCCCTAGATTTTCCTGGATATTTCTAGCATGTGGATATATTTGAATAAATCCTAATTATTTTTTAAAAGTTCTTTTTAGGTTCTCCCCCCCCCACCAATCTACTAGTGAGGTTCATACCTCATTACAGTATTTTACATTTTATCATTTTTTAATTTCTCCCGATGTTTCTGTCTGAATTTCCCCAAATCAGTCTTCCTTGATCTACACCTGAGTCTTCAGGGACTTTTCTCTTGAAACAGTTTTACCCTTAACCTTTTCTTCCCCAGTCTTTAGGCCAAACTACTAAATGGGTTGGAATGCAGTAACTTTTAACTAGAGGCCTGGTGAAAGTTTAGAGGTCAATGGAGGGTTTTATAAAGGCAGATTGTGCCAAATTTTGCATACTGTAAAGCTTGTATATAACGGATAACATCAGATTCTTTAAAGCAGTTGTTGTATACTGCACTTTTCAATTAATCTTTTTATTGCTTTCTAAAATTAATTTATTTTCCCCTGATTTCTTTTATGTATTGTGCCTTCATTCCTGTTTTCTTGTTTATCTGCTATGATCTAAATAAATCTATAAGATTTATTGTACATGTCATCTCTATCATCCTCTCTCACTCACTGGAGTGAATGAAGAACCACATTTTGAAGTCACTCCATTAAGAAAAAATACGGCTAGAGTCCTGTTGGTGACTTATGCTGATATAACTATCCATTATGTCCCTGTAAAGCATTCTTTCTTTGGAGCAGCGTGTAGCAGTGGCAAGGTGATGCCAGAGAAAGTCGGCCTATTTAATTGTAAGCTGCCCCGATTGCATTTCGTAGAGGGGCGGAATTACAAATAAATAAATAAATAAATATTACAGGTCACCCTTCTTACCTGACAGATGGCTTTCAATGCTACCCTCTCTCCCACTGTTGCAACACTTGGGGCCATTCTACTCTATTACTGTACCACTGCCTACACTGGCATAGTTATTCAAGACAACAGGACTGCAGCTCAGAAGTATAAGACATTGAGTTATAAATCAGCTGGGATAATTTATACAGTTTATAAAGTATACATTGTACAGATGGATAACAGGTGGAGTTTAAGAGAATGAAGGAAACAAGCAGCTGATACTAAACTAAAATTAGAGGTGGGTGGGTGGGTGTAGGGGGTTGCGTGGCAGCAATGGAGTGAAACACCAAGCGGTCTGCTGTTGGCAGAACTGCCATGAGAACAAGGAAAAAAGAGAGTGGAAATGGTCACCCCTAAAGAAATGGGGATATCAGTTGTCCAAAGACATTATCTTAAGAATGGATTCTCTATGGCATGAACACCACTTTTTACCTTACATGATAATCATCATCATGCTACTGAGCACCATAAACCAACGCATATTATTCTGGGCAAACACCATGTTTACATACTGGAGATATTGATGCACATGTGCCTTCACAAAGCTCATAAGGGTAGCATGAAGATAACATTTCACATATAAGCCAAAAGCACAAAGAAGACAACTCACAAAATACAATTTCTTACAATGCATTTCAGCAGCACTGCAGGTTGAAACCTACATGTCATTTATTACCATTAGATTCTTAATATGTATAGTTTCTTGATTATTTTTATCAGGTCTAGGGCTTTTGTTTGGTTTCCAGTTTGCAAAATTTTAGATGATAAAGGAATGTAATAAGTCTGTTTGTAAAGCATAAAACAGAAAAGTATAAAGTGTCTAGCATAAATATCTGTATGTGTAACACTAAGAGCATAGGCACTGCCTAGTTTGAGGCATAAAGCCAGCCTATGACACAAACAAAATTCTAAGCTTGTGAGAAACATAACAGCTAACTGACTTATAAGGAACCTGAGAAAGGCCTCATATTAAAATGCTATTAGTACTGCATTAAAGGGCTACTGGCTGCTAAAATTTGATGGAATGCAGCCAAGAACCTAGTGGCCACCAGCTATAACGTCACAGAAGAAAGACCACTAAGATCTTTAGCCTGGTTGGAGGAGAATAATGTTTACGTAAGTGGAGGCCATTAAATATCTCAGGTGATTGGACAGAGAAAGGTTGGGAAGGATATAAAATTGGCCCAGAAGAGACAGACAGCAGGCTGACCACAAGTGTCAGCTCCTATGTATCAAGATAGCTGTTTTATAACAGCTCCTCCCATATCAAACAACCTGAGATTCCAAGACTTAAAAGTGGAGTGTTGATGCTAACTCTGTGTGTTTGGACTTTATCACAGTTCATGAGTTGGAAGCCTTGGCGACCAGATATTGACAACAGGGGACCTCCAAACAGGTACAGATTAGCTTACAAACAGCAAAGACCCTGCAATCCCTCGGTCTAAAGAGATAGAGATGGGGAACCATATCTATTTCACTTTTCCTCTTGGTCTTTGTCTCCTGTCCTGCTGCCATGTAGACTCACATAGGATTTAGGGGGAAAGCTGGTGGAAAAGAAACTATCTACAATCCTCGTACTGCCATTCAAACATGAAACTTGTATCATATAAATGTATTTTGGGTTCAGTTCAATACATCGAACTAATATTTGTGGATAAGGAAATGCCTCACATGCTGTTTATAGAGCAAAATTCACAAGAAAAAAAGTGAATACTTTAGTAGACATAGCTGTCCACCATAAAGAGTGCTGCCTGCTAATATTCTTGCAAACTGTAGATATCCTACAATTCAAATCAGCAATTCTATAGTACACAGCTCACCTGCTCTGCAGTGGCTGGTTGCCATACATGCTCCCGTAACAGCTGTGGTAAGAAGACTGAGAGAGTGTGTCATAATCAGACAGTCCAAGTGAAATCTGATTCCGCCAGTTCCCAGAGACGTTTGCAGAAGATGCTAAAATTGGTGATGGGGGGGAAAGTATGAGAGTGAATAACTACTTTCATCTCATTACCAATGTTTATGTCATAGATTCAAGCATAGCTTCCTCACACAGATATGCAAATACTAGAAAATGTGTCCATATTTACAGGCTGTTTTGGAAGCCTAGAACCTCAAAACTGTGAGCAACAGACCCATAGGACTTGCTACCACCAGAAAAAAAAATACAGTTAGCTATACAAATGAGTTCAAAGAAGTACAACTTAAATTAATGGGATTCATGCTTATCCAGTTTGATTAAAGCAAGCACTTCTTTATTTATGTATCCTGAGACTCTAAACTAGATATGGAGAGACAGAGCGAACAATAGTAAATTACTTCTCTGTTCCTCCCAAGTATTCATCTTTGAAAAATTCAGAATACGTAATTACAGAATAAACATGAACATAACACCTTTCCCCTACCTTCTCACCAGATATAGCTGTTGTTCACATTTAATAACTATGACACTCATTGACATTTTGATTATAATTTAAATTCAGTAAGCATATATTTTCATATATTAGGTTCTACAACAAATAACCTAGGGAATTGGCCAGGTTATAAAACTGTCCTTTTTTTGGCCTCCCAACTTCATAAGATTTAGATAATTAGACAGATAATTATTAGAGCTTCTTAGACTTTGTGCATTCACTCTGTTTCTTTCAATGGCTAGGAAACTTTCAGTGTTGGATAGTACAATCGACTCTTTTATTCCATGGATTCTGCTTCCACTGATTCAACCATACATGGCTTGAAAATATTCCCCCTAAAAAATCCCAAAAAGGAAATCTTGCTGTTCACCATTTTATATAAGGGATGCCATTTTACTATGCTGTTATATATAATGGGTCTTGACCATCCATAGATTTTGGTATCCATAGGAGGTCCTGGAACCAAACCCCAGCGGATACCAAGGGCACACTGTACACATCTTTATGGGTAGCAACATATTCCCCATCCTGTTTTTTTTTTAAATAAAATTAAAAGAGGAACTATTTTCTTTATTTGTTTGAGCCAACAACCTAGATATTCATAGAAATTCCAGCATAAATCTTAGCATTTAAATCATTTTCATGTACCTCTCCCATTGCACAACAACGAAGTCTGCCTCTGCTGTTAATTTATGTGGTTAAGTACTTCAACAGCTATCTAGATCTGACCACTATGGGAGACAGGATATTGAACTGGATGAACCACCTGTGTGAGCCAATAGGCTTCTCCCAACTTTCCTACACTCCTGTGCACTGTTGACACCCTTGTAAACCAGTTTGACCATTCATTCAAAACCAGTGTGGTAAGGCTTTTTAACTCTAGCTGAGGCTTTTTCTGTGTCCTCATATAGTACCACGTGTAGGCTGATGGAATGAGAATAATATTAATAAAACATGTTGCACATTAAAGTTCTATGTAAAAGATGAATAGTAATAGTAAATCATGCTGACATTTATGCATTTGCACACACGCACTTACATTCCTTCAAATTGCAATCTACAGAATGTGAGATGGGTCTCTCTTGCATGTTCTTATATAGTCTATGACAGGATAGAAATCATCAAGCCCTCTATAACTTCATAAATGCAACTTCCATCATTCTTCACCATTTGCTATTCTGGGTAGGGCTACTAGGAGTTTCAGTTTGACAGTGGAGGGTTGTATAATCCCCACTCCAGTCTATGGTTTAAATCCAATTGCTAGTCACAAGTAGAACAGACCTATTGAATCAATCAAGTTGTTTTACCCTCCTCTAACTGGTATTGGCAACTGGATTCAGGACTATCTATTTATTTACTATTTATTTTAAAGTTTATAAAGTTATTCTTTCCTTGGAAGAGAACTTGGGCTGGGTTCCATGAAAACTTCAATGAAATGTAATGAAAAACAACAATTAAACCAGAGGAAGTGGTGAGAAATACTACAGTATAAAAACAATGTAAAGAAGAATAACCAAATATGGCCATAAGCCTGTTTCAGCAACAACAAAAATGGTCTTGGCCATACTCCTAAAACATCAAAGCATTTGGCCTAGGCAGGCTGTTCCATGGCACAACAACAGAGAAAGCCCTGCACTGTGATCTTGCCAACCTAATCTCAGACACTAGAGAAGGCCTGTCTGAAGGATTCCAGGTGGCAGAGAGGATGACAGGGGAGAAGGTGTTCAGCACTTTAAAGGTTTAGGCTTCTTGATGTGGTCCCCAAAACTAAGTGGCAACCCATGGAGTTCCATATGAATAACTGTAGTATATTCTTCACAGCAAATAATTTTAAGGAGACAGACATCGGCTTTCTGCCATTCCTGGACACATTTCAGAGCATTTCCAAAGAGACTGTAATAAGCCAAAAATGATATTGCATGGAAAAAAAGAACTTTGCTAGTGCTCATTAGCATTTTGGTCATAATTTTCAACCCTCTTCACCTAAATCTGAGCTGCTCTATACCTTTTTATACCCAGCTTCAAAAATTACCCAACAGTTGCTTCTATTCAGTGGAGAACTGGTAGACCAACCAATAGTTACCTGAAGAGAAAGACGATGCACGACTGCTTGGACAACATGGCACCTGAAGCCCAGCAAAGCCCAAGCTCCTTTGTGACCCTCGGTCAGTGTCAAAGCCTGCCTGCAGGCCAAGGCCATGGTCTTTCTGCCCAGAGGCACGCTGGTACCAGCCACGAAGATGCTCAGCTACTAAGGCCTTGTTAATATTTTTGGTGATGTGCTCGGCTTTCACAGATGGCTTCCGTGGCAGGCGTAGGGTGGCATATGGGTTGTGTGGAACTCTTTCCATCTCGTCTTCATGGAAAGACCTGAACTCCCGATAGCGGCATTCATATCCATAGTGTGCTGATGAACGGTAGGAAGGATTGACAGTGTACTGGCCCTCTGTGCCATTCTCATACACATAGCCCCCGTTGTAATACACATCACAGTCCAAGTAAGGGGCATAGCCAGTAATGTAGCAGTTGGTTGATGGCTGTCCTTGAGACTTTTGGTAGATGCCATTGCGGATGTCCTTCTGGGCTAGGTTTGGCATGCTTCCTGAATTGGAAGCAGAAATGTTCTGTTTCTTGGACCGTCTCCTATTCCTTGTGCGGTTGTCAAGGGTCTGGGTGGTATAACAGGGGCTTGGATTTGGGGTCACACAATAGTATTCTGCACTTGATTGGCTGGTGTAGGATGACCCATCATCTAGTATCTCTGTACTGCTGCTTCTTTGGGATTTTGAAAGGGTGAACACTGGCTTTTCACTGGCCATCTCAGACAATGCATTCGTCTGGGACTCTAAGCTGCCACTCCGCTGTCTGCAGTGCTGGGGTGACCTATCTGGCCTGGAAAAGGAGAAATGTGTGTTTGCTATAAATTCTGCAGACAGTCATATCCAAGGGCAGCACAGAACATATAGTTTTTGTACTACAGAAAATGTCGACTTAGGTTGTTTAAAAAAAGAACAGTTCAGCAATGAAACAGAGTACCTATGGAGGCTGCCAATATCATGGTAACAATCCTCCCTACCCAACAATGTGCACTGAATACCCTTAACCTTTGTCAAAAACCTCTTAATTTAACCTCTAAATTTATACTCCATGCATCTAAGGAAGTGGACTGCAACCCACAAAAGCTCATGCTAAAACGAATCAGTCTTAAAGATGCCAGAACATCCATTGTTGTGATAGACACTGTGGCATCTTCTTCCTTAGTGTTTATCCAAGGGAAATCCAGAAAGAAATATAACAGCAGTACACGAGGTACAGAACATCCCAATGTAGTAGGATCCATACTCTGCAATACTCCACAATAAACCCTTATGTGGACATGTAATTGGAGGATTTTTTAAGAGATGGTGGGTGGCATCCTGTTAATGACATATTTATGGATAAATGTTGCTTTTGTGTGTATGTGTATGTCTATTTTTGGACTGGATTCAGGGGCTGTTCTCTAGCCCTTTGTATCCTGTCCAAAACCTCCCCCAAAGCAATCCTGGAGTGGCTACTGCCGCTGCTGCTTCTGCATACCGATGTGGAGGGAAGAGGAGGGAGGAGGCAACTCAGGGCCCATCCAGATGGATTAAAAAGACCAGGAGGTCCCAGATTTTGTTCCTATTCTTTCTGATTTTATTTTGGAGATCCATACCACATTTTGTTTATCCTAGAAAATTTTCTGTAACTTCCCACTACAATCAGAGATTTTTTATACCCGCTCCCCAGGCCAGTTTCTTTTAGCCCAGTATAAAATTGGAAAGAACAGGAACAAAATCTGGGACTTTTCAATCAGTCTGGAGGCATCCTCAGACAATTAAGATGTGGCTGATATGGGCTCTGAGAAGAAGAAAAAGGTGGGTGCATTCAATCTATGACTGCATGCCTTTTTCTTCCAGGCTGAGATCAGCCGCTTGTTCCTTGTCTGAATGGTCTCCCCCTACTTCCCTTCCTCACCAGAGGCCCCTTTCCAAAATTTGACGGCTGCCGATGGGGCGGGGGCATGTAACTGCATAGACAGTGGTTTTAAAGTGAGTTTTAATGTTTTAAAGAGAAAGAACTGTTTTTCAAGGCGTTTCCCCAAGTCTGCTTTGAAGGCACTCAAAAGCACAGTGGTGTTTTTTTTAAATTATAAGCAGGGCTTTGACTATCTAGCAGGAGTGCAATTATTGTAAAAGACATTGATACAGCAGTAACAAAATGGGGATTACAGTTCATCCAAACATCACACTGGCCAGTGACAAGGAAGAAAAAAGATCTTCCTAGTCACAACTGCTTGGGATTCAAGGATGTCAATATATTCCCCACTGGAATCAGTGGTGAATATGAGTGATTAGCTGAGACTGAAAGATGGGAACTGAACTGTGGTTCAGTACCCCACCCCAAACTGTGGTACTAAAGAACACACTTCTTAGTTATAATGCAGTTGTAGTCTTTCAAGGGCATGGCAAAGGCATCAAAAATCTGACAAGATCCATCCAGGGATAGAAAACTACCGTACAAGAGGGATATTCTTTAAGGTTTATATCAAATCTGTGAATTCAATGTTTTTTGAAAATACTGTCAGCACTGAGTTTTTTACAGAAATGTCTGAGAAGAATTTTCTTTGGAAACAAGTATGTATTTGCATAGGTTTTTAAAAGAGCCAAGTTGTAATTAGAGAGCAAGTGCATATGTTTCACCAACTTCCCCTCTCATCTCCTTTTCACTGGGAATAAATTCCAAAAGGGGGGTCAAGCCAACTTTTGATTTTGCAGAAGGTGCTTTTGCAGGTGGCATAGCAGGAGAAAGGCAGAAAAACCCAACATCTGTTGCAGTCCTACATTTGTAAATAATAAGTGTATAAAATAAACCATGTGAATAAGTTCAGATGCTGGATATTCCTAGTATTTGGTTTGAAAAGATGAAGGCTTCAGTCTGGTCTATATCAAGTCTTATTTCCAGCATTCCATCACCTTCTACAACATGTTCCTCAACCTTCTCAAGATGGAATTCCACATTCTGGACTATAGCATCCATCATCCCTCACCATTGGCAATGCTGGCTGGGACTGATGGTAGTTATAGTCCAAAACAACAGGAGGTCTTAAATATTGGGAGAAAGGCAGCATACAAATTATATTTAAATAAATAAATGTTGGCTAGTCTAGAGTGACCAAGAAATGGAGCCAAGGACAGGACAACGCACATAGTTTTGGTCTTCATTTGCAAGGGTTCAAAGAGTGAACACCTATTAATATTGGTGGGCCTTCAGGTAGTCAACTCTGTGATACTAGTAACATCTAGCCACTAAAGTCATAGAATCATAGAATCATAGAATTGTAGAGTTGGAAGAGACCATGAGAGCCATCCAGTCCAATCCCTCAGAATGAGCAATGTAAGAACTCAGTACCATTCATTTTCCTATGACCACTTATGTCATCCAATAGGATGTTTGATGGACAAAAGGAAGCTAAGCACAAAAGGAATAAGCACATATAAGTTTCACTGAAAAAGCTGTAATTAATTGACTTGCAACAATAGAGGTAAGATGTAGCTCATGGACCATATACCCATATGAACCCAAAACATAAAACCACCTCAAAACATTTCCTTAAGAGGTCCTCATTTTTTAAAAATGAACCCCCTCCTTGTACCCTTTTAGATTGGGGGGGGGGGGAAACTGCCTGGTTGAAAAAAACTCCCCCAGAGTAAAACATGGCAGGGGGGGTCTAAAAAGTGACAAATGCTCCCTCCTAAAAATCCAGAGAACTTAGGGAGAGCTTTTTCTATTAAAACATTGGGGGAAGGTGATGAGGTGGCATGACCCACCCAAGCCTCATGGGAGCATATGTGCAAGTTGCCCAGATTGATTCAAAGAAATTCTGTAGCACATTTATCAAACTCATTACACTACTGTAGAAAATTTCAAAACCACATAATAATCACATAAAACATAAACATTAAAAACAGAATTGAAAACAACATTAAAAATTTGAAAAGTCAAGTTAAAAAAGATGTATCTTGAGCCCCTTTTATAACACAGGGAGTGGGAACTAACTGCAACTCCAAAGAAAATATATTTCATAGTTTGGCAAACAATATAACGCCTTTTCCACACACCCAGCAAGTAGACCTCCATATCCTAGTCCCAGACAGTCTGCATTGTATAAGTCTATTTAATGTAACCAAAGCAGGGATAACTTTTATTTGAACTATAACATCCAATAAGCACTTAAAGTCCTTAGATTCAGAAAGACTTATGTATCCAGTCTCTCACCTTTTCAAAGGAATGTTACAGTGGACACTCCTTTATCTATGATAGGCCTCTTTAGTCTTGAACATAGATGAGGCTTCCATGGTGTTTTCTGTATAAGAAATACATTTGGAAAGAAAGAAGGAAATCAACTTACCGCAAATGTGTGCTACTGTACGCATTGCGTGTGAGAACTGGTGTTGTGGGCATACTTCTTCCACCATGCTGCTGTCTTTCTACAGTTCTGTATGGGCTGCTATGTGTTGACAATGGATCTCTGTGATTATAAATAGAGGAAACGAATATGTGGCCACCATCCCAATATCTTCAATAAAATGCAAAGCAGAATCGTGTTGGCACTACTGGCCCACAGAATGGAAGGGCAAGATTTGTAGAATGCGGGAGATTAAAATAAGCACAATTTCGTGGTAGCACAAATTTCACACAGGAGAACAACTCACTGCTTAGTTTGCAGAACAGCTGTTACTTTGAGAACTAAAAGCAGGGGGGGGGCTCCAAAAGACAAAAAGAAAGGGAAAATTATTCAGGATTAACATAGCATTTGTACTTCATTAGAATGACGGTGGAAGAATATTATCACAGAGTATTATGAAACATTCGTGTATTACAGTCCCATGCAACACAGAATGTGAAACTGCAAAGTCCCAAACAATGGTGGTCATTTAAAAAAGGTTCTTGGCTGTAGCGATGTGGCTTCACACATGTACTGGTGATCTTTATATTTCTGGTTCTTACTGCAGCTCTTTGTATTTCATCAGAAAAAATGCTCTCCTTTCTGCAGCAGCTTTCCAGGAGGCACAAAAGTTTGTAGTGGGAAGGGAGTGACAGAAAAAAATATGGGTGCAGACACTTTGGATACTGCCCAGAAACAAGAATTTGTAACTCTTTCTTACTAGTCCCACAAATATCACCCTTTGAAAAATCCTCTTTCTGTCCCCATTCAATGAAGTAATAAATCAAGGAAGTAGCACAGAAACATTTTAAACATTTGCAGTCAGTTCTCAAGTGAAAGTTAAGAGAAAAGAAACCGAATACAAATATACAGTTGGACCCCCATATCTGTGGAACCAATACCCATGGTTTCAATGATCTGCAGGACACAACATAGGGACACGTACCATACAGTCACACTGGAAAATGCCTAGAGAGGCATCCTCTCTAAGCATCTTCTAGGTTCTCCAATGCAACTCTTGGTATGTTTTTACTGGAAGTCCTTTATTTTTATAGGGTACGCTGTTATTTGTGGTTTCCAGTATCCATGGCAAGTCTGGGAACTGAACTTCCACGGATACGGGGTCTAACTGTATGTGTCACAAGTCACTTGTGTGCTTCTTTTCAGTAGCAGAAAATATTATCTATCAGTAAATAAATAACAGCAACATTAAAAAAATAGGCTACTTCAAATTAGGTAAGAATGGACAGAACTCTTTAAAGTGAAGCTAAGCAAATGTGAAGCAAGCCAATGCAGTTCTTGGCAATGTCAAATATTGTGTACCTGGCATGCCTGGATTCCAAGAGCTGCTCGTTCACGGAAGACTTTCTGAGATGTATTCCCTCTACCCCAAGAGATTTGGGTTGTGGAGATTTTGGAGAAAGTAGCACAGAGTTTATTCTTTGGCCTGGCACAGCAAGGGAATCATTGCCTATTTAAAGAAAACACAATTAAGACTTGGCTGGATAGAAGGAGTATATCTCTGTGAAAACTGAGCAATGTTTGTATCCTCAAGCTGTCTTGACCATGCAAGGTTATTTACTATATGAAGCTTCTGGTTATGCAGAAAAGTTCAGCAATGCCAAGGGAAATAAGTTTTTATGGTTTGAATAATAGAATTAAAAATATAGGATTTACTTAAATGTGTTAGTGTTGCCACA
Organism: Gambelia wislizenii; assembly: GCA_030847615.1. NCBI lineage: Eukaryota > Metazoa > Chordata > Lepidosauria > Squamata > Crotaphytidae > Gambelia > Gambelia wislizenii. The sequence goes on from JAUMIR010000002.1 coordinate 65,145,082, forward strand.
CATTCTATTATCATACCATATGCAATAAGTTTAATCTGAATTACTTGGTTAAGATCTTATCCAGGTAATGACATGTTTGTGAACATAAATTACCAAACATAAACTACCAAACATAGTCTAGTCAGCAAATTTCCAGACTAAAGAGTTCAGCAATGCATTACTTGCATACAGTACTATAACAATAGCAAAGCATTATTTATTATCTCGTAAGCAATCATACAAAGACATAAAGGGTAGCAAATAATATAAAACCACAGTTATCCAGGTATTAAAAATTTCTGCAGTCCTCTTTAGAGATTTAGCAAATAAGTTTTAAAAAATGGGTACTTTTCTAACTTGGTGGGTTTTGTATTCAGCAATTCCCCTCAAGCTCTATGATGTTTAAAGCAGTTATAGCTTATGGAGAAAGCAAAGGGGGCCAGGCACTTGGCCCTGAAACAGAGTGGACCCCCCCGCCCACTGTCCACAAGCTACCAGTGATTTTAAGTAAACGGTTTTCACCCTTAAAAGAAGGTCTGTTTCGTACAGACCAGATTCTTGGATCCCTTAAACTTACAGCTACCAACTACCACTCATATCTAAGTCTGCTGCATCTCCTTTGGCATTCCTAAAGCTAGATGGGGCCAAGATTATGTAGACTATGTAGAACTTCCTTGCACTGAGCAAAACATTAGCAAAATGTTTGTGTGCATGATTACGGTACATTCAGATGTGCACTCAGATGTAAGGGGTAAGAAAAATAAAGCTACAGAGCAAGCCATGGGAAAGATTGAGGGTTAGTTTTGCCATTTTCTTGGACGTGTGGCTGGAACTCCCAGAGATTGGGAGCAAATGGTTCATTGAGAGCAGTTGGCGATGCTTTTTCTTCAGCTGACAGTTGCATTTTAGATCTTTAACAGAGAACATAACAGCTGTGATAAGTCAGCTATGGATAGAGAAATCAGAGAGGAGGGCTAAACTCCTCCCAATGATGTGGAGTATACATTTTAAGAAATAACCACTGATTTTGTAGTATTTGATTCCTAAATACCGTAACACTTTATGCACATGATTTAATCAATACATAACAGTTAAGAGAAAAAGAGAGACAGAGGCATCTTATTTCTAATGCTTTGCCTCTGAAATACCCTCCTTAGGTAGGTTCACCTTGTCTTCTGAATATTACTTTTTTAGACAGACAAACAGATGGTGGTCACAGGGGTGCATCAGACGCCAGATGTAAATTTTACCCCAGGGGTGTTTCTTTAAAATCTTGAAACAGGAATTCTAAGGGTAGTTTCAGACAAGGCTTTATTATGCCATTGCCTGCCTCATTCACTGAATTTTACAGGAGCTCTGCTTAAGACAGTGTTGTCCTCCACTTGTAATCTAGCTTTTATTACCACTTCCATTTTTTCCCTTAAGCTCAGACAAGCCTTTAAGGAGAAAAGTCAAACTAGATAGAGTGCCTTGTAACTGGTATTGCAATAAAAGTCACATCTGAAACATGCATAATAGGAACTTTCAACACCGGTTTCTTATTTCTAACATTTTTTGCGGGGGAGGAGGGAAAACGGTATAATCCTACTAGATAGGGTTAGCTCAAAACATTTTGCTTCCTGAAGTGAATGATGAGAACACACACACACACAGAGTGAGAGGGAGGGATGGAGGGAGGGAGGGGGACCTTTCTAACATTATGTCTACAGATAGTGGTGGTTGGAAGCTTCCATGTCATTGAGTCAGTGAACCCACTCTCAGTTTTAGTCTGAACTTTAAAGAGGCTATCCAAAGTACAGAATTCTACTGCCCACCCAATAGATTCAGCACCTTGGATAATTTCTTCAAAGTTTGGACTAAACCTCAGAGTGGATTCAGTGCCCCATAGTGGAGTCACTCACTGCTCACATGAGAGTCACCAGTCTCCATGGCCTAGTCCAAGAGGTGAACTTTACTTTACATTAAAAATGATGACAGAACATCTTACCCATGAGGTTGACTACCTAGGCTTAAGGGGTTTCAGAGCATGTTGCTCAAAACAGAAAGCTCTGTCCATCCATATGAAGGGAATGATCTGGGGCCATTGCTGCCTTCTCCATACAATCCAGCCTCTGAAGCCTTAGTCTGCTTAATGGAAAGGCGAGCCCTGCTACAGCATACATTGGGCCCCTGTCATTATTTACTATGTGTCTAGATTTTTTTTGTTTCTGTTTTGATTTCTCTTTTGTCGACATTTTGAGGAACAGCGTGCTACAAACAAACAACAACAATAACAAAACAGCAGTAGATGGAAGTCTATTTCTGGTTTTGAAAAATGGGTATTTTTAAATGTTAAACAGGGCAGGGCCCCAAGTAAATGTCCACTGGAGTCTCCTAAGAGAGGTTGGTCTGAAAACAGGCAGTCTAAGGCTTCAAAAAGAGCTTTGAAAGACCACATGCAGCCCCAGGGCTGGCTTTTCCCCACCCCTGATCTGGACTTTTTAAAGGGGTTTGTTGGACCCCAACAACAAATTGATGCTATCAAAAATGGAGGAGGGGGGCATCTTCAAGGCACAGTATGTTTCTTTTTAAATTAATACCTCCTCATTTACACTTTCACTCATTATAGCTATCTTCTGCTCTATTTGCTGTTTGCATTTGCATTGCTAGGTGCCATGGTAACATAATTTGATGTCATGCTGGCTGGGGGATAATGGGAGCTGAAGTCCAAAAAACTAACATTTCCAAGTCTGGGAGCAGAGAGGTCAGAATAATAACAGATCCTCCCAAGTGAATGCAATTTTTAAAAGTAATAATATGTATTTTTAACTGTGTAACCTGAACTCTTATGAACAATCTAGACTGTCCCTAGTAAACTTAGGTTGAGCTGCATTCTCTTCTTATTGACTCAAAGGCCAGTGTAGATAGGGCAGAGTGTTTTTAAAATGGTATCTGAATCATTCCCATACTGGTGGAACCAGAGGCCTTGTTCTTGGAACTGGCCATCAGAAAAGCAGTTGCTGGATCAAAATTATGGGACACTTGGCATTGTAGGAGCATGAATATAAAAGTTACACATTTCTGTTTAAGTAATAATTAGATAATGGGAAGGGAGGGAGGAGGGTGTTTCTTGAAGACTAATGACTGGCTGAAGGTGTATGTGGCTACACCCAGCCCATTGTTAGCTTGCAGGAAATACCCAACCCAGATGCCATTATAGCAATTAAATAAATCCTGGGAATCCTGAAAATAAATAAATAAAAGAATAATAATTGCTGGTAAATATGTTAAATGGCAAATCATATCTTTCAAGATTTAGAAATTGCATTAGCAGCATACTGGCATTCCTCCTTTTACTGAATTAGCAGTTAAGTTTTTTGTGGGGTAGATGGGTCACAGAGGAATTTAATTCCAGGTTTAGCTCAGAATTAAAATAATCTTTGATTTCTGGAATTGTTTAGCTTCAGATTCACAAGCTGAAGTGACAGTGGTGATGGCAGAGAAACACAGCTGATCTCATTCTCGTAGTATATATGAGGTACAAATGTTCAATAAAAATATCAATAGAAAATTTTGGTTTTTGCCTAGTACTTTCTCCCTTCACCCCTGCCTTCACTACATGCCGAAGCTGTTAAGCTTGAAAAAATGGTGAGTTTAGATTCTTTGTAATGGCAATTTGGCCAGATTGTGTGTGTGATTGATTAATGAACAGGAAGAGCCAGCTTCAGTGAGATTTATCAGCTGCCCAAGTCCTACTTGCTGATCTGATAATACACATAAAACATTACCTTCCTATTTGTCTACGCATTTTGAAAAGAGAGGAGGAGGAAGGAGAGGAGGAGGAAATGTTTCTAGACTAGTGGCTAGATACATCAAGTCACTGGATACTGTCAGACTGCCACTCCCATGATTTTCAAGCAGAATGAACAATGGTCAGTGACTATGGGTGCTGTAAATTTAACAATGGCCTAAATACTGTTGTTAGTCCTGATTAGAGTAGATCTGTCAAATCACTGGGATTTTACCTATGTGTTGACTCACCATTCAATTGATTGAATGAATGTGCTCTAATTGGGACTAACCAACAGGATGCCAGCCATTAACTGGGGAACTAAAGATGTAAAACTACTATTCCAGACCCTTAAATCTTCCTTTAGCATGAAGCTTAACATTCACTTGAAGGGATGTGGAATACAGGGATATCCTGGAGACTTCCTACCATGACTTGATCATGAGCCTTTGCACCTCCCCAGAACCAGAATTTAGTTTTGATTCTATAAGCTAGATATGAGTCCTTGTTCCTACTTTCCTGCTGACGTTCTTTAATCTGAACACTGTACTTAATGCTCTGGCCCAACATAATTTGAGTTCAAACACTTTGCTCATGCAGGTTTTGAACTATCCATCTTGGAGATTCTGACTAATCCTTATAAAGATTCACAAAACACTATGAGGAGGAGAAGGAACTATTAAAAACAAAGAGTGGAAATAAGGTCAAAGTAATCCAAGTTTCAATCTAATTATTGTACATTTGTTTTATATACTCTAGAAATGGAACTTATAGGCTATATCTAGTCCTATCATATTTTAACAAAAGTGAAATAACAAGATTCCTCATGGTTCCTCTCAACAAAAATAAAAGGACTTTCCAGTTGTATTACACATACAGGTTGAGCATCTATTATCCAGAATTCTGAAATACTCCAAAATCCAAAAGTGTCCACGTGGGTGGCTGAGATAGTGACACCTTTGTTTCTGATGGTTCAATGTACACAAACTTTGTTTCATGCACAAACTTGTATAAAATTACCTTCAGGCTATATGTGCAAGGTATATATGAAACATAAATGAATTTTGTGGGTCCTGTATGCAAGATGATATCTCATTATGTACATATATGCAAATACAGGCATTCCAAAATAAAAAAAAAAACCCACCCAAATCCAAAACACTTCTGGTCCCAAGCATTTCAGATTAGGGATAATCAACCTGTATAATATACTTCAGTATTACCTTTTTTGATTTTGTATATAATGTCCTTCAATTTTAAGAGAAATTAACTCAAGGAAGTGCCTGAAAGTAACATATCTTTCCCCCTCCTACTACTCCCTGTAGTCCCTGAAGTCCTATCCCACATTGTTTAAGAGGTCCTTCCAACTCTATAGAGAACTTTGAGGGGAGGGTAACACAACTGGTTGTAAGAAAAGGGTGCTATGGGAGGCTTTTCGTCAGTTGTTGGGCACTCTTCTTTATTACGCAGCTTGACTTTTTGTAAAGCATCAGTTCACATTGTGTATACATTTTCAGTCTTGGGCCCCTGCCTGGAGAAGAGAAAGAGGCCCCAGAGAAAGCAGTGCACAATTTTGCAGTGTGAAGTAGAGCTGAACAGCAAGAGCCACATACCATCTTCAAATGTTGTTGTATCAGACAAAGAACTGCTCTCAGATGGAATGATGTCCTCTGTGGGGGGGAAAGTTGATGGTCAAGAATTATAAAGTTGAAGTGTGGCATATTAAATACAGAGCATAGCCATTAGAATTGAAGGCACTCACACAGGTATCTGCCCACTTACTGGTTAGGATATAATGAGGCTAAACCAAATCAACACACCAAGTAAGATACCACAAATATAATTGCAAACTTATAACCTAAAAACAAATCCAGAATCCATTTTGTAGCTGGGGTGTTGACTACCCAAGCTAAATAACTCTTGCATAGTCAGAAATTTAACTGATCGCAGGCACCATGAAGCATAATGCCAGATGAATCAGCTGTTAGCAATTTTTAAGATTCTTTTCTGTTTCACAATAGTGTCTATTGATGCTGGGCTACATATACACACAACATTTGCTGCACTCTGCACAAGTGTTAAACACTGCAACACACAGGAGTCAGGCCAGTCTTTTCTAGTCAACATGGCAAGTGACACTGAGAAGACTGTGTGTATGGCTGTCAAACACATTCTTAATCTCTCATTTAGGCTGCTATTCCCTGTCACTCTGTCTTCTACTGAGCTGGTCCAAGAACCCATAGCTGTAGTGTTCATTATGGTGTACCAGAAAGCTACTCTTCAACTTTCTGAAATAATAATTCATTCAAAATAATAAGGAGGGTAAGGAGCTTTTTTCAGTCTTTAAAAAGATCCAGAAGATCCAGAATGAGGATAAAGTTTGAAAGTGCTGCTCATCTCTTAGACACAAGCAGTCATTGTCTACATGGAGAACACTTTTCTGAGATGGGTGGTGCACTTGAGAAATGAAGACATTATTGATAGGCTACATTTTATAGTAGCAAAGAGTCTGAGAATTTTTTTAAAATGGTACTACACATTAGAAAACAGAAAATTGTAAAAAGGCAGGACTTGTTGCTAAGGTGAATGGCCCAATGGCTTTTTATTATTGCTTCTTCAATTACTATTTATTTGTGTTTTAACAAAAATCAAGCCTCTAGTCCTTGTTGAAAAGAAAAACTGAAATGTAATCATACTTTCCAATTCTGTCTTTCCCCACTGAATGTCTATAATCAATGTGTCTCCTCTCTACATTATGTACCTTCTGCCTCACATACTGACACACCTGCATCTATCTTCCTTTCTTTGTTCTAAGCAGTCCTCAACACAGAGCCCCTCCAGATGAGACAAATGGTGTCTGAAAATCCTAGGCTTTGTTCCTGTCCAAACCACTGTTTCAGTAGAGGTTGCAATTTCAGCATTTTCAGATTAGTTTAAATCAGCCTCAGAAAGACTTCCTTCTTGTCACCACACCATCATCTTTAAATGCAGAGGTAAGCTTATGGATAATTTACAATAATGTGCTCCAATTATTACTCATCGCATCATGTTCCTCTATTATTATTATTTTTGTTCCTTTTCTTTACCCACAACCTAATATCATTTTTGTACTCCTCAACTTTTTGCAAAACAACAACAACAACAACAACAACAAAGAACTGTGAGCAGCGTTGAGTAATTTCTTCCAAATGCAGCACTTTTATGTGTAAACATTTTAATGTTTTAGCACAGGAATGACTATGTGCTCTTTAAAGGAGAGTCAAGTCACTGAGGGATCCAGTGCTGATGATAGAGCCAAGCTGACAGATTCTTGAATTTGGGAGCACGAGAGGGACATGGATTTATGTAGGGTGACTGCCACTAATTTTATCAGGAAAAGCTTTAGCAAGATATGTCCTTTCATATCACTGCCTCTAGCTGGAACAAGAGCAGAGGTTACCACAATTGGCCCCCAGTTCTAAGAACATCAGAGCAGCCCTGGTGGATCAGGCCAAAGGCCTGGAATGTTTCCGCAATGGCTAACCAGTTACCTATGAAAAGCAAATGCTATGTCAAGAAAATTAAAAAAAAATCTAGGACATTGCCACCATATTTAACAGTCAAAACATATACTTCACATTTCTAAGACTATGCTATTGCTGTTGTGAGCTGAGGTTCCAATGTTAGACAACAGGAGGAGTATGCAAACTGTCACTTTAAAAACCAGACATTATCTAGCGTAAGATGACTTGATGCCAGTCCCATGCCAGACAGACTGTCAATACCCAGAAAGCAGACACACCAGCAGTAATGTCTGCCTGCAGCACAGCTTTCATGGCTCAGCATGTCAGGCCTCCGTCCTGCTGCACAGTGCAGGGCAGATGGAATTGGTCTCTTATTGGTGCATAGCCATTAATCAGCTCATGAATTGGCACTCATGCTAGCAAAGCCTTGATATGAATTGTCCAGTTTTCACTGCCAGCCACTGGCATTTCTCATATTTTCTTCTACTTGATTAAATAACCTGTTTTGTTTATCTAGACATTCTCTCCCTGTGAAGGTGCTGGAATACTATAATTGTTGTAATCGTTTTAGTCTTCATTTTGATGAGTTGAACTAAACCCAACTTCTTATGTTCCACTTTGCAATGTCTTGGTTTCCAACCCTTGAGTCATTCAGGGAGCTCTCCTCCACACATTTCAACGTTTCATCAAAACACAGGCACCAGGGATGGACCAATCACTCATATCTATCCATTTCCCTGTATTCACCCTCCTACATGTCTGCCCAATGCTGGGCTGCTTACAACTAGATAAAGGGACTGGCAACATGGGTTACCAAGATAATCCAGAGTAAAGCACCTGAATGCATGGGGCCCTCAGAATGTCGTCAAGCTAAACTAGATTCAGGCATTTGGGTTTATTAGGTGAAATAGTCATATATTACCAATATTAAAATGCAGTACATTAAAAGAAAAGGTTTGCTTGTCACTTAGCCTCTGCCTCATTGTTTACATTAGCCCTTTAATTGTTAAAAATATAGGTGAGATGAGAGATAGTGGCTGGCATCTTGTTAGTGAACATACTCAAGTGTAAGTCTAACATGTGCCTTTGCATGTCTACTTTTGATTGTTTTAAAGGTTGGTATTATCTTCCTGCCTACACAGTGACCAAAGCCCTCCTCCCTGGACTCACCATTTTGCTTGGATTGCCCCCTCTCTGACAGGAGTTAGAGACTGAACTCCGTTATAAAATGGCCGAACAACTGCAGAACCATGCTGAGTCATAATGGCTGACTCCATGAACTACCAAGTCATGCCTAGTCAGGCCACTAGAGGGCAATGTCCTGTATATACAGTGTGTGTATATACAGTATATATATATATATATATATATGTGTGTGTGTGTGTGTGTGTGTGAGCTAGTCCAAAGCTCACTTCTCTTCTGCTTTTGAACACTGATGCCTGCTGAAGCAGTTTGTCCTTCAATTGTAAATATTTGTACATACTGCAACTGTTTGAATTTGAAGATAAAAGTGCCTCCTGCTTATTTGGATGTCAAAACACTCTGTGTGTGAGTATTCTTGGGAATGGGTTGCTACTAAGTCTGCTGGGATAGTTTTTGGCTCCTGCCAGGGATTGACTGTCCCATCATCCCCTGACACTCTCTGCAGCCATTCAGTGGCTGGTGCAGTGCGTGTGTGTCGGGGGGATCAGAAAAGCATCTGGCTAGATCAAACACAGAATGATTACATCATCTGCTGACACCCCTTGATGAACTTTACAGATCCTGGCAGATGGCATCATTGTTCGGTTTCTGGCTACAGAGGCATAGCCAGACGTTTCCAGTCCCCATGCTCTCTACCAGCCACTGAATGGCTATGCGTGTGTGTGTGGGGGATTGCAGTGCCAAAACTTTGAGCCCAGAGTGGCTGAGAAGAGAGATGTAGCACTGTTCTGCTGACAGAACTTTTACACTAAACTCTGCAATACAGGATTTTGGCCAGAATAATAAAGCTACAAATGTACAAATAAAAGAGAACTTCCCAGTTACTCCCTGCTGCATTTCCTGTCTGTAAAAACAGTGCTCTGTGTAAAAACCAACAACATGGTGCTCAATGGAAAACATAGACCATCTGCTATGAGTGTAGTTGACTTAATTTGGAATTTGAAGAGGCCTAATTTGGATTTTCTGAATGCCAAACTTGGGACCTAGATACTTTAAAAAAGATTTCCAGGCAGATGACCTGGCCCCTGGATCATCTGAACAGTGTTTGCTCACCTTGCTGTGTGTTAAAATATACCCCTAGAGCCCTATTTGTGCATTTAGTCTCTCTTGTGATTGGAATTTTGCATTCCTTGGCCAGTGGCAACAGTTCGACTCAACATCATAGCTACAGCTCTTAGCAAAAGTATTTACAGGCACCTGACCTTACACTTTCTTTTACAGTGAATCTCTTAACTTTTACATTATTACAACATTATGTACTCTTCAACAAGAGTACTTCATTCTTGTCATTTTGCTGGTTTCTCAAAAGGTGACAAACCATTTTTTTGTCCTCCTTCCCTGCCACCTGTTCTCACATTTATTGGTAGGGGTATGTAGGTGTGTGAGGGTGGGGAATGGGAACCCTGCTTAAACTATGTGCTTGAATCATAATAGACCCAACATTAACCAAGACTTGCACACACAGAACATGCAATTTCTGCTCTGATCAGGATCCAACACTCAACAGGATGAGGTACTGCATTAGTTTTGGCTGGAAGGATGTCGCCAGTCCTATGCCCAGTAATTTCTTGGATTTGCATTCTCCCTTGAACATGCCTGTGCTTGTGCTGCTGCACTTTGTCTATATTCCCTTTCAACCACATCTTACATAAAAACCTTGCAGCTAGATTAAAAGTAAGATTCAGACTTTGCAGGTACTGGGGGGAGGAACCCTATGGATTTCTTCTGGGCCAGACTATATTTTGCCTGTCTGAAATTTGAATCCAAATGAGATATTTTATTTTATTCCATGGAAATATACACTCCAAATAAACTAGCATTCAAAAAACAGATCCTTCCCCTTCCCACCTCATAGAACATCAATTTTAATACCTGAAGGTAAGGTTAGGGTTGCCTTCTGAGCAGGTTTCTTCCCACACTTGATCCTATATTCATTAATGCAGTTCTCAATCTCTTGAAGCTTTTTCACTGCCTCGGTGTATTCCTGCTTCCTTTTCTTTTTCACATTTTTGCACAGGTCTGGCTCACCAGCGAGCTTCTTTGCTGCTTCCACCAGCTTCTGCTGTATGAGAAAGTTGCTCTCCAGATTCTGCAAAGTTGGGTCCTATACAGACCAGAAATTAGAAATAAAAATGGGGATTTTATACACTGGACCCTAGATTTAAGACAAGTTTTAAGACTAGGACAATAAGAACAAAAACCACAATATAATGCATTCCATCATGTTTAACAAAGAGTAAGTTTCACCTCTAGAATCATTCGTAGAATCAGGTCGTGTGATGATAGAAGCTAATCTACACACTGCTCCCTAGTTTACTTTCTGATACCATATATGCTGCATCAATGTATCTCAGGAAGTCAACAGTAATTCACAAATGCTGGTGCTAAAATAAACCAGTCTTAAAGGTACCACAAGATTCCTTTTTCCTTTTCCAATATCTCTTTTATTTTATCCATGTTTTACCATGACACCATCAGGATGGTTATAAAATGGCCAACATTTTCACACTCTGTCACCAAAGATGAAAACATCAAGATCTCTCCAGCACCAATGTGTTCATATTGCCCTGCTGAGAACAAACTGCTGTCAGGCTTTTCTACAAAAGGTTTAGCAAGGTACAAATGCTAATATAATGATGTTCTGAAATGCTGGAAGCTCGATTAGTCAGTGTTTGCAAACAGTTATGAACATCATAGAAGAAAAGAGGCACACACAAAACAGGATCTGATTATGCCTTGATTCCAAAGCTTTTATAGTGATATATATAAAAAGGAGCTCTATTTGCATTTGTATCATTCAAGAGAATGGGATCCTATTGGCAAAGAGATGTGAAATACCCCAAAGCCTCTAAGAAAGTGCAAAGGTGCAAAGCAAGAGCTGGAATGCACATAATCTCTCTCCTACAGAAGATCCCTGAACTTTGAAGTAGCTTCTGGCCATCTGAGGATCTCTTCATAACACACATACAGGCAAACACAGGTATTCAAGACTACCATCAGCTGGGTATTCTAGTCCCAAAAAGTAGCTTTCTCAAGCTCTGTACTTAATCCTAAAAAACCTCTGCCAGGCACCTCCTCTTTCTTACTAGCATACAGGTGTATTGGGATTGAGAACCTATTTTTCTAGCCCTTGAACATAAGTCTAAATGCCATCACTCATTCAATGAAATGGTTATTTAAACTGTTTACTGCAAATAATTTTGCCTTCTTATCACCCTTCCCAACTCCTGACTTAGGAACAGAAGAGCTATAATAAAGTTCATTGTCACCTTCACTGTCACCATCAACATGACTATCATCGCACATACTGATATATGTGTGTGTGAGGGGGTGGCAGTTCTTCCTACTCAATCAGCTCCCTGCTGGGAAAGAACGTTATAAGGTTCTGATGCTATGTGGAGCTTGAAGAAAACTGCAAGGGAAAATTGCACTGATGAAAGTGTGATGGTGGGGATTAACTGTTCATAGAATCATAGAGTTAGAAGAGACCACAAGGGCCATTTAGTCCACTCCCCTGCCCTGCAGGAATACATAATCAAAGCATTCCTGACAGATGACTATCCAGCCTCTGTTTAAAAACCTCCAAAGGAGACTCCATCACACTCCGAGGCCATGCATTCCACTGTTCAACAGCTCTCACTGTCAGAAAGTTCTTCCTAATGTTTAGGTAGAATCTCTTTCCTGTAGTTTGAGTCCATTGTCCTAGTCTCTGTAGCAGCAGAAAACAAGCTTGCTCAATCCTCAATATGACATCCCTTCAAATACTGAAACTCTGCTATCATGTCACCCCTTAACTTTCTCTTCTTCAGGTTAAACATATCCAGCTCCCTAAGCCGCTCCTCATAGGACATGGCTTCCAGACCTCCCACCATTTTGGTTGCCCTCCTCTGAACACATTCCAGAGGTGTTAAGAGGTGAACATTATTTGTAGAAAGAGGGTGTGAAAACTCAGTTTTGTAACCTCTCCTAAGGCTTCTCTACAAACACCCTTAGCAGCATAGAAACCACTTCTGGTGCCACACCCATGTCTGTATCTCCACCAGGTTACCACAAGCAAGATTTCAGCTTGTCAGTTCCCCTCAGTAGTTACCCACCTCAGTTATGAATAAGTGCCGCAACTGTATCTTGTAACCAACAAATAGATGTTATTCAAATCCCAAAGAAAATGGTTTGAATCTAAGAATCTGAAAAGTTAATGTACAAGAACTTTCCAACAGAGCAAATATACAAGCAGTTCAAATCAAATTAAACTACAGTTCAAACTAAAGATGTTGAAGCTGCACACACAGAATTCACCCCATTCCCTTTCAACAACTGACATGCTACCTAAGTAAGGTAAAGAGAGTAGTTTCTTAACCATAGTGTAAAGGCAAAATATGTATATGATCTGAAAAGAAACAAGAGTCATTTGGTGGAACTAAATCTACTAAGGACACTCCTATGTGTTACAAGCTTTACTGAAACCAGTGGTTACAATTCCCAGTAATTTAAATAAAGTTGAACAAGGCTCTTGACTGAGACCAGATAGCTTTTAAAGCCATTACATAAGGATTGAATTCTGCACATAAATAATTAAGAGAGGCTTAATCTTTGCTTCAAAACATGCCTGCACATATTTCCAGCAATCTTCCTTTCTTAGATCTCCTTTCACTGACCTGACACAAACCAAACAGTAAAAAGTTGTATACATCAAAGCCAACAGGAGCCTCAGTGTTTTAAGAGGCATTCAACTAGCCATTTTTGCCAGCAGGACTTGTACATACCTCCTCACTGGGAAGTAGGTTGTCATCCAATTTAAATGCTGTGCCAACACGCCTTCTGACCTGAGGAGGTTTCTCTCCTGTGTTCAGAGGATATTCTTTTGGCATTTTCCCAGTGAGCTCCTGTTCAGTGGAAGAAAATGCACCATAAGGAACAGTACAATTAGTATGCTCTCTCTCTCACACACACACACACAGCAACAAATATGCCTCACCGCCTCTCGTAGACAGATTTTCTTCAGCTCCTCCACTTTCTGCAGAAGCTTCTCCTGTAAAAGCTTTTCTTTCTTTCTCAGTTCCAAAATCTTTTCCTTCTTTTGCTCTTCACTGATTTCTGAATCTTGAGAGCCTGTAATAGGAAATCATTCCCATCATTTCTGACTCTTAGGCTTTGAGTACCATTTCTTTTTCAGTCCATCATCTGCACACAAGGAGGAGGGATTTGCAGGCTTGGAGGAATGCTCAAGATCTGCAAAAGCATGATTTTTGTTTGTTGGGGGGTGGGAGAAAATTAAAAGAGAAGAAACTCAACAGCAGCACAATGAGGACTATCAGTTGGCCACATAATGCTTACTGTTTAGGGGTGGGGTGTGAATGGAAAAGCAGAAGAGCAAGAGAATGGGATGGTTGCAATCATTAAAGCAACCCCCAGATACTAACTACTTCTTGCTGCTCACTCTTGTGACTGTTTAAACTGATTCTCAGTCCATTTCTTTCCTCGGTCTTGAACCAAAAGGGTGAGCTGACATCTCTTCTTTGTTCAAAGTGAATTTTTCAAATCATAGCTGTCTTACATTGAAATGCAATAGGCATTTCCAGCAGAGACAGACATGTATACACCTGTTCTGTAACTGCCCAAGCTCATGAAGTTGAAACATCAGTCAAGAAATATGCAAAAACCAAGCTCCTCTGGTTGCTTAGCTTCTACCTTCTGAGCCTTCCAAATGTATTGGACATGTTCATGTCTTTACAGATCTATAAGTACAAGCATCTGTGGTCTGCCCTGGTCATTAAACGAGGCTCAGCGCTATATACGCACAATCCTAAATATACACTGGACTGACTATGTGACAAATGTTGCTGTCCTTGAGCAAGCAGGGATCACCAGCATTGAGGCTATGATATTGAGAGCACAGCTGTGCTGGGCAGGGCACGTTTCTAGGATGGAGGACCATCGCCTCCCAAAAATACTACTCTACAGTGAACTCGCCACGGGTCAGCGTAAGAGGGGCGCTCCAAAAAAGTGATACAAAGACTCCCTGAAACAACATCTCAGGCTCGGCCAAATTGATCACCAACAGTGGTCCGCCCTGGCCTCACATCTGGAGGCATGGAGACACATTATCCACAATGCTGCAGCCTTATTTGAGAACTCACGCCGAACAAGTCTTGAAGAGAAACGACAACACAGAAAGAATCACAACCCGGAAACATCACCCACAGAGACCTTCTGCTGTGCTTTCTGCAACTGGACTTGTCTATCTCGGATTGGCCTTTTTAGTCATCAGCACGCTTGCAGAAAGCGCGGATGAGTCCTTCCTGAATCTTCATTTGCAAAGAAAAGCCAGAGAGAAATATGTATATAGCCAAAAACAGATAGAATCCCCTTCCCCCTACTCTTACTTGTAGTATAGCAGGTGTGAAGAACTTTTGCACCTTGTCCCACACGTTATGGACTACAATTTGCACAATATCTTACCATTGGCCATGTTGGCACAGGCATCTGGGAGCTGATGTCCAAAGCAGCTCCCAGTGGCTCCCCACCCTTGTTCTACAGATATTCCTACACGAAGTTGAGTTTGGTGTTGTCCAACAGTGGAAAAACTCCTCACAGAATGTGAGGAGAATCCTAATGGCATTCGTGTGATTTTGCCATATTGTGAAGGAGGGGGGCAAAAAAGGCCACAAACCTCACCAGAAAAACCTTCGCAGCTTTTCCTGTTTTCAAAAACAACAAGGGGGTGCACATTTCTGTTCATTAGGACAAGCGAGTCAATTTGATTCGCTTGCCCTAAAAAGAGGAAGTGCAAATCTGATTGACCAGACATGCACAGGGGGCGGGGCTTGCTAAGAGGGCAAGTATCCGCAGCCGCCATTTCCCTACACAAACAATCGGAAATGTGGGAAGAGAGGTGGGTAGCTGCAATTATGACTCACCCACCCACCCCAGCCGCAATTGCTGTTGTCCTGTGAGGACTGAGGGACGTAGGAGGGAGGCTGATATCTTCTCCTCCTTCCCCGGTTTCTCCACCCCCCTGCCATCGCCGTGCCATCACTCCACAAGATTGAGGGATGTAGGAGGGCGGCTGCCATCCTCTCCCCCTTCCTCGGTACCCCCCCCCCCGCTGTTGCATTGCCATCGCCCCATGGGGATTGGGGGAGGTAGGAGGGCTACTGCCATCCTCTCCCCCTTCCCCGGTTTCTTCCCCCAACAATGCCACCATGCCACTGCCCCCGCACCAGCTGTCATCTTTGGGTGCGAAACTTATGAGGGCTGCTTGGGAGAAAATCACCATTAAGACAAATTGCAGCAGCTGCAACTTACTCTTACTGTGGGGCACAATATTTCCCCCCTCTTGTATAGATGGGCCCTTTGATCCAGGTGGATACAGGTTTGACACAACTCCATAAGACTAGACTTTTCTTTCAATACATTAATCTGTAAGCCTAAAATGTGGGCAAATTGGCTGCTGCGTTGCTGAGAGAACTAGGGACCATACAGGATGCCTCTAAGGTCCCGTCTACATGATTTAAATAATACGTACGGCGTGCGGAAGTTCGCGCTTCGGTACAAACGGCCATTCGGATGCACACAAATGCAAAAGAGGGGGGGCGGTCTTCCACCCTGAAATACACACACGCGGCATTCGGGAGGGAAAGCGGATCACGAAGAGAAATCCGTACGCCATTCGGATGGCTGACGGGTCTGTATAGTCCGTTCGCACACATACAAATAGGCAGGGTAATCTGATTGGCTGGCCGAGTAGAGGGCCGGGGCTAGCACGGAGGGGAATTGGGAGCGGCCACCATGTTGGTTTCCCGGCTAGCGAGAGTCCGGTAAGTCCGTGAATTTATATGTTTATTTATTTTTATTTTATATTGTAAATACGGAAAACCGACTGTCTGCAAACCAGGAACCTTAAAAAAAAAAAAGTGGTGGGAGATTTAAAACTGCCGCTTGGCTTGCTCGCTCTAGCCAGCTTTGGGAAGAGGGAGTCATACGGAGCTTAGGGGGCTTAAAAATCGTATAGCTGGTTCGTATGCATACGAACGACAGGCTGTTCGTATTTTCTGCCCCCCATACGGATTTTTTTATGATCGTATAGCCGCACCCTAAGTCTTAAGAGTTCCAGAACAGCTGAGTGAGGCAGAAAGAAGACACCAGCTTGTACCTGAATGTTTCTTATGCTGCTCTGAATGTTGGCTGCACCATTCGGATTGCCTGCACTACATTAGAGCTGATTGCCTGCACTGCACTACAGACACATTAAGAATACATTTCCTTTCCTTAGAGACAATTACTTGTTATGTGGCCATTTAGGGCAGGGATGGGTAGAAAACTGTATCTGCAGCGAGACTGGCTATGGCTTTAGGAATGACATCATGCTA
Organism: Gambelia wislizenii; assembly: GCA_030847615.1. NCBI lineage: Eukaryota > Metazoa > Chordata > Lepidosauria > Squamata > Crotaphytidae > Gambelia > Gambelia wislizenii. The sequence continues at coordinate 65,161,905 of JAUMIR010000002.1, forward strand.
GCTCTTGCCCTCCTCAGCATGAGTGTATGGAGAATGGGTGAAAATGTGTGGTGGTGGCAGAATAGAATGGGGATTGTCCCCTGGACAGACAAGCTTCCACAAGATTGCCTCAGCCGTGGATGCTGTCGACTGGACCAAAGTAACCTAGAACAGAGGTTGGTAAACTCATAGACTACATGTGGCTCTGCACTATGACCTCCTGCCCCAATCAGTGTGAGAATGTCCAGAAGCTCCTGGAGCTCTCTCTTGCCCCCCTCTCTCAGGCTTTTTCTCCAGACCCCAGATAACTTTCTAAAAATGTTTCCTTAATTAAAAAAAAAAAAAAGGCTATTTCAGGCCTAAAGGCTACCCATCCCCAAAATATCCTATAAATGGCTATTCATGCCTCACAGGGGTTTCTGTGGGTACAACTTGCCACCTTCACGCAGGTGAGGTGTTGGAGAATGTGGGTGCAGCCTGCTGAGGTCCATGGGTGGTGAAAATGGGCAAAGTTGCCCACCTTGGACTAGAACCTCGCAGGTGGCTCTGGAAAAGCAGACTGCATAAATGAAAGGGGTGGATAGATGAGCAAGGGCTGGCACCCACTTCCTCTACAAGTTCCAGATAGGCTACAAGTTACCAGCTGGATGAAACTGGATGTATTTAAAGTAATCTTGGATTTCCTCTTATGATCACTAAGTTTGATGCAAGTGGTGGGGAAAAGAGCACATGCACCCACAATTTTAACTGGCCGATGTTGCTCGATCTTCTATTTGCTCTTATATGATTGCCACATTGTTTGTTTTCAAAGGCGTCTCTGCAAATTATGGCTTGCATTCCAAAATAAGTGAATTGAAGGAGGTGCACAGAAGGGAAATTTCCTGTTCCTTGTGCCTCCTCACCTGAAAACCTGTCTGGAGGGTGGAGCATGTCTCCTGAACAACGTGAAATACAAGGAGTTTCTGGGGCAGGGTAGAAATGGCCTACATTTATGGCTTAAGCTTAAGCCAGTCATGACTATTCATGAATGGCTTAGAATGGAATGGCTTAGATGGGACAGGACTCCACCTGATTTGAGGGGACTGTTCCCTCCTCAAACAGCCTCACATGTTCCAATCTACATTGTCTCCTCCTAACCCTCAGGAAAAGTTCCATAGGGAGGAAGGGATCAGAACATTCTTCCCACCAACTTGATTGCTCTTTGGGGCAAAGAGTTGAGGAAGGGCAGGATATAAATTAAATCAAACCTAATCAATAAATGTGACAGTGGTTAATTTTTTTCCTCTTATGCAATTTGCTATTACAAGCACTGTGTCACTGTGCATGGAAAGGCTGGGTATAAAGCTAACCCGCCAATATCATTGCTGCTAAAATCTAGAAGCTAAACCACGAAAGGAATAAGATTGTTTGCTTCTGGCAGCGAGTGCAGACAAGAGTAAAAAGACAAAAGTAAGAAAGCACTCTCCACATTTTACTCCCATTTAAATTGAAGAACTAATAGCTAAAATCAGGAAATAGACCTGCTCAGAGGTGTAGCTACAAGGTGGGGTGGGAATGAGGGCATTGCCCTCCCAATATGAATTCTGACTCCCCATATGGGGGTGAACAATTCTTATTGGGGACAATGTCCTTATTTTGTCCCCCCCCCATGGCTACACAACTGCACCTACTTTAAGTCTTATCATTCCAAACATCACATACTTTAAAGAGTCTATTGGCAAAGCAGAGTTATCATACAGGAGGGCTTTTTCTGAAACCCTCTAGTTCAACATTTATCTGGTGTCACCACATGTAGGAGGGAGTTAGGGGATTTCTCCAATGTAACTAATGGGATTCTTCCAGTTTTCTGCAGTTATTGTAAATGTACCACAAGTTTCATAATATAGTCTTCAACATTCAAGCAGAAGATGTTGAAACAAGACAGACATCTTACCTGAAGAGATTAAACTACCATTGCTAGCCATTATAAGTTGATTCTTTGCCTCCAAAGCTGCTAATTTGGAAACGTTTGGTGTTCCCATATCTGTGAGATCCATTGCAATATCATCCAAACTTCTCGCTGAGGGAATTTTCGCCTGAAGTAATTTAAATGTACACACAAAATCACATTATTGTCAGGTTATCTCTAATGAAGTCTCCAAATGAAAAGTAATGGAAGGTGACATTTCACTAAGCCTCAAGAACGAAATATGTTGCTTCATCACTTAACTTATTTCCTGGGCATTGATTTACTAAAGCATAAAACAGGCTGACTAACCATATCCCTGCTCAAAGATGAGACAACAGTTGCCAAGATCCTTCGAGCCTGTGCAATGGATTTTTCTGGTGGAGCGCAGCGTGCACAGAACTGGCTTCACCCTTTAAACCAGAGATTCATCTGCCGTGGCCTTGCAAGCATGGACGTGGCAGTGAGGTCCTCGGGCCGTAGGTTTGATTAGAGTTTCCTTCTCTTAGATGGTTGACCTTACAGGGTTGGACGAGCACCATCTGCCCGGGTTTGGGATTGGAGTTTTCCTTCTCTTAGGACGGTTGCCACAAGGCTAGAGAGCCCATCCTGCCCTTTGACGCTCTTTGTCAGACCCTTCGGTTTTGACCTGTCTGGCATGGGAGACCCTACCAGTGACTATTATGCCACCGCCAGCATAGCTCAAAACATCATTAGGGTACGCAAGCCTCTCTCCCACGACAAGGGGGCGTCAATGGAAAGATAACTTATATATAACCAAAGCGTTTAAACTGCCACCGGTCTCTTCACTTGTGATCAATAAAAATAACCTCTAGGTAACCACAGTGGGATGGATTTGCCAATTTAAAGATTTTTTTCCTTAAGATGTCAATATGCCACAGATGACTAATCTGTGTATGTGTGGGCAGGTGGGCTAGAAAATGTTGGGGGCTCACTTCCAAGGGACAGCAAATCACTCAAGAGGGAGTTCCAGGTGCAAAGGATAGTTCTGCATTCTAAGAAATGGCACCTGATCAGTTTTAACTTACTTTGCTTTGTTTTCTGTCCAAATAAAACTGATGTTGACTGATTGCCATAACCCAGATGGATTTGATCAGAGAAGTGTTCGCGTACCAGGTTTGCACTACAAGGCCACTCTGTCCAAAAGTCCTTCTTGACAGAGAAATTCTAAAACAGAATTTAGAAAGGTCATATAAAGTTGTTGCTGAGGCATATGCACACCCCTCCATGTCCCTGTCTCTTAAATCAGATGACTGAAACACTATTGACTATAGTGGCTAAAACACAAACCCATAAACATCAAAATAACTGGCAATCCTATTTCTATTTTTAGTGTATCTGGCCTATTTCTTCTCATCAACCTGTTAAAGCTATGCCTGGGCTGTACCAACATAGCCTGTGAAAAGGGTAGTGGCTGACATGATAAAATGATCCTTCTAACAAGCAACTCCATTCACAAAGAAAACAAAGTATCAGTGACAAGTGTTCCAGCTGTGCCATATTTTGCATGTTTAGGAATTACTGTATGGAGGAATTTTCAGTCATGACAGCTCAATGGAAGTGGTACAGTCCAGATATAGCTTTAGCACCTCAGTGAGAAAGGTTTCTGTTACACTCAGACCTTGATTTTTTTTTTTTGTTAGAAACCTGAGTCACAAACATAAAACAACCCCCTACAGTTGTACAATATACAGTTGAGAGCCTGTTTGTGGCAATAGCAGATAGTTGGTGAAGAAGAAAAAAATCAAGGCAAAGCATGATCTGATGGAGAAAAAGGAGAGTGTCCCAATTCAAATAGCTTTTTCTAAATCGGAATAGGACCCACTGGAACAAAGTTTTCTGGGTAACACTGACATTAGTGAGAGCAATGATTTGGGGGAGGCTGCTGTTGATTATGCCTTTTTACACACCCCCTCTGTCTTGATCTGGGTGGTGAGATAATTTCCCATTCCACTTCCACCCAAGAAAGCAGTCCTATCAATGGAACAGTACTGTTGGATCCAACCCTTGGAATCCAATTCATGACAAACCAAATATTTTTGGACATGGCATCACTCTCTTACCTACGAGGATCATGAACCTCAACAGCAAACTTCTTCTCACGGAAATAGAGATTCTCTAGTTGTTTCCATTGAAATAACTGAGGAAAAAACAAACAGGAAATACAATTATTTAAGAACCTAAACTTTCTTTCATCACTCTACCACATTATTAATAACTCCACAGAGTTTTCATTTGAGAGAAACTCAAGGTACAGTTGAGGGTTAATGTATTGATTTCCCCCCCAAACCATAGGCATTTGTACCATAAAAAGATCCATGTAGTAACTTATCCTGTTTGTTGCAAGAATGCATGCTGCGAATGTTACTGCTCACATAGTTTTAATGGTAGATTATTGTATCACCTTCCTTTGCTGTCCTACGCTCAACCCCCAACCAATCCTTTCAATATTTGTATCTAACAAACAGTGCTAATGTAGGAAGGATAACAAATGTTATCTCCCTCCCCATTTCTGACCAGACTATACTGAATAACCTGAATCCTATTGCTGATCCCAACTAAAGCAAACCCATTGACTCAACTGAAATTACAGATAAATGATTATCAAGTTACCATTGATTCAATAGTTATGCCTAACAGTAGAATTTTGGCCAATGTAGGTAAGAAAAAAGATTAAATGTAATTTTTTTCTCCCTATGACTATGGAACCTGCCCCTCCCCACTCCAGCTCCAATATTATCCACTGATATCTGCTTTGTTTATACCCTGGACTGCAGTGACATTTAACAAGGGTGCATGAATTCATTCCTTTAAAAGCTCTGATATCACATGTATGAAGTCACACGGTCCCACACCTTATATAGACTCATTTTATGTCATTGTGTGAATATCATTCAAGACATAATTGTACGTATTCTGGCTGCATCATGCTTTCTTCCTCAGCATGCAACTAAATTCCTTTTATGGAAATCATGAGTTCATCATGGCGAAGGCCACTTCAGAGCCTGCTCCAGATGGACTGTCCCCTCTACAGATAGAGCCATAACCACCAACTGCCTTGTGGGAAGGACACCAGAAGACAGAGAAAAGGACTAAGGCTGGCAGAAGATCGCCCCACGGTGCTGCTCCACTCAAACAGCCGCTCTCTTCCTCCTATAAGGCCTTTTATCATAAGCTGTCCGGGGAGGGGGGCAGGTCATTGAGAGCTGTGATTGTAATATCGTTTATAGTTTATACAGTGAGTCCTTGGTATCTGCTGAGGTTTGGTTCCAGGACCCCCCGTGGATACCAAAATCCATGGATACTCAAGTCCCATTATCTACAATGGCACAGTAAAATGGGGTCTCTTATATAAAATGAAAAAAAAAAATCAAGGTTTGCTTCCTGGAATTTATTTAGAATATTTTCAAGCCATGGCTGGTGGAATCCATGGATGCCAAATCTGTGGATACAGAGGGTTGACTGTAATGTACTTTTATTTTGATTATAAGAAGTCACCTTAGAACGACTTTTTATGCTGAAAAGTGGGATATAAATTGCAATAACAAATAAACAATTGTAGCAAATGGCACAAAACATGAAGATAGCAAACAAGTTAAAAATGGCAGCAATTTAGACTAGAATGTTTCTGGTTACTAAAACCATAGGAACCAGGAGTTATGTCAGCATGAGTACTTTTTAAGACATTGTGCAAGGACATATTCACTACCTGCTTCTGCATTGCCTTTCTGCCGATGGCACAATGGCAATTGGAAGACTGTCTTGTGTCTTTGTCCTTGGGTGTAAGAACGCTGGTGGCATTTTTCATCCCACCAGCTCTCTTCTAATTATCCCAGCCCTAGTGTTCAATTACAGGCTCTGTGTAGGTGGTTAAGGCTGCAATCCTACACTTATTTACCTGAAGCCATGTTGAATTCAGTGACCTTGACTTCTGAACAGAGATGTATAGGATTGCACTGTTTGTAGGATTTTTTTTCAACAAAAAAGAAGAGAGACTACCAGGCCTTCTGGTTAAACTAAACTAAACTAAATAGCACAGGAACTTCACTCTATGAACATCACTGAAATCAATGCACATAAAGGACATCTAACATTGATGTGGCCTGTGGCCATTCTTTCCTTTAATCTTTCTTCATTCCATTTTTGCTTCTTAGCACATTATTGATAAGGACTTCTCAAAACTAAGAATGATGGTCAACCATTTCAGGACCTCTTAATATGCCCCTTATCCACTCAGTCACCATCTCTGAAAAAGCAACCCTGGTTAACCTCTGACATTTTTTTTACACAACCTCAGCACTGTAAATGACAAACGATGTCCATGTGGCATGACTGAGGCAGGCCAACTCCTCAGCAACTTTAAAGGGAACAACAGCAAAGCCTTCTGCCCCCTCTGTCTATTAGGTCAGCCTCCCCCAATCTGGTACTTTCTAGGTGTATTTGACCATTACTCCCTATCGAGCAGGGCCACTGATTGGGGAGGAGGAGGCTGTGGTGTGACATATCTAGGCAACACCAAATTGGTGAAGGCTGCATTAAACTATCAGTGATGCAGCTCAGAACCTGACCCATTCTCCAGAATCAAAAGAACACAGGGGAAGAAACATAGGGGTGGGGCAGGAATGCAAGCAGTAACTAATGTTTATAGGAAAAACCTGTTGTTTTGGGTAACAAATGCGAGGGGTGAAGATCATGTGGCCCTCCAAATGTTGAACTGCAGCTCCCATCAACCATTATAGGCAATGGTGAAAGATGATGTGAGTTGTAGTCCAGCAACACTTGGAGGGTTGCAATTTGCCCACCCCAATGTATGTACAGAAGAATTGTCTTTCTGTACACACCAGTAGATAAACTCTTGAGTTTTAGTCTGAAGTTTTAAGGAGCTATCCAAAGTGATGAACATATTTTGGAGGTTGGGTGAGCATCCTGAATACAGGTGTCCTCCACTTATTCGACAGGTTAGGGACCAGAGCACTGTCAAAAAGTGGAAATCATTAAAATGTTAGCCCACCCATCTCAGGAGAAGAGATGAAAGGAGGAAGCCAAGGCTGCTGAAAACGCACTAGAGCTCCCTAGTCAGGAGGAGTTTGCTGGGTTGCTCCAGCTTTGTGCTGCTTCCTGGTCACAGCAGCAGTCCCATCACAACTCTGATCTACAGTGATCGCTCTAGATGGTTTTTCATGGAATCGTAGATGAATGGGACCACAAGGGCTTAATTATGCCTTGCCATTCAGGAAGACAGAAAACAAAAGGATTTTCTATAGAAGGCAACCAAAACTCTATTTAAAGACCTCCAAAGAACCCATAGTTCTAAAATGTGCCAATAGAGCAGACTGTCAAAAAGCAGACCGCCGAAAAGCAGGGGACACCAGTAGCTCCTTGAAAGTTCAAGATAAAAAAACTTGTAGTGACCTCAGCATCTCACTGACATGGAAACTGCCAGTCATCATCAGTACATGCATTTGACCTCCTCTATGTGAAGTGGCAACAATAAATCACAAATATTCTTATCAGCACTGGAACAGTGAGCATCATATACCCACTACTTTATTTTACTACAGACCAATATGCTGATACAGATGAGGCAGATCTACCCTAACTTAATTTAGAAACATAAATACTGTCAATAAAAATCTCATATACAATTTTGATAGCATGAAACATGTAAAGGCTGTATTTTCAAAAAGATAAAAGAGGGAATGAAAGAAGGCCACTTATGCTTTCCTTGGATTGTTAATAAATAATAAGATAGAATTATGCTTTACGCAGCAATAGTTTAAGTAGTGTAGTAAAAATAAATTTGTTTGGAGACCTAATGACTTAGACCAGCTACAAATGTGTGTAGGCAAAACAGTGGAGAGTTACTACCGGAGGTTTCACCAACCATAGTACACTGCCACAATGTGTGAGCCACAAACCCCAGTGGCACAATAACATTAAAACTAGTGCTGGAAAACATTATGCATCTATCGACTTCGGTGGGAAAAGAAAATTATTTTCTTGTATTTTTCTTGTTTTGGCTCACAGCTCCCATTAACCCTAGCCAACTCAACCAACGGCAAGAGACTATGGAAGCTGGAGTTGAACAGCATCCGGAGAGCCAATTTTGTCACCAGTAGATTATGCAGAGACCTGTCCTCAAGACTTGGCTAACTTACAACCTGCTTAACTTCTCTGGTATCTTTGTCATGAAGAGCAGAAAATAAGAACAAGTAGAATAAAAATGAACTTAAGGTATGTTCTGATGCACATCAGCTTGGGACTAAGCCCCACTGAACACACTGGAGATAATTAATAATAATATAATAATAAATAATAACATTTTATTTCTATTTCGCCCCTCTGCAACACAATCGGGGCGGCTTACAATATAAAAACTCCATAATCACAATACCCTAGCCCACCCACCCCTTAAAATATTAAATTATGAAGGATTAAAAACATACAATAATTAAAAATATATAAATTAGAAGAAAAAATTAAAACATACAATCACAGCCCTGAAAGGACAGCCGAGTCTTGGGCCGAGATAATTATTCAGAAAAGGCCTGCCGGAAAAGATCCGTCTTGACAGCTTTTCTAAAGCTGTCTAAGGTGGTAGTAAGACGGATCTCGTCCGGTAGGCCATTCCATAATCTGGGAGCAGCAGCAGAGAAGGCCCTCTGGGAGGTCACCGACAGCCTTGTTTTCATAGGCTGTAACAGATTCCTCCCAGAGGACTGAAGTGTGCGGGGAGGGTCGTACGGAAGGAGGCGGTCCCGGAGGTAAGTTGGGCCCAAGCTATATAGGGCTTTAAAGGTTATAACCAACACCTTGTATTGTGCCCGGAAACTAATAGGAAGCCAGTGGCGAGCTTTTAGCACAGGTGTTATATTCTCTCTTCTGCAAATGTAAGAAATCAACCTGGCTGCCATGTTCTGGACTAGTTGAAGTTTCCGAGTCAAGCACAAGCGTAGCCCCATGTAGAGCGCATTACAGAAAGCCAGACGGGAGGTTACCAGTGCATGTACCACAGTTTTGAGGTCCCTAGTTTCCAGGAAAGGGCGCAGCTGACGTATCAGCCGAAGTTGATAACAGGCACTCCTGACCGTCGCATTAACCTGATTAGTCATCTGGAGTGATGGGTCCAGGAGCACCCCCAGACTGCGAACACAATCCTTGGAGGAGGGTGTAGTTCCATCCAGGATTGGAAGTTGTATTCCCAGACCTGGTTTTGGGCCTGTAACTGTTAGTACCTCCGTTTTGTCTGGATTCAGTCTCAATTTGTTTTTCCTCATCCAGTCCATTACTGCTTTAAGACAATCACTGAGAGGAGAGATGCCACCTGAAGTCGAAGCTGATGACTGAGACATGGAGAAGTATATCTGGGTGTCATCAGCACACTGAGTAAATATGCACTGGATTGCACTGTAAAACCAACTATATCCATAGCTTAGGCAAAGCTACAGGTAAATAAGTCACATTTTACTCAATAAAACTTCAGAAGGATATGAATATTTGGCCACATAAGTGTTTTATGGATCATTCCTTTTGTATAGTGGGCCCTCAGCTTCTGCTGGGGTTTGGTTCCATGATCCCCTCCCCCATGGATACCAAAATCTGTGGATGCTCAAGTCCCATTATATACAATGGCATAGTAAAATGGTGTCCCTCATATAAAATGGTGAACAACAAGGTTTGCTTTTGGGAAGTTTCCTCCCCAATTTTTTTTTTTTGAGCCATGGTTGGTTAAATCCATAGTTGCAAAACCAATGGATATGGAGGGCTGACTGTATAGCTGTTCCTTACACTACAATATAGTGCAAATGTCCCACTTCTCACATATCATACTGGGAAAAGTGCTAAAAAGTTATTTCCACCATCGCTAACTGTTCCCATATTGTCAACAGAGCACCTGAAAGCTATTCTGCTGATACCACAATCTGCATGTGGTTGGCATTCAAGAGCTGGCAGAAGCAGTTATGCCTTAGGGATCTCCTTAAGGATAGAAAATGCCAGAGGTATTGTACAGTTCCTGAAGCAGTTACATGTACCACCTCTCAGTGGGAACAGGAAGTAAGGGTGAAGCAAGAGGGACCAGGTGAAGCTTGGAAGGGGAAAAAACAAGAGTGAAGGAGATGGAGGCTAGAATCCTATTGGGTAGTCCCAGCTATAGTGGGCACAATCAATCAACTGTTTGATGGTGACTCAGCACATAGGTAAATTTAATTCATTCATTGACTCTAACTGAATTGGGTAACAACAGGGTTTAGGTCTGTGTGTGGGAAATGAGGGAACTGGAATGAACAGAAAGGCAGGCTGCAGTATAATGAAGAAGAGGAGGAGATATCCCTACCCTAGCTATAACCTTGATGTTCTATTAGAAATGTAAGAAGCTGCCTAATACTGAGACCATTGGGTCATCTAGCTCTGTACTGCCTACACTGATTGGCAGCTCCTATGGGTTTCAGATAGAATCTTTCCCAGCTTTATCCAGAGATGCCAAGGATCGAACCATTAAATTACACTCCCTTTTCTTATTCCATCCCAAATAACCCCAACTTCCATGGAGAATTGCCTCCCTCTGTGCTTGATCAATTCAAGGAAATCGTTATCTTTTATCAGCAAGCTAGAGCTGGTCCCCTTAATTCCTTTGGGCTTATTGATGGAGGTGACATGGCTTACAAAAGTCCTCCTCAGCTAGCATTGCTGCAAAACAAAGCCAACAAGTTTTCATAGCTGCTTCAGGAGGACACTTGGGAGGCAATGAGTTTGCACAGGTGGAGTCTACAGAGCAATTTAGGTACGAAACTTTTTGTTGCCAGTGTTGATGTAGGAGATGAGAAGATACCCCAAGGGTTGGTATTTGGACTAACTATGAAAACAATTTCCCTGCTTGCTGGGAAAATTAAAGTGAAGGCTGTACATCATAGAATGGCACAATTCCAGGTTTCATCCAGCCTCTTTGGCTCCCATGAAGAGGTACTATGTTTTAGTAATTTTTGGCTGGCCTAATAAATATAGCGCTATTTTGTTCTTCTTGGATGTTATTGTGTTTAAATGACTTCTGTGACAATTCTGTGCATAGTTTTGGGGAAATAAATTCCATGGTCTACTGAAAGTCCCAAGTTAACAGATCTTAGAAATGCAATCACACAATCTTATCTTATTAATGTCAAGGTGAGAGTAAAATTCAACCTTAACGTACATGTTGGTAAGGATGTAAGACCCTGTCCCTGAACAGAAGTCCTATTCAGTGCTTGGAAAAGTTACTTTTTTGGACTACAACTCTGCAAATCACCCAACCAGCATACTAGGACTCATGTTAGCTGGAGGATTCTGGGTCTGATAATTTGAAAAAGTACCTTTTCTAAGCCCTGGTTGTATTCAATCCCTCAGGTGCAACTGTATGCACAGCTGAACTGTCATTTGAGCAGATGTCCAAAGGATTCCTTTCAATAAAATGCAAACTTAGTGTATGTAGCCGGTAAGTTTACATAAGATGCCTACAAAAGGATTCAGTGAACAATTTCATTATTTCTTATATACAACAGTGGGATATAATATTCTGAACCAGCCCGTACCACTGCAGCTGTTAAACATAAACTGTAGTCTACAGCACTAAGCAACCATACATTTCAAATGCACAAAAGATTACATTTTTATTTTGAATGCACTTATCTCATGCCATAAATAAAGCCTAATCCTTCACATGTGTTCACTGAAGAGCCAAGCACTGCTCATTTTGCAAGCCTTTCATCTTCAGAAATCTTGCCAAGTCCAAACTACGCCTTTGCCCAAACTGTGTTTTATGATTGTTTTATTAAACAGTGCTGCACATAATACTGGACTGTGCTTTGGAAAAATAAAATCCCACATGCTTCTGATATGCTGGAATGTATCAGCAATCTTCATTGTTGACAAACCCAGATCTGGTTCCATAAAATCAGTATAAACATCCTCAAAATAGCATATAGGTTTTGTTTTGTTTTTTCCTTTTCAAAATAAAAGGCTATCTATCTACAGCAAAACAGAAATCAAACCAAGGAAAGAAACAAGGAATCTTCTGTATGAAAGGGGAATATGAAACCTTTCAACCTGTAAGACTGTTTCATTAGCTAGGCAAAACCAGGAGTTCATTACCATTTTTGATCTGAAATATTTAAACATTATGAGGTATCAAGACCAGCTGACTTTAACTTAACACTCCCCATCCATTTCGGTATACAATTTGGGTCACTGCCTACTACTGTCTTCTCCTTCTCACTCTTTCAGAAAAGCAAAACTATACAACTTAATGTAGCACTAACACTTCACCCACACAGCAGAAAAGGAAGACCAGTCCACACCAAAACCTGGATGCAAGATTTGCTGTACTTACTTGGATCTTTGTGGCAATTGTTCTCTTGAAAGTTTTGTTACTCCATGTTTCAAAAAGGGTAGTTGTTATTTTTTTACAAAACGCATGGCTTTTCCTCCAACCCCTTTCCCCTCTTTGTAGCAGCAGGATAACTTCCTGTCTCAATGCCTCTGCCTGGCTTTCAGACACTTAGGTGTGTGTAACTCTGGTTTTGCAGACTGCCTCCCTGCTCTGACACATTGCTGACATCATCAGACTTTTATCAGCAGGGCTGCCTCCCTATTCCACCTTCTTTCTCTCTCTCCCTCTCTCTCTCTCTTTCTTCCTCCACAGATAGCAGAGAGCACAGGAGGGCAAGAGAGGCAATGCTGATGGGTGTCATGGAGAAGGAGGAGCATGCCTTAAAGCTAGCACAGAAGGAAGGGAGGAAGTTTCAGCTGCAGCTCTGGAGTCAAGCATTATGACAACCTGACACTTTACCAGAGCTCGAGAAATGGGTCCCTCCCCACCAGCTTTATGCACCCTATCAAAAAGCAACAGGTTCTACAGGAAGAGTTTGCCACATTCCAGTGACTCTTCCCCGCAGAGCCAATTGAGGGTGGGGGGAGGGAGGTGTGTGTGTGAAACAAGATCTCTTGAGAGCAGTGCCTCTCTTCCCCCTCCCCTTGCTGCTTTATCACTCTGACTAATTATGACTCCTAACATCCTCCTTCTCTTTACTATTTCCTTTGGCATTTTAAATTCTCAACAACATATATGCCCATGGGAACAGTACTGGGAACATACAAAGAGAGGCAATGTGGTTGGCTAAAAGCCTGCAGAGAAGGTGGTAGGAAATGAATAAGTGGGTGCTACGATGCCTGAAGTTTCATTGCTGAGAAGTGCAGATGAGCTACCAAAGAACATTATTATTGGCTGAGAATCTTGTTGCTTAAGTTGCAACCAGACTAGACCCATTTACCCAGCGTTGAATGGTGAGTCAACACATAGGTAATTCCCACAGATTCAATGGGTCTACTTTGGTTAGGACTAGCAACAGAACTCCGGCTATTGTTATTATTTGTTTGCTTGTATTTTGCCTTTCCTTCAAAACTGGGAATTCAAGGTGGCTTTCAAAAAATAAGACAAATACAAATAAAAAAGCACATACAAAGGCATAAGGTAAAAAGATATTGGCAAAATGTGACTGACTTATCCATAAAATGAAAGTCTTTTAAGATAAATCCATTCACATGACAGAAGTAATAAAACAGCACACTATTAAAAGCCCCTACAGCCTGAAATGTTTTCAAGTGTCAGTGGAAGAACAGTAAGAACTGTCTTAGCCTCTCTCAGGGCCCATCTACATGAGGGGGAAAAATCCAAAGTACCTCGTAGTATTGGCATCTCGCAGCAGGAGCGACATGTCTAAATGCTTTTTCTGGCCTCAAAAGCTCCCATAAGCCTCTCATTCCTTATGGTGGCCACAAGTGATTTACTTGTGTTAGTTCTTCACCACCACTGTGTTTTTTTAAAAGTTGTCCCTAGGTGCGCTGGTGCACTAGAGTGATTTCCCAATGTTATAGGAAAGCAAAACAGGAAATATTCATCCTGTTTTATCGTCGTAGCGATTGACTGCTAAGTTGAAAATCCAACATGCCCTGCTAGCAAGCCCCACCCCTGCTGTTGCCCGGCCAATCAGTTTTGTGCTTCCCTTCGAACTTTCTGTCGTTTGATAGTCCAAAGGATGGAGCAAGCTTGTTTTCTGCTGCTCCAGAGACTAGGACACAGAGCAATGGGTTCAAACTATAGGAAAAGAGATTCCACTTCAACATTAGGAAGAACTTCCTGACAGTAAGAACTGTCCGGAAGTGGAATACACTGCCTTGTAGTGTGGTGGAGTCTCCTTCTTTGGAGGTTTTTAAATGGAGGCTGGATGGCCATTTGTTGGGAATGATTTGATTGTGTATTCCTGCAGGGCAGGGGGTTGGATTGGATGGCCCTTGAGGTCTCTTTCAACTCTATGATTCTATGACTGTGGTATAGTGATTAGACTTGTTGGACTTGACCTACGAAGGTCAAGGTTCACATCTCCATTCAGCTTTGAAGTTGTCTAAGATAAAGTGCTCTTGGGCCAGCTTCTAACTTTCAGTTTAACCAATTTTTGTTGGTTTGTTGGGAAGAGTGTATGGGGAGAATTCTTTCCTCTAAGAAGCTTAGAGGGAAGCTGGGGTATAAACAAACAAAGGGATGATGGGGTATAAATGGGTATAAAAATTGATCCACATAGATTTTTTTTCTTCCCCTACACAAGTGCGTTTATGATCCTCAGAATGGTAGTTCTCCTACAGTCAAAACAATGCCAGAATATACAGGCTGCCCTGTATCCATAGGGGATATGTTCCAGAACTTACCATTTATAAATGAAACTGTGGATAATAGTGAACCCTATTAAGATAAATGATTTTCAGTACAAACATACCATACAGTTCTGTTGTAGGACCTAGTGATTCCTAGAGAGGACACCTCTCCAGGCATTTTCTAGCATGACTCTATGGTATGCACCGCTGTTTTTTCAGCCACAGATAACGGAAACCATGGATATTGGTTCTGTGGATACGGGGGCAACCTGTATACCAATAGCAGGGTAATTTGCCTACCCCCTGTTAGTTACACTTTTAAAGGACATTAGAAACTTTAATAGAATGAGTTTATAATGGTGTTGCTTCAACAGCTTTGGAGAGGACTGTTCTCCCATAAGAATGACTTGTGTTTGACAAGAACAATTCCTTTCTAGTTACACTGTCCATTTATGATGGTGGCGGCGTGTCTCCTGTCAATTGCTCTTCTATCAGCTCACTGAGCATCTCTCTCTCTCTCTCTGTGTGGCTTTTCTTCACAAACGAAGATTCAAGAAGGACTCATCCCACGCTTTCTGCAATTGCGCTGATGACTAAAAAGGCCAATCCGAGATAAACAAGTCCGGTTGCAGAAAGCACAGCAGAAGGTCTCCGTGGGTGATGTTTCCGGGTTGTGATTTTTTTCTGCGTTGTCGTTTCTCTTCAAGACTTGTTCGGCGTGAGTTCTCAAATAAGACTGTAGCATTGTGGATAGTGTGTCTCCATGCCTCCCGATGTGAGGCCAGGGCGGACCGTTATTGGTGATCAATTTGGCCGAGCCTGAGATGTTGCTTCAGGGAGTCCTTGTATTGCTTTTTTGGAGCACCCCTCTTACGCTGACCCGTGGCAAGTTCACTGTTGCATAGCTCCATATTTTAGGTGGTGAGACCAGCAAAAAAATCTCGGGAAAATTTACCACCCAGCAGGTGAAAGGAGATAGGTAATGGATGAGGCCATGCTGCCATGATTGTGTAGGATTGTTTAGAACAATACTCAAAAAGCCATCAAAGTGATTAAGTACTTTATCATAAAGACATAACATAAAATGAGTACAGCTGAACACACACATTTGCTGTGTATACAACCAAGGGCTTTACTCTAGCCATTTATCATCCCTGGTATCAGTGTTAATCATAGGACTCCACTAAAGCAGTAGGAAAACATAGCAAGTCAGGCATATTTGTGTGTGTGTGTGTTGGGGTGGGGGGAGGACACACAGAGAGAACAAGCATACACCTTCAATTGGACCAACAAAATATAAAGAGGACATCCCAGTCCAACTTTTGTTGAGGAAGCCAGTCTAGGCATTATGACCAACAGTAGCATAGTTTCTGTTGCATGGCAGGGAGCTGCAACTTGACTCTGGTTTAATTTTGTATCAGCTGTATGCATTTGTCATATGTATACAGTATATTTTATGTGAGCATGTAGACACACACGGAGTAGCCTATCCAATCCCTTTCTAGTCCTATCCAGGCCCTTTCTAGCAAGCAGGCCACTCCTAAGGATTGTCTTTTGATGAAGTGGTACAAAAAGAGACTCAGGTGACTAGCACTTCAAAGATCCAGGTACCGGGCATAGGCCAGCATGACCTACTTCATAAAGCTGTTATTGTGAGAATAAAGTAGGAAAAGGAGGATGCATTACTGTATACTGCTTCAACTTACTGAAGTAAAACTGGGACATAA
This sequence comes from Gambelia wislizenii, assembly GCA_030847615.1. Classification (NCBI taxonomy): domain Eukaryota; kingdom Metazoa; phylum Chordata; class Lepidosauria; order Squamata; family Crotaphytidae; genus Gambelia; species Gambelia wislizenii. The sequence goes on from JAUMIR010000002.1 coordinate 65,178,255, forward strand.
ACATAACTAATAAAATTGATCATTAGTTGTTATGCTGACGATCAGTGTTAGGTAAGAAGGAGAAAGGTACCTGGCATATCCCTGCTTGCATGATTAGTGCCAACTGTCAAATCCTGGCCTGCTCAAACAGCCTTTTCTATGGCCAAGGGCCTGATACCAGTCTGGTGTGAGGGGGAGTGAGGGCGCTTTCCCCACCCCATAAAACATAGCAAGCTGTAGTAAAGACAAGCATAGTAGCTGGCCTCTTTAATACGTGATGAAGCAATAGGATGCTTGAAGAGAAGTGGTAAAGCTGATTTTAAAATATGTCACATCTCCCAAGATGTGAGGCATATCCCATTGGCTTCAAGTCAATACATGAACAAATAAGCCAGTGTCTTCAAAAGAGTTTTATAGTTGATGAATCAATTAAGTCTTGAAACTTATATTAAAGTCAAATGCCCATGATCTTTGGTTCATAAACGGAGTTCTACTGAGTAATCTTTGTGAAAAAAGAGGGAGCCAACAGCCTTGATCCTAGGGCAGGGACTCCCAGGCCCTACTAACCCTACCTCTATGGAAAAGCAGCTCCTAGGAGCTAGCAGGCAAACAACTGAGCCCGGGGAAAGGTGTCAAAAGCAGCCCTCAGGATTCTTTTTGACCAATAGGAGTTCCCAGAGCCTGGAAAAGTCACTTTTTGGGGAAAAATTCTCAGAATCCCCATCCCACATTTCCATGTTAGTAGTTCTAGTCCAAACTGTAACTTTCTCAATGTCAGGTTCAAACTGTGGAAACTAGGATTCCTTTTCCTTCAGCATTTCCCTTTCTCAACCTCATACTAAAAACCGTTTATACTACTCAAAGGTTATACTACTCAAGGTCTCCTGGGAAGATTCAGTAAGTGTAAGGAAAAAAGAAAAGCTTCACATGCTTTGTAAAAAAGAGAATGCTTTGACTATTTTTCTTTGCAGGATCCATTTATGAGAGTGTTCAGTGGAAAGAAAAAGCAATGCTCCATACCATAAAAAGTGTTTCATACCACTCTGTTCAGCTCCAGAAAGCTGCATTTTCAAACATCTGTGACCACAATTGAATAAACAAGCTTAAGACTGGCCTATAAGTTAACAATTCAATGGCATGAACATTCCTCAGTTCCTACTAGGCACTATCAGCCAGGAACATCTCCTGCATAACTTCACTGAAATTAATGGGAGTTGTGCAAGAGCTCAAGTACTTCTACTACTACACCAAGTAAGAAATTATCTTGAGAAATGTGTCCATTGACTAACAGACATGATATTCAGCAGAGAAAGAAACCCCACAGCCTTTCTCCCCATACTTGGTCTGTATGTATTTACAATGTTGTCACAAACCGTTCTTGAGTAATGGAAATACCACAACCGTGAACAGATTTATTTGCAAATGAACTTACTTTGAATCAAACTTACTTCCAAGTAACACACTTAAGGTTTTAAAGAGAACATAGAGTTCTGTTTATCATATGGATTTGCAGGTCTTCACAAAGTCAGAGATTACAGAACAAACTGTGGGTAATTAATAGTAACCATAAGAGCTACAGGCACACACAAATGACAGTTTCCCAATTACCAAGAATCAGTTCAAGATGTTCTTTTCCAAGTATTCTGAAAACATAAAGAACAGGCTGTCAAGGAAAGCACTGGAGAACATAGGAAAATAAACTACCAATTTGATTTTAGAGACTTTAAGAAAAGGTATAGATGTAGGTTCTACTGACAAACTTATTACATAATGTACATTTTGGCCACTGTCACTGGAAAGGTAAACTATCCAAGGAGCTGTGTAAATGATGAAAATACTCCTCATGGAATGTGAGGAGAATCCTACCTGTCTTAATGGGATCCCGCATCATATCACCTTATTTGGAAGGAGGGAGGTAAAACTGGCAAAAACTCCGTTAGAAAAGCCTTTGTGTCTTTCTCTGGAGTTTTTTTTTTTTTTTTAAATAGCGAGGGTAATAAGTATTCCTGCTTGTTGGGACAAGCGATAGCTTTGAATCACTTTCCCATAGGAGAGGAAGCACTGATTGGCCAGAAAAGTGCAGGGGTGGGGTGTGCTAACAGGGCAAGTGCTCGGTGTCCCCATGTTGATTTTTCGCCTTAGCCTGGCTAGTCACTTGGAGAGGGAAGTGGGGAAGTGTTTCTCCCCACCCTCCTCTGAAAGGCTGGCCAAGCGGCTACTAGCTTTCCTTTCCAGCCTTGGAGGACGGAAAGGGACGCTAGCCCCATTGCCTCCCCCACCCCACGCAAGAGGGCATGCAAAATTTAGGGAGGCTGTGCTTCCCTACTAGGAGCAGGTTTGCATGTACCATTTTATCTTTTTAAAATAATTTCTACATAGGAAAATGCAATTTGCACCTTATATTGTAGGGTTTTGTTAAGTCTAAAGTGGTGCAAAGCTAACTGTTGATAGAAGGCACACAGATCTCATACAACTGAAATAAATAAATAAATAAATAAGCAAACATTTGCCTTTTAGATCAAAGGAACAGTGATCTATAAATGTTCTTTGATAGTCTGGAAAACAGAATTAACCACTAGACTTCCTGGTCAAGACTGAACTAAGAGTCTCTTCCCACCCCCATTAGAATGGTCCGCCCCCGAAGGCTAATGGAACCAATAGGATTCCAGAAAGCCTTGGTGGGTTTAATGGTTGGTAATGCTGGTGACCCTGTCGAAGCTTTGGTTAATACCTGGAACACCGACCTTACCAAGGCTATCGACATGATCGCTCCCAAGTGTCTTTTCCAACCCGCTCCAAACCATAAGCCATGGTATACATCAGAGCTTAGGAAAATGAAGCGGGTTGGACAACGACTAGAGCGCAACTGGCGGAAAACTCAACTCTTATCTGACAGGACTTGTCATAGGAACTTTCTTTGGTCCTATCGAGAGGCAATACGTGCAGCGCAGAAATCCTTCTCCTCTGCACATATTGCGTCTGTAGAGTCCCGTCCAGCAGAGCTGTTTAGGGTGGTAAGGGAGATGACGCAGGTTATACCTGCGCAGAACCCGTTGCTTACAATGGTCTGCTGTGACGTGTTTAACAACTTCTTTGCAGATAAAATCTCTCAGATAAGAGCCGACTTAGATGCCAGTATTTTGACAGAAACAATTGACGAGGTGTCCAGCAACTCCGTTGATGTAAGTTTACTCGATCAATTTCAATCCATGAGTACCGAGGACATGGACAAGCTACTTGGTAGAGTGAGGAAGACGACCTTGCTCTCTCGATCCTTGCCCTTCATGGCTGGCCATCCGGGGGGGGGTGCCTTGATGGTGTTCCTTGAGGGCATCATCAATGTATCCCTCAGGGAAGGGTGTGTTCCATCCTGTTTAAAGGAGCGGCGGTTAGGCCGCTCCTGAAAAAACCTTCCCTGGACCCCCTGGACACGAACAACTATAGGCTGGTTTCTATGTTACCATTCTTGAGCAAAGTGATCGAGAGGGTGGTTGCTCTTCAATTCCAAGTGGTATTGGATGAAACCGATTATCTAGACCAATTTCAAACTAGCTTTAGGACGGGATTTGGAGTTGAGACTGCCATGGTTGCCTTGACCGACGACCTGTGTCTAAGCATCGACAGGGGTAGTGTGACCCTGTTGGTGCTTCTAGACCTCTCCGCGGCTTTCGATACGATAGATCATAGCATCCTCTTGGATCGCCTGAGTGGATTAGGAATCGGAGGCACTGCGCTCCAGTGGTTCTGGTCCTTCCTCTCGGCCAGTTCCCAGAGGGTGCTGCTCGGAGACAGTTGCTCCAGCAGAAAGGAGCTTACTTGTGGTGTTCCGCAAGGCGTCATTCTGTTCCCGATGCGGTTTAACATCTATATGAAGCCACTGGGTGAGATAATTCAGAGTTATGGGGCTGGGTGTTATCCATACGCTGATGGCACCCAGATCTATTTCTCCTTGTCCCGATCGTTGGCCTCGAATTCCGATGGCGTCTCTCCTCTTAATGATTGTCTTAAAGCAGTAATGGGCTGGATGAGGAAAAACAGATTGAGATTAAATCCGGACAAAACAGAGGTGCTCACGGTAGCGGTCCCGAAACCAGGAGTTGGGTTGCAACCTCCAGTCCTGGACGGGGTCACGCTCTCTGTTAAGGACTGTGTTCGCAGTCTGGGGGTGCTCCTTGATTCATCACTTCAGATGACTGGTCAGGTGAATGTGACAGTCAGGAGCGCCTGTCATCAGCTTCGGCTGATACGCCAGCTGCGCCCTTTCCTGGAAGTAAGGGACCTCGAGACTGTGGTGCACACGCTGCTGACCTCTCATCTAGATTTCTGCAATGCGCTCTACATGGGGCTACCCTCGTGCTTGGTCCGGAAACTTCAGTTGGTACACAATATGGCAGCCAGAGTGGTTTCGGGAACATCTCGGAGAGATCATATAACTCCAGTATTAAAATCTCTCCACTGGCTGCCTATCAGTTTCCAGGCCCAGTATAAGGTTTTGGTTATTACCTTTAAAGCCCTAAATGGCTTGGGTCCAACTTATCTTCGGAACCGCCTCCTCCCATACAATCCTCCCTGAATTTGCTTCAGCCACAAAAATCTAGGCTGTCTGCAGCCTCCCAGAGGGCCTTTTCGGTAATCGCCCCCAAATTATGGAATGGCCTGCCGAACGAGATCCGTCAGATGACGAGCTTGAGTAGCTTTTAAAAAGCACTAAAGACGGATCTCTTTTGGCAGGCCTTTCCTGATTAGATCCCGGCCTCACAAGCTGCATCTCCTGGCCTCTTTTAGTATTGCTAGCTGTTGATTTTTGTATTTTTTTAATGTGATGTTAGTTTAGGTGGTTTTTAATTTTATACTAGTTTAATATCTTTTTATGGGGGAGGGTGGGGTGGGTGGTGTTTAGGGATTTTAGTCAGCATTGTTGTATTTTAAGTGTTGTAAGCTGCCCAATTGTTTTTAACAGAGGGGTGGGGTAAAAATAAAATTTATTATTATTATTATTAGACATCATATAAAGTCTAAGGATTTTCATATAAAGGTCTAAGGAGAAGTTATGCCTCCCTTCTTCTCCACTTAAAGGGAAATGATACAGTGAGAAGGGAAGGGGTAATCCCTGACAAGATTTAATACCTGATCATTTATCTGCAGATGCGTCTGAGATGAAAAAAATGGTAGTCAGGGCAGATCACAGAGTGCAGTTCACATACAAACGTCAGAGGATGAGTCATGCATGTGAGCCTCATAATATTTCTTAAAGCCAAAAATAAGATAAGCTTCTGGGATAGAAGGTGGAGGACACCCATAAGATCTGCCCCTACTTAAGACAGCATGGTTACAGAATTCAAATCCAATGATATTTCTGAACTGATGATGAAGAGCATCCTCCAAATGTATTGTGGTGTATTGTCTGGAGTGCCAAGTCTGGACTGTGAAGACCTCAGCTCCAACTTGCATGCAGGCATTGGGTATTTTTGATAGCTCTGTACCAGTAATTATCCATGAGCTTAATCAAGAATTTTTCTGTTAGAGAAGAATTATGTCCCCCACGGCTGCTGGAGGCACAAACCACCTGTAGTGGGTTCTTTGTTTTTGCATCCTCCAAAAACCAGGAGACAGTGGGGGTCTTAAAACAGCCCTGAAGGTATGTATTTCCCTTCCTTGATGTAAAGGAATGTGATCTGAAATCCATTTCCCATTCTAACATAACAAGACAGGACAATTTAGCACGTTGGTCATGTTTTCACACAGAATCTACACAGAACCAGAAATAAAATGTAGGCACTGTGCACCATTTTCACTTATATTGCCCCTTGTTGGGTACAGTCTTTTTTGCAACAAACCAAAAACAGCCAAGGCAAAATAATATTCCAACATATCTATTGCTTTTTTTGTGTGTCTTCCCCTCTCCTACACCCTGTCCATGTAACATGTTAAGGCAAAAGTTTCCCTTGCTCTTTTTCATTGAACCAGGATGTTGCAACACAGAAGTCACATTTTCTGCATTTCAGCAGGTTTGAGGAAAAGTCAACATGTCTTCTATTGGGGAGACACTGGGATTCACTGGATCCATGTGATGGATCCCCTTTCCAGGCTTATCCTGCAGTTCTAATCCTTGGGCTCCTATCACTCACGTTCTCTTTTTTCCTCTAAGATCCCTCCCTGAATCTGGTATTTGGGTCTCACAGTGACCACTATAGTGGATAAGTGCGTGTGTTTATTGTTGGGTTCAATTAGGCAGTGTGTGACTCTTCATTAATTTTTAAATGGATATGTATCCAGACAATGATGCAGAAAATAAAAGAGTAAATATTGTATAACAAATTACGTTAAACCTTAGCATTACCACACATATAATACAACATTTTTTTTTAAAAAAAGTAAGATCCTCCCCCCAACTCGTTCCACATTCATCATCCATCATACCCAAGACCCTGTTGTGATCTTATCCATGCCCAGCTTAACTATTTTTCTATTTCTGACTGGCCCTACCTCTAGCTGTCCCTCTCAAAATTTAATCCATTCCTATTTGCCACTGTCCTCATCTCTACTTCTAACTGGCTCTATCTGATGGTTTAACGGACAAGCCTCTAGTTTTATATTCTTTTCTCCATATACCGTACACCTGCCACTCCCTCAGCACCCTTAAGGCTTTGATTTACTTAGGTGATAGAAGCTAATAGTTTAATGCTTCTTCACACCTTGCATGACACAAAGAAGATTTAAAAAAAAGTCTGATTTTGTTTCCTTTTCAATCCACCTTGCGTTTTTCTGGATGTTCAGGTGGAACACATCTGCTTCTGCACATACAAACACTCCTTCGCATGGAGGGGGGCATTTGTATGCTTTGCATACAATATATATATCATGGGTATGTTGCTGTTTTCAGTGTCCTGACTGGCTGCTTAGATGCTCCTTGGCTGGCCAATCAGCTCTCAGCAGCACCTACTCAGCCTACAATAACTGCCGAGCCGCAGCCTTTCCAGGCCGAACTGGAGGGATGGGGGTTAGGGCCCCGTTGCTGCCACTGCTGAGCTGCAGCCTTCTCAGGGGGGAGGGCTATCAGGGCTGAGCTCAACTGGCAGATCCACAGTCAAGTGGCAGCGACGGCACCGGGGGAGGTCAAGTCATAGCCCCGCTGCCACCAAGCTGCGGCCTTTCCAGGCTGAATGGGGCAGGAAGGGCCCCGTCACTGCTGCCACCGAGCTGTGACCTTGCCAGGCTAAACAGGGAGAGGGAGGTCAGGGCCCTGCCACTGCTGCCGCCAAGCTGTGGCCTTGCCAGGCCAAATGGGGCCCCACCGCTGCTGCCGCCAAACTGTGGCCTTGCCAGGCTGAATGGAGGGGAAGGTCAGGGCCTCACCGCTGCTGCCGCCAAGCTGCAGCCTTGCGAGGCCAAACAGTGCCACTCGAACTAGCTGTACCTGACATAATATACATCGGTGGTGCATTGAGGGTGAGTTGCTCTGTTGACCTCCCCTGGTGCCACTGCTGCCAGTTGACTGCAGACCCACACAGTCAACTGGTGTCAGCAGTGGGACTGTTGGCGTCAACAGGATGCTGCTGTCGCCACTCCAACAGAACCCATGCAGTCAATTGGCAGCGGTGGCAGACCAACAGAGCAATTCACCCTCAATGCATCACCGACGCATGTTATGTTGGGTCCAGCTGTTATAGTGGAATTCTCATTGGGGGGGTTAGAAAAAAAAAATCTCACAATTCATACAGTGCAATTAAAAAAAAGATACTAGTGCGTGAGGAATCATTTTGGCTGGATCATGCCCTCTCAATTTTTTAGCTCTGTTCTTCTGGTTAAGGCAGCATATACAATCACAAAAGGGCTATGCTACCCCTTCCTTTGCCTATAAAGACTATGGTATAGCTAACCCCAGCTGCCTCTCCTGCCTCTATTAAGCAGCTACACTAATCCTTCATTGATGTTTCTAATTGATGATAGCTCAACTAGTGTGCAGTCACTACCAAGGAAGGGAGAAACAGATGTGTACTATGCAAAAGGGGGCAACAGTGACAGAGCAGGCAGGATTTATAAAATCCACTTGCTTCTTTTTGCTCTTTAAAGAAAAGCAAGAGTTGTTTCAGCCTCTCCTTCCCCTCCACGTGCACGCACACACACACACACACACACACACCTTAGCTGGGAGAGGATTATTTTCAGGGTGTATGTTGAAATTAAAGGACGCTTGCAGTCATATCTGACAGAAGCTTCAAAGAATGTGGAACTGACTAAAGGCCAGGGAAAATGAGAATGCAGTTACCCAGCGAGAATACTGCCAGAAAAAGAGGTCAACACACCTTAATCTTACTAGAGGTACTGTATCTTAAAATCACAGAAGCTTTCCAACCTGGAATACAACACCAATGGAAACTGTATATAGTCAGCATTTCCCTGTAAATGTGGGCAAGAGAAAGCGAGTTTCAACCCATTGAAACTCCCAAATCTTACAAGATATAATCCCTACATATTGTGGTTAATCTGTAAACTATACTGCAAATTACAAAGTTTTGTATGAAACAGCTGACAGATGGAAAACTAATAAAAGTTTGGTGAGTAAGAGCACACAGGGGGAAAAATATTCTGAAAAAGCAATGTTAAGATATAGAAACACTCCCTTCCCAAACTGAAAACACCAAGTAAATCAGTATAAATTTCAATGGATCTACTGAAATCATACCTAAATCTGGATCCAACAATAAATGTCTTCTATATGTATATGCATATTAAATGTTTCCATATTTCTACCAATCTATATATATATAATTCTCTTGAGTATGTTGCCTTTTCCAGTGTGCTGATTGGCTGCTTAGGAAACATACCCAACCACTCCCTCAGCCAATCACCACCCACATGCAAATCTATATATTTCAATGTCATACTGGGAGCAACCAAACAATGTGCTATAGTGTTGCCTATAGTTACTAAGGCTGCAGGCCTTTTCAGGTCACCAATGTCTCAGGGCTGCACAATTCCTACTTTGTGTCTACACAGTAATATATCCATTCCCAGTGAAACGGGACCCAGGCGGACAACTGGTGGAGGGACCCCACTGCTGAGACGGGACCCAGGCAGTCAAGTGGCAATGGCAGCGGGAAGCCGTTGCTGCTGCTGCAACAGAACCCAGGCAGTCAACTGGTGGTGGTGGCAGCAGGGCAACAGAGCAAGCCACCCTCAGCAATTCCGGGAAAAGTGTGGAACGCTGAGAAGGGGAGGAGGAATTTAAATCTACCGGTCTACCTTACAGGGTTGTCATGATGTCTACCAGGTGTGTTTTGGGGAGTTTCTTAATTGTGTCCAGCTGTCATATTCTATTTTCTGAACAAAGGATAGCCATAATTTATAGCCACATATCAATAATTGAAGTTGGAGCCAAATTCGAGTAAGTTGACTGGGTGACATTATGGTTCCTCACAGGCAAATTAATGTGTGGAACATGTAGATTTCTCCACCCCACATCATTCAGTGCGGTATGCCAGTTGCACCTCCTAGTCAAATAAACTCAACAAGGGGTGTGAGCTAAGTACATGCAGAATGCAAAGCCTTCTCCTCTACAAACGTTCCTGCCTAAGGTAAAGAACAAGCTGGTCTTCTCCCCCTTCTGCCCCCACTATTCTATGTACACAAGCCACCTGGACTGTGATTTCAACAGGCTACTGTAGTACGAACATGGCAGTCCTCATGACAAACACAACTCAGTCCTTAAACAGAAGTAACATCTGCATGGGCTGCTATTATTGTTTCTACAGCCACCCTGCGGCATCTCCTGCCTAAGGCAGCCATGTGACCCTACTACATATTGGTAGAGATAAACCTTTACATTATTAAATCCTTCTAGCTGCCAACTCTGAGACCATAAATAGTAGTTAATAGCATGTTCCCCGCCACTCCCAGAGCTCTGCATAGAAATATCTCAGTTAACAAACCCTCTGACACAGACGCTCCCTTTTTACAATCTTTTTATACCCACCCAGACCCTTCCTTTTTCTTCTTTATCATCTGTCTAGCTGGAAGTTGCAGATTCACAACTGGAATGATTAGCATAATTGGGAAGATGGTAAAGGATGGCTGGAGAAACACAGATTTGGTAGCAGTATGTTTTCCATAAACAGCACAGTAAAGCTAGGGCTATGAAAGAATGGGATTTTACTCTAGCCAACCAACTATACCTCTGGCTGCCTACCTACAGCAGGCAAGATAAACAGCGGCTGCTTCCAGAGTCCCTTACTGAGCATGAGTGAACAGCAAAACAAACAGAATCATAGAATTGAAAGAGACCACAAGGGCCATCTAGTATATAAAAATGCTGATGTCCGTATCTATAGAAAAGCATAGATACATAGGAATCTATAGCTGGTTTACACACATATACCCTATTCTTTTTGAAAGTGGAATGAAAATTGGAACACTCTCTTAATCTCAGAGCTCAGAAAAGTTACTTTTTTATTATAACATCCTGAAACCCCCCCACTACCCGCAGAATGAATTTAGCATTTGCATCAAATTCTGTTAATTTAGCATTTGTATCAAATTCTGTAAATTTAGCATTTGTATCAAGGAGTTTGAAACTCTGGTTTAAAAAAAACACACTAAGTAGGCTGTAGCAAAAGGTCTCAGATGAGAATAATTTTGTTTTGAAGAAAAACCCATAGTGTTCCTGAAAATCTCGTGATATGGATTTGGTTTTGCAATTCTACTGTTACAGGGATGGAGACTGGAGTAACCACACATGTTTTTCTTATAGAAGGTTCCAAGATCAACCTGCAACATCTCTAGTTAAAAAGATCAAGTAACAGGTGATGGGAGGGAACACTCCTCCCTGAGGTCACAGAAAGCTGGTGTCAGTCAGAATAGCAGACAATGCTTGGGCAAGGTAGACCAATGACTTGACCCATATAAAGGAGCTTCTTATGTTCTTAACCAGATGCAGAGGGTCCCTCCTTCCTCCAGACATATGGAGGGGCAAAGACCCCTTTCAGATGCCAGCTTACCTCATAAAGGCAGCAGGTAAAAGATTATGGTTTAAACATTGTCACTTTGTTCCAGTGCCTGCCCTTCTAAACATTTAACTGGGAGTGGTACCCCTTAAAGGCATTTTTCCAGGCTCTGAGACATGCTGGAAGACATGTGGTACACCCCGCATTAGGTGATTGTCAGCTTACTACACACATGGTTGACCCCTTAGGGGCTTTCCAACAAACTCCATGGTTGGACTGTGGAAGAAGGCTCCATCAAAATTTTCTGCTTTCTGTAGAGTAAAATTAAGGGTTCTACCATATGTGTTGTGAGGTTACAACTACCTATTGCGGTGATGGCGAACCTATGACACGCGTGTCACCACTGACACGCGTAGCCGTCAGTGGTGACACGCGGCTAGGTCGCTCCCCCCTCCCCCTCCTCCCTAAAGTGGCGATCAGGGTTTCAAAGCCCTGGTCGCCATTTTAGGGAGGCGGAGGAAAGAATGAAAGTGGCGGGCGGGGCTACGAAGCCCCGGTCACCACTGGGAGGAGGCTTTCCAGCCAGCACCCTCCCTTCCAAAAGCTGCGATTGCAGCTTTGGGAAAGGAGGGTGGCTGGTTGATGGAGAGGAGGGGCTGGAGGAGGGAAAAGCCCTCCCATTCAGAAAACTCCTCCCATCCACCCCTCCTATCTAGCCAGTGATGCTCTTCCCCCCCTGTGCAGCCTCGCTGAAAGGGAGGGGTGTTCTCCATGACTCAGTCACGGAGAACACCCCTCCCTTTCAGCGAGGCTGGACGGGGGGGGGGGGTAAAAGCTCGCTGGCTGGGACCTTTCCCAGCCAGTGATGCTCTCACCCCCCTCCCCTGTGCAGCCTCGCTGAAAGGGAGGGGTGTTCACCGTGACTCAGTCACGGAGAACACCTCTCCCTTTCAGTGAGGCTGGACAGGGGGGTACAAGCTCGCTGGCTGGGACCTTTCCCAGCCAGCGATGCTCTCACCCCCCCCCCCGTGCAGCTTGGCTGAATGGGAGGGGTCTTCTCCGTGGCTCAGTCATGGAGGGTGGCTGGTGGGGAGGGGCTGGAGGGGAGTGGTTGGAGCGGGGAGCCTTTCCAGCCAGCACCCTCTATTTCCAAAGCCGCGATCAATCGTGGCTTTGGTAAGGGAGAGTGGCTGGCTGGTTGCTGGAGGAGAGGGGTTGATGGGGAGGGGCTGGAGGGTGCCTGATAGCCTGGATGGGAGGGGCTGGAGGGAGGAGGCTAACCAGAAAGCACCCTCCCTTCCAAGGAGGCCGCCATTTTGGCCTTCTTCTTCCCAGCAGCCTCGGCTGCTGGGGGGAAGGCGGGAAAAAGGGACCCAATCGGGGCTGGTCAGCTGTGCCCCAATTGGCTGCCTGGAACAGAGGGGAGGGCCATCCGGCCGCATTTCCGGCGCAGCTGGATGATGCAGTGGCTGGCAACGGGGCCGGTATAAATAGGCCGGCCCCAGTGCAAAGCCTCCAGTTAGGCCCCAGCAGCACTTCGGACACTACCTCAGACACCACCACCCCTGCCCTCCCTGAGCATTGCTAAGCTAAGTGGGAAAAGTGAGATCATTGCTGAGATAAGTGAGGGAAGTCTGGGAGAGGAGAGGGCCTGTGGCATGGTATGGGTGCCGTTTTCTGTCGTTAGTGGCAGCCGTTGTTATTCACATAAGGAACAGTATCTTGCTCCATAGTGCAGACTCCATTTCACCATTATTACTGTTGTGCATCCTTATTAACCCTATTTTTGCTTATTAACCCTGCCCTTTCCTAAAAGATAGTTACATACACCATTTTGTGGCTAATAAGGCTAGTTAATCCCTAATTACCTGCAGGCCTAACAAGTGCATATAATTCTATCTTCTGTCACTGATGGAGAATCCCAAAAATAAAAAACTAAGATTAAGTAAAGGAAGTGGTAGTAGCATTGGCCGACCCTTTCAAGAGACATGGACCGAAATGTATGGCTTTATAGAAAAAAATGGCAGATCATTTTGCGTTCTATGTAACGAAACAGTAGTAGCAGAACATGGAATATAAATAGACATTTTGAAACTAACCATTCTCAGCTCTTGGAAAAAAGTGAGGATGAAAGGAAGGCATACATTTCCAGGCAGCTACAACTTTATAAGAGCCAATCTAATTCCATCCTAAAATTTATGAAAGGCTCTACAAATTTAACATCTGCAAGTTTGAGCATTGCTCACTCTATAGCTCAGCATGGAAAAGCGCTCAGTGAGGGAGAATTTATTAAAGACACTCTTCTAAGATGTGCACCAGATCTTTTTCATGATATGCAGAATAAAGATGCAATTATTAAGAGAATATCTGAGTTACCACTTAGTAGAAATATCATAAAAGACCGAATAAAGAGACTGAACACAAATGTACAACATCAATTAGAGAGAGACCTAAAGAAGTGTAAATATTTTTCGATCTCTCTTGATGAAACTACTGATGTCACATCACATGCTCAGTTGGCCATTATTGGTCAATATTCTGATGGTTTCAAAATGAGAGAAGAATTGATAAAGTTAGTATCAGTGCCAACAAGTACAGCAGGAAGTGAAATATGTAAGGTTGTTCTACAAACATTTTGTGACCTAAGCATTGATATCTCTAAAGTAGTGTCAGTGACGACAGATGGGGCACCAAATATGGTGGGGAAAAAAGTCGGATTTGTCAAATTGTTTACAGAAGCTATTGGACATCCAATTGTGCCTTTTCATTGTATTATCCATCAGGAGGCTTTATGTGCGAAGGCAGGATTCACTGACCTAAACGACTTAATGTCAGTTGTTACAAAAATGGTTAATTTAATAGCTGCTCGCCCCCTTCACAAGCGAGAATTTTCGGCGCTTTTACAGGAGGTTGATTCCACCTACAGTGGACTGCTGATGTACAATAATGTAAGATGGCTGAGCCGAGGCAAAGTTCTTGAGCGCTTTGTGGAGTGCTTTGAAGAAATTAAGGTATTTCTTGACGATAAGGATCTGGGGAACTTTCCTCAGCTTAATGATGATAAGTGGGTCAACACCCTGATGTTTTTTACAGATCTCTCTGTTCATATTAATGAACTGAATTTAAAGTTACAAGGTTTTGGCAAAAGTATTGACATTATGTTTGGATACATAAAAGCTTTTGAAAGTAAAGTTAAAATTTTCAAGCGAGATGTAGAAACTAAAACTTATAAGTATTTTCCTCGAGTAGCAAAGCATTTTGAGGCCAGTGCAGCTGTACAAGATGAAATGGAACTCTTGCATATGAAGTACCAGCATGTTTTAGACTCGTTACTTGACCAGTTTAGTGATAGATTTAGTCAATTTAGAAGTCTAGAACAGACCATGAAATAGTCTACAGTAGTTTGTTATTAAATGGTTTCCAATGGATGCAAATTGATGATTTGGAGATGCAACTTGCAGAATTTCAAGACAGTATCTGAGCTCAGGTGTTTGTCGACTTGAGGTCAAAGCTTGAGATTCTGGAAAGGCGCCGCTTGGAGAATCAAGAGGAGTGCCACTATGAACAGGAAATTTGGAATGCCTGGAACCGACTACCAGACACTTTTAGCACCCTGAAAAATATAGCAATGGCTTTACTCACAATTTTCCCCTCTACATACTTTTGTGAGGCCTTATTCTCAGCGTTAAATAATATCAAAACCAACAAAAGAAACAGATTGACAGATGAAGTTAGTAACGCTTGCTTGGGCCTGAAGTGTACAAAATACCAACCTTCAATTGAAGAATTAGCCAATGAAATTCAGCAACAAAAAAGTCACTAATAGGCAGGTTAGTTAAAGAATTCCCCCTCCTCCTCACTTATCTCAGTTTATGGCATTCCACACAAGCTAAATAATATCAAGACCAACAAAAGAAACCGACTGACGGATGAACAAAGAAGTCACTAAGCAGGTAAGTTAAATAATTAGTATTTGGTTTATTAAATACAATTATATATAACAATTATACATTTATGTTATTTAAACAACAAATATTGCGAAATAATGTTTTTTCCTCAAAGTGACACACCACCCAAGTTATGCTCAGTTTTTTGGCGAAGTTTGACACACCAGGCTCAAAAGGTTGCCCATCACTGACCTATTGTAAGAGCCTTGCCTGAACTTCATGTCCCAATCAAAGCAAGAACTCAGAAGTTGGATAACAGCTCCCAGAATTCCCCACCAGCTGTAGTCCAGAAAAGTAACCTTTCCAAGTCCTAGTCAAAGTACTGTATAGGCTTTTGACTGACACTTCTAAAATAGCCCTTTTCATTTTCCAGGTGAAAGAAGAGTTTTAAGGCAAGCAGAGTCTACCATGTGGGTCATGAAACCACAGTCACCAACTGTAGGACTGTACCACATACTTCCCTGCATGTCTGGATCTGCTGGAAGGGCTGAGCTACACATTTATAGCTAATCCTACTGACAATTTAGAGTATGAGTAGGATGTGGCATGTTTCAATTTTCTCTAGGGTTAAAAATAAAATATAAAACCCCTCCCTGCACCTATGCCAGGGAGAAAAGGCATGGTAAAAATATTTGTGATGAAGGGAAAGGGTTAAAACAAGTGATCTGAAATTTAGAAGGACTATGCTCCATTGCTCTGCTCCTAGGTAGGTCAGATTTGATTTGGTGACAAAATGCACCTGTATATTTGTTGAAATACTTTATTGTAGAAGAGTGCTAACCGCCCCTTCACTTGAAATGCTGTTGCAGCCCTGGTCAAAATAATAGTAATAATAACACTAACAATTTCTTACCCACCTCTCCCTGTGGGGAGCAACAAATTAGCATATAAACACATATCAGTGTTTATAACATATTAAAAACATATATCAATTTAAAAGAACAAGTAAAACCATTACATTTTAAAACAATCAATACACAATTTAAAATTCACATTTTAAAATCATCGGGATAGGGCTGCCAGAAGAGACTGGTTTTTAATGCTGCTTTAAATTCAGCCAGCATATTCAGTTTGTCGAATCTCTTCCAGAAGGCCGTTCCACAGCCTAGACTGTGAAACGGCCTTCTGGAAGAGATTCAACAACTGACAAAAAAAGTCTGAAGAAGACTGAAGAAAAAGTCCTCTGGGTGACCGTTGCCAACCTTGTCCTGGCTGGCTAGAGTAAATCTCCTCCAGAGGACCTAACTGTACAGGGCAGATTATATGGGAGAAAG
This sequence comes from Gambelia wislizenii, assembly GCA_030847615.1. Taxonomy (NCBI): domain Eukaryota; kingdom Metazoa; phylum Chordata; class Lepidosauria; order Squamata; family Crotaphytidae; genus Gambelia; species Gambelia wislizenii. Next base: position 65,194,398 of record JAUMIR010000002.1, read on the forward strand.
CAATCCTGTAGGTAACCTGGACCCAAACCATATAGGGCTTTAAAGGTAATAACCAAGACTTTGTAACTTACCCAGAAACAATTTAACCGAATGGAATGGTAGATTAGGGGAGAGGCTGTAACTCATATCAATAAAAAAGACATCATACAACTTAATCCAGTCCCCCATCAATAGATTTCTATGGTCGGAAAGGACAGAAGAAGCAGCAGGAAAACAAATAGAAAAGGATGATGTCCAGTAATGGTAGTGGGTTCTAGTCTAAACTTCAGAAGATTTATCCAAGGGGTTGAACACATTTTGGGGAAAAGGTTTTACTGATCTCACTTCTGTCCATCTCTAGCTCACACCTTTACCAAACATGTCTATTTCTTTCTCCTTGCAAACACGCTTAGCTTTAATTGCCTTTGCTCACTTTTACAGTTTGTTGTACATGGCAAACACAGAACCACCCTCTGTGTAAAGACGAAATTGCACTCTCCACTCCTCTTCTATGACGCCATCCGTTAGAAGGTGTAACTGCTTTCAAAAGCTGGTTGGCATCAGAATTTGCCAGCCCTATTCCCCTCCTTTGGACTCTGGCTTCTCTCACTTCCTTCTCTGCTCTGTCTCAGGAACATGTGCCTGCCATGAACAAACTGCAAAATGCTGCTTCTTTCACGGAGGTGTAGTTTGGAAATAAATACCTGCGATTCACTGCACCAAAAATTCCCAATGAGAGCATAAGAAGACCTAAACTGGACCAGGCCAAAGGAATGGCTAGTCCCAGTGGTCAAACAGATGCTCCAGTGTGAGAGCAGAACATAAGAGAAATAGAATGGGCAACTGATATTAGAAGTCAGACTCCATTTGATGCAGGAGGTAATATACACCCAGTATGAGCCCTTTCATACTACTGTACACCATTATAGCACAAGGATTCTACTTTAACTGATTTGGCTGTATCCTATGGAATCCTAGGCTATGTAGTTTGGCAAAGCACTTCAGCTCTATGGCTGAGAATTCTAAGCAGCCCTCCTAAGCTGCAAATCCCAGTACCCCACAGAATGGAACCATGGCAGTTAAAGTGGAATCATAGCACTGTAACTGGGTAGTGCAGAAGGGCCCCATGACTACTAACCACTGACACTTTCCATGAATCTTTCTAATCCCCTTATAAAGTGGCAGGGGGTTGAGAGGAAGGATGGGAAGTAGGGTGAGAACAACATACTACATTGCCTTGCCTAACAATGGGCAGTACTGTACAGGTACGGTCAGCCCTCAACTTTCATGAGGATTAGGTGTGGAGAACTCCTGAAAAAGAGGAAAAACCATGGATATGGGCCTGCTTTTAAAAAAAAAACCTGAGAGAACACATCTTTAAGCATTTGTAGGTCCTCCCATGCAACTGTATCATCAACTTCTGGCAGAAGCAAACCACAGAATTGCACTAGAGAACCTAAAAAATGCCTAGAGAGAACATATTTAGTAACCCATGAATAATCAAATCTACAAATGCTGAACCCACAAGTGTGGAGGGATGACTGTATTTTCAACACCCCCTCTTATGGTTCAAGTCTCACAGGTAAATACTACAAACCTAATCTGCTTTCAGTCCAGTGTTTTGCCAAAGGGCTGCATGTATTAAACAATATAGCCAAAATTCTGCTCGCACACTATAACACATTTTAACAAAAATAAAAATAAACCCACCACATTATTTGATCACTGCACACTCATGTATGACTGGATAAACATTCCAGATAGATTGTAGAATGCTTATTTCTGATCTGTTGCATTGTTCACTATATTGGTTGGTTGGTTTTGATACAAACTGCTTTGAGTGTAATTTGTGGAAAAGCAGTCTATAAATAAATAAATAAAAACCCTGTCCAGTCAGGCAATGACACCACTTTCCACCCAGTGAAGGTAGCTAAGGCTCAGAAATGGGAAACATTACTTTTCTGGAGCACAACTCCCAAACTTCCCTCACCAGGAGCATAGCCAGTAGCCACGCTGGCTGGAGGATTCTGAGTTGCTATCCAAAGAGAAGTAAACTTCCCAAGCCTTGTTAATTTTCTAGTATCAGAAATGTGGCGCTCTGGGCAAAATGAAATGTGTGATGGAAGCAGGAACCAACCTGTGCCCTGCCAATAAAGTATAGAATGAGTGAGTGGGTGGGGTAGTTAACCCCTTCCCTTCCCTCAGATTATACACCTCAATCCCTTGAGATGGGACGGGTGGCATTCTCTCTAGCTGTGAAACTCCCTGGCCTGGAACATCTTGTCATCTCTGTATCCTGAAGGTATTAAATGAATCTCACATTGGGACACCTGAAGTTGCAGACCTTTTCCAGAAAGTCAGTCAGATGTACAATTTTCAAACATATACTTGGATTGTATTCTGAGAAGCCAGAGGAAGTGAATGCCCTTTAGCAAAATGTACAAATGACAGAAAAATGCACACCAGCTGTTGACCCCTGAATGGCTCTGGAGCCAAGAAGAATAGCAGAATAACCAGCTCCCAGCTTGGATAAACACACAAAGCATAGAGGTGTGGCTGGGAAGAAACAAGGTGCATTTCCCCTGCAGCACAGTTGATACACATGCTCCTTGCTACATCTTGCAGGGAAAATAAGCCTTTCAAAGGACTCCAGGACTACTTCCAGATGTTTGCTGAGGAATGAAATTGGGATGGTTCCTTTGCCCACTGTCACATGCTCAAAAAGAAGGAAAGAGTATTGTTAAAGGTGGCTGAGGAAAGTGTTGGGTCTTTTTCGTAAAGTTAATAGGGCTCATTTCCCCTGACAATCAATTTATGTGGCAAAAAGTGTTCTGAGTTACTGTGTCCCACCATAGGGACAGTTAAAAATGACAAGGATTACACTGTGACACAGAGAGTACCATACGTACTTGTGTAAAAATTGACCCCATGTATACTTCGAGGGCAGGTTTTGGGGCCAAATTGATGGATTTTGCTATGACTTGTGGATAAGTTGAGGGTAAAACTTAGGGGCATGCGACAAACAAATCTTTTCCTCACCTTTAAAAATACATAGAGGGAACATATTTAGGAGGAGCTAAAGAGAAGGAGAGGATCCATTTATTTGAGGGTTTACAATGGGGGGCATGTAAATTGTATTGCTGAACTTAAAATTTTGTCACATCTATACAAATACAAATGCAAATGCAAATACAAATACGAATAGAGAAATGAAAATAAAGGAAGAAAAAGAATGAGAATGCGGCCTGAAAAAAAGTGTGGGGGTGGGGGAGCAAGGAAAGCAACCTGTCTCTGTTAGGGATCCAGCATGAAGGCCATAACAAGAGGTAGAGGCGAGAATCCCCTCATTTATTTATTTATTTATTTATTTATTTATACCCCGCTTTTCAGCCACAAGGCTATCAGAGCGGCTTACAAATTGTTTTTTTTTAAAGCAATAGCAATTTACACATGTACACTGCATTAAGCAGTTTCCAATGTGTGTTAGCTAATTGCCCCCACAAGTCGGGTACTCATTTTACCAACCTACGAAAGGATGGAAGGCTGAGTGAACCTTGGAGCCCGCTGGAATCGAACTTGCAACATGGTGGCTTACAGTACTGGCATTTCACCACTGCGCCACCAGGGCTTGGTATGGCAGGGCATGGAAGCAGTGCTCCCACCCCACACTAGCCCACCTTTGCCCAAACTGATGAAATAAAGGCAGCCCTCCCTCCTTCACCACCCTCTTTTTTGGCCTGATTGGTGTTCAGTAGCAATGTGGGGGAGCCAGAAGAATGTGTCATGTGTGCCATTTTGAGTGCTTGAGACAGAGTGGAGAAGCAGCGATCATTTTTAATAAGAGCTTACTATATAAGCCTCACCTCATGTTTACGGCAGCCATTTTATTACATTAAATTAAGCCCTTATTTAAAAGGATATGCTGTATAAGCCTCACCTTGTATTTACTGAGACCATTTTATTTTTTTAAAATTCCTTTTTATTAAATTGCGTAACATGACATAGTCATATATTTTCCTGCTTTACATGTTTTATAGTATACGCAATTTAGATTACAATACTAACATAAAACATATATAATTATTGTAGCTCTTGGAATTTACTATAAATTCAAAATTCAAATAGAGAAGAAAAAAATTGTTCTTTTAGCATTTTAAAGTAAAATTCCATTCTTTCCATATGTTTACAATTTCTTATTATTTCTAGTACATAAACTTCCAGCTTTTCCCTGATTTTGCAAGGTTTGCTCAGCAACTATGTTCTTATATAAGATTGCTCTTAAGACTTAAATTTATTCTGTTCCTTCTAAACTTCCCAATTCTATAAGATCAACTTGATCCTAACTACTTTGTCATTACGTAATTCTGTTTATCATTAGATGATCAAATTTTATCCAGATTTCTCCATTTTTTCCTCCAGGAATTCTTCACTGGAGCCCATTCTTTCTCAACAGTATTTACGGTTTTATCTTTTAGTAACAAAGTTAATTTGTCCATGTCCATCATATCTCTAAGTTTAATTACCCATTCTCCAACAGTGGGAATTTCTTTTTTCTTCCACTTGGCCACATAAAGTAATTGTGCCACTGATACCCTATATAAAACTATTCTCCAAGATCGATTACTTAACAAAACTCTTACTTTGTCTACGATATTTAGTAAGTATAATTCTGGTGTCATTGCATATTTTATGTCTAAAATTTCACAAACCGTAATATGTCTTTTTCCAGAAGTTTCTAGACATAGAACAGCTCCACCAGATATGGTATAAAGTACCTTTAGCGTTATCACATTTCCAACAGTTCTTATTACCAATATTATACATCCTATTTAGTTTAACAGGTGTTAGATACCATCTATAAAATATTTTTAAGTAGTTTTCTTTTAAATTTTGAGATAGTGTGAATTTTTGTGTCGCTTTCCAAGCTTTCTCCCATTTTTCTAGTTCAATCACCCAACTTAATCCATTTTAAATCTTTCAAAAAATTGCTTATAGAGGAACCAATTCATATTGAATCCCTTTTCTTCGAGTTGTTCTCTAGTGTTTATTTGTATGCTATCTTCTGTTTCTTTGCCTAGTAAGTCTTGATGTTTTATTCAATTTTATTTTCTTGTCTTCGTTCTACCGAAAAAGGCTTCTTCAGGAGATATCCATAAAGGGATTTTTTCATATTAGACCATATTTTAAGAAGAGCCTTTCTTATCACATGGTTCTCAAAATCTTTGTTCTCCCTTTTTCCCCATACCACAGGTATGTGTGCCATCCAAAACGGAGGTTGAATCCCTCCAGAGCCAATAACCTAGTATTGGTTAGAGAGATCCAATCCTCCGTCCAGGATAGCGCGCATGCCTGAAAGTACAGTCTTAGATCAGGCAAGGCACACCCGCCTCTGTCTTTCTTATCAAGTAAAATCTTCCACTTTATTCGTTGTCTTTTCCCTTGCCATAGGTATTTAGATAGTTCTTTCTGCCATGTTTTGAAACAATTCATATTATGAATAATGGGTAGGTTTTGAAATAAAAACATGAATCTAGGTAGGATGTTCATTTTGATTGTTTCTATCTTTCCTAATAAGGGTAGATTAAGTTTGGACCATTTCGTCAGATCATTTTTGATTTCTCTCCATAATTTACTGTAATTGTTATCATATAGGTCCAAATTTCTTTTTGTTATCCATATACCTAGATATTTGATCTCCTTCTCTATTTTGTATCTGGTTTTATTCAATATTTGTTCTTCTTGTGTTTTAGAGATATTTTTTGTGAGAACCATAGTTTTCTCTTTAGTGTAGAGAACCATAGTGTTCACTTTAAACCCTGCTACCCCTGCGAATTTGCTTAGCATCTTTCCTAACTCTTCTAGTTGGTTTGTAGGGTCTCCCAGAAAGATTGCTTATGGAGGCTATTTTAATAAGGGCTTATTGTATAAGCCTTACCTCTCGAGGCTTGCAGAGGGACTGCGAAGCCTCACAAGGCTTATACAGTCTCTCTGGCTTTTCTTCGCAAACGAAGATTCAGGAAGGACTCATCCCACGCTTTCTGCAAGCGTGCTGATGACTAAAAAGGCCAATCCAAGATAAACAACTCTGGTTGCAGAAAGCACAGCAGAAGGTCTCCTTGGGTGATGTTTCCGGGTTGTGATTCTTTCTGCGTTGTCGTTTCTCTTCAAGTTCGGTGTGAGTTCTCAAATAAGGCTGCAGCATTGTGGATAGTGCATCTCCATGTCTCCCGATGTGAGGCCACGGCAGACCATTGTTGGTGATCGATTTGGCCGAGCCTGAAATGCTGTTTCAGGGAGTCTTTGTATCGCTTTTTTGGAGTGCCCCTCTTATGCTGACCCATGGTGAGTTCACCGTAAAGTACTATTTTTGGGAGGCAATGGTCCTCCATCCTAGAAACATGCCCTGCCCAGCACAGCTATAGTCTTAATATCATGGCCTCAATGCTAGTGATCCCTGCTTGCTCAAGGACAGCAACATTCGTCACATTGTCAGTCCAGTGTATATTTAGGATTGTGCGTATACAGCGCTGATGAAAGCGTTCGAGGAGTTGTAAGTGGTGGCGATAGGTGACTCATGTTTCAGACCCATAAAGGAGAATAGACAGTACGATGGCTCTATACACACTGATTTTTGTGCTTTGCCTCAGGTGTTTATTACTCCAGACTCTTTTGTAAAGTCTTCCAAATGCACTATATGCCTTTGCTAATCTGTGATCGATCTCTTTGTCAATTTTGGCATCTGAGGAGATGATGCTTCCCAGGTAGGTGAACTGCTGAATGGACTTAAGCACGGAGTTGCTGACGGCAATGTGGGGATGGTGGTGTTCGTCCTGTGGTGCAGGCTGGTAAAGAACTTCCGTTTTCTTCAGGTTGACTTCCAACCCAAACAGCTCTGCAGCTGTTGCAAAGCAGGATGTTAGGTGCTGCAGAGCTGCTTCTGTGTGGGCAACAAGGGCAGCAGCATCAGCGAAGAGCAGCTCACGAACTAGATAGTTTAGAGTCTTAGTGCAAGCCCTCAGACAGCTTAAGTTAAACAAGCTACCATCAGTACGGTAACGTATATAGATGCCGTCTTCTTCAAGCTCTGCCGTAGCCCTTTGGAGCATCATGCTGAAGAAGACTGTAAATAAGCCCCTGTTAAAAATGGCTGCCACCACACTGCTCCACCTCAAGAGCCCAAAATGGCGGGGAGCACTGAGCACATCCAACTATTGTCATCATCATCTGTTTCCACCACTGACCCATGGATAAGCTGACCCAGGTTTGGGGGGCCAATTATTTGTCAAACAAATTTCAACATATAAATATGGTAAACTGTACCCCCCAACTTGTGAGTATATTTTAATGCTGGTTCTCTAAATCCATTATTATAAAATGCAAAGAAAATGGCTCAACCACAACTCTACCTAGAGAAGGCCATCCATCAAAACTCAGTGACCAAGTAAAGAAGGCATTAGTCAGAGAAGCAACCAAGAAGCCAGTGTTAATTCTGATGGAGCTGAAAAGATCTGTATCTATTTGAGATGGGAGAAACTATCTACAGAGCAATGATCATCCTGATGTCACAAAACTGAGCTTTAAAGAAGAGTGATGGGAAGAAAGCCATTACCAAAACAAATCCATATAGAAGTCCATTTGTCATCTGCAAAAAGGCATTGGGTTTAATAAGACCAAAGCTGAACTTTCTGGCCTTGTTGCAAAATGCTATGTGTAGTACAAAGCCAAGAGTACTCACGGCTCCAAGAACAGCGTCCATATGATGAAGCACTGTGGTGATAGAATTATGTTGTTGGGTGCTTTTACTTGGTAGGACAGAGAAACTGGTCTGGACTGAGGACACAATGGATGAAACCAAATACAAGGCAATTTTAGAGGAAAACCTGTTTCAGTCTGCAAGAGATCTGGAACTGTAGTGAAAGTTTCAGCAGGACAATGACCCTAAACACATAGCCAAAATAACACTGGAGTGGTTTAAAAACAAGAACTTGATTGTCTTAGAATGGCCCAGTCAAAGTCCTGTTCACCAGTGATCTCCATCCAACCTGATAGAGCTGGAGCAATTTTGCCAAGAAGAAGGGAAAAAATTGTAGCAGCCAGATTCACAAAGCTGATTAAGACATTTACCCAAGACATTTTGTTGCTGCAATTGCTACCAAAGGGACTTTTACCAAGCATTGACTCTGGGGGTGAATACTTATGCAACCACCAAATGCCAGTTGTTTTGGTTTACTTAACTTTTGAGTCACAATAAAAATATTTTGCTCCTTCGTAGTCTTGTGTATCTTGAATACACCAATTGATAACAACACCAATTAAGTCCATTTCAGTTCTAGGTTCTAAGAGAACACAATGTGAAAAAGTTGGCCTGGGGGGGGGTGCAGTCCAGGAAGACACTGTAGTACCCATAGCCAGCCAAATTACTTTGGCACATGAAGCAGAAAAGTCCCACAAGCACCTTTCATTGTCCCTAGCAGTCCAAATACGATATCAGATTAAATAACTAACAATCTGTGCTTTAGTGACAACCATATTCTGCTGCCTGAGGCAATAGCCAGACTCTAATGTTGGGATCAGCCTTGTGGGCCATTGTTAAAAAAGCACAGAAGCAGGACTAGTTTTTTTTTTGGGGGGGGGGGGAACCAAATAAGGACATAAGACATTACTAATGGAAAGGAAACAGAAAGTAATAATTATAGCTTGTTTCCACACTACTTGTTCTTGCAAAAGTGGAATGTCCTCATACTCCTTACTCCATTTTTTCCTTCTCCATTTACACAGAATTTAATTAATTAATTGAGTGATTGATATCTCCCCCTTTCTTCTGACCCAAGACAGCTCACAGCATGTATTAAAACTCTCTCTCTCTCTCTCTGGCTTTTCTTCGCAAACGAAGATTCAGGAAGGACTTATCCTGCGCTTACTGCAAGCACGCTGATGACTGAAAAGGCCAATCCAAGATAAACAAGCCCAGTTGCAGAAAGCACAGCAGAAGGTCTCCTTGGGTGATGTTTCCGGGTTGTGATTCTTTCTGCGTTGTCCTTTCTCTTCAAGACTTGTTCGGCGTGAGTCCTCAAATAAAGCTGCAGCATTGTGGATAGTGCGTCTCCATGCCTCCCAATGTGAGGCCAGGGCGAACCATTGTTGGTGATCAATTTGGCCAGGATTTCAACAACGTAATGTTATTTTAAAATATGAGAAGAACAATATAAGTGCAGAAAACATTCCATCCCCAATTAAAGACCTTTCTGCATAGCTACTTAGTTGCAACTTAGTTGCCAAATGCCTATTCATATAAAAAGGTCTTTACCTGCCAGTGGAATAAGACCGGGAAGGGAGTCAGCCTAGTTTCCCATGGCAGAGAATTCCACAGCCTGGGAGTAGCCACCAAGACATCTCTCTCCTGCATCCTCACCCACCATACCTGTGAAGGTGGTGTGACTGAGAGAAAGCCTGCTCCCAAAGATCTTAAAACACAGGCAGGCTGATATAGAGAGATATAATCTTTCAGACATTCTGTACCTAAACTGTACAGAACTTCATAACACATAACTAGGACTTTGAATTGTGCCCATAAACAAACTGGCAAGATGGCTGCCTTTCCTCCCAACTGCTATGTGAGAAATGAGAGACACATAGCTTTCCTTGTTCATGAATCCCCATGCTAGAAAATCCTGTGTTGGTTGAACCTCAGCTTCTCATACAGTTTTTAAACCACAGAGCTTCAGTGAAGAAAACCACTTCATATTTAGTAGAAGAGCAGTGATTTTCTGTCTTGAACAACTGAATTATTAGCAATATCTGCACCACTATTGATAAGGATGCAACTTCAGTCTTCTTCTAGAACCAAAAGATTCAAAAAGATTTAAAAACACTTTAGCTTAGGAAGAAAATACAATGAAGGAGGACACAATGGAGGTTCATAAAACCTTGCATAGTGTTTTGAAACTTGCTGATTATCCAGGGCAATGGTTCTTAACCTTTTCTTTACCATTTCTTTACTTTAAATATCTTCTGTTGCCATGGACCCCCAAGACCTAACTCAAGATTTAAAACCCCATCCATCATTATCACCACCACCACACTGAACCATTAACAATTGCACTATCTGTTAAACCTTCCCTTAGAGGTGCTGGGGGGCAGGGAAGACTTTTAACTTGCTTCTTCCCACCAGTTTGTGGCTGAAGCAGATTGAACAAGTAATGTGCAGGGCTGGCCAGCCAGTCTTTGCCTTGACTCCTATCACTTGGCCACTCCGCTGTGGGTAGGAGGTGGGCTGAGCAGCCTTCAAGCCTTTGCAGCCCCCCGTCGGAACATTGCAGCCCCCCCGGTGGGGTCCATGGATCACAGGTTAAGAACCACTGCAATAGGGTAATTCCACTCACAGAATTGCTCCCACCAATGGAATTGGAAGGGAAGCAATCCTTCTCGCTTCTGCTGCCCCTCATGTATCCCTCCTCCAAAACCCTGCTCCAGGGGGCTGTGAAACACCCCACAGCTGGTTTTCAGGCAGCACAGAGAGCTACAAGGGGAGAGCCGAGAGGTCAGGGAAATAATGTTCTGTTGGGCTAACTATGAGGAATATAATAAAATATTGGATTTAGGCCAATGGATTCAGAAAACAGTTTTGTACCACTCCCATTAAGTTAGATCCCAGGGTCATCCAATGAAATAGCCAGGTAGCAGGTTCAAGACAGACAGACAGACAGACAGACAACAGGATGGGTTTCTTTACACAAGAGCACATTGTTAATATAAGGAATGTGCTCCCACAAAATGCCGGGAAGGTTGATTGCTTAGAAGGCTTGCCTGTTCCTGGAGAATATAGCTATTAGTCATGATGGCTATATGGCACAGCCATATCCATAAGCTGTATTCCTTTACCTATCAGTTATGGAGAGGGCAAGAGGGAGTGACCATTGCATTCATGTCCTACTTGAGGGCTTTCTGTAGGTATCCAGGTGCCCATGATAGGATGCAGAACGAAAAGCTGGATGGATTTTTGGAGCAAACCTCCCTATGTCAGAAATCCTATCAACATCTGTAACTCCATTGTTGTAGCAAAGACAAGGTGATGATGGCTTCTCCAAATTGTTCCCCTTCTTGTTTTGCTGGATGTCCCAGTAACCCATCCCTAGATTCTTGCCCCTTACAACAGGCTGGGGAAACAGAGATAGGAAAAGGTAGGAGGAGCTAGTGCCATTTCACTTCTCTCTGCACTGGGAGGATTTAAAGGTACAGCACAATTTTGCGGGGTTGCAATTTGGAAATCTTAAATATTGAGGGGTTCTGAGAAGAACTAATGAGTTATTTTCCATTGTGTTGTGTGTCTGTGGCAGGCGGGCGGGCGGGTGGGGGAGGTTTCAGAGGACAGCCTGTCCTTCCAGAGCTCCAAACGTTTTGGGAGTTGGACTTTTCAGGTTACCATCATATTCATCATATGCTATCTAATATTATTGCTTGCTAAATTTAACACAAGTTGTCTGGGTAGTTCAAAAAACAAATGCAAAATTAAAATACAATACAAAATCTAGACGTTATTAAAATAATTAAAATAAAATAAATATATTTTATATTATAATAAATATTTTAAAACTATGAGATTTAAGAGTGAACAAAAAAAATTATATCAGGTGCTGAAAAGACCACAATTATAGTGCTAGGCAAACCTTCCTGAGAGTTATTCTGTAAACAGGGTGCCACTGCCAACAAGGCCCTAGCGATTACCTACTTCCCTTCATTTGGTTAAGAACTTGTGGTATGCTGAAGGAGATCAGAGATGGATACTTTGGGGATTCAGCACAAATGTATAAGAACAGCTTTCAGACCTTTTTCCCCGAAATAAATTCTGTAAGCCATATTAGTACAGTTTGGGGGGAAAGTGGTTTCGCTCCCTCCTCTTAAAGAAAGCATACTTTTAAATGTAGATATGGATAAGAATCTAAGAATCTAAGGGACAACAGCCACAGCATACACACCCAGTGGAAAACAAAGTACACGCTGAATTGCTTTAAGGTTGCTGATAATGTAGGGAGGATTTTTTATATAACATATATATATGTTATGCACGTGACTGTCAAGAGTGAGTCCAACACAAGAGATCCGTTCCTGCTCTATAACTCTCCTTTTACTGTACACCAAATACAAACCTTTCTTATTTCTTTGCCAAAATGAAATTTCCACAAATGCAATACATCTGAAAAGAGCTTCCCAGGGGAAATGTCAGCATAGGTTAGCTGCCAGCACCTTCAGCTATCTGCACAAGGAGGAACATTCCTTCTCTAAGACACATATTTCATCCATGTCAAAACAAATTTTCCTGGACCCAGTTATTTCAAATAGTTGGAGGAACAACTGCTAAATATCTACTTTTTTATGCTGCCTCCACACTTATGCATTATAATCAAACACATACACACAGAGACTTACTTTTCTGGGCTTGACTTTATCTTGTAAATCGTACTGGCCAATTCCTTTATAACTGATCCCAAGCCACCAAGGGATTCCTTGTTTATCCTGTAGAACAGAAGAATACAAGCGGTAAAGCCCAAGTCAGAGTCAAGAACTGCTGAGCTGATAGAACATTTAACTACTTTGTTTGGCAACAAGTATCTGCAGGTTAGGCGGCTCTTTGTTAGCACACCTGCAGTCACTCAAGCAAAGGATTATTGTTTAAAGTGGTCTGTCATTCCTTTCCCAGCTGGAAGATGCTGTGCAAACAGTCAGCAAGCCATAGGGAAGAGAATCTGCATTCTTTGATACAGAGGCTACAGGCGGGGCAGGAGTGCAGGAAAATCTGTGGGCAGTAAAACATCAACAACAAGAGATTTGAGGAGGGATGTGTCCAAAGTACAGCTGCACAGTTGAAAGGAAACAGTAGGCTATGTACACAGGCAACACAATCCTATAGATATTTACTCCAGAATACACCCCGTTCTATTTGAGGATGGGGCTTCCCATTCATAAATTACTTTACATGCTAAACATAGAGAAAGGAAGTAGGTAAAAGAATAGTTCTTGCTGTTCTAATGTCTTCGCTCAGTGTTTCAGTTTCATAGGACTCTGCTTCAGGCAAGAATATAGTCATATGTAGCATTTTACAACATATTAGTTATTTCAGTAATCTTTACAACATCCCTGACATTTACGTTATGATTGGTACTGACTTCCTATTCCAGATGGAAGACTGAAACCAACAGACTGTGACTTGCATAAGTGCATGGAGGGTGGTGGTTCCCATATTCCAAATTTTAAGGAGCTATCCAAGATGCTGAACTGGGTTTTAGTTCAAACTTTAAAGGAGCTATCTAAGGTGTTTAATCTATTTTGGACTGAGGGTTCAGAAATTTTGGTCAAGTTTGGATTACAACCACCCTAATGACATGGGAACCACCCGCCACCCCTGTATTGCAGAAGTGAACAAGAACTTTCTGGTTCACAATGGACAGAGCAACCCTAAGTAGTGTCAAGAGGGGAAGCAATAAGGCAGATCTTAAGACTCATCCACAGCCCCTCCTGCCAACAGGCACCAAAATTTGCAAAAGTTGGGTAAAGGTGTGTGGGGGCGGGGGAAAGAAAGATGTCTCCTATTCCCCCAGTAGACCATTATTGGGTTTTTGTTTGCTTGCTTTCCAGACTTCCTAAATCAGCTCTAGGATAGTAGTGATGAATGGTAGTAGCAGGGGTGGCCTGCCCCAGGATGCCCCATATGGGGTCTTTACACTTGTTACTACCAGCAGTAGGCTTCTACCTGTAAAAACCTGGCTGGAATTCCTCTCCATTGAAAGATGCTGATACTACATGCATGGCAGGGGGTTAGACTGGATGGCCCTTGTGGTCTCTTCCAACTCTGTGATTCTATGACAGGAGAACCTGCACCATATCCTAACCCTTTCTGGTATTAAACAATGGAAGTTAGGATGAAGGTTTGTTTACTACTGTTTTTGTTGTTGTGAGGTTTGTCTTCTCCTGTGCATGTACTGTTAACACATATCTTCAATCTACGACATAGCCTTGTTAGTCTGGATCAGTATATAAAGGGATTTTTTAGCACCTCTAAGACTGAGAGAAAGATGTTGCTAGAATAAGGTTTCGTAGACTTAAGTCTACTTCATCAGTTGGATCTGATGAAGTAGACTTAAGTCTACAAAAGCATATGCTACCAACTTTTCTCTCAGTCTCAAAGGTGCTATAAGACCCCTTTGCCTATAGAATCTCTAAGAGAGCTCTATGAAGACTGAAAGCTTGCATTGTTTCATCAAGAAAGCTTGAGACCACAATATATATATGTGTGTGTGTGTGTGTCATGCAAAAAATAAATTACTAAACAATGCTGCATTCATTCAAATTATGGATCCTTGCCAGAATACACTGATTCATGAACATTTAGGTAAATAAGAGGGCTATTCAGTCATGCTCTCTACATGTTTAGCTTGCATGAAGAGGGGACACTGCTTCTGTTGTCTGCACTTACTGGGATGTCTGAAAGTGGGCACCCTTGTGTGTACAGTTTTATTTTTGTGGGCACCCCTTATCAGATGTGTAACTAAATGGTATGGATATGGGATGCAGCCAGACATATTTAGGGGCATCTTTTCAACCAATCAAAAGGGTTTCACTCAGTGTAACCAATTCATTAGCTAACACTGTGGCTATACAATATATATAATATGTGCCCAAGAAGCAGCATGGTGCTGTGGTTTGCGTGTTGGACTAGTACATTGGGAAACCAGGGTTTGAAAACCCTCTTGGCTATGGAAACGCACTTGGTGACCTTGGAAAAGTCATACTGTCTCAGCCTCAGAGAAAGGCAATGGCAAACCCCTTCTGAACAAATTCTGCCAAGAAAACCTAACAATAGGTTTGCTTTAGGGTTGCCATAAGTTAGAGATGACCTGAAGGCACACGTCAAAAATGTGCCCAAACTTTACAGGTCACCTAAATACGTCCACTCAGAAGAATAAGAACAGCTTAAATTTTTTTGTTAAACATTTCAGCTTCTACTTTTGTCACTACCACAGTTGTGTAGTGACAGGTGGCTGCCAATCTGCTTCTGGTCTTAATTCAAGGTGCTGGCAATGACCTTCAAAGTCCTAAATGGCCTAGGACCTTGACGCTTGAAGAAGCACGTCTCTTTTTATATGCCTACCTGAGGACTGAGATCTGCCAGTGGGGCCTGTCTCCCATTGGTGGCTGTGGGACCCTACTTGTGGCCTGATTGGCACTAATATTGGTTACTTTTAGGCTCCAGGTCAAGATGTGGCCTAATTTATTTTTCACTATTAAGCATACACATATTTTTTTTAAAAAAGCACTTTTAGCCTTTTAAAGCTGTTTTAATTTGTTTGAATTATTTAATATGTTTTACCTTGTTTTAGTTTCAAATTGTCTATATTGTTTTATCTATTTGCTGCCCTGAGATTTCATAATAAAAGGATAAAAATATTTTAATAGATAAATGATGAAACATGGGACAAAATCATTTTACACACCTCTCTTTTAGTCATTTACTGATGTAGACATTTCTGTGACTGCATACTGCTGCTTCTCCAGAGCCCAAATGAATGCAGTTCTGATCATGCACACACACACGCACACACACACGCACACTAACAATCAGGTTGGCAGTCAAAGTGGTTATTCCCTCTCTCCCTCTTTTCAACCTGGGCTAGTCCGTGCTGTGGGCAAGTTTACTGACCATATTCTTCATGTCCAGAATATCTCCTACTTCTAAGTACTCAATGCAGAAGTGGCATTTATAATTGAAGCACTTAATTGGCCTCCACTAATGCATTATTAAAGGACTTTGAAGCTCTTTCATGTCTGCTTTCACAACAGGTCGTATCAGGACACAAAGAGAGTCCAAGGAGCAATCTAAACATGGCCACATTTTCCAACTTCTTTTGGAAGAATGGCACAAGGTCCTGAACATGTAGGGTTACCACTTCCAGCATGCATTGTTATCTACTACTAGTCTAGCATTCTTTATTCATTCTTATAAGTATTAGATATGAGGTTTCTCATCAGAGGCAGCTTGATTGCAGAATTCCATCCCCAGATAAATGATTATTTTGCTGGCAGATGAGTAATCAGGTAGATGTGGTTGTTTTGTTTTGTTTTCTTAATTGGTTCCCCCTCCCCCATACCTCAAACAATTGGAGACATTTTCTGAACATTTTCATATGAATCAACTATTTTCCTAACTTGCATGTGATGTAAATGTGGCAGGAAGTATCATTTATCAGGCAGCTGATGAACATCCATTTAGTCTTGAGAAGGACTTGATCTAGAAGTATAGTGTCCAGATCAAGGGAAGTCGTAGTGCCACTCTATTCTGCCTTGGTCAGGCCTCAGCTAGAATACTATGTCCAGTTCTGGGCACCACAATTCAAAAAGGATATTGACAAATTGGAGTCCGTCCAGAGGAGGGCAACTAAAATGGTGAAAGGTCTGGAAACCATGCCTTATGAGGAAAGACTTAGGGAGCTGGGTATGTTTAGCCTGGAAAAAAAAACTATTAAGGGGTGATATGATAGCCCTGTTTAAGTATTTGAAGGGGTGTCACATTGAGGATGGAGCAAGCTTGTTTCTGCTGCTCCAGAGACTAGAACACGGAACAATGGATGCAAGCTCCAGGAACAGAGATCCCATCTCAACATTAGGAGGAACTTTCTGACAGTAAGAGCTGTTTGTCAGTGGAACACACTCCCTCGGAGCGTGGTGGGGTCTCCTTCCTTGGAGGTCTTTAAACAGAGGCTGGATGGCCATCTGTCAGGGATGCTTGATCGTGATTTCCTGCATGGCAGGAGGTTGGACTGGATGGCCCTTGTGGTCTCTTCCAACTCTACAATTCTATGATCTGTCTCATACAGTGACATTTTTTAACGCATCCAGACATTTATATTCTCCCAAGCATTTTCAAACCAACTATCTATCTATCTATCTGTCTGTCTGTCTATCTATCTGAAGGAAAATTATTGATTCTATAAAGTATTTTGGTTTTAATTGTGTGTTTTTGTAGTATTTTAATTAGGTAATTTAATTATACAGTATTTTACTGTGAACTGCACTGTGGTATAGCTGTATGAAGGGCAACATATACATAACCAGCTAGCTAGCTAACTAGTCAGTCCTTTTTACTAACAGTCCTTATGCAAGAATCCTGTGTTCCTCAATTTTTTCCAGGTGAATGTCTCTGGACCATCTCGTACAATAAGCATGATGTTTAGGTTTGTTTCCAACACTCACTAACCTTTACTCCATAATAATGGACTCCATAAGTAGGCAGAGCTTCAACCACTTTCATGTACCTATACAGAGAGATTCAGAAGTGGATCAGTTCTTCCATGCAGTCTTCTGTGGAACACATATTTTCTGACTGATGAGTTTAGACTGATAGTTGCCTTTGTTTTACACAAAAGCAGATGGGATTTTTTTAAAAAAGGTTCTTTATTTTTTGGAAAAGGTTACTCAACATCTGTGTTTTTAGCAATTACAGTTGTCCCTCCACATTTACGGATTTGGCATTCACGGATTTAAGGATTCACGGCTTGAAAATATTCTTAAAAAATAATAATCCAAAAAGCAAACCTTGATTTTTCCATCTTCTATAAGGGACACCATTTTGCTATGCCATTGCATATAATGGGACTTGAGTATTCACAGATTTTGGGTATTCATGGGGGGTCCTGGAATCAAACCCCAGTGAATATGAAGGGACAACTGTAGTTCATTTAAAGCAACACTCTACATAGCCAAAATTTCAAAAGTGTTCAGTAAAATGCAGTCAGTTTTCTCTCATTTTGGGGGGAGGGGAGGCTCTCAAACTCTCAGTGTTGTGGTGAGGTTTGCCAGGTGCTCAGTCTGTTCTTCTTGCTCATGTAACAGCTGAACTCCATTAAAAACTTGGCTCCAGTTCTAGCAGCTGAACTCTACAATATAGGTCTGGACTATTTTCCAAGTTTAGTTCTGAGCAGCACGCTTCCACTGTAAATGTAGATTACCTACTTTATGCCTATGTGACAGAAACTTGAGTAATAAAGTATACATAAACTTCAAAAAGTTGTATCCAGGAAATGAGTTCTAACCGGCAAAGCACCCATTGATAGGATTTGTCAGTTGTTTACACAGCTTCTGCTGTTGGATCAGTTCCTGGTTATGCTCCAGGTTATGAAAGGCATTCTTCAGCTGACAAATAGGCTGAAGTCTTTGGGATAAAGGACAGTGTGGGTACTGGTGGAAGTGGAGGGTGTATGTCAGAATGCAGAGAAGTAGTCTGAACATCTTGTAGAGCCCTTGTAGAGAGGGCCAGGGCATGTTTCTATGCCTTTGTGAACTATTGGAAAGAATGTCTCCTTTCATTATTCTATCACTGACAACCAGCTGCTAACCACTAGGAAACCAGGCTGTGTTTCAACGCTGAAAGTATTACCAAAGCCCACTCTCCTGTTATACTCCCCCTCGCCCCCCAAAGAGCCAAGTGAGACACTTACTGAACAATTGCTTGTCCTCTGGTCAAACCCTTATTTTTTATGTAATGTTCAATGACTCTGTCCTCACTGTGGATGGAAGAAACATAATGGTCCATTAAGATGAAAATGATTGTTTTATAAGAAAGAAGGGCTGATGATACCCTGAACTCTGTTCGATATGCACAAAAGTCACTTCATAGAATTTCTCTACAAAGTATATGCAAGTTGCAAATTCAAGAACTAAATTCTGCACACAGCTTGGAAAACTTTCTTTTGGGGACTACAACTCCCAGCCCCCTCCCCCAGCCAGCACAACCACTGGCCATACTAGCTGGGGGATTTGGGGAGTTGTTGTTTGTAATTCATTACACTGAACAGTACTCTGGGTCAGTTCTCTTGACAATGTATTCTGGGCTGTGGACTGTAATTAACCCTGTAATACTGTGCAAACCTTCGTGGAATGTTCCGTTACTAGCATAAAAGCGCTGAGTGTGTTAAAACAGTTGTGACAACACAGAAAAGTGAACTTTTGCAAAAGCAGGTAGAGCTTTGTAGCCTTTCCACCATCCCTGTCAGACAGGACTGCATTACATACCTCCATGGCAAGAACTCGCAGTTAAAAATGGGCAGTGACATGAGTTGGGGTAGCTGTACCCACCCTTGTGAATCACAATAACTGTCACTCCCAGATAGTACAACCTTTGACTTGGGGATAATGGGAGTCATAATCCATACAACTGGAAGACATCAGGTTAGGTAAGGCTACTGTATAACAAAGGTACACAATGTTGAGAAGATCTAGGGCCTCTGAAAAAATGTTGCTACAGAAAATAGAATTTGAGATCCTCTGCTAGAAAATAAACTTTCTAAAGGGGAAACTTTATAATGCCAAATGGACCCAGGAGGGTGAAGTCTTCCTGTTCTCAGTTGTCCGCATTACTGCATCTTCATATCATGAAAATGCCAAAGGAACCAAATCTACATCAAGAAAAACAACAGGCAACCCCATTTTGAACCCATATGCCACAACTGCCAGATGAAATCTTTACAGCTCGGGAAGCTTTATTTCAAGGGGGTAATTATAACATGTTTTTTATATTTTGATTCATCTCCTGTCTAGCAGGGTTCCTATACCTTTAATGATTTGGGACCCAGTCTTGGGAGAAAAGTGGGCTATAAATAAAGATAATAATAAAGATAATTATCATCATCATCATCATCTGCACAAAGTGCAAGAGGGGAAAAAACACCCTCCCACGGACCTGCAACAAATGGAATAGCTTCAATTGTTGACTTTGTGAATGACATGGACATTGAAAGCTACAGCAGCTCTGGTAACAAAATAAGGTGCCAGCACTAGCACACTTAAGGTTTGCCATTTTATACCCAATTAGAACTTTGCTTAAATATTATGTGCACATACAGGACTGCAATACAAATAAATGATTAGTGTATTTCTCTCTGTATTATTACAGAATGTATGTTGGAGGCTTGAATTCATTAAAAAATCTCACAGTATGACAAGGCATAGCATTAGACTAGCATTAGACTGAGGGAGGCAACCAGCTCAGGTAGTAGGTGCTAGAGGCAACACTCCGCCTGTTCCTCCTAAGCCCCCCCCCCCGTTCCTTCTTTGGAGGACACCGATCTATGGGGCACATGGCCTGTCCTACACTATGCTGGTCTGCTGCCCTTTGTGAGCAGAATAGTATCCTGTTGGCAGTGTATTGCAGTAAGATTCAGCTGCCCATCCAATTGGTTTCTGTACTTGGAATGGAGCAGGGCACCACTCTTTCCTTTGTCTCAGGCCAGCCCTTGGTGTCAACATCATAATAATGGATTTGTAAGAATGGTCATATATTTTGCTTGCAGCTCAGCAGCTGTGTTTCATTTCAGCTCAAGATTCAAGCTGAAAAGCTCCTTAAGAAAGTTTATGGGGAATTGTCTAAACGCCAAAAATACGCCTCATAGAATTCGAGGAGAACACTATTTGTCTAAATGTCATCCCACATCAATCCTCTGTAATCGGAAGGAGGGGGATCAAATCCACCAAAAACTCAGCAGTAAAAGCCTTTGTGTTTTTCCCCAAAGTTTTAAAAAAGCTCCACGGGGAATGTGCACTCCCACTCATTGGGACAATCAATTCTCATTCATTTGTATTAGTGGAAGTAGAAAGCTGATTCGTTGGATGTGTGCAGGGGATGGAGCTTGCTAACAAGGCAAGTGCCCGGAACCACCATGTTGGATTTTCACCTTAGCAATCATGCGCTGAGGTGACAAAACAGCCTTCCTCCCACTTTTAAAAATGTATTTAGTCAGAATATCACACTTGTGCACCTTTATTTGCTTTAAAAACGTTCAGCGGTGGCAACTGGTGACAATAAAAATGCAAGTAAATCACTCGCGCCCACCATCTTGATTCTCAGGCATATCCGTTTGAACAACAAACATGCATGGCTTCGCATGCCTGCAATCTTGCCAAAACATCATTAAGACAAATCAAAGGTGCTTCGAATGGTATAGACAGAATAGCTGTGCAACTTACACACATTATCTTGGCAAGCTGCTAGCATTTGTTCAGAGCCACAGCTCAAGAAAACTCCCCCTTTCAGATTAATCACCATAAATCCCTCAGTCAGCATGGCCACACCTATTGGCCATACTGCCTGGGGGAGCCTGGGAGTTGTAGTCCAAGAAAGAAACTTTCCTAAACTCTGCCACAGGCTACCATTATCACACCATTTACTAAAAAAACCCAAAAAGGTCCCTGGATTGTCCAAGGCTGCTGACACAACTGGAGAAATAATGCAGTTTGACACTGCTTTAACTATCATGGCTCCATCCTACAGAATCCTGGGATTTGTAGTTCATTGTGGCACAAGAGCTCTCTGACAAAGAAGGCGAAATATCTCACAAAATTACAGATCCCAGAATTCCATAGCATTGACCCATGGCAGTTAAAGTGGTGTCAAACTGCATCATTTCTGCAGTGTGTCAGCAGCCCAAGATGCTTCTGTTTTACTTAACTGAGAGTGCAATTCTAGACCTGTCTACTGAGAAATAAACTGAGCACAAGTTACTGAATTCACTCATGAGTGTGTGTGTATAGAATTGTATCCTGAGACTCCTCTGGAAAAAAGCTTGTTAATATCAAATCAGCTTCTTTCAACTGTTCATATGCTGAGTTATTGTTTTCCTGAACATATAAACTTATCTTTAAGTCTTGATCTGAAATTAAATACACCTGCAGCCTTCTAAACTCCTTTGGCAGTGCTTACTTCCAGAGTTTGGATTAAACACAATCTATACTGTTTGTTCAAATACTTTTCAAATAACTACCACTTGAAAGGAGAGTTCAACAGTCTCACAAAAATATTGACATGTGTGTTAGCTGGGTGTGGGAACCAGTGTGCTGGATTCTGCTCAATGCTGGATGGGCCGGAAAAACTCCTGCTCAGCTGTCAAGGTCACTGAATGACTTTGGTTAAGTTTATCTGACCTAATCTATTACTTTGCAGGGTTGTTGTGGTGATAAAGTAAGCAGGAAGAGAGAACTCTGGACATGGGCCTAATGAAAGGGCAGAATGCAAACAGAATCAAGTCAATTAAATAAATGTCTTACCAGTATGCAAGTGAAGGGTGTTCCTGAAGAGTCTTAGTAGGAAAGGCAGGCAAATTCTTTAGATCTTTTCGTGCATTTTCATCACTTAAAAGTTAAAAGAAAAAGAAAAAAACTGCTAAGGCATGATAGAGTGTTACTACAGTAGAATCACAAAACCCACTATTGGTTTCTTATAGCAAAAAGGGCTGGGTTTTAGTCACTTAAAAGTGAGTTACAGTAGCTGTCATAGCAACGTAACCCGTATAGGCCTTTTTGCAAGACAACTATGAACAAAAGAAGTGCACTTACATTACTGTTCTGATTAGGAGCACAGTGCGGTTGAGAAAAATCAAGTGGCTGAGGAAAAAGAAGCAGTGGTAACATTCACTTGCCTCTTATCACCACTACTGAATATTCCCTCCCCCACATTTAGATCTAAACAGATGATAAACTCATATTATTTAAACCTGAAAAATGGATATTAACATTCCTAAAGCAAATGTTTACATTAAAAAAAACACTTTTGATTAAAAATTGAGAGAAATAAGGGAGCAAAAAAGTGGGTATCGGTTTTGGTTTTTCCCCTCTAAACATCTAGGCTCTTAGCAGAAATCTATTTAATTATTTTGAGAAGACAAAAAAAGCCTATCTGGTTACTGTCAAAAAAGAAAAAGAAAAGAGGAATGGGCAACACTTTATATATGCTTAATTAGGCCCATCAGTTTCTGCAGGATTTCTGCATGCTTTAGCAGAGAGCCGCAAGTACTGACAGGACTTTTCTGAATGAAAGATTCACTAGGCTGCCTGTCATTAGCAGTTTTCTAGCAGAGCAAGCTGTTCATGTGTTATACAAGGTTCCCAAATTCTTGTTCAAAACTAGGTTGCAGAGCTCACTACACCCTTAATTATTTTAGCACAGGCAAAAGCACAGGCACCTCACTCTCCATCTCTGTGCAGAATTTTTCTGTACACATGTATCTTCCAGCAAAAATGAAGGATAAGGGGAATGAACAAATCATTTCCCAACAGTATGGTAGTACTGTATCTGCATTAAGCAGAGGTTTCCAAACTTTTCTGTGACTAGAAATTTCTCCGTTTGGCGAGGTAGGGGAACCTTACTTGTTTGTTTAAAAATATTTATATTTCATCCTTTATCAAAATATCTCATAGAATCATAGAATTTTAGAGATGGAAGAGACCACGAGGGCCATCCAGTCCAACCCCCTGCAATGCAGGAATACACAATCAAAGCATCCCTGACAGATGGTCATCCAGCCTCTGTTTAAAGACTTCCAAGGAAGAAGACCCCACCATGTGCTGAGGGAGTGTGTTCCACTGCCGAACAGCTATTACTGTCAGAAACCATGTTACAAGCAAACCATGTTACATATGGTTTGCTTCACCATTTGCAGAAGCAGAAGAAGCAACATGAGCTCATTCAAGATGTAATTTAATAAATCATAATCCTTGGCTAAAACTGACATGCAAATGCAGCTAATATTGTAAGACCTTTCGCATTAATAGCCACTGAGGTATACAGGAAAAATCTTGCACAGAAGTAGAAAACTTGAAGAAAAATGAAATCCGATCTCCCTTCACAGCAGTAAGACATCCTTCTAGGTTTTGTTGTTGTTGTTTTTTGCTTGTTTGTTTTTTTGCCAGTTTGGGCTTTCCAATAGAGTGGCATGGATCCTGAGCTCAGGGATGGGACTCTGATCTAGCAGGGGCTTCTGCTGTCAGAATAAGGAAGAAAAGTCCTACTACTCCTACAGCCACGTACCACCTCCCACCCCACATCATTCCAGAGGGCCCCCCAACTTTCTGGAGCATAGTCAGCAGGCATTGAGGAAAAGGGGCACAGAAGAAATCACCTCCTCCAGTTTTGTTCAAGAGGAGCAATAAATAACTGGAGTTCTTCTCCTGTACCTTAGTAACCAAGCATTATTTTAACGTTTTAAAAATGGGATGGAAGGGGTAATCCACAAATAGCGTACATGGTTGTGTAAAGGTTCTTGTTACGTACACACACACATTAGGTATTTCCAAACTCACGCACGCACGCACGCACACATTACACATGGACAAACAAAAAGAGCACTTTATGAGTGAACAAAATGTGCCATTCCAGCTGTAGTCCTCTACAATGCACATTCCAATAAGTAATAAAAAAAGGATTCCATTTCATTGGCCCGATCGCCACAGAATCTAGGTCTCAATTTGCCACAGGCATAGAGCATGCCCACTGCAGTCAAATGCCTGCAGGGCAAATAGCTGTTGATGACTCAGGCAAAAAGCAGATCTTCAAGGGGACTCTCCCAGAGCTGATATAATGGGAATTTTTCTGCTGAGTTAAAATGTGGCCATCTCTCAAACATTCACGTTTTTTAATTAAACTCACCCATAAAGTTATGACAAGATAAATCAATAAGGACACAAAGCTTATTAGCTGTTCACACATATTTGTGCTTATCACTTGATGACTGCAGCACCAAACAGTGTTTTGCATTTGTAAATACAGTTGCCCTCCACATTTATAGGTTAAGCATTTACGGATTTGGTTATTTGCAGATTTCATTACTATGTTATTTCTAGGCATTTGTGGGTCCTTCAGGACGATTCTATGGCCAACCTCTATCGGAGGACCTTCTGCTGGAGGACTTTCAAATGCCAAGAGAAGTTTTCTCTGAGATAAAAAATATAGTGGGCTGATATTGATGTTTTTCCCCCACTTTTGCTGTGGCCTTAACCCCCACAAAATTTGAGGGCCAACTGTAGTCCACTGAGGCTCTAACACAGCAGACAGAGGCTATGGTCTTGCCGGTACACTGCACTACTGGCTCAATCTTTATCAGGGGCATGTAATGCTTGTGAGAGAAAGCTGGCACAATTTGCCAGAGCCAAGCATGGTATTATAAGGTATTTTTTCAATGGCATACATCCTTTACACCACTGTAGCTACAAACTTCTTTCTCCTGCTGGTGCAATTATGCTGACACAGTGAACCACTAGGAATCCTTTCATATAGTGCTATGGTTAATGGCCATGGCAACATCCTATGGAATCCAAGGACTTTTAATTTAGGAAGGGGCATTAGATTCATTTAAGAAGAGGGTTTAGAATTTTCAGCCAGAGAGCTCTAGCACCCCACCAAACTAAAAGCCCCAAGATTTCATAGGAACTGTCATGGCAATTCAAGTGGAATCATAGCGCAATAACCATGTAGTGTGAAAAGGCTCCAGGATTCCATCCAGAACTGCACATCTTTTTATATCATCTCAAAACAAAAACATTCCTATGGAGTCTGTGATCACACTCCTATGTCAATATTCCAGCATATAATAACCAAGTGTATACTGTATTTATTGAATGAGGCCACATCACCTTATATTAGCTTTTCCCAATCTGGTGCCTGCCAGATATTTTGAACTTTTTAATTCCCACCAGCCCAACAAGGATGGCCAATGGTCAGGAATCTTAAGGGTTGCAGTCCAAAACACTTGGCCTCTGTTCTTTCCTGCTGGGTCTATAGTCTGTGGCTTTCATTAAAACCCAGGGACTGATAGGAACCTAATATCACACTGGTGAGCAAAAGTCTGTGAATCAAAGTTACCGTGAAGACGTTTAAACAGAAAATGTCAGTCTGTAATCTTGACTTTTAAAGCAGCTCACAATATGTGTCACATATACATGGCAACTTCTTACCCTACCTCAGAGGTCCTCATTAATGAAAAAGGTACAAACTGTTATTAAGGGGTTTTCACTTAGGAAAGACATTTAGGACTAGGGATTATAAATTTGTTAGGCTAGGAAAAAATCTGAGGATCCTCACTCCATTGCCCATCTTCCCACCACAAAACCTTAGAAATCAGGCTGGGGCTGAAGGTTTATCTTAACCCCTTCTAAAGGCGGGTGAGTCTGCCAGCCATTGGTTTCTGCCTTTGGAAGGAGGAAGGAGAAAGAAAAGGGTTTATCTTCACCCCTTTCAAAGGCAGGTGAGCCCGCCAGCCATTGGTTTCTGCCTTTAGAAGGAGCGAAGAGGACTGAAAGGGGTTTCTTTGGGCTCAGTTACACGACAGTTTTTATTGTGTTAGTTCTGTGCTTTATCGCAGTTTCGCACCAGTGCTGCATAGTTCACATGATTTACTGCTAAATCGGTTGATCTGTTTAGTTTTCCACTTTGTAATTCACACAGACAGAGGTGGGAGGCATGGCCTCCAAAGCACATCTAGGGGAAGATGTTGAGGAGCTGCGAGGAAGGGAGGGAAAGAAAGAGAGAGAGAGAGAGAGAGAGTGCTGGCATCTTTCCCTCTGATTACCAGCAGAATGCCTGCTAATTTTTATTCCTTTAGCAGGGAGTGTCAGCCGAGGAGCCACCCCCCGTCAAGTCCCCCCTTCCCCTCACCCACTCTCCCCCCTCTCTCTATTCTCACACACAGAAACAGAATCTCAGCAGGGTGAGGGAACGAACACACACACACACACAGACGGGAAAAGGCTAACTGGGGATTCCTCAACCCCAGCAGCCAAGCAAGCCAGGAGGCAGACAGTTGGGTGATTGGGATGGGAATAGCACTGGGTGGATCTTTTCTGTGGATGGAAACAACAGTGGATGGATCTTTTCATTTGAGGCTACTCCATCTCTTGCAACTCCACCCCCTCCTTGGACAGCCCAACCAATCACAGCTCAGCTCTGCTGTGGCTGTATCGGAAAGATTGCTGGTAGTTCACATAGCCCTTAGAGAAATGGTAGTTCACATAATCGAAAGTGCGCTAAGTCATGCTACTTTTCAAAAAAGTCGGGAAAAGTAGCGAAATCCCCTATCACGCTACTTTAGTTTTTTAGCCCCCCCCCTTTTAATGAGGCAATACTGTGGTGCAATGTGTGGGAACAATTAGGAATCTTAGCGATTTATTTAAGGGAATATTTTGCTGTGTAAACGGGGCCTTTGTTTTGGAGTGAGGGGCTAGTGCACTGGGCAGGAGAGAAGACAGTGTGAAGTAGGAGAAAGAGAAACAGTGGGACGAAAAGAGGAAGATATGGATCAGTGTGGAAGAGCTTGACAATCTGGCTGAGGCTTCATGGTTGGACAATGGGCAACGGAGTGAGGAGCTGGCATGGCTGCCAGGAGAAAAGACAGAGAAAAGTAGGGGAAACAGGAGTGGGGTGAGGAGGTCAATGTAGGTCAATACTGCTGCTAGAAACTCAAGAAACAGTCAAAACTACAAAAGTGAAACCCATGAACATAGAGGGTTGACTGTAGTTATATAATGTTGCATGCACACCAATGTTATATAATAATAATAATAATAATAATAATAATTTTTTATTTTAACCACCCCTCTGCTCGGCAACCAGAGCGACATACAGCAAGATTAAAACAACAGCAAGTTAAAACAATCCTTCCCAATCCTAACTCTCCCACCCCTTAAAACTAAATTAAACTAATAGAGAATTAAAACAAAGATAAAATACAATAAATAAATAAATAAAGGCAACGGCGGCAAGGGGGCAGGTAAGCAATCAGCTCCACTTGAGCCGGGAAGTTATTCCGGGAA
Organism: Gambelia wislizenii; assembly: GCA_030847615.1. NCBI lineage: Eukaryota > Metazoa > Chordata > Lepidosauria > Squamata > Crotaphytidae > Gambelia > Gambelia wislizenii. The sequence continues at coordinate 65,222,001 of JAUMIR010000002.1, forward strand.
GGCCTGCCGGAAGAGATCCGTCTTTAGCGCTTTCTTGAAGCTATCAAGACTAGTGATAAGACGGATCTCATCCGGCAGGCCATTCCAAAGTCTGGGAGCCGTAGAAGAGAAGGCCCTCTGGGAGGTCTGTGGCAGCCTAGTTTTCCTAGTTATATTGCAACTTGCATCTTTTTTATTATTATTATTTGTACATTCAGATTTGAAAACAGTACTCTCAGCTTATCTCTAGCCATATAACCTTTCTTTATTTCTGTTTCAATTATCAATGTTGGATTCAGATGATTATCTGCAATTTAGATAACCATTCAAAACACAGGTTTGGGAAACTGCAACCAAAAAGGATGTCCATTATTTGCAGCAGCTAACCTCACTGAGTTGGATTGCTATTAGATGCGTAGCAACCAGGTTGGGTGAAAGCAAACTTCCTTGTCCCCTCCTCACTGTGGGAGTGAAAATGTGAGATGCGGGGGCCAGGGGACCCTATTAAATGGGGCAAGCTGTGATTTGGTATGGAGAGATACCTCCCAGCTGGGCAGAGGCACTGACCATGAACAGAGCCCTCCTATCCACAGAGGGCAAAAACTCCACCCAGCATACTATAAGGAAAGGAAATAAAATACTTCAGAAACAACTAAGAGCAGTATTCTAATGATGCTCTAGAGATTTTAAGTGGACATGGTAGCAGGCACTCAAAACATGCACTGTCTTGTTTGGTCACAGTCAATTCAAACTTCTGTGTGTATGTGCCTTACAGTGATCCCATGACTTTCACAGGGTATTTTTAGGCAAGGAATATGCAGAGAGGTGGTTTTGCCAGTTCCTTCCTCTGAAATATAGCCTTCATCATCTGGTATTCATTGGCAGTCTCCCATTCAAGTCATAACCAGGGCTGACTCTGCTTAGCTTCCAAGATCAGACAGGATCTGGTGCCTTTAGGGTATTTTAAGCCACTTTGAAACTTCTACCCACTGCCAAAAAAATTAGACTCACTGAGCCCCCTAGGCAATGCTCCTAGGTTTGTGCAATGGTTTATGTCAACCCCAACAGCTTGCACAACCTTGAATAGGATGCTATCCTTGCATAGCCACAACATGATTCTGGCCTCACAGCATTGTCCTTATGGTTGCTCCCATTCTTTTTTCCAGAAAACTACTGAACTTTCCAAAAGTTATCTTTGTATATGGACAAATAATTAGAGGTCATGTATGAACATAGTTCATGAGTGTGTATATAAATATGCTTTCAGCCCATGCCTGTGGACTTAGGGAAGAAGCAACGGATTTAGGGAAGACATTTTCTTCAAGGTGATGCTTCTGGTCAAATTTAAAATTATAAATTGGTGGTGATTTTGCCAGGTTATGGGTTTTTAGGTTGGTGAGATCCATAGTTGCAGATCCTCATCAGACTGACTGTGAACACATATAGCAGCGTCTGTGCCTTTACAGCATGATTCTACACACATCTATTCATAAGAAGCCTTAGTGAGTTCAGCGGAAGTTACTGTCAGCAGCCTTAACATTAAAAAACACACATATTGAGCAATAAAAGCCTTTCTTATTCAATGGAGTATATTTAATTATTGGTGGATTTTATCTGGTTGCTTTCAATATTGCTATCATTTTATTACAGTATTTGTCACTTTTACTTTTTTTTGTTTCCACCGTTGCTGGTTTCATTTTGAACTCCCCCACCCCCTCCATTGTTCTCAACATGGAATTGACTTTACTGCATTTATCTTGTGCTTGCATTGTTTGTCAAAAGCCTTTGGAGATCACAGAGCCCACAAACACATTAAATACATTGAAAAACAAATGCAACAAACTTCAGTACTGGAAAGCAGATTCTAACAAATGTGTGCTGTAATACTTAAAATATCGGAAGAACGTTCATACTGCTTGTAATATTATTACTTTCTTCAGAGGCCTCCTATTTTTATTTTTTAAAAAAATATTTGGATTTTTAAAACTAGAACTCTAAATGAATAATTTTGTACGTGTGTGTGTGTGTGCTAATGTGTCATGGTATAGAAAAAAATGGAACATAAAACCAACAAGCAACCTGTTAATTTGCTATCATTCTAAAAGAGTTAAAGCAAAATAACGCCCGCTCACCTAATGACCGGTACAGCTGAATTTGGGAGTGGCCTTTGCCGGCCGGGAGGGGGAAGGAGGCAGGCTGTTTAAAATGATGTCATGGCGCCTGCACCATGACGAAGGGGGAGGGGCGGGGCCAGAGGTTATTTATTTAAGGTCCTGCCGCCCCTCACCTCCTCCTCTTTGTTTTTGATCGACCCACCCTCCTGCCGCTGACATAGTATGATTATGGTTGCTTCAGGGCTGGGTAGGAATTTTTTACCCCATTTCCGTTTTTTTGGGGGGGGTCAGGATTTTGGGACATGCAGTCCAAGTACTGTAGATTTATTCTCTAAAGAGCTGAGGTTGAGGTGTAACAGTTTTGCAAGGTTTACAAGGTACTTAGCTCTGAGCAAATGGCAGTTTGCAAGCCTAGCAATTGTATCATTATTGACTGGGCTCAAGGAGCAAAACTGGGCAGGGCTGAACAGAGAGTTAAGCAGTTCTAATCTGGATTTTACAATGTGAGGATGTGTTATTTAGGATCTCACACTGAAAAGATGTTTTTCTTCTATAAACTGTACAGATCTGTAAATATATTCTTTATTATGTTCAAGTAAAGAACAAGAATGTTTTTTAGACACAAACCTGTGTCTGAGCCTTTATTTCTGATGCCTGAAGGAACAACTCTGCAGCAATTTATTTGGGTCCTCAGTGCGCGCTCTAACCTGTCATTTTCACCTACCCCATACTATGGCAGGCGGCATTGGGAAATTGACTAGGGTGGTGTCGGCAAATAAGTTGTAACCCTGCAATAATTTTGGCTGGAGGAGGGGGAGGCGTAGATTTGGTGGGCCTATGGAACCAATTTTGGTGAAGGGGAGCCTCGTGAACTGCCACTTTAAGTCATGGGACTTGGGGGTGGGGAAGGAGGCTTACCTTGGGGTTGGCCTGCAGAATAAACTCCCAATTTAAGTCACAGGGCTTGGCTGGGGGGCTTCTGGGTCAGCCTCCAAATGCAGGCCGGCTGGGGAGCAATCCCAACTCTGGGGGTTCCTCTCTGGGGCTCAGGGGCTCGCCCTTGGGGAAGCTGGGGAGTAAGGCTGGGGAAAGGCCTACTGCCCCAGCAGCTCCCTCACTAGGATGCCTCCCCCACTGAAGATAATTTGGGTTATAAATAGGTAGGACTAAAATAAAATATTTTATTTATCCCATTTATTGTGTCTGGTCTCCTTCTTTCCCTGAGTTGGTTGGCAAATGCATTCATAAGTTTGTTAGGTAGCCTACCTCATCCTTAGGCCTTGAAGATGAGCACAAATTTGAAAATTATTATTCCAGAAGCACTTTAATATTTATGTACTGTATTACCAAAGTTAAGAATGCTACATCCACTCTATTTCTGATTAAATTAACTTTTAAACAAATTATAGTAAAATTTCACAACAGCAATGAGTGGATTGCTGCAACTTTTCATCATGCTTCATGGCCAGCTAAAAAATGGAGGGGACACACTTAACTCAAGGGAACAAGTGACACTACTTTCCTACTGTGGATCTCTTCTAAATCCTCCAGGAGCTAACACTCTAGTTTTTCATTGTTACCCAGCCTCTATTAGACAGTTCTCTTCAAAACTGCAAAACCCTCCAAGATTTCTTAGATAAAGTCAGACCCCTGTATCTGTGGAACCAATATCCATGGTTTTAGTTCTCCATGGACACATACCATAGAGTTGCACTGGAAAATGTCTAGAGAGCCATCCTTTCTAGGCATCTTCTAGGTCCTCCAATGCAACTCTTGGTATGTTTTTACTGGAAGTCCTTTATTTTAATAGGGTTCACTGTTATCTGCAGTTTCTGGTATCCACAGTAAGTCTGGGAACCAAACCGCCACAGATATAGGGGTCTAACTGTATTGCTATTTTAAGCCACAGCATAAAGTTGCTTTAAGAGAGAGAGAGAGAGAGAGAGAAAAGAAATGGGTGAGTTTGGAGTTTGGCAAGCCATACCAAAACATTTTTACCATCCTAAATTACACTTGCCAACATCTAGTAAACACATATTTTTATATTTAGATACAATAACTTGAAATATCTTCAATGTTATATTTAGATCCCAAATATTATAATTTTCAGCAAACAGATATTTTGGTTCTCTATATTTTAATCATGGATTAAATAATGGTATTTCATTAAAGTGTAATTTTCTCTCTCTTGGACTTCTATAGTTTACTCTATGATTATGAATAAGTGTTATGATATAGAAGTAACCCATTCTAGAAGAATTAATGTTTGCATTTATCTACATCTTATTATTAATTACAGTATAGGCTAAACCTAACAACTTTGCACCAGCACGTTTTAAGGGTGGAAGCTATCATTCCAGTCTTCTGATACATTTGAGGTCAGCACTGGTTGTTGAGGAAGGAGGACACAGTCTAAAAAGGCCTGCTTGCAAGTGCTTAAGGGCAATTCTCTAATAGCTCAGATTAAGCCAATTGTATATTGTAAAGGAGGTGTGGCTGTGGAAGGTGCTTGCTTTGATTTATCAGTGTAAAGCAGATTTTAATGAGCTTGCAAAGGAACTCTGTATTGCTTTGATTGATCAAGCTGGGAGTTGGCATAAAGTTGGTTAGTATCCTCCAGTTTTATGTTCATCAGTATTTATAGAATCATAGAATTGTAGAGTTGGAAGAGACCACAAGGACCATCCGGTCCAACTCCCTTCCACACAGGAAATCACGATCAAAGCATCCCTGACAGATGGCTATCCAGCCTCTGTTTAAAGACCTCCAAGGAAGGAGACCCCACCACGCTCCGAGGGAGTGTGTTCCACTGCCGAACAGCTCTTACTGTCAAAAAGTTCCTCCTAATTTTGGAATCTCTGTTCCCGGAGCTTGCATCCAGTGCTCCGTGTTCTAGTCTTTGGAGCCACAGAAAACAGAGGCATAGTATAGGCATAGTGGGCATTAAATAGCTAGCTATATTAAACAGGCAGTATTGGAAGGCATGCTGCTTAACCTTTAGCTACTGGCACTTAGTTGCTGCACTATGTCCACCCCTGGTTTTAGTAAACAATATCCCATGCAAAGCTGTGTTCCTTAGGCATGCTATTCTGTACCAGGCTGTTACTTGGACAGCATCTGGAAAACAACAACCCAGGAATATAAACCGTAAGATAAGCTCCACTTGACAACATTTCCTCACTAGAATGTTGAGGGGAGATTAAAACTTGTTTGCGCACAGTGTACTTTGTCCATTTTAAAAATCTAAACATTTGTGTGGATACGTTCCTCTTAAAAGTCCATGAATCATTGTAACATAGGACGGAATGCAAACATCTTTATTACCTGAAAATTTACTAATTAACTAAAAACACTTGATAGTAGTTGCCTTATAGTTATGCTGATTCCCACTATTTCAAGCACCAGGTTATCACTGTTACTAATATATGAACCTCTGATGACAAGAGGTAAATAATCAGTCTTAAATCTGAAGGAAACAAGAGTAAAATTAAAATAATAGAAATAAAAAGGCAGGACCACCGATGCCTGCACAAAGGAAACTAGTACATCAGGAGAAAGTTAGGTTAGAAACCTTTTCCCTCGTGAACTCAGCATCAATGGGTGAGTGGATAGACTGACAGCATTCATTGTACTTACCTCAATTTGCCACCACCAAGCTTTTTTTAAAAAATCAATGTCTAAAGTGCACTAAAAAGCCAAAAACAAACAAACAAACCCCAAAACAAAACAAAACACCCCATCCCATTTTATCACCTTAGCAATCACTTGCTAAGACAAAAATCCAACATGGCAACAGTGGGCACTTGCCCTGTTAGCAAGCTCTGCCCCCACGCTCACCTGGCCAATCAGCTTTGCATTTCCTTTCCTATGGGAAAGTGATTCATATCAAATTGATTGTCCCAACAAACAGGAATGTGCACCTCCTTGCTGTTTTTAAAATACTATGGGGAAAGACGCAAAGACTTTTCCTGCGATTTTTTTGCCATTTTGGGCCCCCCTCCTTGCGAATACAGTGGATTGATGCAGGATCCCAGTTAGACAGGTAGGATTCCCAGTGAATTCCATGAGAGTTATTTTGACTGTTTAGACAGCCCCAAGACTACTAATGGCCACCAGATATATATTCCCTCTGGGATCAGATGCTGTATGTCTCTGACTACCAGTTGCTGGAAGCATGACCAGGAGGATACAACTGTTCTCATTTTGTGCTTGTGAATTTTCAATATGCATCTGTTTCTCTGCTATGTGAACAAAATGCTAGACTAGGTAGGGCTTAAAATAAAACGACCATGGCTATTCTTATGGTCATACATAAGCATCTTACTGGTAAGATAGTGTGACCATATCATGAAATGTGAATACAAAAATGTCTATCCAACCTGGACGTGGATATAGTCTTGTACCAAAAATATTAGGACACTTCTGCATACCCTAAAAGAACCATATACAGCCTGATCTTGGAAACTAAGCAGGGTCAGCCCTGGTTAGTACATGGAGGGGAGACTGCCAATGAATACCAGGTGATGTAGGCTGTATTTCAGAGGAAGGAACTGGCAAAACCACCACTGAGTATTCCTTGCTTCAGAAAATCCTATGAAATTCCTGAGATCACCATAAGTCAGCAGACAACTTGAAGGCACATACACATGCAGGAAGCAAGAAGGTTCCTCACAGTGCAATCCCACATGTAAGAATGCCCTATTGAGTTTAATAGTATTTATGCCTAGGTAGATCTGAATAGCCTTCATCATTCTTCCTGCCCCGCAACTCGCAAGCCCAACTCCAGCAGACACAATATATTGGATATGGAACACACACAGTGTTTTTGCCTGTGTGTGTGTTTGTGTTGAGATATGCTGCTGAAATATTTACAAAGAGAATTTGAAACTGAAGAGCTTGCATCTTCTGTGAAAAACCAATGGGCATATGATCTCATTCAGAGTCAGCATGGATCACTTACAACTTGCAAGAATGACCTCAGAGCAGCAGATCCACTTCCCCATGCATCAAGCAGGAAACAAATCTGTTTCCCTCTGCTTGTGGATTTATTATTAAGCAAGTAGGGATTATTCACGGTCTGCATGATGCCAGAAGAAGACCCTACAGCTGTTGCAAGCAACAGACTTGTTGTTGCTGACATTCATGGGTCTTTCCTCTTTGCACAAAAGTCAGATTAGCCCAATTAGTTGTGGTTCTTTTGTGTGGTAGCAAAACGAAAAACTTGTTATCACAGTCCTATGTCCTGATAACAAAAGACCCTCAGACTACAAAAAAGGCACACATACAAAGGCAGGGAACTGGCAAATCTACAAGGGAAAGTAGCATTAAAGTGAAAGTACTGTCCATGTTGTATCTGTAAGAGAAAGCTGAAAAAGCTTTAGGAATATTTATGTGGAGCTGCATATAACACAACAAGCTACGGTAATTTCCTGTATTTCCCCCTTTGCCATGAGCCACATATACCTGGAAGGTTCTAATTAACCACTGGCTCCCATTTCATCTGAGCCAAAAAACTATGGCCACCTGCTTCAGAATAAGCTGTAAAATTAAACCAACTCCAAGCCACAAGTTGTTACCCAAGGTTGATCCAAATAACAGTTTCTCAGTTTTTATTAAATTGACAACTATGTTTAATGACAGACTCCCTCTTTTGCTCATATTTCAAATAGAAAATAAATGATCTGCTAGCACAGATAAGGATGGGAGAGACTTGGCTGAACGAGACTACGTGCGAAAGGGATCTAGGAGTCCTAGTAGACCACAAGTTGAACATGAGTCAACAGTGTGATGCGGCAGCTAAAAAGGCCAATGGATTTTGGGCTGTATCAATAGAAGTATAGTATCTAGATCAAGGGAAGTAGTAGTGCTGCTCTATTCTGCCTTGGTCAGACCTCACCTAGAAGGTGAGGGCACCACAATTCAAAAAGGATATTGAATTGTGGGCACCACAATTCTGGGCACCACAATTCAAAAAGGATATTGACAAATTGGAGCATGTCCAGAGAAGGGCAACTAAAATGGTGAAAGGTCTGGAAACGATGCCTTATGAGGAGAGACTTAGGGAGCTGGGTATGTTTAGCGTGGAAAAAAGACGGTTAAGAGGCGATATGATAGCCCTGTTTAAGTATTTGAAGGGGTGTCATGCTGAGGATGGAGCAGGCTTGTTTTCTGCTGCTCCAGAGACTGGAACACAGAGCAATGGATGCAAGCTCTAGGAACAGAGATTCCACCTCAACATTAGGAGGAACTTTTTGACAGTAAGAGCTGTTCGGCAGTGGAACACACTCCCTCGGAGCGTGGTGGGGTCTCCTTCCTTGGAGGTCTTTAAACAGAGGCTGGATGGCCATCTGTCGGGGATCCTTTGATCAAGATTTCCTGCATGGCAGGGAGTTGGACTGGATGGCCCTCGTGGTCTCTTCCAACTCTACAATTCTATGATTCTATGATTCTATATCTCAGCATATTAATCCAATATATATGTTTGAAGATAGTCAGTATCTCTGTTTTATGAATGCTTCATGTGATGGCCACATAACAAGGTCACATTATAAGGATTTCCTGATTCGATCAATCAAAAAGCTGGAATTTCTGACTAGAACAAATTTCTACTGACTGACTGAAACCAATAGTGGCAGAAATAGTAGTTACAACAACTTTCTATATGTGGCATTTTATCAAGGTTGGGAAATGATGCAGCTCTCCTGATGATGGTAGTCTTCAAGTCACAGCAGTATTAGCTAATGATGAGGTATGCTGGGAATTACAGTCCAACCACATCTGGAGGACTGCACGATTCCCATTCCTGCTCTAAGTTCTCAGGAAAATCAGTAGTTCTTACTCATATTAGCTTTAATGGTATTGTTACTCAAGCTCTATGTCTCCTAAGCAAAACTATATCAGCAAATCCCAAACTGTTATAAGTTGCACTCCTATGAAAGTTACTTCAGGAGCATAATCCCATCAATGGGCCAGAGAGGAGTAATATCATCCCAAAAGCATGAATGAGAACAGTATAGAGACTGAAGCAAATATAACTGCTGTCTTTACAGTTATATGTAATGTAGAGATTTGCTGCTAAAACCACAATGACAAAAGTGAAGAAGAACATGATCTCCTGAAACCAAGGTTGTGAAACTGGAGGTGTCACTAGCTATCACAACTAGTAGCTACAGATCATCTTACATGAATTTGTCTAATTCTCTTTTAAGAGAATTTAAGAGAAGAGAAGGAGAGTGAAGCTTTTTTTAAGTAGGGCCTCACTACAGCTTCTTTGTGGTCTCTTCCAACTCTACAATTCTATGATTCTATAGGGTGGAATTTGAGAAGAGAAGACTTGGCCAAGAAGCACAGAAGGCCTCAGCTGAATTCCAGTTCTTTTTGGAGCAAGGTATTCACTTGAAGGTCTTCCAGGTGCTGCCCAAATATGATAGTATCTTGTTTCCCATGGAGAAATTGTTTTTTCTGATACTGACAGTAAAACATTATGTAAATATGTATTTTAAAAACTCCTATTTACTTAGAAGGGCAAATTTCTGGCTTGTTTAACAGATCTAGATTGCAATAGAAGACAATCAAAGCAGAGTCATAGAATCATAGAGTTGAAAGAGACCACAAGGGCCATCCAGTCCAACCCCCTGCCATGCAGGAATACACAATCAAATCATTCCCGACAGTCCTGCCCAACTACTACTACTACTACTACTACTATCATCATCATCTTTATTTATATCCTGCTTTCCCCCGATTTAAGACTCATCTCATCTCTTTTTCTCATCAGGTCATTAGTTTAGTAGATGGTGGGAATGCTGTGGGTGTCATTTATCTGGATTTTAGCAAAGCATTTGATAAGGTCTCCCATAATATTTTGATTACCAAACTGATTCAATGTGGAATAGATGAGAACATTGTCAGATGGATCCATAATTGGTTGGAAAACCATGCTCAAAGGGTCATCATCAAAGGCTGCACTTAAAGCTGGAAGGAGATCTTGAATGGAGTGCCCTGAAGTTGGAGTTCCATTACTCTTGGAGTGCTATTATTCTTCACCATTTTTATCAGTGAGTTAGATGACAAGGTGGAGGGGATCCTTTTCAAGTTTGCAGATGACACAAAACTTGGAGGGATGGCTAACACATTGGAACAGAATTCAAAAGGACCTAACTTTGATAAACTAGAAAATTGGTCAAAAATTAATAAAATGAAATCCAATAGAAACAAATGCAGAATTCTGTTTTTAGGCGACAAAAACCCAATACACAGATGTGGGATGGGGGATACATGACTCAGCAGTACAATATGTGAAAAGGACCTTGAGATTATTGTTGATCATAAGTTGAACATGAATCAGCAGTGTGATGCAGCAGCAAAGAAGGCAAATGCTATTTTAGCCTGTATTAAGAGAACCATAGATTCCATGTTGAGGGAAGTAACAGTGCCACAATATTCTGTGTTGGTCAGGCCTCAATTGAATTACTGCAGTCATTTGTGGGTGCCTCATTTTAAGAACGATATAGGCAAGGATATAGAGCAGGTTCAGAGAAGGTCAATGAGGATGATAAGTGGTATGGAAAAACAAAACATATGAGGAAAAGTTGAAGGAACTGGGCATGTTCAGCTTGGTGAAGAGAAGACTGAGGGGTGATGTGATTGCATTCCTTAAATACCTCAAGAGCTATCACAGAGAAGAGGGAGAAGACCTGTTCTCTGCTGCCCCAGAGGGTAGGACCAGGTCTAATGGTTTGAAGCTACATGAGATATTTCAATTGAACATTAGAAGGAACTTCTTGACAGTAAGAGTGGTTTGGTAGTGGAATGGAGTCTCCTTCTCTGGAAATCTTCAAACAGAGGCTGAACAACTACCTGCAATTGATGCTTTAGTTGGAGATCCTGCATTGAGCAGGGGTTGGACTCGATGGCCCATAAATCCTCTTTCAACTCTCTGATTCTAGGACCCTTAGTCAGAATATATAATAAGTTTGGGGAACAATCAGTGAATTAGGTAAGCACATAATGGCCACCAGAGAGGGTAAGGTAGAGCTCTTCTGCCTGATGTCCCCTTTTCCACCTGCTTGATCCGGGGGTGGGGGTGGTATGCTGACCAAAAAAGCTTTTCAATTCCTGATGAAAACTGTGGTGGTGGTGGTGGTATGCCTTCAAGTAGTTTCTGACCTATGGTGACCCTAAACCAAACCTATCACAAGGTTTCCTGAGGGCTGAGAGTGTGACTTGCCCAAGGTCACCCAGTGGGTAGGGGTTCAGATCCTGGTCCCCAGAGTCATAGTCCAACACTCAAACAACTATGCCACACTGGCTCCTTTGCAAACCGTTACAGTATTTCCTACAGTATTTCCTACAGAGCTCCTGAAATCTGACTCACATCACCTGAATTCTTTTAAAAATGAATGCTTCTCAGCCATCTCATTTCTTACTACTCAACATCATAAAGTCAGAGCAATTAACATATTATTGTACAGTGTTTTAGCTCATTGCCCTCAAAACATAAAGAGCATGATCAAGCCCTAGTAAAATACTTTTTACAGGTGTTGATTTTGGTGGGAAAACTGAGCATGTGCTTAAATCCCTCTCCCACTCTAATCAATGAGATTGATTTACTTTGGCTGGGCCAGGCTCTTCGTTTATCCACCTAATTCATTGTTTGTTCTCCAAACACATTGGTATCTTCTGACTAGCCTAATTGCATTGATTGTTTTCTACACAAGTAATCAAAATCTGTTCCTCTTAACTCAGCCAGAAGTTTATTCCACAGACTAAACAGACTTTTTAAAAACATATATCTGTGTCATATTTCATTCTCATTTTTTAAGACACATAATAACCTTTTTAAAATAGTAACAATTATTCCTGAGACACATTATCAGGAAACATTGAAAAGCAAATGTAATTAACAAAATGTTTTACAAAAGCTGTCATGTTAATTGCAAAACAACCATGTGAAGTGGGCTGTTCTTCTTCCCATTTTACATAGGAGCTGAGGTTGTGGGAGACAAATTTTCCCAAAGTCACTTAAAGAGCTTGACTACATGGGGTGTAAAAATCCAATTGAAAACCAGATTTCTTTGGCCCAGAGCTGTGCTAGAGCTGCCTCGCATGATTTTCTGGTCTGGATTTAAGTGCCACACCTACCTGGCCAAACAATCCAAATCTCACCACCGGATTTTACCCCCTGCTCTAGGTCCACTGCTGCTGCCTAGCCAGGCACCTCTTCCCAAAGAGCTTCACACATACTCTTTAACAAGGCAGATGCCTGGCATATGGCCGATTGTTCTGATGGTCAGAGAGAGTGACTCCACCCTCAGCGACTTCAGAATGAGCGGCTGTATGCTGGGAAAGCAGACCCCCCCCCCAGCATACAGCTGATCGTTCTGAGGATTAGAGCAAGCGACTTTGCCCAGCGCAGGACAACAGGCGCTGCCATTTCCACCCTCCTGAGTGCTGACTCTGCCTTCCTGGTGAATAAAGAACAAGTGACTGTGCACTAGGGAGGCAGAGCAAGCAGTGGTAGTGTGGAGAAGGAGGGGGGAAATGGTGGTGCCTGTCAGGCAACACTTGTCCTGCCTCCCCACCCCCATATCCAGTGCAGATCCTTTGTCCATACTACAGTTTTCTCCAGAGTTTCTAGCAAACACCAGAGAAAACTGTGAGTCTCCCAAAACTGTATTTTAGGTGGCATATCCCAAGTCTGGTTTGGATAGGGCTTTAAGTTGTGTGGCACTGTTGCACCAGATTCGGCGATAACACTGCACATCATGTGGCATTATCGGGATAGATTTGAGTGGATTTGGATTTTATTGCTAGTGTATATAAGATCAAAGAGTGCAAAATATGGAGCTGAGATTGGAATCCAATTCACACTACACAATTGCAGTGCTATTATTCCACTTTAACTGACATGACAATATCCTAGTGAATCCTGGGTGTGATGTTGGCCTCACCAGGCTGGACCCGCAGTTCCTAACCCTGGCTTCCTATCACTCTCACCTTGTCCTATGGCTTCCCTTTCCAATCCCTTTTTGGATTTCGGTCCAAGGCCTCTAAGTGACCTTAATGTAGACCAGTCTGTTTCAAAATGTTTCTGTGATGGTAAGCATGACCACCCCTTGTTCCAGAATGAATAAAGCCAGTCTGAGTTAGAGTTAACAACTTAACAAACAAGTTAATATTGTTTATTATATCCAGTAGAATTGTAAAAGCTTTAACAAGTTCCAGGACTTGTTTGCAGCTATACAGTTGTCCCTCCATATCCATGGATTTGGTATTCATGGATTTAAGTATTCACGGGTTGAAAAAATTCTTTAAAAAATAATCCAAAACGCAAACCTTGATTTTGCCATCTTATATAAGGGATACCATTTTGCTATGCCACTGCATATAATGGGACTTGAGTATTAACAGATGTTGGTATCCATGGGGGGTTCTGGAACCAAACCCTATTGAATATGAAGGGACAACTGTACAATAATATTCTATCTAAGTTGTGTCAGACCTTGTCCTTCAGTCACTTCAGACACCCAGTACACCTTCACTCCCCACTGGCTTTCACAACTGACTCATCCAACTGACTCTCCCAACTGAAAACTCTCAACTGTCTCTCTTTTTTAAAAACAACAACAACAACACCAACAACACTTCTCATTCAGAGAGGCCCCTCCCTCCCATCATAGTGTTCTGTGCTGGGATTGGCTGCCTTCTGTTATTCCAAGCATTGCTTCACATCTATTCATCCAAACACAACTCAGGCAACATAGTTGCAAGTCATCATTGGCGCCCCTCCCGTAACAATTTCACACTGGGGTTTATAGTTTGGGGAGGCACTACAGAGCACAGGCTGAGAATTCTAACTGCCGCCTTGTTGTTGTGTGCTTTCAAATTGTTTCAGACCTATGGCAAGCCTATCATGGGTTTTTCTGAGGTTGAGAGTATGTAACTTGCTCAAAGTCACCCAGTGAGTTTTCATGGCTGAGTGGGAATTTGATCTCTGGTCTCAAACCACTATACCATGTTGGCTCAATTACAAATCCCAGGATTTCACAGGACATCGCCATGGCAGTTAAAGTGGAATATGGTGGTATAATTGTGTAATGTGAATGGACCCCACTGCCAGAGTGGCCCCTGTGCATTTATAGCTGTATAGAAGAGGGAATTTCAGCAGGTGGTCCTTGTTACCTGGCTGTGTGACAAGCAATACCTGCTGGAACGCCCTATTCTTTAATGACATAGTCATTAAAGATACAAGAGCTGTCTTCAGTTTCCAATCTGGCAACCTAGCCCCAATCTCTTTAGTCCTTGTACAATGCCTTTGGAGCTGCAATCCCTGGCCTACCCCTTTCATGATAATTTCTTTAGCCTAAAATGTTCCCCAAAACCATCTAGGAGACACTGGAATCACTTTCACCACATTCCCCCCCCCCTATCCCCCAGCTATTATATATAGGCTGAGGAGAAGCCTTTTTTAAAAAAATAGAAAGTTATCCAGAGATCAATTTCTGATTTTCTTCTTGTTCCCTCCCCCCCCCAAAAGAAAATTTCCAGGGCCTAAAACAGCCAGAGTTCTAGGGCGCAGAAAACATGGGGCACATATACACTAAGGGAAAAAATCCAAAGTACCTCATAGTATTGGCACCTCGCAGCAGCAGCGACATGTCTAAATGGTTTTTCTGGCCTCATAAGCCCCCAAAAGCCTTGCATTCCTGATGGCAGCCGTGAGTGATTTACTTGTGTTAATTCTTCACTGCCACTGTTTTTTTTTTAAGTCATCCCAAGGTGCACTGGTGCGATAGAGTGATTTTCCAATGTTATAGGAAAGCGAAACAGAAAACATTGATCCTTTTTATTACCTTAGCAAGCAATCGCTAAGGCGAAAATCCAACATGGCGGCAGTGGGTGCTTGATCTGCTAGCAAGCCCTGCCCACACTCTTGCCCAGCCAATCAGCTTTGTGCTTCCCTTCAATTTTTTGTTGTTGTTAGATAGTCTAAATGAGCAGGAATGCACACACCCCTTGTGGTTTTTAAAAAAGTACAGGAAATCTGCAAAGGGTTTTTACCCTGTTGTTTTTGTCATTTTGGGCCCCCCTCCTTCTGAATAATGTGGATTGGCACTGGATCCCATTTAGACAGGTAGGATTCCCAGTGAATTCCATGAGGGGTATTTTCACTGTTTAGACAGGCCCATGGTGATATTATCCCCACACCTTCAGGAAGAATCTATGAGCAAAAAGGATATTTTTAAGTGGAGTACTGGGCCTCCCCAAAATGGCTTTCAGGTTTACATGCAGCCTGTAGGCTACATTTTCCCCACCACTGTTTTAAGGCCACTTTCAGATATGGGGAGACCATATTGCTCCTGTGTAGAAACGTTGATGCCCCCACCCACCCACCAATGTTACTCTTCACATCTGAGAGTGCTTTTTTTAACTTATTTTTTTTAAATGCCATGCACAGAAAAAAATAGAAATTGCTACAAGCCTACTTAACACTATCTCTATTTATTTATTTTTTCATTCACATGCCACCTTTCTCCCAAAATGGGACACAAGGTGGCTTCCAGAAATAGTGAATTAAAAACAATTAGAATAAAATTGTAAACAGTTAAAATGACAGATGAAACATTTAAAAATCATTTTAACAATGATTTAAGCATTTTGTGGATGAAAAAGCTCATGTAGATGAAGGGGGGCAAAAGTGTAATAAGTGATTAATGTTATTGGGGGTGAGGGAGTGAAGAAGAGAAAATGGGAAAATGTCTGACCTTGAGCAATGCTGGGGCTTTGGCTTTGCCCATCACCTGCATATAGCAGATTATCCTCAAGGGAATACAGACCTCAAATGAAAAAGATCTGTTTGTATATCTCTGCTCTACAACCTGCCAGTGATTCCAAGTGATGTCTTCTGTCTGGGTTTTCCTTTTTAATGGCAAAAAGAAAAAAGGCATGCTTGCAGTGTAA
The DNA here is from genome assembly GCA_030847615.1 of Gambelia wislizenii. Classification (NCBI taxonomy): domain Eukaryota; kingdom Metazoa; phylum Chordata; class Lepidosauria; order Squamata; family Crotaphytidae; genus Gambelia; species Gambelia wislizenii. The sequence goes on from JAUMIR010000002.1 coordinate 65,238,056, forward strand.
CAAACAGTGCAAACAGATACTTTGCCAATGTATGGCTCTGTTTTGAGATCTGAGCAGTTGTTTTCGTTGAACAGGTTCCCAATCCTTCCCCCCGCCCCACACTTAACATGTACAACTCCTTGTTACAGTCCTCTCAGTGAACTTATAATGGGAATGAACTATGCATATTTAGCATTTATACAGCATGTCTGACAGCATGCCTTACAAGTCACAGAAGGAGGAAAATACTATTCCCTGCATTTGATGTAGATGTTCCTGACTTTCAATTATGCTGCAGTAACTGTCTGCAGGATATATTTTTGTACAAACCATTTCCTCTTACAAACTGTGTTTATCACCAAAATAATGATATGATTCCCCCAACTCCCTTAAACTTGTCAGCCGTCAGGAATTCATTACGTGGTCTGTGTTATGCTATACCAGGCAGCAGTTATCTTTGCAGCCCATGGCCTATAATGGAAACCCAATGTGTCAGCTATTTAAAGAAAATAGAAGCCCTCCTGGCCACAATTTAATTAACTTCTAGGGAGTACATATGGTCATGTCTGGTCTCTGAAAAAACATTACAACAGAAAATGGAATTTGAGATCCTCTGCTAGAAAATAAACTTTCTAAAGGGGAAACCTTTGAATGCCTAATGGACCCAGGAGGGTGAAGTCTCTTCCTGTTTGCCCCAATTGTGCAAGTATAGCTGGATGATGGCAGGCCATAGTTCTCTCCCCCAGCCACTGGTTTACTATGGAAGTATGCCTTTGACACAGCTGGGCTGCTACTGTAGGGCCAGTGAAAAGGTGTTGAGAAAGGAGGTACCAGGTATCTCCTTGTGCAATGCCTGACAAAAGTACCTACATTAGTATAACACTGGCTATGCCAGTGTAAGTCATCAAGAGGATACTGGTTAGTACATGCTAACGCAAGCATACTCATAATGAACTCCTCCAATACTCCCTCAGCAAACAGAAATGGGCAAAACTTGGATAAACTATTTAAAAATAACAACAATTAAATCTAGAATTTCCTTGGCAGCATAGCCACCCACCATGCTGATTTGGGGGATTATGGAAGTTGTAGTCCAGAAATGGTAGTTTTTCTAAGCTCTGGAGATGAAGCAGTCTCCCTGGTTTACTGCAGATTAAAAAGGTAATGACCAGAGTTCTTTATTCAAACCTAAGAAGAATTTACCATCAGCCACTGCAGGGAGGGGGGCATATAGAAAAACTGTGCCTCTAGGCAGATTGATGGAAACAATAATCTCTACATTAGGGGTTTTCTCCAAGTCTGCACCACAAACAATTATGACAAAGCTCTTCCCATGCAGGGAATTTCTGTAGCAATGGGGTAAGATTTTGCCCCTTCTCCAATGTCCCCTCGCCTCCAGTCTAGCCTTGGAAATCTGCTTCTGTGCAAAATGATGGAGACAAACAGACTAAAGAGAAATGTTTGAGAGGCCAAAGTGACTGCTGTGATGGTGTAGCCATTGCCAGAGGATATGGATATTTGACACCCAGCAGCAGCTTTCCTAGGTTTAACCCCAAAGAGTTCAGGAACACTGTCTCTTGCTTCTTTGTTAGAATAATAGAGTCATAGCCCTGGAAGGGGCTTTATGGGCTATCACATCCAACCCCCCCCCCCACTCAATGCAGAATCTCCAGCTAAAGCTTCACCATCAGGTAGCTATCCAGACTCTTTTTGAAGACATACAGAGAAGGAGTCCTTGCCACCTCCCTAGGCAATAGTTCTCTCCCCCAGTCCCCACTGATGAGCTGCTCTCACTGTCAAGAACCCAGAGAAAAATTCAGGGGCATTGAAGAGTTCTCATCAAATAAGCAGTACTCAGCCTCCAAACTACCTTTCCAGATCTCATACCTACTAAGAAATTTATGATGAGTTTGCCATTTACAATGGCAGCCTCAATGTAATCTAAGTGAATGTACCAAGTACCTCCCAATGCCCTCTAGGGGCTGTGGGTACATTTTTGTTTCGTTTTTATCCCCCTGGGCCATTTTAGGTTCAGCAGAGGCCTTTTTTCAAAACAGAAAGTGAGGAGAAGTTCTTAACAGGGCTTTGTGGGGCTGTTAACCCTGGGAGGCTGCAAAACAGTGTGACAATGCCCCTCCCACAGCCTAGAAGGCATTTGGATTTTGTTTTGAAACTTGGGGGGAGGGGAGACTCCTGTCCTGTATGCAACCCGCAGCAGCCCACATTTTGCCCACCCCTGCTATAGAATTTAAAACTGCTTCTCTTCTTTGCTTGCCAACCAGAACCGACAACCAATAGGTGTGGACTCTCAGCTTTACTGCTACAGGTTTCTCCTGTATCCATGGATTCGGTATCCACAGTTTCACTTATCCATGTCCAAAAAATGTTCTCTCTAGGCATTTCTAGGTCCTCCCATGTGATTCTATGGTCAAATCTGGCATTCGTCTAATTGAAAATACTGTAATAGGTTTCCCTATTATCCATGGTTTCAGGTATCCATGGGGCTGTGTGTGTCTTGGAATGCATCCCCCGTGGATATGGGGGTTGATCTGTACTTTGTAATGATAGCTGAAAACTGGAGTACTGTATATAGTCTAGTGAAGAATTTGGAAACAACATCTCAAAAATGAGGTGAACTAAGAATATAAAAGAACAAGATGAGAGTTTGTGAGGATTGGTATGTGAAATATGCAAAAGGAAAATGGGGAGGGGAACTTTTGCTAACTTGGGTGTTCGTTGTCCTGTTGCTGCTTCCGCATTGTTTTTTTGTGTACTGAAGGGGGAAAGCTTTGGCTTCATTAAGAGATATTTTCCCCCTAAGGCTTCTTCCCCTGCTACTCTTTTGTAAGTTGCTTTTTGTTGTCCTTTGCCTTCAGGTTAACTGACTTAAGGCAACCCTCTCATCCTGGAGAGAAGTGACCAGCGGGGTGCCACAGGGTTCTGTCCTGGGCCCAGTGCTATTCAACATCTTTATCAATGACTTGGATGAGGAAATAGATGGTATGCTTATCAAGTTTGCAGATGACACAAAATTAGGAGGGGCAGCTGATACCCCAGAGAACAGGATCAGAATCCAAAATGACCTCAACAGATTAGAAAGCTGGGCCAAAACTAACAAAATGAATTTCAACAGGGAGAAATGTAGGATACTACACTTGGGAACTAAAAATGAAATGCACAGATATAGGATGGGTGACACGTGGCTTGAGGGCAGTACATGCGAAAAGGATCTAGGAGTCTTGGTGGGCCACAAACTGAACATGAGTCAGCAGTGTGATGCAGCAGCTAAAAAAGCTAATGCGATTCTAGGCTGCATTAATAGGAGTATAGTGTCTAGATCAAGGGAAGTAATAGTGCCAATCTATTCTGCTTTGGTCATACCTCACCTGGAATACTGTGTCCAGTTCTGGGCACCACAATTCAGGAAGGATATGGACAAGCTGGAATATGTCCAGAGGAGGGTGACCAGGATGGTGGGAGGTCTGGAAGCCATGCCCTATGAGGAGCAGCTTAGGGAACTGGGCATGTTTAATCTGGAGAAGAGAAGGTTGAGAGGTGACATGATAGCCATGGTTAAATATTTGAAAGGATGTCATACTGAGGATGGGGCAAGCTTGTCTTCTGTTGCTCCAGAGATTAGGACACGGAGCAATGAGTTCAAACTACAGGAAAAGAGATTCCACCTAAACATTAGGAAGAACTTCCTGACAGTAAGAACTGTTCAGAAGTGGAATACACTGCCTCGTGATGTGGAGGAGTCTTCTTCTTTGGAGGTTTTTAAACAGAGGTTGGATAGCCATCTGTTGGGAATGATTTGATTGTGTGTTCCTGCATGGCAGGGGGTTGGACTGGATGGCCCTTGAGGTCTCTTCCAAGTCTATGATTCTATGATTCTCATCTGGTTTTCTTGCTAAGATTCATTCAGAGGATTTTTGCCAGTGCCTTCCTCTGAAGCTGAGAGAGTGTGACTTGCCTAAGGTCAACCAATGGGTCTCCATGGCCGAGTGAGGATTTGAACCCTGGGTCTCTTGGAGACCTAGTCCAACAATCAAATCCCTACAGTATTCTGACTCCTTTAGCAGTTTTGTATTTTGTACTACACTCATTTTTTTCCTTTCCTTGACTGGGACCACAGGCCCACAGTTACACCTTTGTTATTGTTGTGTGCCTTCAAGTCATTACCTACTTATGGCAACCTAAGGCAAACCTATCATGGGGTTTTCTTGGCAGGATTTATTCAGAGGGGTTTTGCCTTTGCCTTCATCTGAGGTTGAGAGAATGTGACTTGCCCAAGGTCACCCAGTGGGTTTCGAACCCTGGTCTCCAAAGTTTTAGTCAAATGCTGAAAGCAGTACACCACACTGGCTCTCACATCCTACTTTCTTCCCAAACCTTGGAGCGTAAGTGCAGCCCTTGCATGTATATCTGCACATTCGGCCCTATGTGTCCCACGTACACAACAGGGAATAGAAAAAGTGGAGAGACCACCAGCCCAGTTGGCTCTTCTGTTTGTTTACATACACACATTTGTGAGACACAAGTTACTCAGGTTGTAAGAACTTTTGCGGAAGGATTCAACCATTTAGCAGACGAATTGTAACTTTGTTTTGGCAAAAGAACAGACACAAAACTGCATCCCTTATGTGCTCTTTTTATGGGAACATAAAGGTCATTGCTCAGGAGGACAGCATCTGCTTTGAAATTCTCAAATTTGGTTGTCAGCTAAAAAGGGTCAGTGGCAATTAGCAGAGATGGGAAAGGCTCCTTACCTGAGATCTTGGAGAAGCTGTGCCAATTAGAATGCCCAGTGGGAAGCCTCTGTTTAGAAAAGGGATGGGAATTATGTAGCCTGGAGGGTAGGTGAAGCTTTTCTGCAGCCCTCACTCCCCCCCACCCTCCAACAGCATGCCATTCCCTAAATTGGCAACATTAAAATAGAGACTCCATCCTCCAGAGCAGTGCTTCTCAGGCTATCTGATGTGAGAGACTGGAAAGTGCCACAATTTGTGCACATTGGCTATAGTTCTTTCTTTCTTTCTTTCTTTCTTTCTTTCTTTCTTTCTTTCTTTCTTTCCTGGAAACCAACTGCAGATCAGTGACTGATGGCTTGAGGACTGGCAACTGGTCCATAGACCATCACTTTGAATAGCACTGCTCTAAGAGAATTGAGCTTTGTAGAGAAGACTCTGGATGAGGTGTTTTATTCTGAAGTTCAAAGTTGCTATCCCAAAGTGCTGAATTCTATCCCCAGAATAGATTCAGCACTTTTGAAACCTTATTTAAAGTTCAGACTAAAAGCAAGAACAGATTCACTGACTCACAGCACTGGAGTCACCAACCTCCACTGGTCAAAGGGTAGAGATGGCAGGGGCTTGTTCCTCATACATTTTTAAATCAATGCCATGGAGGAGAAACTTCTGAAAAAGCCTACTAATAATTATTTTAAATAAATAATCCATGCAAAATCTTTCTCTGAACAGAATATATTTTTACTCTGTGTACCCTGAAGGCACCAGATCCCACCTGATCTTGGAAGCTAAGCAGGGTGCGGTCTGGTTAGTATTTGGATGGGAGTCTGTCAAAGAGTACCAGCTGCTGTAGGCTAGATTTCAGAGGAAGCAATGGCAGATCACCTCTAAGTTTTCCTTGCCTAAGAAAGCCTTATGAAAATATTGGGGTTGCCATAAGTTAACCAACAAACTGAAGGTACACAAACACACAGAGCACATTTCATTATGTAAAAGCATTAGATAAGACATGGGAACATAGGAAGCTGACTTATACTGAGTTAGATATTTGGCTTCATAGAATTATAGAATTGTAGAGCTAGAAGAGATCCCAAGGGTCATCTAGGTCATCAACTCCCTGGTGATGAGCTAAAGCATCTGTAACAGTAACATGTAACCTATGCTCAGTTTACAAACGTCCAATGAAGGGCAACCCACTCTCCAAGGCAGTCTGTTCTGCTGCTGAACACCTCTTATAATCATCAAGTTTTTCCAGATTCTTAGATGAAACTTCCTTTTACACATTTTGAATGCATTAGTTTGGATACTACCCTCACAAGCAGCAGAAAACAAGCTTGCGCCATGTTCCATGAGAGCCCTTTAAATATACGAAGATGGTTATTGTATCACCTCCTAGTCTTTTCTTCTCCAGATTAAATATATAAAACTACTTTGGTAATTCCTCATTGTGCTTAGGGGTTGTCCACACAGTGAAAATACCCCTCACAGAAGTTGTTCAAAACGAGCTGTCTTAATGGGATCCCACATTGTCTCATCATATGGTGAAGGAGGGGGGCCAAAAGAGGAAAAACTACGCGAGAAATGCCTTCACAGTTTTTCCCAACTTTTTAAAAAAGCTCTACTGATATGCACATTTTCACTCATTAAGACATGAATCGCTTCCCCATGCAGGATAAAGTGCAAACCTGATTGGCTGGATGCATGCAGGGGGCGGGGGTGGGTTTTAGGACAAGCACCTGCTGCTGCCATGTTGGATTTTCACCTTAGCAAGTGATTGCTAAAGCGATAAAATGGAGGTTTTTGCTTTCTCTCTCTCTTTTTTGGAAAGATGGAATATCGCTTGTATGCACTATAGAAATAGCTTTTTTTAAAAAAAGTTCAGATTTAAAAACACGAGTAATCCACTCGCAGTCTTCATCTCAGCTGTAAAGCCATTAAGACAGGTCGCAGCTGCTGCAACTTGCTATTACTGTGGAACAGTCTGGTTTTTTTCCCCTTCGTGTAGACAAGCTCTTAGTTTTCAAACCATTTACCATCTTGTTCACCCTTCTCTGGACACATCCTAGCTTGTCAATATCCTTCTTAAACAGTGGTGACCAGAACTGGACATAGCTTAATAGTGTTGACATTGACTGGCAATAGTTTTCTGGGGTTTCAGGAACTACCAGGAAAGGAACCTAGGAACTTCTGCAAACAAAGCATATGCTCTACTACTGAGGTACAGCAAAATGTTCTAATCTGGATTGTTGAGATTATCAGACGCAGCAAATGTGGCGTGATCACAACGCCAATGGAACAGAAAAGGACACCAATATCAGATGACATTGTCCTTTTGTGTTCCACTGGCATTATGCTAACATACTTTTTTATTGATGGCTGAAGCTGTCAATAGATTGCCCGGCCTGTTTTGGTCCTGGCATGCAAAACCTTGGGCCATTTAAATCTCATCACTGCAGCGAGAATGGCCAGCCTGGATGAGATCGGGACATCCAGGTAAATTTTGCTCTTTTTATTACCCTCCCTGGTTACTTGGACCTTCTAAAGTGTGTTTAGGTGCTTTTAAAAACTTTTAATGTGTTAATTTTGTTTGTTTTTTTTAATTTCCTGTGCGACAAAGTCCTGTGGGATTTCAAATAAGGAAGTGTACAGGGCCCCATTCATTTCCTCTTTATTGCCGGGGCTGCCTTTGCTGGAAGAGGAAGGTATGTGCGCTGAGGGGAGTCTTTTGCCAGTATAATTTTTTTTTTAATGCAAGCAAAAGAACGTTCTAAGGGGGATCGTCTGATAATCTCCTGTGTCTGGGTGTTGCTGGTTTTTAAAATCTCTCTTGCCAATAGTCAGTCAATACTGAGCATGTCCAACCTCCATTGATCTGTGTGGTCTTATTCTAATAAAAAATTCCTAATTCCCCCCCCCCCAAAAAAAATTCCACTGATCTGTTCTAGGTCTCTCTCTCCATAATATGTTCCCCTGGTCTACCGTATTTGTGGTGCTTCTTTAAATAGTGGATTCCTCCAAGACTCCTGAAACCTCTCTTGTGTGTCTTTCTGGTACTATACAGGTATAAGTATCTACACTGCTGAATGAATCTATTAATAGCTAACAAAAACATTAAGTGCCTGCTGGGATTTGTTCTCAGTTTTATTTTATTTGGTTACAAAAATATAAATTATTCCATAACCATGATCAGGCACAACTGTGTGTGTGCATGTGCCTTCAAGTCATTTGTCAACATATGGCAACCCCATGAATTTCATAGGGTTTTCTAAGGCATGGAATACTCAGAAATAGTTTTGGCAGTTCCTTCCTCTGAAATATAGCCTACAGCACCTGGAATATATTGGCAGTCTCCCATCCAAGTACTAATCAGGGCTGACTCTGCTTAGCTTCTAAGATAGATCTGGTGCCTTTGGGGTATTTAAGTCTCAGGCACAATTACCTGTGCAAAATTACCTGCGGGAGGTAAATCAGAGAAACAAATGTCTTTGCAATATGTGATGTATATCCCACCTCTCTCCTAAAACTGGGACTCAGACCTGTATGTCTATTACACCACACTAGACCTCAGCCTGAGTGTTGTTAAGTTAGGCAGTTATGTGTGAACTAAGCCACCTAGACAGTAGCTTTGGGTAGTGTAGCTTGCTTACTTGAAAGGGAAATTATGAACTGTAAGGTGTTTTTTTTTTTTAATATTTAGAAAAATCCTTGGTTCCAATGGTGTGCAATAAACATTAAAATGCAAAACTCATCATGTCAGCCTTGTACCTATGTTACCAAAGAGATTCCAAAGCCAGGTTCATGGGAAGATGGGTATCTCTGTGTCTGATCTGTTTCTATCTTTATCTATACCTGCCTCTGTATCTAATGTGATCTGCTATTCTATTTTACTAGCTGGACCCGGCGATTAAAAAAACTTCCCCCCAAATGCCCAGGAGACCTCATGACAACCCTTTGAGGTAGGCTGGTGGGTTTAACTCACCACCCGCTGCTGGTTCTGCCCCCCACTACTCATTCTGCCCCCTCGTTCTGCCCCTCCCCCACTCATTATGCCCCTTCCCCCACTCGTTCTGCCCCATCTCCATTCATTCTGCCCCTCCCCCATGCGTTCTGCCCCTGCTCCCCCACTGCCACTCATCCAATTTCACCCCCCTGCCGCCGCCAAACTGCCCCCACCCCCTGCACTCCAGAACACACACACCACAACCACTCCCATGTTACTTACTCTCCAGCCACCATGTTTGAGATCTATATGATCCCACCCCCAGTGTGCTGATTGGCTGACCAACAGACCTGTGATTGGTTGGACAGTTTCCTAAGCAGCCAATCAGCACACTGGAAATGGCAACATACCCAAGGGAATTATATATATATATATATATATATATATATATACAGATACTCATTCCAGTTATTATAAATTCAATCATAAAAGGCAGAACCATAAACCAAACAAACAAAACCATTAATAAATTTTTACTATTGCCTTTATGGATCATGACTGTACATTTTAAAGCATGATTACCTAGCAGTAAATACCACTGAACTCAAGTGGAACTTCCATCTGCCTGCTAGAGGTTTCAATTTGTAAAACAGACTGAGCTTATTCATATCATAAACACTAAAACAGAACATAAAACTGTAACCTTAATGATAAAGTGGGACAGGGGGTAAAAAAACCGCCCAGGAAAGCACCTTACACTGCAGTGTCTATGGTTCCCGGGATGGTGTTTCACAGGTCATTGGAAGGATGGGAACTCCCTTTCTGGGTAGTGGCTGTAAGCTCTGACCTTGGATTCATCCTGGTTTCCCTAACAGATCTTAACGCTGCTGTTGAATATCTGACTTTGGATCTCTGGCACTGGAGGGAAGGAGGAGTGACTGGATTGGGGAAGTGGCCTTCAGATTATTGTTGATCATAAATTGATCATGAGCCAGCCATGTGATGCTGCAGCAAAGAAGGCAAATGCTATTTTAGCCTGCATTAATAGAAACATAGTTTCCAAGTCAAGGGAAGTAATAGTCCTACTATATTCCATGTTGGCCAGGCCTCATCTGGACTACTGTGTTCAGTTCTGGGCACCCACTTTAAAGAAGGATATAGATACATTGGAGCAGGTTCAGACAAGGGCAACAAGGATGGTAAGAGGTATGGGAAGCAAAACATATGAGGAAAGTCAAAGGCTTTCATGGCTGGCATCCATAGATTTTCCTTGTTTTTTTTCCGGGCTGTGAAGCTGTGTTCTAGAAGAGTTTACTTCTGACGTTTCAGTTGCATCTGTGGCTGGCACCTTCATAGAATGGTTGGGTAGGAGTGTGTGTGGAGTTTATATGCTGTAAATCCCTGTTGGGGAGTATATGTAAATATCCACCCAGGGACAGGGAGATAATGGGCCATCAACCAACCATTAGCCAAACAGACACTAATCATCCTTACATATCTATACCCAGAAACTAACCATTCAAATACACAAATTTACATATACTCCCCTACAGGGGTTCACAGCATATAAAGTCCACACACACTCCTACCCAACCATTCTCTGAAGATGCTAGCCACAGATGCAGGTGAAACATCTTCCAGAACACGGCCTCACAGCCCAGAAAAAACCCAAGGAAAATCATATGAGGAAAGGTTGAAGAAGCTGAGCATGAGAAGTGACATGATTGCATTCATCAAATACCTCAACAGAGGGGAAGGGGTAGGCCTGTTCTCTGCTGTTCCAGAGGGTAGGACCAGTTCTAATGGTTTAAAGTTACAAGAGAGTAGATTTTGATTGAATATTAGAAGGAATGTGACAGTAAGAGGAGTTCTGCATTGGAACCAATTGCCTAAGAGGTGGTGGGGTCTTCCTCTCTGGCTATCTTCAAAAAGAGGCTGGACAACTACCTGCTGGGGATGCTTTAGCTGTAAGTCTTGCATTAAGACGGGGGTTGGGACTGGATGGCCCATGAGGCCCCTTCCAACTCTATCATTCTATGACTCTATAACTCAAGGCATCTCACTACAGAAGTACAGATAAAAACACAAAAAGTTACAATATCAAAATACAATTAAACAAATGATAATATTAAAACAGTATTTATAAGACACAGTTTGAATAAAAAAGCAATTATGTATCACTAAAAAGGAAGTGCAACACTTGGCCATTAAAAGCTCCTTTCTCAGGTGCCACTAAAATGCCAAAGGACCCCCTGACTAAAAAAGGGAAATCTCAGTGCTATGGCTTTTGGAAGGGATCTATTGCTAAAAGTTAGTCTGTGACTCCTTTATCTACATCTACATACCTTCTTTTAAAAACAAAACACACTTTAATGATCCACTATGAAAGCCAGGTGGTTTAAAACACATGGCAATCTTTCCTGATTCAGGCCATATATGTTCTATAAAAGTACCTCATCTGAGGATCTTCTCATCACAAAGTGCTTTAGCAAAAACCCCTTGGCATATTTAAAGCAGCTCTGTATCTTCCAAATGTGCTACTTTGATGCCAGATTTCTCTGTCTTGAACTTAGAACAAAGCTTTCAAGTAAGTTGACACTGTTAAGAGTAGTCTCAGTGCCAGAAGCAAACATTGCTTTCCCTTCTAAGTCACTGTTGCTGCCTTCCCTCAGGCTTTACTGTCTCATTAGCAACACATAATATTCTTGTTGATACAATAATTGCATGAGCTGATGTCTGGTTATAAGTGGGCTTTTCTTCTCCCTATCAGTGGCACTACTTTACAAAGGAAAAGCAAAAGTAAAAATATGTTTGTATCAGCAATCCTGTCCCGAAAAAAGTAACCGAACAGGAAGGTAACAAGTCCACAATCTTGTGCCTCCAGTTCTTCACAGTTTGGACACTAATTTAACACCATAGAGTTTCTTCCTTACTGTCTACAGAGTTTATCTAGATGAGTGTTTCCCAAACTCTGGTCTTCCAGGTATTTGGACTTTAGCTCCCCAAATCCCTGATTGGCCAAGGTGACTGAGGCTTCTGGGAGTTGAAGTCCAAAACACCTGGAGGACTAGAGTTTGGGAATCACTGATCTAGACCAGTGATTCTTAACCTTTGGTCCGCAGACCCTCAGGGGCCTGCAATGTTCTCACAGGGGAGCCGTAAAGGCAGTGGAGCGGCCATGTGACAGGAGCTAAGGCAAAGGCTGGCTGGTTTGGCCTGCGCATTGCTCTTTGATCCACTCCAGCCACAAATTTTTAGGAAGAAGCAGGAACAAAGTCTTCCCTCTCCAGTGCCTCTGAGGAAAGTTTTAATGGATGGTATAATGGTGGTGGTGTTGGTATTTTAAATCTTGAGTTAAGTCTTGGGGGTCCCTGGGAACAAAAGATAGGCAGGAGTCCCTGGTAAAGAAATGGTTAAGAGCCACTGATCTAGACTATGTGTAGTTTTCACAGTCTGATACCTCTTTAACAGTCATACATAATTCCAGAATTTGTCGATTAATCCTCAGTCCCTCTTCTCAGGTGCTGAATACTGTAATTTAGGGGAGCACACTAAGACTTTCTAACAAAGAATCCAAAGTACCTCACCAAACCACAAATCCCAGGATTCCACAGGATATAGCCATGAGACTTAAAGTGGTATTAAGCTGCTACAACTCTGTAGTCCAGTGACAATAGCCATTTGAATGCCTGCATATTATGTGCTTGTATACATAATAAAAGTATTAACCAATATGAATTGAGAAAAAAATTAAAATAAAAGTGTTCCTCTCAATTAATATGGAAGGGCATCCCCTAGTAGTAAAGTGCACCCTTGCCACTCTGAAGATTCATTCTCCAAAAACCCCACTTAAAAAGATCACATCTCATAGAAACTCTGGAGAGCTGCTACCAGAGTAAACAGAACTGGGCTGCATGGGCCAAGAGTCTCATTTAGTATACAGAAGCGAATTCTCCCCAAATTGGTGTGTGTGTAAAAAATACATTATCATCACATTCAGGTTTTTTTAAATGATTCTAGGTGGTTGCTGTGACGTTTAGCCTGCAATCCTAACCTAATTTTTACGGGTTTAAGTTCTGTTGAATTCATCAAGGCATATTTCTGAGGAGGTATACACAATTGGAGAAAGATGCCTCTGAAATGGTAAAGTGAGATGCGCTCCTCTCCCCGTCCCACCACACACACAAAACAAAACAAAACAAAACAAAACAACAACACCCTCTGTCAGTCAAAATCTTGGAGGAATTTGATTTATTGTCAACACCTGGTTTCAAATGTTCATTCTTTCTCTCTGAAGCTAGGACTTGGTATCAACTGAGTGTTATGACTGGCACTTCAAAAACAGATGCTTTGCCCACCTGCTCTTTTACCAACTGTCCCAACATTTTTGTCAGCCATTGAATCAATGCTAATATTATTTACTTGGCCATCTTGAAGCCTCCACTGGAGCAACAACGTAAACCACAGCAACAGTTAGGAGACTTCTAGAGTGTGTGTCAAGGGTGGGGGTGGGAAGCATTGTTTAAGCTGCAATGTGTATCAGATTAATTCAGTTCAATTAATTAAGCTTGTAGTCCTAAACACACTTACTAGGCAATAAGCCTCCTTCAATACAGCAGGACTTCCTTCCAAGTAAATATGTTCAAGGAATGTAGAATCTGCCTTATAATGAATCAGATCATTGGTTTGTCTAGCCTAGTACTGACTGGCACCGGCTGTCTGGAGTTTCAAGAAAGATTATTTCCTAGCCTACATGGAGATACCAGGGACTGAACCAGAGACCTTCTGCATATACAGTTGTGTGAAAAACAAAGCACACCTCTTGGAATTCTATGGTTTTACATATTAGGACATAATAACAATTGTCTGTTCCTTAGCAGGTCTTAAACTTAGGTAAATACAACCTCAGATGAACAACAATACAAGACATGTTACACCATGTCATGTTAATATTATTTATTTTATACTGAGTTTGGAAGAGTTACTTTTTTGGAATATAACTCACAGAATCCCTCAATCAGCATGACTACTGATTATTTATTTCATTTTATTTACATTGTGCCTTCCTGCCAATATGGGACACAGATTACCAAAAAAATTACCAAAAAAGGGCCTTCCTCATGCTCTGGTTTTATTCCAATTCTATTCTGTCTTTTTTCCAAGCGTTCCCATGAAGACTTTCCTTCATTCAAGAAGGAATAAAAAGCTTTAGATCTGCTCAGAGATTAAATGGCATCAAGCGCACTGGGACCAATATCCCAGGGTTTGTCTATAATATGAAAAACCCTGAATCCCCCTGCAAATGCCCCCGAATCTCCAGCAAGCAAGCCACACATGGAATGGCTTTTTCTCCAAATCTGGCGTGATCCAGCCACATGTCACATGGCCCAGATTCACGGCATTTCTGGGTATTTTACCTAGATGTGGAGTATGTGGGATTCGGGGGTTTTGTCACATTTTTGTCTAATAGCATCAATTTTAAAGCTCCAGAGAAAGTTTTCCTCCCAACCCCTGGCTTGGCAGCACTGCCTCTGCTTGCTCTCCACTTGCCTGTCACTTCCTTCAAGTGCTTCCATCGCTTTCTTCAAGCACATCATCCTGCAATGGGAGAGTGGGAGAGCAGGCAAAAGCAGCACTACCGAGCCATGGGGAGGGAGAAAAATTCTATCTTTGGCCAAGAACTGCCTCCTGAGCTTTAAATTATATTTGAGGTGGCAGATGAAACTTTGTAGGGACAGTGAAGACAAGGTACCCCACGTCCCTGCAGAAAATAATACTGAGCAGAGCTTTTTTTGGGGGGGGGGGATGCAGGGAGAACTCCATTCAGTTTTTGCCCCACATGTAGACAAGCCTTCAGTCTATGTTTGTTGGCCTAACATATCACAGCAAAGCCTGTGTAACATCATTTTCTAGTTCTTCCTTTTGGGAACAGATGCTGTATCCCCCCCTCCCACCCCTGAAAGCAATCACATATGCTCTGATGCACCACATCTGTTCAAAAATAAATGAAACATACAGCACTTCTGGCAGAGCCTGGGGGACATGCTCTGAGACTGGGGTGGGGATGGGGAACTTCACTTGTGACCACATGCTGCCCACACCTGCTATTTTAACATGATATACTAGTTCACTTCTCTGGGGAGCTTGACACATGGCAATGTGACCTTGTATTTACTAGCAGGCTCTGGAGTATCCTGAAAACATATGATTGTCCCAAGGTATCCCAAGATGACATTAAACAATTGGCCAGGCCTAACATCACCAAAACTGTGGCAAAAACATGGCTGCATAAAACAAAGAACCATTTGCCTGGCCAGAGTGATACAATGAATTCAGAACTGAACTATGGAACTATGTTGGCTTCAAGCCTAAGGTACTATATCTAGATAGGAAGACTGGATGGTGGGCATCTTTCAGGAGTGCTTTAGCTGTGCATTCCTGCATGGCAGGGGTTTGATTAGATTACCATGTGGTCTCTTCCAGCCCTGAGGTTCTATGGTTCTACAAAGTCATGACACTAGACTTTATCTAGTATATTTATTGCTATATTTTATTGTATAATATAGGGCAATTTGCCAAGGAAGAAAGCCAGCCAGCATGTCACAGGGGTCAGACTGTTACACTAGAGCTGTGAATATACCCTCACTTAGTCATAAAACTCATCCATGATGGGTGACTATCACTCAGTCCAGGAATGTAAATCTTTGCTTCATTCTCGTATGCAAGAACCAACCCCCACCCCAAAGACAAAGGTTTGACCCTGCTGGATGAGAGGATGAGATTACAAAGGTTCTTATATACATATCTGATTCTTTTTCGCAGTTCAGGATTATTTTGAAAAATAAATCAGTAGTGAAATGTTTTTAATCAAAAAAGTGGTGGGGTTTTTTTGCACAAAATACCTTTCTTGCAAAAACAAAAACAAAGTATGATGTGAAAAAATAACAGATTCTTTATAAAACAGAACACTTTTTTGACTGTTTCCTCTAATAAAAAAATGCAGTGGTCTTTGTACTCTCAAGCAAAGATGAAAAATTGCACATGTTCAAATATTTTTAGTGGGGTGCCTTGATTTGTTGACACATTCTCATAGGGTTTTAGGAAATTTGCCAATATTTTTTACATCAAGACACTCTGTCAAACTTTGGGTTCTAGTGAGGTTACCTGATAGCAGGAGAGGCCATTGCAAGTTACTCTGAGTGTCTAGGTAGGGTGGGAAAGTATTATCACTTTGCCATCTTCATTACAATATGCAGTTCCTAGTATAAATGCTAGTATTGAATAGCAGCTTTCGAAAGAAAATAAGAAATACACCAAACACATTACATTGCTGAGAAACAGGTTCACACACATAACACTTCATTTTGCTTGAAATCACTTGATTTCTCAAGATATGCTATCTGGCAGCTTGCCTATTTGTTTCTTTAAATGTTTATATTCTACCCTACAAACAAGGATGTCATGGCATGGCACAGAAAATGAAACATGAGACAATCAAAAACATTATGTGTTTTACAAATATGTGAACTGACCTCAATTAAATTCATTGTATTTGAGAACTAACTCATGCATTACCACTAATGGGCACTGGAAGGGAGTAGTTTCTTCCATAACACACCACACCTGAAACAATTAGTCTGTGGCATCAGACACCAACCTTCCTCCAACCCTAACCCTAACCCTAACCCTGTATCAAATACTAGTAAAGTGCAGTGGGAAGCATACATCATGGGAAAGTTTATGGTCATTAGCCATAGCCTATTGCAAACAAAAATACAACAGATCACAATAAAGTTAAAAAAATAAAAAACCCAAACCTATCAACATAGGCACAAATACAAAAGGTATACAAAAATTACAAAATATTTTAAAACTGTTTAAAAACACACAATTTCAAATTGCAGCTAAACACTTAAAGAAATTTTCTAGGTCGAACCTGTGTAAATCAATGGACATGACATAATATTTCCACCAGTGGTGTTCAACTTCCAATTGCTGATTCACACACAGAATTTGCCAAGTGTAGTAAGCATGCATCTGTGAATCTGCTGTATTTGTGAATGGAAAGAATATCACCCCAAAGAGTTCAGCGACCCACTAATTCTATACAAAGCAGAGCAGAGAATAATGGTGACCTATATCTCAGTGTCTCAATAAAGAACCAATTTGGAAGGCTATCTAATTAAGACCAGTTTCTCTCAAGTGAAGCCATCAGATTGTTGGGAAACCCACTTAATTGTCTTGTCCAAGTTACATTCTGCATGGTGGCTTCCTTGACACACTGCAAATCCTTTTATAGATTAAATCAGATTAAAGTTAAGAGTTCTAATCTGTGATTAATTGGTTAATCTTACCAATTTAAAGACCTAATGCTTTCAGCCCTGTTTGTAGAAATCACCATCCTTAATTGTTACTTGCATTCTGTTACAAAATACCCAGCAACAGCTCAATCATGACACTTCCAGGTGAAGGATGTTTTGGCGCCAACTACACTTGGTTCAATGCATACAGTTGGTGCAATTTACATAGGGAGTGGTGATCTCCACTAACTCCCAGAATATGGAGTCAGAGCTGGCACTGAATAAGGCATACCAGTCTAAATCCTTCTACCTTGTTATTCTTTTGTCATGCAAATAGCCATTCTAAAAAATGCCACTTGCCCCTCTCATTACATTGTATTTTATTACATTGCTTTATTTATACTTTACCTTTTCCCCAAAGCTGGAACTCAAGACAGCGTACAAGATAAAAAGGGAAACCAGTAAAAAAAACCCCAAAAAACAGGTAGGTAAAAAGCTATATTTAAAAAAGTATGCTTATAGTAGCATTAAACTGCCTATAGAAATAAAATCATTTAAAACAGTAATTTAAAAGTGAAGGAGAAAAGTAGTACAGCACACTAAGAAAAGCCCCTTGCTTTTAAAAACTGTCTGTTCCCAAAGGTCTGCTGGAACCAAAAGGTCTTCACTTGCTGACAAAAGAACAGCAAAGAGGGAGCCGGTCTAGCCTCCCTAGGAAGGGAGTTTCAGAGCCTGGGAGCACCTACTGAGAAGGCCCTCTCACACATTCCCACCAAAGATGTTTATATGGATGGTGATTAACTTTTAAGGGAAATAATGCTCAAACTTGGGAAAAAAAATACTTTTTTGCAGTACAGCTACCATAAGCCCCCATCTAGGGTATAGGAACTGTAATCCTAAAAAGTACTTCTTCCAAGTTCTGGTATAAGCATACACTGAAAAAGTTTTATTTATTTTCTTATTTATTGCATTTGTATGCTGCCTTTCTCTCCAAATGAGACCCAATATGGCTCCCAAAGCCAATCATAAAAACAGCAAAACCAGATAAAACAGTATAAAAACATTTTAGAAACAGATACAAATTTTAAAAGATAGATAAAACATTTCCATAAAAAGCTCCCCTGTTTAGATGTCAAAAGTCTGCTTAAACAAAAATGTCTTTGCCTGCTGGCGAAAGGAAAACAGGGAGTGGGCCGGTTTAAGCCTTCTAAGAAAGGGAGTTCCAGAAGGTGAGAGCAGCCACTGAGAAGGCTTTCTCTCATGTCCTCACCAAATGAGGCTGTGGTGGTGGCTGAACCAAGAGAAATCCTTCCCCTGATGATCATAAAGTTCTGGCAGATTTGTATTGGGAGGTACAGTCTCTCAGATACTCTGGACCTAAGACATACATGGATTTATAGGTCATGACCAGCACTGAATTGTGCCTGGAAATGAACTGGCAGCTAGTGGAACTGTTTTAACAAGGGAGTTATATGCTCCCTATAACTGGCCCCAATCAACATTCTGGCCACAGCATTCTGGACCTGTTGAAACTTTCAAACAGTTTCCAAGGCAGCCCCATGCAGAGCACATTACAGTAGTCCAAACAGGATGTAATCAAGGCATGTGTCACTGTGTCCAGACCTGTCATCTCAAGGAATGGGCGCAGCTGGAACACTAGTTTTAGCTGTGCAAATGCACTCCTGGCCACTGCTGAAATGTGGGCATCTAGGCTCAGAGTTGAGTTCAGGAGAACACCCAAGCTGTGGGCCTGAGATTTCAGGGGGAGTGCAACCTGATCCAGAACAACTGGGTCCCTATTCCCTGATCTGCCTTTTAACTGACCAGGAGCACCTCTGTCTTATCTGGATTAAGTTTCAATTTGTTTGCCCTCATCCAGTCCATTACTGACTACTGCCATTGGTTCAGTACTGAGATAGCTTCCTCAGAATCAGATGGGAAGGAGAGATAAAGTTGGGTGTCATCAGCATACTGGTCACACTGAATCCCCAAACTCTGGATGAGACCTGAACACAATTCATCCCATGGGAACTACTGCTGAGGAAGTGGTTTGAACCTGGTGGCCTAAACAGTATCATTCCACAAACCCTCTGGACTAAAAGCAAAAAAAGGAAAAAAACCCATTAAGAAAAAAAAAGTTCTTGAGAATTAGGCTTTCAGTAAAGATTCGGCTGGGAAATGCAAAACCTCTTAGTTTTGTTACAGTGTCGCCAGAAATGAATAGCCACTGACTATTTTGTAACAGAATGCAAGTAGCAATTAAGGGTGATGACACCTACAAACAAAGCTGAAAACATTAGGCTTTTAAATTGGTTCGGTTACCCAATTAAGACATAGTATAAAGTGTCCTACCAGGTAGAACTTCACAACATCTTCTCCCTTACCTCCTGAACCCACCTTTCAGGTGTTGCCTCCCCCTAGAGCAACCGCTTACTGGCAGGTTTAGAGCACGGAGGGTGGGGGAGAAACATTCAGCTATATTCGGTAGCTAAATGCACAGTGCTACATTTTCCTTTTCCAGGATCAGTTAATTATTAAAGGTACAGAGGCCCTGTCATGTACTTAAGGACAAAATCCTATTCTGTTAATTAATTAATAACTTAATCTGCAATTACGTTAATGTTAAAATTCCAGTTTAAATCTGACAGTTAAATTTTAAAATAATTTTAATTGAGTTGCCCCTTTTCTTTAGAAAATTTCTAACTGATTTTCTGACTTAACTGATTTAAATTAATTAGCTCCTGTCACTGGACAGATGTTAGTAATGATGGACATGACAACAACTCCTATCAAAATACTGCCATGAACACTAACTAGGCTTCTATGTCACCTAAAAGTATTTGTAGTACAATTGTAAATGCACCATCTTTCCTTTGTGAAAAGGCAGATAAGGAATAGAAAATTAACATAGTTAAAGCTGACCTTTTGAAGATCTGTTTGTTCAGTGAGACACTACTAATTAAGCTCTTGGTCTCTCTCACACTCCTTTAATTCCCAACACAACTTCCTTTTTATTTTACTTTCCCCCCTCTTTCTTTCCTTCTGGCTTGCAACTGCACTGGAGTGGCTGAGTTTAACAGGTAGGATGGGTCACAAGAGGTGAAGGCTGTCCAATTTATGGACCAGTCAGTGAGAGCTAGACCCAACCAGCTCAAAGTCTCTCCCAAGCTATAATACAACTGTCAGTTCAAGAGCATGATGGGTGAGGCCCCTGTGGGGTAACAACAAAAGAAATGTTGTACACTGGTCTCCAAAGCAGGCAGCTGACAAACTTCATCTTTCTGGGCACAAATCAAGGCTATTCACAAGAAGCATCATCAGGAACACTGGAGGGGAACTTTACTGCAGAGGATCCTGCTACAAAAGGCTGGGATTGTTTACTCAAGTTCCACCTTATTAAAGATTAGCTCATGTAGGCAAGTAGGCGGTGGCACTCTGAAAGAGAACATCTTGATTCACACCCATTCACAAAAGAATCACATCCCCATGGCCCAGCTTGTCTGGGGCAGTGATTTCGCTCCAGTTACTCTACTTGTTTCACTCTCTCCTGCCCCAATTTCCAGTTAAAAAAATAAGCAGTTCAAAGAATGGAATGCAAACTGAACAGAGCACAATCACCTTGTATGAAAATACGCTGTTGTTGTTGTTTTTAAAGGAAAAGTAATTACCTGGAGTAGTCTCCTTTAGCTTCCTGTAAGTGGGGAGAAATAAATGATGTTAAGATGCTATTTCTTTTGAGCGTTAAACTTAAATCTAGCACCAGTAATAGCTTTGTTTAAGAAAATCCCAACCCACATTAGTTACCCAACTCTGGTTGTGTATGCATGTCAAAAGGATTTCATTAGTTTTACCAATCTACTTAAAAAAAAAAACTTTTGTTCTCGGAAAAGAACAAGGGATACCATCCTTGGTATGCTCAGTTGTAGCATGCTAGAAACTGAAATGGAAGAAAGGCCAGCCCTAGTTAAATCTAGGTTGTTTCAAAACAACACAAAAGTTCAAAATGTCAATCATAATCAGTTTGCTGCTGAATTTTGTCAATGAAAATCAAAATCTCTCATTAAGGAAAATAAATTGCAGGAGAAACGTAAAAATGTGGCAAAGCACAAACAGTGACAAGGACTGCAAACTGGGAAATCAACTGTGTGGTGTTTTTTTTTTAAGGTGGAATTGATTCACAATGCCAAGGATTTAAAAATAATGTTTTTAAAATGACATTGTATTTTAGGCTTTTTGGAAATGAAAAAAGAAGTTTAAAGCTTCTGCAGTTCAACTTCATCACATTCTCAATTTCACACACTTTCCCCAGTACTCAAGATATCTACATAATATTCGCATTATGGAAAAATATATATTTAATTACCTTAGAAACACAAGACAACAATATAGTTAATTCTAATAAATATTCACCTCCTGCCCAAAATGCATTTTACATCATACTTCTCCTACTCAAATAAATGCATCTTTTGCCTGGACTTAGTATAATGGCAGGTTTGCAACTTCTGAACCACAAATTTATATTTATTTTGCTAAAATTAATATATTTATAATAAATCAAATACATGCAAATAACTAGAGAAATACCAGAAAAGTTTGGGAACTATGGGCATTTTAGAAAATGCTTTGCAAATCAAAAGAAAACACAGCAGCAACTTGAGAGAAATCTTACCTGTAAAATAAAAGCAGCTAATCTGAAGACTGTCTCACTTTCTACTTCAATATGCCCCTGTTCGAATAAAGAGGGAAAATGTTAACTTGACACAGCCAAAGTCTGGCACACTGGGATCAATCCCCCCCCTCTCCTGAATCTTTTAGTCTGTCACTGGTCAGCACCACCGGTTTTCCTTCAATTGCAGATCATACCATTACAGCAGAAAGGGTGGATGTAATTTGAGCTGCAAAACTAGGTAACAGAATAGGATTTAACATGGACAACTAGAAAAGTCACCCTGCAAAAAAAGGTGCATGAGAAAAATGAGAAAGCTAACACATGGATTGCCTTGAATCTTTGATGAACTACGACTTCCCCTTGTAAATGTAGCACATTTGCACCCTACAGGGTTTCCAAGCTCTGTTGGCTGCACTGACTGGATTGAATTCTCTGCCAACACACTTCTGTCAACTGAGACTGCTCAGTTTTAAGTAAACACACACACACACACACACACAGAGAGAGAGAGAGAGAGAGAGGGAGGGAAATCTGATGCAGGTTGACTTGGAAGTGAGTCCCCACTGTTATGTTTAAGGGACTTGGTATGCTTCAGCACAAGAAGTAATATTTGAATGAAGACAGAGCATATTATGTTCAGACATGTGATGTTTTTGCAAATGTAAGGTAAAAACACTTTTGAATGCACAGGGCTTGTTAAGCCCTTAAACTTTTCACCCCTACAACAGCACTGCTGGATATGTTGATAAATCTATCTACAGGTATTTCACATATGGAAGACTTAATGCTAGAAGGCAATGATCTGTTGTGCTTGCCAACTGTTCACTATCTTACTCATCTGAGCAGTAAAACTTGCTTCCTTCCCGGCAGATAATCAGGACACCAGAATTGAAAAGCCAGTAAATGCCAGAACAAACCAAAGATGCCTTTCTGCTATATGCAGAAAGTTCCCCTTCCATTTCCAGCATTATTCTACTCCTCGCCCCAGCCAGAATTTAGAAGTCAAAAGTTGGCATAACTTACACCTGGAGCATTAAGGACAACAGTGTCTTTAAACAAAATTATATTGTTGCTGTTGTTATGTGCCTTCAAATCAACTCTGACTTATGGCAACACTATCATACAGCTTGACTGGCAAGGTTTATTCAGAGGAGGTTTGTCACTGTCTTCCTCTAAGAGTGAGAAACTGGACTTGCTCAAGATCACTCAGTGGATTGCCAGGGTGGAGTGGGAATTCAAAACCTTGCCTCCTTGGGTACTAGCCCAGCACTCAACCATTGCACCACACTGGAGAGAATAAATTTAATGTGGTTGGATACAGAGAAAAAATGCTTAAGAAGGGGGGAGGAGAGAAGTGGTGATGGGGCTTTACAAGCCCTGTTGCTGCCTCTGGGATGTCGGGTGGGGGGAGGATAGAAGCGGTGATGGGGCTCCTACAGCCCCATCGCTGCTTCTGTGGGATGGCCGGGGGTTGCGGGAGGGCAGTGGCATGATCTATTTTTTTATTCGTGTTTTTTTTCACATTCGCGGGGGTCTTGCAGCCCTAACCCCCGCAAATGTGGAGGGACAACTTTATACACCCAGCTCTCTTTAATCCAACGTGTAAATATGCTGTTCACTGTAATTTGTAGTATTTATTTGAAGTGGAAAGGGAAAATTAAAAGGACTGCCCACAAGTCCACCAATAGCAGACAGGACAACTTATCCATTATTGAGAAAGATTTGCTTGCAGAAAATAAAATATGCACAGAAGTAACACATCCAGTCACACTGGATCTTAGAAACTAAGCAGAGTCAGAAAAATAGAAAATAAGTCGGGCACCACCCATATGACCATCTTTTTCTTGCTCTCTGGGAGCTCTACTATAAAATCCATATTTATGACTTCCCAGGGTCTAGAAAGGGTGGGAAGGGGTTGCAATAGTCCCCTTGGTTTGCCCAGCCCTCTTTTTGCAGTGGCACAGCCATGACACGCTTTTATATAATCCTCCACTTCCTTTCTGATTTTTTACCACCAAAATTGCCTGCGCACTAAATGTAAGGTTTCACATATCCAAAATGACCAGCACTTTTCACATCATGGCTCTGCTTCAGAATTTGGTCTCTCAATTCACTGGGCACATAGATTTTGTCCCCTTTCCAAGCCAAGCCTTGCCTCATAGGTCACTTCTCCCTGATTTGCTTGAAATCAGGAGTCTTGATAAAGGCTTTCTCAATCTGGTGCCTCCATTCCACGTCCAATTCTGGTTTTACTTTCTCGGCCAGCTTGCTAGCGTCAGTTGCTTTGGGAGGCACAGCCTCAGGTTCGGGTTGGGATTTAGGAAGGATGACTTCCTTTGACTTGGCTTTTGTTTGGCTCCGTGTCATGACAGCCTAATCTAATTGGGAGGGGCAAATATAGTGTCCACCACCTCCTTCTGCTTACTCTCATGTTGCGGTAGCCTCAAAAAGGCATCTGCGAGAAAGTTTTTCTTGCCTGGGAGAAACTTTAGCATGAAGTTGAACTTGCCCACCGGATTTGTTTTGGACCCAGTTTACATGGGGTTGGTAAAGCTTCAAGGTTTCTGTGATCCGTCCATACCTCAAAGGGTTCGGAGGACCCCTCTAACAAGTGCCTCCAAGTTTGCAAAGCCATCTTGATGGCCCCCACTTAATTTTTCCACACTGGCCAGTTTCGTTCAGTGTCATTAAACTTGTGGGACAAGTAGGTACAGGGTCTTAGTTCTCCCATCTCATCCTTCTGCAACAATACTGCCCCCATAGCCACATCTGAGGCTTCCACCTGTACTACAAATGCTTTTGATGGGTCAGGGTGCTTTAACACAGGCTCGGAGGTGAACAACTTTTTTGAGCCTATCGAAAGCAATTTGGCACTTCTCAGACCACCCTTTCACCTTCTCCAGATCCATCTCCACCCCTGGCTGGAGATGCAGTACCCCAAATAGTCCAGCTTAGATTTATAAAATTCACACTTGGACAACTTAGCATACAAGTGGTTCTCTGCCAGTTTGCTTAGCACCTTTTCCACCAATTTTACATGGGAGGTGTAGTGTTCCGAGTAAATTAAATCATCATCTAAGTACATCAATACTCCCTTGTACAGAAACTCCCACAATACATCACAGATCATGTTCATAAAGATTCCTGGGGCCCCAGGAAGAAGAAATGGCATGACCAAAATTTCAAAGGAGCCCAACTGGCAATTGAAGGCAGTTTTCCATTCATCCCCTTCCTTGATTCGAATCCAATAATACGCTTCCCTCAGACCCAATTTTGTAAATATTTTGCCTTTATCCAGATGGGCCAGCATGTCCTTCATCAGGGGTAACGGGTATTGATTAGACACACTTACTGTGTTCAAGCTGCGGTAATCAATACATAGCCTCAGGGATGAATCTTTCTTGCGTCTGAATAGGACTGGGGAGCCCAGAGCAAAGGTAGTCAGTCTAACAAATCCTCTGGCTACAACTTGTCTATGTAACCCCGCAGTGCTTTCATTTCAGTTGGGGTCATGAAGTACAGCTTTGACTTTGGTAACTTTGCACCCAGGACGAGCTCTAGAGCACAGTCTAAAGGTCTGTGGGGGGAAGTATAGCACCCTCCTTCTCCTCTAATATGGACCGCCACTCCTGATATTCCATTGGCAACTCATTACTTCCCCCATGACCATAGCTATGGAGCATGACTTATTATCTGGCTCCCCTTGCACTCCCCCAGGAGTCACCACCTCCTCATATCTTTCCGATTCTGCTCCCGGACAGTGCTCTTGAACACAAGCCGGGTAGGTTAATGTGGGTGATAATTTCCTTAATCCAGTATATATCCAGGTTATGATACTTTAGCCAGTTCAGTTCCACTACCCCGGCTTGTATGGCACCCAGGACAATAACAAATCTAATGGTTTCCTGGTGGCCTCCCATCTTGAGTTGGACAGACTCAGTTATGTGTCTAGCTGGACCCTCCTTCATTGGACCACCGTCCATCTGAGTAAACTTGATCGGGGTTTCAAGTTTCTGAGTCTCTAACCTCAGTTCTGAGACTAAAGCTGGATGAATCAGAACCTGTGTACACCCACAGTCTACCATAGCCATTATCCTATGGGGGGGGGGCGCCCTTCCCTTGTGCCATATTTTAGCTCTGATGAAAAACGGGTCTTTTACTCCACTCACCACAGACTCCGGGCACCCTTCAGTGGAACACACTCCCTCGGAGCGTGGTGGGGTCTCCTTCCTTGGAGGTCTTTAAACAGAGGCTGGATGGCCATCTGTTGGGGATGCTTTGATTGTGATTTCCTGCGTGGCAGGGGGGTTGGACTGGATGGCCCTCGTGGTCTCTTCCAACTCTGCAATTCTATGATTCTATGATTCTATGATTCAGGATTAGCCCACCCTCTGGTGCAAACTAGGGCGGGCTTTGCCTGTTTCCCGCTGGCTCTCCTTTGGATGAAGATGAGACATCCACCTTGTTGGTTTCCCATGATGACTCTCAGCTGGTGGCCCACAACCACCATTTGCACTGCCGCTTTAAGCTTCTGTTTCTCCAGAGACTTTCATGGTGAAAGCCATCCCTCAGTCTTCTTTGGGGTCTCATCCTTCTTTCCGCTGCTGGGGGTCTTCTCTGGGCACTCTGTGATCCAGTGTCCTCCCTTGCCACACCGTAGGCACAATCCCAGAAGCATCTGCTGCTCTCGTTCCATCTCCGCTGGGGTGGTTGCGGGGCAAGCTGGCTTCCTGGCCTACCCACCGGCTGGCTTACTGGCCCATCCTTATCATTGCTTGGCTATTTTGACACTCTGCTGTTATACCTCCACCTCCTCAGCCAGCCAAACCCATCTGAGCAGAGACTCTGGGTTGCCTTCCACCAGGGCCCACTCCAGGATGTTGGCGTTGAGCCCATACCGAAAGCACTGGACTTTGGTGGCTTAGGTCCAATCTGGGATCTGGCTCGCTAACTACTAAAACTCCATTGCATACTCAGCCATGGGCCGGCTGCCCCAGCGCATCTGCTGGAGTTCTGTGCGGGCCCTCTCCTGCCTGAAAGGGTCTTCAAAATGATCTTGTAGGACCAATGTGAACTCGCCTAGGTTGTCCAATTCGGGGGCTGCTATGTCATACAGCCCCACCAACCACTCAGCCGCCTCACCCTGAAGTTGGCTGGACACATATTGGACCTTCCCTTCTTCTGTCTGGAATGCCGTCTTACACTGTCTCATAAATCCCCTCAATTGAGTGAGGAAGTATGGCAACTTCTTGGAATCCCTGTCGAACATCGTCTTAAGGCCCCTGTTGTTTAGCTTATGGGGCATCGGCATTGGCTTGACCGGGACAGGGGCTGCTAGGGCCCTGGGAACCTGAGGCATTGGTCCAGGTCCTGGTTGAGCGGGGACCTCCGCCTCCTGTTCTTCCAAATCTGCCAAGGCCTTCGCTGTGCCCACTGCCACCACCTGCGCCCCTGCCATTGGAGCCTCCACTGCTGCGGGTGTCACTGGTGCTGATTCTTGCTGGCCCAAGAGGTTCACAATCTTGGTCAGGCAGGTTTGGATTCCTCGCATCTCCAGTTTCATACATGCCACATCAATCTCCAAGCCTCCGTCATACTACACACTTGCTGGGATGTCTCAATGCTGGGAGCCTGTGCTTTCCCAGCTTTGTTCATCGAGGCCCGGGTACCATGCCCAGCAGTCTCTTGGTATGGCCCCTAGCTCCCTTACAGGTGTGAAGGAAAGTGAGGTGACCACCTCCGTTGCCATCTTAGCCACCTCTTGCGCCTCTCACTGGGTTTGCATTCCCACCTTATGGCGCTCCCTCTTCTTGTCTGCCTTTTCCCTTGAGGCCTCATCACCGCCATCAAGCCACCACATCTGGGTTGTCAGAAACCACGTCCTCCTGGCTCCTGTGTCCAACACCTGTTCATCTTTTCCTTGGGACATTTTGCACCAAGAATTACAGCAGAGACTATGGGAGAACTGTCTTACTGTGATGAACTCCAATAACATCTACTCACACATACAACAAACATCAGTTCAGAATATTTTATTGTCAGGATCTAGATGCATACAGTAACACTCCAAAGACAGTTCTGAGGTCTTGGTGCCAAAATCCCTTTGTTAATAAATTCTGTGAGTTTGTTTTTGCAACTATCAATTCTATGCAAACCTCCTGAAACATTCTCAGAGGAACAACTTGGCGCGCAGGGTTGCTTTCCAGCAGCACATACCAGACCTAACTCCCAGAATGCCCTTTGCCCATGTAAGGTCACTGGTGCAATTACTAACAAAGACAGCAAGGCTAATTCACTACAAAACCCAGCACTCTAAATAACCTAAGGCACCAGCGACATGACAATCTCTTAATAATATAACCAAATAGACAATAGACTCATCCACTCTTTGTCACACAGCTTTCCATTTCCACTCACTCTTTCAACCATTCAGCCTTATCACTCTCAAACCGCACTCTCCACTGCACAGACTTAACTCATACTCACTCAAGTCAACTGACTCTCAACTGACATTCACTCAGTTCATATTCTCTGAAATCCCTCTCATCACAGTTTCCTGCTCTGGGATTGGCTCTCACATTCTCTCTTCTCTCTTCTCATTCACTCAGAGGCATTCCATCACAAGCTCACCACATGGTGATGTATACAAAGATTGTCCTAAATATGCAAAAGCATTTTTTGTCCTGAAAGCAACTAGGTACCAGCAATGTATAAACAGCAATAGTCTGGGAAGGGAGCCAACTGTTAATTAGCTCACAGGAATGCAAACACAGTCCAAAAGGTCAGAGGCTTACAACAAATCAGTCAGTGTGGTCCAAAGCAGTCCGAGGGTCAACAGGAGCAGGCAGCAGAGTAGTCAGGGACAGTCCAAGGTCTAAGCACGAGTCAAGATAACAGAAGTCAAGATAACTGGAATCCAGGCACTGAAGTCAGCAGGAAGCTTTCACCAGGAAGATCAGTTGATCTCTGACAAAGCCTCTATCACCTCTCCCAGTAGATATAAAGCAATTGAGGCTTTGTCAGGTGTTTCTTAATGATCAGGTTTTTCTCATAGTCTCAGAGACTTCCTTTGAGCTTCCTTTTGAGCTCGCTGCTGGGTATACAATGGTGAAGGTAAGTCCCTCTCTTCTACGTCGTCCTTATCTGAATGGGCAGGACTCTCTGCTGGGACTGATGACAACCCACTCGGACCAGGCTCTTCCTCTGCTTGAGCTTCTAGGTTGGTAGGGTTCCCTGCTGGCACAGGTGTAGATAAACCTGTGCCAGGGTCCATAGGGCCATTCCCTGCCATGTCCTCCTCCTCCTCTGACTCTATAGCCTCATCAGACTCACGGGGCATGACATTATAGGATATTCTTGCTGCTGATGCTGTTTAAGCTTGGTACTTGTGATTCATTTCTTACAAAGACTTGTGTATGTGCTTCACTTTCAGTTTGTGTTTTGCCTCACTTGGTGTTCAGCAAGATATAGGATATGAAGAAGTGGAGCAGCTGTATACAGAGCTTATCATTATGATTACTATGAATGTAGTTTGTACATGGTGGTCTGTGCCCCCTCTCCTCCATGGTAACCTTCTGTATACTGATTGTCCATTGTCAGAGGTGAGGAATAGGTTTCCATGACATGCCCTCCAACCATCCTGATTTGACAGGGATAGTTACAATTACTCTTCTGTCACCCCACTTTTTCAGCTGCTTTTAAAATGTCCCAGTTTCTCTCTTCCCCTTCTGCTTTCCCCCTTTGTCTTCAGCAGGGGAGAGAGGAGAGGAGGGAGCAGAATCTTGCCCTTCCCAGTAGGCCCTGGCAAAAGCAAACTGCTGCAGCCTCTCCTAGCTTGTGCGTGCTTCCTCATTAATAACTTTTGCCATCTTGGCTAAACTCTGGTGCTCCTTGGCCACATATGTCCCGGTTTTCATCTGTGAAATGTTGGAGATTATGCCATGTTAGTGGGGCTGTAAATCTATTCGGCATTTAGTCTAATATCTAAAGAAACTGTCCAATGTACTGAACTCTGCTCCAATAAGTTTAGCATGTTTGTTATGATGTACCTTCAAGTAGACTTTGGCTTATGACAACCCTGTCATGGGATTTTCTTGCCCAGATTGTTTCAGAGGGGGTTTACCATTGAATTCCTCAGAAGCTGAGGGAGTGTGATTTGCCTGAGGTCAGCCGGTGAGTTTCCATGGATGAGTAGGAATTTGAAACCTTGTCTCCTGGAGTCCTACTCCATCACTCAAACCACTACAGCTTGCTGGTTCCTCCACATGTAGGGCTGCTCTTTTAAAGTTTATACTAAAAACATGCAATGGATTCACCACCAAAGTGACAAAGAAGCCACAACCTGTGACTGGTGCTTAATCCATCAGAGAAATTTCCCTGAGCACAGCCTCAGAAAGGACCATATATGTCTAACCCAGAGAGTGCCAGATACTGTTATTTTATTGTACATGTATATGTACCATTTTGTCATACCAGATGAGAAGTAGCCTTTTAGAGGTTGTTGGACTGCACTTCACACCAACCCCAGCCAGCAAGCCTCATACTAAGGGATGATGGGAGCTGCAACCCAGCAGTATAAGAGAGAATATTGGAAATCTACAGAATAAAGTTGAAAAGACATTACAAACAGGGAGTCCTGGTGGTGCAGTGGTTAAATGCTGGTTCTGCAGCCACCAATGTTGCGAGATCAGTCCCAAGGGCTCCAAGGTTCACTCTGCCTTCCATCCTTTTGTAGGTCAGTAAAATGAGTACCCGGCTTGTGGGGGCAATTAGCTAACACACATTGGAAACTGCTTACAGAGTGCCTAGTGTAGATGTGTAAGTGTTATTGCTTAACAATTTGTAAGCCACTCTGAGAGCCTTTGTGGCTGAAGAGTGGGGTATAAATACTTGAATAAACAAACAAACAAACAAACAAACAACATTTCAATAATTTTCTTTTTTTCTCTATGATTTTTTGTTCATTTCTTTTAATCACCCCAAAATGTGGGCTCTTCTTTGCAATATGCAATTGAACTTACAAAAAAAAAAGAAAAAGAAAAAAAGAAAAAGAAAAACCAACCACAACAAATGCTGTGCTGGTCCATGAAAACAAATAAAATATGATAAAATAAAATAAAAACAAATAAAAAGCAAAAACTAAAATCCACAGCAGGCAATACCATTATTAAGACCAACTAAAGTGTAGCAAAAGGGTACAAGCTTTCAAGTTCTCCAGAACATTTCACTAGGCTAGGTGGTACCAAAAATGAATAAGAAATGGGAAGTCCAAAAATGTAACCAGATTTTGTAGCCATGAGCTCTGCAATTAAACCTAGTCTCAAAATAGTAATTGCAGAGTAAATGAGTCACTGGTATGTGTGCAGGGATCACATTACAATGAATCCGCACAGAGAAAATCACAGAAAACTTAAGTAAGTCAGAGTTCTGACTATGACCAACCAAGACCTTCTAA
The DNA here is from genome assembly GCA_030847615.1 of Gambelia wislizenii. NCBI lineage: Eukaryota > Metazoa > Chordata > Lepidosauria > Squamata > Crotaphytidae > Gambelia > Gambelia wislizenii. Next base: position 65,269,146 of record JAUMIR010000002.1, read on the forward strand.
ATGACAGTATTCTCTGCTATGACCCTGTATCCAGCTTCTGGGAAGGCCTCTCTCTCAGTCCTGCCACCTTCATAAGCACATCTGGTGGAAACTAGGAAGAGGGCCTTCTCCATGCTTGCTCTCAGGCTTTTGAACTCCCCCCTTTCAGAGGCTAAATTGGCACTGTCCTTCTGGCAGCAGCTGAATATTTTTTGTTTGTTTGGACAGGCTTTGGGAACTATATTTGTTTTAACTTTTACTTTGATTCCCAGGGCTGAGGAAAAGGAAGAATATGAACAAATAAAATAACAGCACCACAATAATCTAAAGTGGCACAACGCATCTGAAACACACAGAAAAGATCAAGGAAATAGGTTTCTCTGTTATTCTAGAAGTCCACAAACAGATTGATGGATACAGGTATATCTAAAGGAATTACTTTGGGAGATGATTCAGAATTGATAATGGGCTTATTATGCAAGACAGGTAGTCATTATAGACTCATCCTGTTTTGGCCCAGATGGCAAATGGGTAGTATCAGTACTAGCCCTGAAAGAGGTTGCCATTGGCATAGGAAGTGTCAGGAGTTGAGATGTACCCACATCATTCAAACATCCTTACACTCAGTTTAAGCATGTCTTAAAAGAGCATATGTAGAAACACTTTTACTACCTTGAATGTGCAACCTAGATATTTTGCTAATTTGCATTAATAGTGATGGGTGCTTGGCAGCTGCTAAAATCAAGGTAGAATGGAAGTTACCTGCTTTTAATAGTGTAGAAAGACAATTTCATCACACTCAGCTTCTCGTACTAAATTGTTGCAGTGATGAGAAAATTCATACTCATCAAACCCCTCCACTTTCCATGCTACTATTTTGGGCACAGAAGTCCCTGTCCTGTAGGTTTTTTCATATAAGCATTCCCAAGAGAAAGCTGACAAGATGCCACAACTTTATAAAAGAAAATAGGTGTACATTTAGAAATTCTACAACCTGACACATAAACAGCCCTGGGGATCATGTAGTTTGATGGCATCAATCCAAGCAGACATAAATTTAAAACTCAAGACATCAGTAAAAACAACAAACCATGGGAACCTGTGGATATTAATGCATAATGTAACAGTTTTATGTTCAGAAAATGGTCCAATGGATATTAACATGGAAGAGACAAAAAAAGAAATGTGTATGCAGAAGGACAAATTTAGGAGCCAGGAAGTCTGTTCTCAGCTTCCTCTGGCTCAGGTAAGGGTGGGATTAACCAGTTACATTCTTCACACTGCTATAGTTCCCAGCCTGTGCTGTTCAAAAAGCTGGTGTATCTCATTTAGATGTGAAATATTTATGTGTTGTATCATTTCATGCAGTTAGTGAGTTTTTTTTAAAAGTGTCCAGCAAAAAGCTCAGCAGAAATGGAAGCACACTTTTGCTTCAGACCTTTCTTTAGTCTTCCATACTCTCTTGTTGTTCAAGATGCGTGTTCTAACATATCAATAATTCCACATACCCAAGCCTTTTATCTTTGTTGTGTGCCTTCAAGTTGTTTCTAACTTATGGTGACCCTAAGGTGAACCTATCATGGAGTTTTCAGAGATTTCAAGATTTGTTCAGAGGGGCTTTGCCTTCCTTTGAGGCTGAGAGAATGTGACTTGTTCATGGCTAAGAATGGTTTTGTACCCTGGTTTCCAGTCATTGTCCAATGCTCAAACCAGAACACCATGCTGGCTTCCTTTTATCTTGTTCTTATCCTTTGCTAATTCTACTTTTTTTTTAAGGAGAAAAAACTTAAGAGAGCTTTCCTATGATAACCTATATGCCTTGTGCCCTAAAGGGCTCAACAATCTTGATTCAGAAAGTTTGCACACAAATGTGGGAGGATCATTTTAAAAGCAACAAGATAAGAACAACAAAAAGCCATTAACAAATTACAGAATATGATTCTACGAATCTCTCTCTGACAAGATACATATGTCATTAACAGCTTCACAGCATTTTAGGCCTTGCTTTTAGTGACAAACACTGTCAGTTGAATGTCTCCTTGCTTCAAGGCTCCTAAAAGGAAAAAGACTCCTATCTAAAAAAATGAGACTTTGAAGAAAACCTGGTTATGCAAGTAACCCTGGTTACCTATGTCCATGCCTCAGCCTACTATAAGGAAAACTGTCCAAGCACTTGTATATTTCCTTGAAGTGCTATGTAACTGCTTCTCATGAAGGACTTTTGTAGATGAAAAACTTGGCATGCCAGTATGAGAATTATATTATCCCTGACATCTTACACATCTTCATTTCCAATACATGTTTATAGACATATGCCATAAAAGATATCAGTGAGAATCAGAATGAATTATGAAGAAAGATAGCCTTTTTTATACCCACCCATCCATAAAGAATTCAATTTTTACAATGAGCCCTAGTGGCACAGTGGTTAAATGTTTTTACTGCAGCCACAATGCTGTGAGTTCAATCCTACAGGGCTCCAAAGTTCACTCAGCCTTCCATTCTTCCGTAAAATGAGTACCCAGTTTGTGGGGACAATTTTAGCTAACACATATTGTAAACTGCTTAGGGAGTGCTTTGCACTGATAAGCAGTATAGAAATACAAATGCTATATTGCTATTGCTATTGTACCATTTGGCTTAAATATTTTAAAGGGCAAAACCCAGAGCTCCTTGATTTAGATGAACATATTTGAGATGAAAGCACACAGAAACCCCACAATTTATTTGACAAATATTGTTCATAAAGGTCTCAACTGTACTGACAGTTTGTTTTCCACAAACTGCCACATTTAGGATGAGGGAAAGACAGGTTGCTTACCTGTAACTGTAGTTCTACAAGTCGTTATCTGTGATCTCACACAAATGGATTATGCTTCAAAAACCCAATATAACTTCCATGAAGAACTTAGGCAAGTTACTTTTAGGACTCTTAAGTCCCAGAATCCCCCAGTCAGCACAGAAAAGGATTACAAGTCCAATAAAGTAACCTTTTCCAATCTCTGGTTCCAGGTAGGAATGCTATGAAAGCACACAATTTTATTCTGCAGTTTATTTGTTGTTGTTGTTGTTGTTGTTGTGTGCTTCACATTATTTCTGAGTTATAGCAGAGGGGCGGGGTATAAATAAATTTTATTATTATTATTACAGTATTATTATTATTATTAAGATTTGTTCAGAGGAGGTTTGCCATAGCCTCCCTCTGAGGCTAAGAGAGTGTGACTTACAGTTTATACTTGTGGAAAATTAGATATACTTGCCATTTTGATATAATACCTATATGGTTGCCATATGGGTTTGGTTTAAGTCACATCTATTTAAGAAGTTGTCACATGTAAAAATATCAATGGAAACAAGTTGTTTTCATCATGAGCATCTGGGTGGCTTTCATGGGGCTATGTACTCGTGCAAAGATTTAAGGAGGGAAAGCAACTTCATGTGATTCTTCCATGTTCAACTTGACCATATATGTTAACACGTAAGTCTGTAAGATATATGAATGCACTCACACTCAAGGAGAAATATATTTATACAAAGAAACAAGAGTTTTGTTCTAGTCAGCATTTCTGGAGATTCACTCTCTTGCCTTGATTTAATATTTTACCTGTAAATAGTAATTTGGAGTTCAGTGCCCCAGACTACTAATTTACACCAATATTAGTGGCCCCCTACAACAGCTTTCTACTTGGACTGAAAACATAAGCCTGTTTAAGCATGCAGAGCACTGGTAAGCCTGACAGTTCAGCACATAGCAACCTTATAAAAAATTCAGTGGATGACAGATGAGAAATCCCACTGCTGTGTTTACCTCAAAACAAGACTTCAACTCATAGAGAAATAAATGAATAAAATATCAAGCGTCATCTTATACTTTCTATGTTGGAACAAACAAAAGACTCTTTCGGGTCTAGGCTAGAGAAAGTTTTTTTTAAAAAAAATTAAGAAAATCTACCAAGTTAGACCCACCAAATTCTCTAGATTTGAGTTTGTTCCTCTTCTGAAACTACTCAGAGAAGATAAAGCTGGCCAAAGAGAGTTACAGTAACAAAAGTTGGTTATGTTGATTCCCTTCTACCAATTAACTCATGACTGTTTGTTAAGCCGACACAGTCAAACAGTGAATTGACAAGATGTCAATATGGGTTGGTCTCAAGCAAGAGATGGTGAACAGGGTGGCAGCATGAATTGGTAACTTGAGTCTCCTCTCTCAACCAAATGAAGTGATTATGGGGTGACTCAAGTTTGGAAACAAACTATTGTTTCATTCTGTAACTAACTTCAATTTCCAAAGACCAACCCAAAGTAAAAACAGTTATTCGATACTTTACTATAATTGCATAGAAGATATAAATATCTATGTAAGCAAACTTGGCCAAGCTGGGCTGGCTGCCAGGATGAATAGTATCAAGAAACTGGATGCAATAAGAAAGACTGCCCAAAATGGAAAAGATGTGTTCATTATAAGAAATACAGATGATCGAAATAAAGGCATTTAGTCTTGTAATGTAAATTAGTTCAGTCATAGAAGGGAGGGATTTCTTTTAAAGCTAAATGTTTTTCTGATCAGTTATTTTATAATCAGAACCAAACTAACTAAATTAACACTCAATTGAAATTAAAAATTGACAACCTGGAGAAAACAAGATCAAACACATTTAGGTGGTTTTAACGAGGCTGCTTGCGTTATATTTCATGCATCCGAAAAAGTCCTAAATCAAAACAACTTCTTGTTTTGGAGTAACTAGTTTAGAGGAAACTCCCTCTGAATAAATCTTGCCAAGAAAAGCAGTGACAGGTTCATCTTAGGGTCACCATAAGTCAGAAATGACTTGAAGGCACACAACAACAAAGCTTAGTGTTGCATCTTCTGTGGTCTTTAGAATTAACTGTGGTTTATGAAAATAAGCCACCTTTGTCTGGTTGAGATAACACAGGAAATGGTGGTTAAATGTTGGCCATGATGCAGGAGGGAGGGGGGAATGTACACACCTGGGAGAAGACCTGGGGTGCATCTACACTGCAGAAATAATGCAGTTTAACACCACTTTAGCTGCCATCACTCCATTGTAAAGATTCCTCGGATCTGTAGTTTTGTGAGGCACCAGCACTCTATGGCAGAGGAGGCTAAAGACCTTGTAAAACTACAGATCCCAGAATTCCATAGGATAGAGCCATACCACTTAAAGTGGTGTCAAACTGCATTATTTCTACAGTGTAGATGCACCCTAAGTCCACTCTCATAATGCTTAGGATTACACTGCAATTGTGTCATTCTGCTGACAACATGCACCAATCCATGGCTGCATGACAGAGTGCACAATATGGTTCAGAACAGAATAAACTTTTACTTTTTAGTGTAGGGATATCTTAGGTCTCTGAATTACTTTTTTGGTGGTCATTTGATATGTTTTCAAAATAAGATGATAATCCCATTTGTAGGCTAAATTATCTATTTCATGGCTGATTCTAGGTTTCACTAGGAAATATGGGTCACAATAAACACAACTCATTCCTTTTGTATTTAAATGAACCTTCCCTCTTTACCTGTCCATGCACTCCATGTTATGTTTGCAGTATGATAATAAGATATGACTTATCCTCCTCCACAAACTAACATCTACTCATCCTTCAGAGCTACTGGTATCCACTGGACTTTACTTTTGGGAGGAAAGAATTTAAATATTTTTGTTGATATGCATGGTCAGCTCTGGAAGGTTTGGTGAACTCTGGAGTTCATGAGGCCTTAAGGGCTTATCTAAAGAGTTTGCTCACATAAATAAAGGTCAATAAGCACTAATTAGGCATTAAACAGAATTAAGACCAAGGCTATTTTTCAACCATCATGTTCACCTCTGAGCAAACATTGGTACTTTGTGTGAAAACAAAATGATGTATTTATTGTAGTGTTCAAATTCTTTGCGACAGAGAAAAATGCCATATATATATAGATAGATAGATAGATATGCATTTTTCTGTTCTTAGGTACCACAGAGCAGATTAGGGATATTTACAGGCTGCTATTCTTTCTACACTTTCCCATAAAGGACCAATCCATTTGCTGTTTCAGAAACCTCAGCATAAAATGTCTCTCTTTCTTTATGTAGTTAAGCCTCTCTTGTTTTCTTTTTTTGCAGTACTAAATTTAGCTATCTTATTTAAAGGGCACATAGCAGGTAACAATACTTCATTCTTCCCCCCAAATTTGAAATTTAATGGGGGTACCTGAGACCAAGAAATTCCTTTTCTTATCCATGGAAAATGAAATGCTAATTCTTGCTTTTTAGTTCTGTATTTGGGAACAAAACAGAGGTATAACATGGATCTGTGCTGTACCATAAATCAGGTGAACTCTGGACATTCTTCGGCACTTACTCCTTTAAACTATACATGACCAGCAGTTGGAAAAAGTCTGCTTACACCTAGCTTGAAAGGACAAAAAGCACAACAAATCAACCATGTTGGTTTTATGTTCTCCTTCACAGGTAATGCCATATACAAGTAATTTGGTCTCAGGTACAAATGTAAAATAAAACTGCTCTGAGTGTCAATTTGAGACCAGATCTCTTAAAAGGAAACCTAATTAAACTGCTTTGCAAAGATGCCAGCCTTCCAAGGAGCAATCCAAGTACTGTACAGTAATAAAAATATAAAAAGATAGAGCTAGAGCCTGCACAATAGTGTTGGCAGTTTAGAAAGGTCAAAAGTTCATGCTGAAAATCTGGAATACCACACAGACACTTCTGCAGTAAAGGTGATAGTCTGGTCACTGGCTAGAAATGTGTTTATAATAATCTCTCATGGAGCCCCACTGAAGTCTTTGAATTAAACACTTTGGAGCAGGAGCTTTGCTGTGATGAGATCTATGAAGGTATTTGTATCTTTTACCTAAATTTACAGTGTTTTAAGATGGAAGGCTTCCTGCACTAGCAATGAGAAGGCCTTGTGCAGGTATTTAAGTGCATACCACTTAAAGGGGTGTCAAACTGCATTAGAGATTTTCCACAGCTGGAAAAACACAAGAGATTTTCCACAGCTGGAAGATGGAAGAAATGATAGGAAAGTAAGGGAAGTTATAATGTCACTACCAGACCCTGTAAAATTCAGGGGACGAGGCAGAGTGATGGTCATAAAATAAAACCTCATCTGGCACCAAATTCCAGATTATCAGCATCAAATTATTTTGTATGTCCTCTAAGAAACTCAGAACATAGTTGATGATTTGCCTAAGATCATACTTACAGTGAGTTTCACACTTCTGCAAGAATTTGAACCTGGGTTTCCCATATGGAAGCCAAGCATTCTAGCCACAAGACATCACTGGTGTGTAAGAGGCCCTTTATTTTGGAGCAGTCTATATAGATAAATAGATACATATAGAGATACATAGATATATAATCTATATATATAGATGTCTTGATATACAGAGTTGAGAAAACCCAAAATACAACCTAAAGGGGCTTTCAGTTAAACACAGCCAGAAACCAAGCTCCAAGTACCTCGAAGTGAAAGGCTGTATAGTATTTATTTATTTATTTATCATCATCAGGTCAATTGCAGCGATAGAGACTTTAGGTGAGCACAGAGACAGGGAGGAAAAATGTGCCTTCCTTGAAGTCATACATTTGGTTTCCTTCCTAAAAGTTGGTAGCAGAGGCAGGTACTGATGGTGGGAATAGCCTTAGGAAATCCAAAAATCTAGATAACCACAGGCAATTACCTATCCCTGATAAGGTGTTGAAAAGAAGAAAGTGAGTGGGGATGGAAGAAAGAGGGTAGGTGAAACCAAAAAGGAGAGAAGACTAAGGAGATTTTCAGACAACACTGTTATAGTGTTACTATTTCACTTTATTTGCTGTGGCTGCCTCCTGTTGAGTCCTGGGACTTGCAGTTTAGGGAGGGGCATTTACAACTCTCAGCCAGAGAGATCTTAGGCCTCATTAACTACAAACCCCAGAATTCCACAGGAGGAAGCCAGAGCAGTTAAAGTGGAATAGTAACGCTATAACAGTGTAGTCTGAAAATCTCCTAAGAGGGAGGGAAGCTGGGAGGAAGGGAGGTGGGGACCATATCATGTGAGAGGCAATTACCTGGGTGTGGACACACTGCTTAGCTGACTGAAAGAGAAGAATGCATAACACAATATCATACTAGAAAAGCAGAATGAGATGTTTTAAAGGCTAGGGCAGCCTCACACTGACAGCAAAGATTAAGTCATTGCTAAATTTGGGATGTATGCTAAACTATGGGCTAAGCAACACACTGTGGGGTGTGACAAAGTATATCTTGGTTCTAGTAAGCAAGTATTGTGATATGCATAGTACATCTTGATTTCAAGTTTTGATAAGGTCCCCCATGATATTCTTGCAGGAAAGGAAGTGAATTGTGGGCAAAACAGCGCTTCTGCTAGGTTGATTCATAATTGGTTGACCAACCAAATCTAGAGAGCGCTAACCAACAGCTGCTCTCTCCATCTTGGAGAGAAGTGACAAGTCGAGTGCTTCAGGATTCTGTCTTGAGGCTGGTGTTGTTCAACATTTTTATAAATAACTTAGGAGTTGTCTATATGGTGAAAATACTCCTCATAGAATTTGAGGATAATACAATTTGTCTTAATGAGACCGTGTATCAATCCGCTGTATTCGGAAGAAGGGGAGCCAAAAACGCCAAATACTCCACAGGAAAAGCCTTTATGGCTTTGCCCATGTTTTTTAAAAAGCTCAGTCGAAATGCACATTCCGGCTCGTTGGGACAACCAATTTGCTCTGGTGGGCATTCCTGCTAAGAGTGGAAGTGAAAAAGTTGATTGGTCGGACGTGTGCAGGGATAGAGCTTGCTAACAAGGCAAGCACCCCAAATGGCCATGTTGGATTTTCACCATAGTGAAACAGACTTTTTTCCTTTGTTTCTATTTATTTAAGCAGAATATCACACTTCTGCACCTTGGATATGCTTTTTTTTAAAAAATACTGTTTGGTGGTGGCAACTGGTGGGAATAAAAACACGAGTAATTCACTCACACTTGCCATCTTGATTTGCAGGCATGCCCATTTGTACAAAAAACGCGGATAGCTTTGCGTGCCTGCAATCTTGCCAAGAAAACGATGGAGACAAATGAAAGCTGCTGGAAATAGGCATCCATGTGCATCCATCCACATCTTATAACCTCGTATAGAAAAGCCCCTAGATGAAGGAACAGAAGGCATGTGTGAAGGAAGGAGCTGGGCAGCCAGTCACAGCTGAGGGAATGCTGTGAAGGGAGTGGGGGAGAGAAATGTTACAAAATGGAGGTGTGTCTCTGTCAGGATGCTAGATATGGCTTTGATTTCATAGGGATAGCATTTGGATTTGAGAGAGATAAGGAACAGATGGTATAGGGACAGGTCAGTCAGAGAGATAGGAGAAGGGACTGGGAGTTTAGGGAGCTGTGATTGGGGTTAACATACCAATCACATTTATCTTAATAAACTTCCACTTGTTTGTTTTTACCACTGTCTGTCTGCTCATATTAACTGGTGGAAGGCTGGTTCACTGTCTGGTGGAAGGCTGGTTACTACAGTAAAGCCACCACAACAACACAGCCACATTTCCACATTTAAGGGGTCACCCGGGGGTCCAAGTAATTGAACCAGGAAGGGAGTAAGAGGGGAACAAGGGCAGGGTGAGTGACAGGACTCCAAGGGTTGGAACTGCAGGGTCAGACTAGAAAGGTGATCTGCCACATCATGCTTATCAAATTTGCAAATAACACCCATTGGGAGGGGGTAGCGAATACTCTGAAGGCAAGATCAGAATTCAAACTGATCCTAACAGAATGGAGAGCTGGGCCAAAACTAAGAAATGAAATTCAACAGCAATAATTGTAAGGCACTATTTCTAAGCAGGAAAAATGAAATGTATAAATACAGGATGGGTGACATCTGGCTTAAGAGTAGTACATGTGAACAGGATTTAGGGGTATTAGTAGACCACAAGCCAAACTGGAGTCAATGGTGTGATGTGGCAGCCAAAAAAGCCAGTGCAATTCTAAGCTGCATCAACAGGAGCACAGTGTCATAGGACCTTGTACAATATGCTAGATTTTCTGTTAGTATGTTATCCTGTTATTGTTTTTAATGTCTCGTGTTTTTAACTGGTTATATTTTTTGATAGTTTAACTTTTCTATTTTGTGAATTTTAAATATGTTATAAGCTGCCTTGAGTCCCAAACTGGAAAAAAGGTGGGATAATAATCATAATGATAATAATCATAATGATGATGATGATCTCCACATCAAGGGAAGTCATAGCACTGCTTTATTCTGCTTTGGTGTGACTTCACCTGCAATACTGTGTTCAATTCTGGGCACTGTTCAAGAAGCTGAAATACCATATCTAGAGAAGGGTGACCAAGATGACCAAAGGTCTGGAAACCCAGTCTCATGAGGAATGACTTGGGTGTGTTTAGTTTGGAAAAGAAAAGAGTGAGAGGTGAGATGATAGCCATCTTTAAATATCTGAAGAGATGTCATGCAGATGATGGGGCAAGCTTGGTTTCTGGCTACTCCAGACTCCAGGACATGAACCAACAGATTCAAAGTACAAGAAAAAATGTCCCACCTAAACATTAAGGGAGCCCTGGTGGTGCAGGGAATAAATGCCAGTACTGCAGTCACAACATTTCAAGTTTGACCACAAGGGCTCCAAGGTTCACTCAGCCTTCCATTCTTTCAAAGGTTGGTCAAATGAGTACCTGGCTTGTGGGGCAATTAGCTAAGACACATTGGAAACTGCTTAGTGCCTAGCACACTATAAAGCAGTGTAGATGTGTAAAATGCTGTTGTTTAACAACTTGTAAGCTGCTCTGAGAGCCTTTGTGGCTGAAGAGCAGGGTACAAATACCAAATAAGTAAATAAATAAATAAACAAACATTAGGAAGAACTTCTTTACTGCAAGAACTGCTTCACAGACTGGTTCAGAGGATGGTGGACTGGTCTTCTTTGGAGGTCATTAAACAGAGACTGGAGGGGTAACTTTTAGGAGTGTAGTTATCTATTCCTGCATGGCAGGGGGTTGGATTAGATGGACATTATGGCCCATTCCAAGTATGAGATTATATATTACGTTCATAGGCTGGCATCCTCTTAGTGGCATAGGCAAGTGTAAAGCAACGTTACGCCTGTGTAAGTCTCATTTTTGTTGACATGGATGTTGGTTCCCTTCCTCCTGCTGAACCAACCAAAGCCCCCCCACCGACCTATCCCAGAGTTTCTGCAGCCCTCCTAGCCATTCTGTGCCTGCTGAGAGCTGTGGAGGATTGGGGAAGCATCTGGTTATGTTTCCATAGCCAGATGTGAAATGATCACATCATCTGCTGAGATGTCTGGAGGACCTCAGCTGAGGATGTAAGAATTTTTGCAAGCGCTGAAGGTGTGGTTGCTAAACACAGTCTACAGTATGATATGGTGAAAAACATATCTGGAAACTAAAATAGCTCACAAAATTAAGGACAGCAACCAAGAAGGCTGGCCAACCTGGAAAAAGAAAATTGAGGAGCCAGATTTCAAAGACGAAAATGTGTGGGATCTTTTGTTTTCTTTTGGTGTTTTACATATTTGTAAGCACGCTTCTAAGCAAATGCTACTGGGATTTTTATTTTATTTTTTTAGTTATCAGATAAATGTTTAAACCACTTTTTAAGGTTAATCACTTTTTCACTAACATTTTTCTCTTTGGCTATGACAAGAAAAATCGCACTTGAAGAACATTGTCCTGCTGTGCAGCTGTTTCATCACTGGACATCTAAAGTACAGACTTTTGCAATGCTGAAGGATATATGCATTCCCTTGAGAGGTGACTATGACCAGTTGATTATGAGGCGTTTAGAAAACACTCACTTGCTGAAGCACAAACAATCTCTGTAACCAGTATGGAGGTAGGCTTGCTTTGAAAATGTTTTGAAAACTTATTAATAGTTACAGAAGCTTATTTCAGTGCTTGCCATCTAGAAAAATCCCCATATTCCAGAATGTACTAATAATCTCTTTCAAAATCTGTACTGAAGAATTTATTATACAGGACAATAAATATTTACAGGTAAATTCAGTACAATTTATACATTTTTAATCTGTATACATAATGTTTCTGCATTTACAGGCTTTTCAAAAATATGGTAACATCCAAATCTCATCAGCTATACAAAAAAAAAAGTCTGTTTGTTTGTCATCCAGATGTTGTGAAATTTGTTGGAGACAATAAGATCAACAGTGCTAGAGCAAAACAAGCAATATTCTCAACAGATCTGTTGCCATAGTGACTGGGAGATTCCAGAAGTTGTAATCTCCCAAAGTAAGTTGTCCGAACACTGGTTCTTGCATATAGATATGATCCCACACTCCATAATGCCATGTTGAGGCTATGGCTTAGAGGCCTCAGCATGGGGGCTATATTGCAATTTTGGAAAGAAGGAAGATATAATTTCAGAAATAAAATAAAAAATGTTTATTTCATGACACATGAGACTGTATCTAGATGGAATAGGATTATATCATATGTGTGGGAGGGAGAGTGTATTACAAGTTTGCCCTCCCCAATTACACTGGGGCCCTAGACACATTGCTTGTGGCCTCTGAAACAGCAAATCAATAGATATTCCCAAGCAAATAATTGTGTGTAGAGTTCGGGATTCTGACATCCATTAAAAGATCTCTGCAAGCTGTATCTGCGCTTTCTCACCTCATTTTCAATGCTAATCCCCCTTCTCCTCCTGGCTCTCCTTTGGAGCATGTACAAGTTCTATCTTTAGAAACAGAAATGATAAATCTAGTCTGCAGCCATGTATATTTAAGTAGTCATAGACAGAAACAGAACACTCTTTGGTGCAAGAAAACACTCCTCCCTTCCAGACATGAGATGGGGGAATTGTGAAATGTTTGTTGTAAAACTTGCAAGAGCTCTTGCTTTTACAAACTGGCAGGTAGCCAGACATTGTAAACACCCCAAGACCAGCTTTTGGATGTTCTTTTTTCTTCTTCCCCAGCAGTGCTAACTGCAAAACGACTAGGTATAAAAATATCTCCATTGCCTTCTTCCGGAGCAGCTTGGATAAAGAAAAAGAACCACCAGAGTGACTGAAAGCACAAACATATGCATACCTGTGTGGGAGTAATGGGGTTTACTTTAAGGTAAGCACAGTTAGGACTGCAGCTTTAATTAATCAAAAGGCCTCTTTATTGATGGATGTTAAAGTTTGGCAACAACATCAAATAAAATATATGGCTAGTTGCAGAAGCATACAAAGTAATTCTGTACATGGGCACTGAAGGGATTATGAGTTTTCAAGTTTTCAAATTTAATTTTACTATAATGATTTTCTAGCTAAGAAGGATATTTTATTTTCCAGTTCTGAAATAAACCCTAATTTGGAAGGCTCTATTACAAATCCTCTCTTGAGAAATGACTCTAGTTAATACTAGTAAAACTCTACAGACTATGGTCTTCTCTATACAGGGGGGTGGGGATACGAACACACACAAAAAAGCAGGCGTTCGCAATGATGCGACCTGTCTTCATGGCCAAAAGAGCCCCCCCCCCAAACTCCACATGACCCCTACCCAGGATGGCAGCTGCGAGTGATTTACTCATGATTTTAAATCTGCCACCACCAATTTTTATTTTTTTTTAAAAAAAGAACAGTTCCCATATAAGCAATAGCTTATATTTACAAAAAAAATAAAGAAAGAAAGAAAGAAAGTATAAGATCACCGTGTTACCAACTTACCAGACTGTCACTAAGCCAAAAATCCAATATGGTGGCCACAGGTGCTTTCCTTGTTTGCTAGCCCCACCCCCATGTTCTTCCAGCCAATCAGATCATATATGTATGAATGCGAGTTTTCAACTGATCACACATTCACATGTCATATGGAGCTTTTTAAAATATCTGGATGAAGCCCCAGACGTGATGCACATGGACTTTGTAGAGGATTTGGCTGCCCCCTTCCAAGTGACACACATTTATGTGCATGTCCATATGAACGGATCACCATACGTTTGCATCCCGTTCATATAATTTTGACAGTATAGACAAGACTTAAGTTATAAATAGCATCCTAAAGTTTTTATTTTTTTAATGCAGACATACCCATTCTATGTACATTTATCTAATTTTCCCAGTAGAATCCTCTGTAAAGATTAACCAGAATTTTCTTTTTTTACTGGAGACATTCAAAACCATTATTAAAGTCTCTGGAGTCCCATTTGGGCAGTATACAATACAAAGGAAGAATGATATAAAATATTATAGTTTATAGATCTACCTTCGTTAATCGTGTCCTAGCAATTCTGTTCTACAGTGGATACGAATACTTGGGTATTTGAATCTTTACAGTTGGTGTGAGTAAGACACAATGCCCAGAACCACTCCTTGCTGTTTGCCTTCTTTAAGTGAAGCTCTCTATGGGCTCGTTTACACAGCAGGTTTTATTGCGTTAAGTTGCGCTTCAGCGCTTTCCCGCATCAGTGGTGGGTAGTTTACATGGTATATGCTATATTTTGTGTCTCTTTGATTTTTTCCGCTTTGAGGTTCACACAGCCAAATGTGCTGGGGGCATGGCCAAGCATTGGAGAGTAGACAAAGGAATGCCATAGGAATGTCTGCCCTGGCCCCAACTCCGTGGTTAAGAGCTTAGAGGCAGTCACTCTTTTCCCCCCACCAGCTCCCTGCCCACAAATCAAACAGAAGGTTTTTTTCTCCTTGCTTAACAGCTTAACTCCGTGTGCTTTAGAGGCAGTCACTCTCCCCCCCCCGCTCCCTGCCCACAGATCAAATGGAAGGTTTTTTTCTCCTTGCTTAACAGCATTTTCTAACCAAATAGAGGAAAGCCAGAGAGAGAGAGAGAGAGAGAAACAGACTGTCAAAATAGCAGTGCAGCTCTGCTGCAGCCATTCGTGAAATGGTTTCTCTCCCTCCCCCAAGCACAGGATCACAGCTGACGAACGGAGCTTTACATATACTTGCAAAACAGCAGAGAGGAGGAGAAGGAATGTTCCCTGACTGAAAATTGTTGGGAAATCCTTTTTGTTTGCAAACTGGCTAGCAAAATAGCAGAGAGGATTTTTCTTCTAATCGCTACTGACTCTCCCTCCCTCACTCCCCCTCTTTTAAGCCCACCCCTACATCATAGCAGCCAATCACAGTGCAGCTCTGCTGTAGCCCTTAGCGGAATGGTTGTTTACACTGCCAATAATGCGCTACATTGCAAATATACTGGCAAAAGTAGCGACATCCCTTGCCATGCTATATTTGGGTGTTTCACCTTCCCCCCTTCTGAATGAGGCGATGCTGTGCCTCAACCCGTGTGAACTATGAGCTATCTTAGCAGTATATTTAGAGGAATATTTGCCCGTGTAAACGACCCCTATGTCTTTCTCTCCTTGCAGTAGCTGCTCACTCTCAGCATGGGCTTTCCAGTTTTGCTTTGTTGTGTGCTTTTGTGAAGAGCTGGCCTCTGTGACCTAAACTGCTAGAGGTGGCTTTGGGGTAGAGAGTCAAGAGCCCTACACTTTGTCAGCTCTAAGGCAAAAGCAATGGGAAACCTGAATACTCTGCCAATCAACTAGAAAGGGGACCCCAAGAGGCTTGAGCAACATGATTGGGTAGTTGTAATCCTGTCTAGGCAATGAAGGTGGAGGGAAAATTTGAATGTGTGTGAGAACACAGCATTTACCTTTTAATTTATCTTTTATTTTAATCATTTATTAAAATATTTATATCCTGCCCTCTATTCAGGGATCTCAGGGTAGCATACAATAAAATCAATGTAACAAATGTAAAACGTTTTACATTTGTATTTAAATTATTTTAAAAGGCTAAAAAACATATGAAGCAATTCACAAATTAAAAGACAGATTTTAAAATTGAAAATAGTTTAAAATGAATTAAAGCCATGCAGATGAGAGTTTTTTTGTAAAACTGATCAGGCCCCCAAAGTTTTCATAAAACCATGTTTTCACTAGGGGCTTATCTACACTGGCAGGAAATCCCACACCTACTTAGTAGCCGTGATGGATATCTTTGATCCGCAGCAGCCCCTTAAACACCACATACACCAAGGCTTGTCTGACTGCATCAGAGTAAAAGCGTGACCCTACGCTGATCATGTGTCCTATAAGTCATACTATTTCTGGCCACACGGCCAGGGGTGCTCTGGGGTTTTCCCGATTTGCTCATGCGTACAAATAAATGAGCATACATGGTCCCAGAGTATTTTATTATTGGATAAGCAGAGATACATTTATCCAGATATGTGCATGATCAATTTTTTTTTAAAAAAAGTGGAGTTCTGCGCACCAAGTCCCACCCTGGCTTGCTCCGAAGACAATCCTTGGCTGCACATGGCTTAAAATCTGGGTTTCCTCCTCAAAAGTGAAGCAAGCTGTGAATCTTACAGATCCAGGGTAGTGAAAATGGGCATTATTGAAAATGTTTTGTGTCAACTGTCCTGCAGGGGGTTGGTACAGGTTTTATTTCCTGTGTAGACAAGCCCTTGTGGTGCCTGAACAACATCTACCTATTCGGGAAGGGAAGGGAAGGTATGGCGGCGACAGAGTGAAAAATTGTTACAAAAGAAGGCAGGATCGATGTTTAATATCTATCCCGCCTTCAGTTCACTCTGTTTCCCAGAATAAATTGGAGAGCACACCAACCATTCCACAGACCCTTACTCTGCTCCTTTGCAATGCCAGGTCGGTTAAAAAACAAGATGCATATTATCCATGACCTTTTATTGGATGAGGCTGCTGACCTGGCATGCTTTACGGAGACCTGGCTGGGAGAGGCCAGTGCTGCGACTTGGGCGCAGGCACTCCCAGCCGGGTACTCAGTTAGTGAGCAGGTAAGGAAAAGTGGGGGGGGGGGCGGAGTGGCTCTGGTTCATAAAAACAATCTAACCTTGACCAGGAAGCCTATCCGGAATACAGTCCACATCAAGTGTATGTACCTAAGCCTGAGGTCCAGGGATAGCTTAGGGATTATGTTAGTGTACCGGCCACCCCGTTGTCTAACAGACTCCCTAACCGAGCTAACACAGCTGGTCTCAGAGTTGCTGCTGGAGTCACCCAGACTTTTAGTTCTTGGTGACTTCAACATCCCACTCGAGACCAGCTTGCTAAATCTAACTGGCGCAGCTTGGGAGTTCATGGAATCCATGACAAACATGGGCCTATCCCAATTGGTTGTCGGGCCTACTCACTGTTTAGGTCATACCCTCGATGCAGCGTTTAGTACGGAACAGGAATATCCATGGGCGGAGGTTATTAAAACCTCTGCACTGTCATGGACGGATCATTTCCTGGTCAAGATGGAGCTAAGAGCCACTGTCTGCCCCAGCAGGGGTGGTGGACCTATTAGAATGGTCCGCCCTCGAAGTCTAATGGAACCAATTGGATTCCAGAAAGCCTTGGGGGGTTTAATGGTTGGTAACACCAGTGATTCTGTTGAAGCTTTGGTTAATATTTGGAACACCGACCTCACCAAGGCTATCGACACAATCGCTCCCAAACGTCCTATCCAGCCTGCACCTAACTGTAAGCCCTGGTATTCAGAGGTGCTTAGGAAGATGAAGCGGGCTGGACAATGACTAGAGCGCACCTGGCGGAAGACTCGACCCTTATCCAACAAGACTCGTCATAGGAATTTCCTTGATTCTTATCAAGAGGCGATATGTGCAGCGCAGAAGTCTTTCTCCTCTGCACATATTGCGTCTGCAGAGTCCCGTCCAGCAGAACTGTTTAGGGTGGTGGGGGAGCTGACGCATATTCCACCTGCGCAGAACCCCTTACTCAAACTGATAATGGCCTGCCATGATGCGTTTAACATCCACTTTGCAGATAAAATCTCTCGGATAAGAGCTGACTTAGATGCCAGTGTTATGACAGAATCTATAGACGAAGTGTCCAGCAACTCCGTTGATGAAATTTTATTGGATCAGCTTCAATCTGTGAGTACCGATGACGTGGACAAGCTCCTTGGTAGAGTGAGGAAGACGACCTGTCCCCTCGATCCCTGTCCATCTTGGCTGGCCACCCAAGGGGGCGACGCATCGAGAGTACTCCTTAGGGATATTATCAATGCATCCTTCAGGGAGGCGTCCTTTCCACCCTGTCTGAAGGAAGCGGCGGTTAAGCCGCTCCTGAAAAAGGCTTCCCTGGACCCCTTGGACAGGAACAACTATAGGCCAGTATCCTTGCTGCCTTTTCTAAGCAAGGTGATTGAGAGGGTGGTCGCTTCCCAACTCCAAGCTGTCTTGGATGAAATTGATTATCTAGATCCATTTCAAACTGGCATTAGGATGGGATATGGAGTGGAGACTGCCATGGTTGCTCTGGCTGACGACCTCCGCTTGGGTATCGACAGGGGTAGTGTGACCCTGTTGGTGCTCTTGGACCTCTCAGCGGCCTTTGATACAATAGATCATTCTATCCTCCTGGATCGCCTGAGGGGGTTAGGAATTGGAGGCACTGCTTTGCAGTGGTTCCATCCCTTCCTCGGGCAGATCCCAGAGGGTGAGGCTCGGGGACAGTTGCTCTACCAGAATAGAGCTTAACTGTGGCATTCCTCAGGGTGCCATCCTGTCCCCGATGCTATTTAACATCTATATGAAGCTGCTGGGAGAGATCATTCGGAGGCATGGAGTGCGGTGTCATCAGTATGCTGATGACACCCAGATATACTTCTCCATGTCTTGGTCATCAGCTTCGACTTCAGATGGCGTCTCTCCTCTCAATGATTGTCTTAAGGCAGTAATGGACTGGATGAGGAAAAACAAATTGAGACTGAATCCAGACAAAACAGAGGTACTAACAGTTACAGGCCCGAAACCAGGTCAGGGAATACAACTTCCAATCCTGGATGGAACTACACTCTCCTCCAAGGATTGTGTTCACAGTCTGGGGCTGCTCCTGGACCCGACGCTCCAGATGTCTAATCAGGTAAATGCGACGGTCAGGAGTGCCTGTTATCAACTTCGGCTGATACGCCAGCTGCGCCCTTTCCTGGAAACCAGGGACCTCGAAACTGTGGTACATGCACTGGTAACCTCCCATCTGGATTTCTGTAATGCGCTCTACATGGGGCTACCCTTGTGCTTGACTCGGAAACTTCAACTAGTTCAGAACATGGCAGCCAGGTTGATTTCTGGCGTTTCCAGAAGAGAGCATATAACACCTGTGCTAAAAGCTGTCCACTGGCTGCCAATTAGTTTCCAGGCACAGTACAAGGTGTTGGTTATGACCTTTAAAGCCCTATATAGCTTGGGTCCAACTTACCTCCGGGACCGCCTCCTTCCGTATGACCATCCCCGCACACGTCGGTCCTCTGGGAGGAATCTGTTACAGCCTATGAAAACAAGGCTGTCGGTGACCTCCCAGAGGGCCTTCTCTGCTGCCGCTCCCAGATTATGGAATGGCCTGCCGGACGAGATCCGTCTTATTACCACCTTAGACAGCTTTTAAAAAGCTGTCAATACGGATCTTTTTCAGCAGGCCTTTCCTAAATAACTATCCCGGCCCAAGACTCGGCTGTCCTTTCTGAGCTGCAATTGGATTTTTTTAAAACTATTGTATGTTTTAATTTTTTTTCTAATTTATATATTTCTATTATTGTATGTTTTTAATCTTTTATAATTTAATATTATTTTAAGGGGTGGGTGGGTTAGGGTACTGTGACTATGGAGTTTTTATATTGTAAGCGTTGCAGAGGGGCAGGATAGAAATAAAATTTTATTATTATTATTATTATTATTATTTGAATTGTATCCCATCTTCCTGCTGACACTAGATGCAAGGCAGGTTTTTTTTTTTAAAGAAGATACAGCTTTAACAAAGATAGTAAGTTTTTAAAGCCACAAAATTAAAATATCACTTTAAAACACCAGTAATTAAAAACATTTAAAACATAACAATAAAGAGCAAGGCACATATCTATTAAAAGATCCTTCTGCACAGCCAGTAATCACCCAAAACCTGCTTAAATAAAAGTGTGTTCACCTGCTGGCAGAAAGTGAGCACAGAGGGGGCCAGCCTAGCCTCCTGCAGGAGAGATTTCCATAGCCTGGGAGTAGTCACCGAGAAGGCCCTCTCATGTCACAGCCAGGCCTGTGAGGATGGTGGGACTGTGAGACTGACGGGAGGTGCTTTTACAGGCTACATGACAGTGTAAAGTTGGAACAAATGTGGAGTTTAGGAGAAGAAAGTTTAAAGCTCCCCTAACCTTACTCAAAGGCTGAGCATATTTTCTTACAAGGAAAAAACAAAGGTAGTGTTCCTATACTGCATGCTGCATATATATACTGTAGTCCAATCCAAGGACTGCAGTAAGCCTCTTGGAACTTACTTGCTTGGTAACATGGTTGCTGACTGAAGAGTATTTGCTTGGATGATGTGGCCTAAAGGGAAAGAGACCGCATGAAAGCCCTTCCCCCAACTAAGTCTGGTGCACAATCTTGTGCTTGATGGGTGCCAAGGAGAGATAGCATTCCAACTCTCCACCACCACCCTGCATGCAGTTCCTTATCACCAATGGCCATCAGCCTAGTGCTTAATAATAAGGCTATGACCTAGTTTTATTGCTGCTTCTGCATTTATTTGGGTAGATTTTTAAACACTACTTTGTGAGTTGTTTACATTAAAAGAAATGAGCTGCATTTCTTGAATGCTTTTAAGTGAGAAGTTGGGGTAGAAGTGTTCAGACAGAAAAACTAGAATTGCTCCTTGGGGTTTCTTCATTGGTGTCATTATCATTATCATATTCATTTATATCCTGCCTTTCTCCCGACAATGGGACTCAAGGTGGCTAACCACCTATTTAAAACAATACAAGTTAAAAACAATACACAAGTAAAAATAACAGAATAAATGCAAAATTTTAAAGAGTTAAACAATTTACAAGTTTAAAACATTAAAAATATTAAAATGTATTAAAAACTCTATACAGACTGTTCACAATCTTAAAAAATTGCACCACACAGCCATAAAAGCCCAGCCCTTGTCAGTTCATAAAAACCTGGCAGCATAAAAATACTTCAACCTGCCCCCAAAGGAAAGCAAGGATGGACCATGATGGTCTCTCTGGGGAGGGAGTTCCAAAGTCAGGGAGCAGCCACCGAGAAGGTCCTTTCCCTTGTTCCCAACAAACGAGCCTGAGAAGGTGATGGGACAGAGAGAAGGGCTTTCTCCAGTCATCTTAAAGCTCTACTCGGAGCATACAGGGACATCTGATCCTTCAAATAACCTGGACCCAAGCCGCACAGGGCTTTATAGGTCAAAACCAGCACTTTGAGTTGTGCCCAGAAATAGACCGGCAGCCAATGGAGCTGTTGCAATAAGAGAATTGTGTGCACCTTGTAGCCAGCACCAGTTAACAACCTGGCTGCAACTCTTTGGGCCAACTGAAGTTTCTAAGCACTTTTCAAAGGCAGCCCCACCTACAGCATATTACAGTAATCCAAATGGGATGCCCCTTCTCATAGTGCAATTTCCAGTTGGAGCATGGTGACTATAGGTCACATGTGTGTGTGAATACATATACACAAACAATAAGTGTGCAAATCTATACATGTCTGTTGAGAATTCAGTAAGGCTCACTCTTAAATTCAATAGGACTTACTCTTAGAACCAAGTAGGCATCATGTAACATACCATGTGCCATTCCAACATTGCTACTGAAAGATTCTGAACTTTTCAGAATGGTAACACACCTTACAAACTCACATTCTTCTGGAGGCTTGCGAGATAGTCTATTGCAAACTAAACGGGAATACAGGATATAACAGGCAAAGAGACCCATTCAGCAATATGTGTGATGGGTTTGTGTACAGTCAAGTTTGGTCTTAGTACAAAATCCAAACACTCTATCGCACAAGAGCATCCCTATTTCATTTGTGAAATGCTGGCATATATACATATATCTGTGATTAATGTCAGTACACTGGTGCCTTTTGTTGTCTCACCTACTGCCTACTATCTCACACAGAGTGATTGTGCCACCACTTGCAATTGCTTGTCCAGGCTCCAGTCGAACCAGTGTGCCTGGGTGTGTATAAGTAGACTGATGAGAGGTGTTTGGGGGAAAAAGGAAAGCTAATACGTGACAAGTAGCTAAGGAATGCCTGGCAAGAAAAAACCAGGTTCATGGATAAGGTGGAATATCAGGATGGCTGCCTGCCACGCTGGTGTTTAAAGCACTAAGCATTGATATCATGGAATGTGGCAGGGAGTGGGGAAACCGTGTTAACAGGAAGTTGATTCTTCAAGCCACTCACCGCCTTAGCCCCATTCCCAGGAAGTTTCTTCACTGCTCTGACTTGCTAGCCAATATAAATACTGTAAGTGTCCAGGACCCTAGCCGTTCTGTTGTCACTGAGCCCACACTGCACATGAATGAGAGTTTAGAAAAGTGACTTTTCTGGATACTAGGAGTTGTAGCCCATCTTTTCCAAACTCTGGCTTCAACAGAGCATCAGATACAAGGCCTTGCTTCCTTTCATCTCCACATTTGGAGATGGCGGCGGGGTGTGTGTAGAATGGCAGAGAGTATTCTTATTTGACCACGGTCACAGGTTGCCTTAGTCTCTCAGCAGTCAAAGAAGGCATTCTCTATTGTTTCCTGACCCAAAGGCTCTGGTTTGTCTTGCTTACCAGAGAAGAGAAACAGACTTGGCATGGCCAGCATGGCAGGAAAAAACATGGCTGCTTCTTTTTTCCAAGGTGGTTCAATTTCAAACATGAATGGAAACATTTATGTGCTTCAAGTGATGTTGACACTTAAAACACATCCTGACCGCTGCTTTTGGATGTGTGAAAGGTGGGAGGTCTGGAAGCCATGCCCTATGAGGAGCAGCTTAGGGAGCTGGGTACATTTAGGCTGGAAAAGAGAAGGTTAAGAGGTGACATGATAGCCATGTTTAAATATTTGAAGGGAAGCCATACTGAGGAGGGAGCAAGCTTGTTTTCTGTTGCTTCGGAGATTAGGACACAGCAATGGACTCAAAGTACAGGAAAAGAGATTTAATGTAAACATGAGGAAGAACTTCCTGACAGTAAGAACTGTTTGCCAGTGGAATGCACTGCCTCAGAGCGCAGTGGAGTCTCCTTCTTTGGAGGTTTTTAAGCAGAGGCTGGATGGCCATCTGTAAGGGATTCCTTTGATTGTATATTCCTGCAGGGCTGGGGGTTGGAACACGTAGATGATCCTTGTGGTCTCTTCCAACTCTGTGATTCTATGATAGGTTATTACAGGCAGAGCTTACTATTACTCAGACATCATGTAAAGTGGCAAGTAAGCCTACATAAAAGCTTTTGAGTGATGAGAACTGCCTGGTCAAGTGAGATGCTATTATACTTTCTCTGAAGGCTTATTAAAAAGAGCCAGGACAAAATGTGATATGCAAAGCATGCGGGATAGGTACAGGTAGGGCTCTACTGCATTTTTTTCATGTATAGCTAGACCTGTCACAGAACACTGACTCCTGAGAATCTCCTCTTTCACTGACAAAAAGAACAAGGCATTTCTAGGGCTGAAGGTTGGTATATGGGCTACTTACATTGTTTCTCACGTCTTCCACTCATTTCCTCTTTAAACACACAGACCCTTCCAATAACCAGTGTGTAAAATTATATTAATATAACTTAATTTTAGTAAAAAATGTGAGTTGCCTTGGCACAACATCTTCCCTCTTTCAGTATGGGGTGGGAGGGGTAGAAACAAACTTATTTGGCTGCTTCATGTAAGTAACAATAATAAGTGGTTCTAAGTAAAGTAAATCAATGGGACAGTTGTCTGTCTGTTGAAGGTCCTTCCAGAAAGAACCTGAGGTCTGTAGTAACCTAAACTTAGCCATACTCCTTAAGTCTGCATGTATTCTGGGTTTGAGGGAGGCAGTGGCAGGGGAGAAGGCAGACTAGCCATGGTGCTAACCCACTGTGCTGGAACAGGTTTCTCAACCACTGAAAACATTCCATTTGCTTTAAGTAGCATTTGTGTGCAGAGCACGATTGATGTTCTCCTTATGCCCTGAGCAAAAAGTAAAGCAAGTCAGGTGGAAAGTCAGGTGGAGACAGAAACAAATACAGACTGAACTGTGCAGGCAGGTTTACCTACGGGTGTGTGAAGTAGTGGTTTCACTTGGAAAGACCTTGTGCAATGCTTCTTGTTAAGAGTCCACCCAGTGTCAAAAGACAAGCCATTGGAAAGATGGCAGTCCTTGTCTGAATAAATGCCATTGGCTATTAAGTGCCAAAGTGTGCAAAAATAAACATGACCAAGAAGTCAGAGATGAAAAATCCCATTACTGAGTATGATCTGCGCAGTTTGTTGATCTAAAAGAAGCTCAAAGGAAGAAAAGGAAAAGCAGGGAAAGGAGAGTAGATGTGTTCAGCAGGGTGTTATTAAGTTTTTGGTCCTCTGCCTATGCTAGGTATTTAGCCGCATACTATGCCTGGAGCAAGGGAGTTCCTAGACAATTCTAAGACAAATGGGTCAAGCAATTGACATCTTACCTATTGCAGAAGCCTCCCAACCTGTTAAGGGACTTTCTGGAAGGCTGGGCATAGCTGAAGTGATACTTTACATTATAGAATTATGTTTCAGCAGCCCAAACTAGAAGTCTTGCTGTGTTGTGGAGATGTACAAAGAGAGGTTTTCCTACTCCTGATACTAGGCTACATTTTAACTCCCCAGAAGTGAAAAAATGCCATGCATCTGAGGAAGCAGACCAAGGCCTTGTCTAGATAGGCTATATACCCCGACTTGTCCCCGGCTGTAGGAGTCCTACAGTCCAAACATTGCAGGGCTTCTGTCCTGTATTGCCCTCAGGCAGTCCTCACGATGCCCAGGGCTAAGACAGGGGGAAGATGAGGTAAAGCCCATTGAAACATTTCAACACGATATCCAGGAAAAACTTCTTTTCAGAAAAAGCAGATCAGACCCTGTGGGTCTGCAGGAGGCCATACCACCATGCTGGCATGTCTTTGCAGCTGCCACTGCTTCCATCTGCATCACATTCTCTGAAGCCAGGAAGTAGGCCCACAGCATGAGACGAAGGTTGGTTAAATGCAGGGGGCCTTGATCACGTGTTGTGGGGCCCCTTCCTGGCTTTGGAGAGTACATCACAGACAGAAGCAGCGGCAGCTGCAGAGATGGGCCAGCATTTCCGTGCAGACTCCTGCCTGTTTCGTGCAGATAATGGGGAAGCAACAGGCCCGATCCAGGGCCAGCATATGTCAGAGAGAAGCTGGTGTATTCTGGCCAGTGTATACAAGGCCCAAGTCTACAAAAGCTTATGCAACAACTTCTTCCTCTCAGTTAGTCTCAAAGGTACTACAAGATGCCCTTGCTTACTGATGTTCCTCAGAAGTGTGTGTTAATTCCCTAGAAGTGTGAATTACTATCAATAAAAATACTCATTGTTCTGATGGGCGGCCTACATGCAATTGTACCAGTGCTATCACATTTATTTTCGAAGTTAATAAGGACCTAAGCTTAATTAAGGCCTGCGTGCCTGGCCTATGCTCTGTCACAGAATGGAAGTAGTAGTCCTCAGGCACTCAGTTCAATGGACTCAGTCCTTAGTAAATATGCTTACAACTGTGGCCTCACAGAGTAGCTGTATAGTCTCAGCTACACTGGTGATGGTGGTGACTGCTGTTGTAATGTCAGAGCTGTATCCGAGGAAAGAACAGGCAGCAAAGTTGAGATGTTCTTTACAGTTCAGGACTATGTGGCTTCATTTGTAACAAGAAATAAAAATGTGAAAGTAAACTCAATTTGTAGTATCTTTTTGAATAAACTGTACTATTATTATACCAAACACGATAACTTTATAGAAAACCAAATTATACATAACACATTTTATATTCCTAAAGTAAGTGACTGTAAAGGTTGCTATTATTGCATTTTTATTCCAAATAAAATAAAAAAAAATAAAAAAAATAAAAAAAATCAGATTTTTTCCCCCACCAAATCCCGGAAAAAATAAATCCCACATTTGTTTTCCATGGCTTCAACATTTCCAGATCACTTACATGGCTACACATGTGAAGCTCCAGAAAGTTTTCAACTATTTGCAATATTTGCCCTTTATGTCTATCTGTGTATCTTGTAGCAGGGCAACCTCCAGACCCTAAACCTAGTCTAATCTGTGAGGTTCTTGACTTGGCCCTCAGTAGTCTGGAGGCAAGCTCTCCCCCTCTGTGGGCCCCTCTGTGAGGATTTACTTCAGAGTAGATCCCAGTAGCAGGATATGGAGGAGGAGACTAATGTGAAGGAAATCCCTTCTAATTTTTATCATTGATGTCATCTAGGCCCTCCAATGTCTCCCAGCCTGCAGAAGGGATAACTCCCATTGATTCAATGGGTCTTCTCTAGTTGGGAGTAACAATAGTATTTGAATTAGTAGTTACACACTTTTAAATGATCTTGGGTTCCATTTAGATGTTATAAACGTTCTAGTTATGTAATAGATATGCAATAATGAAATTAATATAAGGTATTAAGTAATGTAATATTGTTTTTATAATATATTTTTACAATCCTGATTTGCCTTATGGTTTGTTAACTGCAATAAAAGGTTGATGATGAATAGGACCTAAACATGTAAACATATAGTAGCTATGGACAAGCTGAAAATAGAATTGTTCTGAACCAAGAAAGTCACCAACACTGCTGAAAAGCAGCCAGTCCTCCACAGGCAAATGTCATGACACAGACATGGTGTGGGGGTCTGTCTACCAGCTCATGAAGCATCTATTCTGACTCCAGTTCAGAGAAGCATGTTAGTGAAAAGCCTGTTTTGAAGTACATTTTAACATGCTATCTCAAATTGCAACTTAATAAACACAGTTTTTTTCCCTCAACAGTTAAATTTTAAAAAGTGTTTCGTATCCATACAAGGACTCTCTGAAACAACATCTCAGGCTCGGCCAAATTGATCACCAGCAATGGTTTGCCATGGCCTCACATCGGGAGGCATAGAGGCGTACTATCCACAATGCTGCAGCCTTATTTGAGAACAAGTCTTGAAGAGAAACGACAATGCAGAAAGAATTACAACCTGGAAACATCACCTAAGGAGACCTTCTGCTGTGCTTTCTGCAACCGACCATGTTTATCTTGGATTGGCCTTTTCAGTCATCAGTGGGCTTGCAGAAAGCATGGGATGAGTCCTTCCTGAATCTTTGTTTGCGAAGAAAGGGCAGAGATGTACATCAAAGATACTCTAAACAACTGCAATTGATTTAGCCAGGTTTCTGTACCACACCCCTCTATCTGGCATTTATACTTTGGGCTCCTATATTCCTGGCCCAAGGTATTTGTGGGAGTTACCCAAGATCTTTGACAGGTGACAACTATTTCTGCTTCACTCTTTATATAAGTTGTGCATGCACTGATTAGTTCCACTTATCACATTTAAAGGTGTTAAGAAGAGTTTCATAGCTGTATGCTACACGAAGGAGATCTAGAGTCTATGGCCAACTGTTAGTACCAACTAAGGTA
Organism: Gambelia wislizenii; assembly: GCA_030847615.1. Lineage (NCBI taxonomy): Eukaryota > Metazoa > Chordata > Lepidosauria > Squamata > Crotaphytidae > Gambelia > Gambelia wislizenii. The sequence goes on from JAUMIR010000002.1 coordinate 65,296,652, forward strand.
TACCCACTGAATCAATGGGAACAAGGCAACTGAGCCCTTATGTTTGGCTGCCTTGAGGCTTTGGCAAAAAAAAAAAAAAAAAAAAAAAGCAACTACAAAAAATGTAAGTTCCCCTGATTCAATAGGTCTGTTCTACTTGAGAGTAACAGCCAGATACAGGAAAATAATATTGTCAGGCAGAGGGAATATCTGAGGTTTTTAAATTAGGCTTCCTTTATTTGAATCGATTCCATGGACAGGTCTTGTTTTGCAACTAGGTAGATTTGCAATCTGCTGGCAAATCTTTGAGTAATTTACAATAGATTGGCAAGGATTTCTAATTCCTCAAGGCAACAACAAAATGGCTCCGCCCGCCCCCCACCACTGCCCTCAGACACTCACATTCTAAAATCTCTTTCATTGGCTTTTCTTCGCAAACAAAGATTCAGGAAGGACTCATCCTGCAATTTCTGCAAGTGTGCCAATGACTGAAAAGGCCAATCTGAGATAAACATGTCCGGTTGCAAAAAGCACAGCAGAAGGTCTCCTTGGGTGATGTTTCCGGGTTATGATTCTTTCTATGTTGTCGTTTCTCTTCAAGACTTGTTCTCAAATAAGGCTGCAGCATTGTGGATAGTGCATCTCCATGCCTCCCGATGTGAGGCCAGGGCAGACCACTGTTGGTGATCAATTTGGCCGAGCCTGAGATGTTGTTTCAGGGAGTCTTTGTATTGCTTTTTTGGAGCGCCCCTCTTACGCTGACCCGTGGCGAGTTCACCGTAGAGTAGTATTTTTGGGAGGCGATGGTCCTCCATCCTAGAAACGTGCCCTGCCCAGTGCAGCTGTGTTCTCAATATCATGGCCTCAATGCTGGTGATCCCTGCTTGCTCAAGGACAGCAACATTCGTCACATAGTCAGTCCAGTGTATATTTAGGATTGTGCGTAGACAGCGCTGGTGAAAGCGCTCGAGGAGTCATAGGTGGTGGCGATAGGTGACCCATGTTTCAGATCCATAAAGGAGGATAGACAGTACAATGGCTCTATACACACTGATTTTTGTGCTTTGCCTCAGGTGTTTATTGCTCCAGACTCTTTTGTGAAGTCTTCCAAATACACTATATGCCTTTGCTAATCTGTGATCGATCTCTTTGTCAATTTTGGCATCTGAGGAGATGATGCTTCCCAGGTAGGTGAACTGCTGAACGGACTTGAGCACAGTTGCTAAAAAGGAAGATGGCTGCAGGTGAGGAAACTAGGAGTGGATTTTAGCACAAGTTTTGTGAGTTCAGTTGTGGTACTGAAAATAAACTCAGAGGCTAAACATAGGGCTTATCTACATCAACCAGGATATGCTGGCTCCCTGCTGACATATCCTGGCTGTAGAGCTGGCCCATTCTGCCTCTGTTACCTGGAGGAAATGGGCTGGAGTCCAAAGAGAATTGCAGCCTGCCACTGTAGCCGTTACTGCCACCACCATTTTCCTCAGTCTGCTGGGTACAGGGGAAGCTGGCCATGCCATGTGACAAGTCCCCTGCATATGACCAGCCTTGGTCGCATGCTGTAGGACTGCTGCCCAGACCCAGAAGAGTAAGGGCGATTGGCAGCAGGAGCAAGGGCCTGCCTGCCGGGATAGGCTTCCATTAACACCTGGGGCCCAATCCATTCTGTCTTGGCAGAAACGGTTTAAAGCAGGCATTATTTTTTTCCCCAAGATAATTTTATTTAAACATAAAGAACATAATGTATAAAATCTTTAGTCCACATTAACAACTATTTCAATATTATGTACATCAAAGATAAATAAACAATATATTTTTTAATCCTCTTATTTCAAATTCTTTACTTATTTCTAGTTACTAAATCTAACTTCCCTCCATCCAGTGCTAGGCCTTAATGTATATTTTGTAATTCCACTTTTCTTTCTTTTTCTTTGTTTCGCTACACTCATTTTCTTTGTTAAAGGAGACTGAACTATACAACTCTGATATGATTACTTTGATTGTCTTTTTCATTTAAGCGGAGTGTGGTAGTCTCCTTCTTTGGAGGTTTTTAAACAGAGGTTGGAGGGCCATCTGTTGGGAATGATTTGATATGTATTCCTGCATGGCAGGAGGTTGGACTGGATAGCCCTTGTGGTCTTCTCTTCCAACTCTATGATTCTATGAATTCATTATTTAACTCTTATATTCCCTCTTTTGATTTGTTATTCTTTTTTTTTAATCTTTATCAAATTACATTACGAAACTAGCTCAATTTTTTTCTTATTTACATATTCTCTTAAAGTATATGCAATTGTTATATTACACAACTAAAAGTGAAACATGTAATAAATGTAGAACCTGGAAATTACTATTAATTCAAAACTATAATAAAGATTTTTTACAACCCTGAAGTAAAAATTCCATCTTCTCATATAATTACAATTTCTTGTTATTTACAATGCATAAACTTCCAATTTCCTCCCCGATTTTACAAGATATACTCAATAACCGTATTTTTTCTTTAGTATATCCTTTCATCCTGCATTTGTTCTGTTTCCTCTAAGCTTCCCAACTCTGTAAGATCAACTTGACCTGAAATATTCTAACACTGAGTAATTTAATTTATCGTTTATAAGTCTCGCTGCTGACACCATATATAAAACTATTCTCCAAGATCTGTTAGTCAATTTATCTCTTATTTCATCCACCATATTCACTAGATATAATTCTGATGTCATCACTTTTGATTTGTTATTCTAACCTTTTTTTTATTCTTCCAAATTTATTCCTGTAGTAGGTCCATGATATTTCTTTAAATGGAGAAAAATAAAGCAAGTATTATTTTAAACCACAGGAAAGGGCCCAACTCCGGCTTGCCCCCCGAGCCCCGTTTTGGCCCTGGGAGTCATAAGAACTGCCCAGAGGCAGATCAGAGCAAACGCCCTGCATCATATGGACAGCAGGGCTCACAAGCTGGGGGTAAGCCGGGTATAGATAAGCCCAGTCTCAAAACCACCCTTGCCACTTACTTCTGAGAATATGATACACCCAACCAGAACTGCCCACCCACCATTTTGCACCTGTCTCTGGTTGGTGGACTTCAGTTTTAGAAAAAATAAAATAAAGAAACAAGTAGATCCTGCAAGCCTGAAGTCCACCCATTTCTGCAGTATACTTTTTATAGTCTTTGATTTACCACCAATGCAAAAACATTTGGTAAAGATAGAAGCCCACATCCTTCAGTGAAGATTGGTGAGTAAATTTAGCAAGGAGATTGAGCAGCTGTGGGAAGAGATGGCATGTAGGAGTAAACAAACAGTCCTTGCAGTGGAAGAATGTAAAAAGCTGGGTGCCTCTAAGATGAGTATTGGGAACCATACTGTATTGGGATAACTTGGAAGTGAGAAGGTGGGCAGGCTTGGGTAGAGCCAGCCAATCACAACTCACGAGATGCTCTGAGGGTGACACTATGAGGGGAAAACACATAACCAGAACCTTGTCTTCGGATAAGGCCAGTTAGAAATAGAGATGGAGTGGGGGCAGATAGGAATGGATTTAAATCTGTTTTTTTGTTTTTTTAAGAGTCAGTAAGGGCCAGTTAGGAAGAGAGAATTTGATGAGCTGAATAGGGTTTTGGGAGCTACAAATGTAGAAAGAGTTCAGGAAGAAGTATTATTTTCTTTGAACCTGAGATGTTACAGTGTACTGTGTGTAGAACCAGCATAAGGCTAGATGTTTATTTGCTATATAATAAACCTTCACTGTTTTTATTTTGTACATATCTGTCTGGATGTCTTAATTTAATAATTAACAAAGAAGACTGTTCATACATTACCACACTGAGCCCAATGAGCAACACATCAACTCATCCAGTATAGTGGCCAGCTTGAGGCCCAAGTACCAGATTTGGGAAGGAATCCTGAGGGTAAAAGGGCAAGTTGAGTGAAAGGAGACCAAGGACTGGAACTGTGAACTGTGATCCATGACAATAACTTATCTAGACTTAGAACTCTGCAGTAAAATGGTCAAGCCTGCAGATTACACCAAAGTATGCAGGACAGAGAAAACACTGAAGAGGCTGGAGAACTGTAGAAGCATTCCACTAAGTGAATGAATGGACAATAGAGGCAAATGTGGTTCTATGTAACATGATGTACACTGGCATAAAACAATTCTATCTTCACCTATATTTTTGTCTGATGACAACCAGTAAAACTGTCCTAAGCCATGCAAGACTGTTCAACTAAAATAATCAATTTTAATGTGTGGCATCTGTGAAAAAAAATACTTCACTTGGTAAAGAGCTAACTACAGGACTGAGGAACACAGAAAACTGAGGGTATTAATAGCCTGTTTTGAGGAAGTGCAGAGGAACAGATATATAGATAGAGAGACAGAAAGAGATAAGATAGGCTGAGGGTGCTGAATCCCAAAGCTCAGATGAATTCTCACAAGTCTTCAGGAAAATGATTTATCTTCCACAGTTACCTGAGTGTCCTTACCACTGTGTTTTGTTGACTAGAGGACCAAAATGAGAGTAGTTGACAAATGTGTAAGATTTGGATCTTTGAGACTTGACCACAAGTTCACTGACAATGGATTAGTTAGTGGCACTCAACTTTAGACTCCAACAGTAAGATGGAAGTACAAAGCCAGTTTCTCTGTGCAAATATGCAAAGCAAACAACAACAACAACAACTCGGGCATTTTATTTTCTAATAGCACGACACTGTCATAGTTAAGCCCTATCAAATCCTAACACTTTTAAATGGAATATTAAGGAACTATATAAATCTTCAATCAACGGAACATTTAATAAACTAATTTGATTGATTGTACACTCCATCTTTTAAATTACCCCTAAAATACACAGAGTTGTGCTACCTCATCCACCAGTAGATGATAACTACAGCTATTGGTAAAAATAACAAAGTCTGTCTATCTATGCTCCCATTGTTTCTTGTACTATTTAGAGACCAACTTCAGAGATGACTGTACAAACTGATATGTTGTATGGATGATGGAAGCACATACTCTTTACTGCTGCTAAGGTACAGGCTACTGGAGGATTTCATATCAACATTGTAGACAGACAGGGAATTCTTCATGTAAACTTTAAATTACTGGTGTACAAGCCTTAAGTGGACCCAACTTGCTGACCAGCACATCTTCATCTTGCCTAAATTTGAATATCCAACAGCAAACAAAAAGCTTTATTCCTGTTGTCCTGATATGTTGTCATTTTTTTCCCACTTTTCTCTTGTATTTTTTAACCACAGAGTGACTGCCCATTTCCAAAACCTCTTAGAGCAGAGGTGAGAACTATGTGGCCCTTTAGTTGTTGTTGAACTCCAACTCCCAGCAGCCTTGGCCACACAAACAATGTTGAAAAATGCTGGGACATCAATTCAACAATATCTGTAGAACCACACAATACTCACAACTGCCCTACAGAAACCTAGGGCTCATCTACACAAGGAGGAAAAATCCAAAGTACCTCATAGTATTGGCATCTCACAGCAACAGTTGTCCCAAGGTGCGCTGGTGCAATAGAGTGATTCTCCAATTTTATAGAAAAGCAAAACAGAAAATATTGATCCTGTTTTATTGCCTTAGTGAGCGATCGCTAAGGCGACAATCTAACATGGTGGCAGCGGGCGCTTGCCCTGCTAGCAAGCCCCACCCCCACTCTTGCCCAGCCAATCAGCTTTGTGCTTCCCTTCAGGTTTCCTGTTCTTAAATAGTCCAAATGAGCAGAATGCGCACCCCTCTCACAGTTTTTGGAAAAGTATGGGAAAATCTGAGAAGGCTTTTACCCCATTCTTTTTGCCGTTTTGCCCCCCCCCTCTGAATAGTGTGGATTGGTGCTGGATCCCATTTAGACAGGTAGAATTCTCCGCTAATTCCATGAGAAGTATTTTCACTGTTTAGATGGGCCCCTAGTTCTAAGAACAGCTCTTTCCCTCTTGGGCTGACAGGCAGGCTCAACAAGAAACCACTGCCTGGCACCAGTTATGCTGATACCAATTAACACACACCTAGTAATGGAAAAAATGTTGTTCTCAGTCCAGACTGCTTACAACATCCATAAGTCTTGAAACCAATCTCTGATGCACAGTATTTAGAATGTCACATCTGTACATCACTCAGTCTCAGGATTAGTCTGTGAGTGGCACCCATGACTTGGCAAAATGACAGCAGCAATGTTTATATTGTGAGAGTTTCCACTTTTCTTTTGCATATATAAATATTTATACATTTATTTGTATATACTCACATGGTTATCCACACCCAACTGTTTTAGTAACTCATTCACACTTTCCTTCCCATCCTGTTCTAGAGTTACACCCTTGACTGAGGCAAAAAGAGTTTTTGGGTGAGGGGTGTTTGTGTCTGATAAACTTGCTCTGATATTTCCAGAAGCCATATCTAATGATGGTTAAGATGTTTGTTGAAATGAAAATATGCTCCACATACCAAAGACTCCTCTTATTGAACGTAATTCACTGTATGCTGAAAATAGTTTTCTTAAGGATTTCTTAAAAAAAAAAAATTCCTTAGCATGCATTTCCCTCTGTTTTCCTAACCAGGGCATTACAAGTCACATTCTTGCAGCTTACGAGGCTAAAGACAAATACACATTTTGATCAGAAATGCAGTGCCTGCTGAATCATTTTCCTATCCACCCCATTCATTCAATACAACTTCCCCTTCATAGGCAGATTTTCATTCCACTTTAGATTCTTGAATGCCACACAGTAGGCAGAAACGAATTAGAGCTGTAGTTTAGAGCAAAGAAATAGAGGGCAGAAAATAATTGATTTATTTATTACATTTATGTCCCACTTTTCTTTATGTAGGCACTCCAGGTGGCCTTCACAGGACCCTCAGGTGGCCTCCCATCATATTGCCAAGAGCAACCTAAGTTAAGATGGCTACTGGACTGCTCTCGAAATCTCCCACAATCTACTTTCTCTCCCCCCCCCCGCCAAGCTGTCTTAAGGGTCATAGGCTCTGTTAACCACGTCTGAGCATAACACTGAGGAATGTTCTGTGCTCTGAAAGAAACCAAGCTTGTGGAACTGAACAGCATGATAGTGCTGAAGATGGTTCAGCAAGTTCTGGAGATGGCTCTGAAGATTGTATATCTGGACAACAGTAAAGGCATCTACATAGATTTTGTCATGGCAATGCAAAGAAGGAATCATGAGCATCATAGTGAAAATTTTGCAAGAAGAGGAAACCCACAGTTGCTTTAAAAACAAAAAACTTCTAGAAGTGTTAACAACAACATCATGTTGCTCAATCTTTAATATTTATTTCTATCCCGCCTTTCCCCCAGTTCAGAACTCTAAGTGGCTTACAACAAATTAAAAAAAACAACCATATAGTTAAAAATCCACAAGATACAGTTTTAAATCAAGATTAAACAATAAAAAAAAATTAAAACCAGATTAAAACTCAACCAAAACTTCAAGGTCTAGCAAATTCCTTACTTGCCTGGAAGACTATTTCATGGTCCAAAAGGTGGAAGAGGCAACAAGGGGGTCAGCTATTTTAGATCTGATCCTAACCAACAGGGATGACCTGATTAATGGGGTGCAAGTGATGTGATCCTTAGGTGAGAGTGATCATGTTCTCCTGGAGTTTGTTATACAATGGAAAGGAGGAGCCAGGCATAGTCAGACACGCATTCTCGACTTTAGGAGAGCTGATTTCAATAAACTCAGGGGAACACTGGGGGTGATCCCATGGTCAGGAATACTAAAAGAGAAGAGACCTCAACATGGTTGGCACTTTCTCAAAAGGGAGATACTGAAGGCACAATTTCAAACAGTACCATTGAGGAAGAAAAATGGAAGGTGTCTCAAGAAACCAGGATAGATGACTAAAGAAATTTCAACGAAGTTAAGTTTTAAACGGAACATGTATAGGAAATGGAAAAAGGGGGAAATCACCAAAGAAGAAATCAAACAGATAGCGAACACGTGTAGGAGTAAAGTCAGAAAAGCTAAAGTGCAGAATGAGCTCAGGTTTACTAGAGAGGTTAAGAACAATAAAAAGGATTTTTTTGGGGGGTATGTCCGCAGCAAAAGGAGGAAGAAGGAAATGGTAGGGCCACTACGTGGAGAAGATGGCAAAATGCTAACAGGGGACAGAGAAAAGGCAGAATTACTCAACACCTTCTTTGCCTCAGTGTTTTCAGAAAAGGAAAAGGGTGACCAACCTGAGGATAATGGAACAGAAGACACAATAGGGGAAATCCAGCACAGAATAAGCAAAGAGGTAGTACAGGAATACCTTCTTAAACTAAATGAATTTAAATCTCCAGGACCAGATGAACTACATCCAAGGGTATTAAAAGAGCTGGCAAATGTAATCTCAGAGCCATTGGCAATAATCTTTGAGAACTCCTGGAGAACAGGAGAAGTCCCAGAAGACTGGAGGAGAGCAATTGTTGTCCCCATCTTCAAAAAGGGGAAAAAAGAGGATCCCAACAATTACCGTCCAGTTAGTCTGACATCAATGCCAGGGAAGATTGTAGAGTAGATCATTAAACAGAGAGTCTGTGAACATTTAGAAGGCAATGCCATAATCACAAAAAGTCAACATGGGTTTCAGAGAAACAAGTCATGCCAGACTAATCTGATCTCTTTTTTTGATAAAGTTACCAGCTTGGTAGATGAAGGGAACACTGTGGATATCGTATACCTTGATTTCAGTAAGGCCTTTGACAAGGTTCCCCATGACATTCTTGCAAACAAGCTTGTAAAATGTGGGCTAGACAAGTTAACTGTTCAATGGATTTGTAATTGGTTGACCAGCCGAATCCAAAGGGTGCTCAGCAGTGGCTCCTCTTCGTCTTGGAAAGATGTGACCAGTGGGGTGCCGCAAGGTTTGGTCCTGGGCCGAGTGCTATTCAACATCTTTATCAATGACTTGGATGACGGAATTAGGGGCATACTTATCAAATTTGCAGATGACACCAAATTAGGAGGAGTAGCTAATACCCTAGAGGACAGGATCAAAATTCAAAATGACCTGGATAGACTGGAGAGCTGGGCCAAAGCTAACAAAATGAAATTCAGTACGGAGAAATGTAAGGTACTGCACTTAGGGCGAAAAAATGAAATGCATAGATATAGGATGGGGGAGACCTGGCTGAATGAAACTACATGCGAAAGGGATCTAGGAGTCCTAGTAGACCACAAGTTGAACATGAGTCAACAGTGTGATGCGGCAGCTAAAAAGGCCAATGCGATTTTGGGCTGCATCAATAGAAGTATAGTGTCCAGATCAAGGTCCCAGTTACACGATTTAAATAATACGTACGGCATGCGGAAGTTCGCGCTTTGGTACACACGTCCGTTTGGATTCACATGCATCCAAAAGAGGGGGGGTGGTTTTCCACCCTGAAATATGCACATGCAGCGTGCGGGAGGGAAAGTGGATCGCGAAGAGAAATCTGTACGCCGTTCGGATGGCTGATGGGTCTGTACGGTCCGTTCGCACACATACGAACAGGCTGTGTAATCTGATTGGCTGGCTGAGTAGAGGGGGTGAGGCTAGCACGGAGGAGAATTGGGAGCGGCCGCCATGTTGGATTCCCGGCTAGCGAGAGTCCGGTAAGTCCGTGAATTATACATTTATTTATTTTTAATTTATATTATAAATAGGGAAAACTGACTGCAAAGCAGGAACCTTTTTAAAAAAAAAATGGCAGGAGATTTAAAACCACCGCTTGGCTTGCTCGCTCCAGCCAGCTTGGGGGAAAGGGAGTCATACGGAGTTTAGGGGGCTAAAAAGTCGTGTGGGCGGTTCATATGCATACGAACGACAGCCTATTCGTATTTTTTGCCTCCCAAACAGATTTTTTTAATACCCAGGAACCATCTACAAGACAGATCAAAAACACAAATGACAGAACATCCCTAATGGTCACCTACAGTCCTAAACTGAAACCACTCAAATGCATCATTAATGAGATACAACCAATTATGGAGAATAGCACAGCCCCCTCACAATCTCTGGGAGGCAGGCCCTTATTGGACTACAGACAGCCTCCAAATTTTGAACATGGTGCACTACATACAGTATATTAATGCAAGAGTCCTTGTTACTACACATATAACAAAAGGACTCTTCTCAGAGAGTTTTGAACCTAGAGAAACTGACTTTTGGTAAGCAGATTTATTGTGTTCACACATCAAACATTAACCACTGGTAAAATCTGGAAGACTTGTATCACCACCGCCCCAGCCCTTTGAAAATATAGGGCAAGGGATACAATTCACATGTTCCTGGATCCTATTACATTCTGTCCACTCCCACAACTTATAAATATGCTTTATACCCAAGGCCTTAATGCCACTCAGTACTGCATCCGAAGAAGTGAGTTTATATCTATGAAAGCCCAGGCAAAAATAAAAACCAGTTAGTCTTAAAGGTCCTGCCCCATTTCTTTTTCTTATCTCTCTCCCTTCCTCCTTTTTTAGGGTTCTGTTGACTATGTCTGAGCATAATATATAACCTTTTGAGAAATGTTTATATGCCTCGCAGAAAGAATCATAACCCAAAAACATCACCCAAGGAGACCTTCTGCTGTGCTTTTTGCAACCGGACTTGTCTATCTCGGATTGGCCTTTTTAGTCATCAGTGTGCTTGCAGAAAGCGCGGGATGAGTCCTTCCTGAATCTTCGTTTGCGAAGAAAAGCCAGAGAGAGAGAGAGAGAGAGAGAGATGCCTCTGAAGAAAAGCCCTGAGACAGCAAGAAATTGTTTTTTTTTAAAAGGGGGTACTTAAAAAAAATAAATAAAAATAAAATAAAATCTCAGAACAACACTTCTATTATCTCCTTTCAAAGAATCCAACAAGAAGCGGGGTTCCTTTTTTCTGTGTTCCTATTTAAGCTCTGCTGTGGACAAACTGTCCCTAAAGAGACAATACATTTCTCTCCAGGCCAAACCTACACATGTGAGAACTGTGAGTTATGAACTTTGAGAAGGAAACTGGAGGACTGAAACACAGTGTCAGTATATGTTACTTTCCTAATCAGAGCCATGTGGATGTGCCTTACAGTTGCCCAACTTAAATCCTCCTTCCCCTGAACAACTGTAAATGTTCCTGTCCACTGAGTGGCATTAATCCTTTTGTCCTTCACAGGTATTGTTCTCTTGGGCATATACTGTATGATTAATACCTATTTCATTTGTTTACTAGGAAAGGGATCAAAATGGAGAATTTTGAGACTTGTTGGAGCCAATCAGGTTTGTGTACATAAACAATAAACAATAGCTTATTCTATCAGAACTTTACTTTTCTCTCTTTTCAAACTGCATCACTATTTCTCTGTTGTGTTCATATTACCCATTCATTACAATTGCTCAACACTTCACTAAAAAAAATACTATGAAAAAGTAAACGTCATCATAAAAAGAAGACAAAGATGTTTTGATTTCAAGCATGGATTTTACCATGGGGTAGGGGGAGCCACAATGAACAAGTTTACTGTAAGGAGGTATTGGCATACCATCACTTTTCAAAGTGAAAAATGTTATATATTTGTACAAGTTGTTAAACCCAAGCTATTCAAGATCACGTTTTACAATTTGACTCAATACACTTACTACATCTATGCATGATTTATGGAATGTATCCTGTAATCTCTGCAATCTCTGCCACCTTTTCTTTTGCCCATGTTGGTATATATGCTCACAAAAGAGTCTATGTCTTCTAGGACTAGAAAAATGGTAACATGCAATTGTATGGGGAAAATGGCAACAAATTACCTTATGTACGCAGGACTTTGCATTCAGGAAGAAGAGTTCTACTGTGGTCTTGTCCTTCAAAAAGGAAATGCTTTCAATGTAAAACCTAAAAGAAAGAGGTTAGAAGCAATATGACTCTTTTACTCTAGTTCCAGCTGCAAAACAATCATAATCTGCTGGTTTTTTACAACGTACTGTAATAAATAAATTAAACTGATATCCTATGGAGGTAATTTGACTACCAAAATTCATTACAATTTTTAAAATGTATTTATTTTATAACCCACATTTCTCCCAATATGGGACCCAAGGTACAATACACAGTGGCTCTCAAACTTTTTACCTTTCTGATCCCCTTTATATCTATATGTGGATGTTGCACCCCCCACGGGGGCGGTGGCAGTGGGGAGTCCCAGGAACCAGTCGTGTATTCATCCTGCTCTGTCGCATCTGGGGAGCATGTCAGCCATGGCTTCTGCCTTTGGAATGGAACGAGCAGAGGCGCCACAGCTGAAGCTGGAAGAATGCATGACTGGTGCCCAGGCCTTGCTGCTGCTATTGCCCTACACCTCACGGACTTGCAATTCTCTCCTCCAGAGAGCCCACTAGCCACCTGCTTTGCAAGCCCAAGAATGCATGCCTGGGGCTTGCCACGTCTCAACTGCTGCCCTGGGACTGAGGGGCATTAATAATTTAATGTCTGAAAAGACTCTTGCACCCCTCTTGAACAACTACCACACTCCTCCAAAAGTCATGCCCTACAGTCTGAGGACCACTGTAGTATAAGTTAAAAACAAAATCCAGTTGTCCCTTCATATTCGCTGGGGTTTGGTTCCAGGACCGCCCCCCGTGGATACCAAAATCTGTGAATACTCAAGTCCCATTATATGCAATGGCATAGCAAAATGGTGTCCCATATATAAGATGGCAAAATCAAGGTTTGCTTTTTGGATTATTGTTTTTAAAAGAATATTTTCAAGCCGTGAATATTTAAATCCATGGATACCAAATCCATGGATACGGAGGGACAACTGTATAGTTAAAACAATGTATAATACAAAAAAGTTTTAAAACCATTAAATAGACAATACTATCAAAATCAAAGGCATTTATAAACAAGTTTAAAACATAAACACTCAAAACTCCTTCTGCACAACCAATTAACAGTTGAAGGCCTCTTGAAAAAAAAAGAAGAAAAGAAAGGCCTTTGCCTGCTGGCAGAACAGAGGATGGGGGGCATCCAAGCCTCCAATGGTAAGAGCTTCCATTAGTCTGAGAGCAGTCAATAAGAAGGCCTTCTTGTGAATCCTTACCAAATGCACCTGTTATGGTAGCAGGAATGAGAGAAAGCCCTGTCCCATATAAGGAAATATGGACTGTCAGATAGTCTAAAATTATACAAACACAAGGCAAAGAGGAGCTCTTGAAAAATGCATACTAATAGTGCTATTAAAAGGGGGTGGGAAACCCTTGATTATGCATTGTCATTTATCAGCATGGCCAGGAAAAAGACACTTGTTAGAAAAACAATTTTTTAAAACAACAACAACAACAACACATTTTGGTAAGAATTAAGTTAACAGAGATAAAAGAAGGAAGGAAAGAATATGCCAGACCAGAAGAGTGTCTTCATGACCTGTAAAGACAGAACTTACATGACAGGAGCACTATTAGATGTTGAAGAGCAGAGAACAGGTTAACGCACATATACAGAGACGCTCTCTGTGAGTTCTACAAATTCTAGATAATTAAGAGCTTTAAATCTTTAATGGGTGGCATGTGGAGAAGAAGAGTGGGGGACATTTCAACTTGAGAACTGAATCTGCTTCAGATAAGCAAGTCAGGGGCTATATGCCAGCAGCACACAGGACCACAGCACAAACTAATTTGGGCCATCCCTACAGCTGGCATATGGGGTTGCACATGCTTGTCTCCCCCAGTACAAACAGAAACACACAGAAGGCTTGTCTGTACAAGGCGGGGGATGGGGGATGGATTGTTTCGCAGTAATGGCAAATCGCAGCAGCTGAAATTTGTTTTAATGGTATTTTGGCCCCCAAAAGTTTCAATATGCGCACTGGTCAAGATGGCAGACATGAGAGATTTACACACATTTTTAATTTGCTGCCATCGAACTTAAAAAAAACCTTTTTTCTACTGTGCACTTCAGTGATATTTTGCCTGTTTAAAAAAGAAAAAAAGAACACCCCATTTTCTCGCCTTAGCACTCATTCGCTAAGGCAACAATCCAACATGGCAATGCCAGGCGCTTGCCCTATTAGCAAGCCCCTCCACTCATCTGGCCAATCAGCTTTGTGCTTCCCCTCCTATGGGAAAATGATTCATATCGAATTGCTTGTCCCAAAAAGGGGAAATGCGCATTCCCCACGCAATATTTATAAAACTTTGCAGAAAACTGCAAAGTTTCCTAGCGTGCAGTATTTGGCAGTTTTTGTGCCTCTTCTGCTGAATATGGTGAATTGCTGCAGGTTGCCATTAAGACAACATGTGTTCTCCTCGTATTCTACAAGAATGATTTCCACCGCTTAGACAACCCCAGACACATAGGCATCACCCTGTTCCTTACATTCTCTGGCCAGGGGTGATAAGGAGCAGAAAAAGCTTGTTTCAGGTTTGTTGGCACCTCAAGCTGAGGAATTAATTCCAATTTCCTTCAGAGCTAGTTTTTCTCACTGCTCGTTGTCTCCAGTCAGGGAAGGCAAGCAGTGGGCAAAGGCATCTAAAGCAGAAATTTGAGGAACACCTTCTTGAGGGGCTGGCTCTGATCAAAGATAAGGGGGTATGTGGCTTGGAAAATCAGCCATTCACATACCGGTAGTTTCACTGGCTGGATTGGAGAAGGCTGACTGTTGGATTAGGCCTACAGGCCAGAAGTTACCCATGGTTGATACCAAAGATTCCAGGTTCATTTGCCAACACGTAAAAAGATCTAACTGGATGTAGATATGAAGAGACCTTCCTGATGGTAAAAGCTGTTTGACAGTGGAATATGCTGCCTCAGAGAATGGTGGACTCTCCTTCTTTGGAGGTTTTTAAACAGAGGCTGGATGGCCATCTGTCAGGAGTGTTTTGATTGTATACTCCTGCATGGTCGAGGGTTAGACTGGATGGCCTTTGTGGTTTCCTCCAACTCTATGATTCTCTGGCCTCTGCTTTAGACCTATTTCCAATGAGAGCCAGACAGATTCATAGTTTCCTCTCAATGTAAGGCACTTCTGTATGTAACTGGTCAGCACTGAGGTCACTAAGTAAGTTGAACTTCCTTGGCATGCTGTCAGATCATACAACAAGAATCTAAAGTTTGCTTGAGAAAGAGAAAAGCCTTGCCAAAATCAATAGTTTGAAAACTGTGAGTGACTCTCACAATGGAGTGCATTTGCACATAAGAATTGCAAAAGTAATCTGTATTATTTTCACACACAAATGCGTATACTATACATATATATATATATATATTACACAAAGGTCAGTCAGCGTCTTGCTGAATGAAACCAACAGGTATTTTTTTGTTTTGTTTTGTTTTTTTGTTAAGGAAGCAGTCACTCCTGTAATCTCAAATGGTGTTTAGGATGCTGTTCATAATGAGGTGAGAACTGAAATGTCAAATGGGTACTGCCACACAAGAAACTTCTTATCGCCACAAAAGGAGTAGCACAAGTCAGAACCACAGACAGAGAAGGCCGCCAAAAGGAATGACAAGTATATTTTGTATGGTCTCTCTTTGCTAGGTATGCTGCCATTGTTCTGAAGACAGTTATATTTCTATTAGTATTCATGTAAGGTTTGTAAAACATTTATAGTTTGAAATGTAAAGATGATAATAAGGAAGACACAAGCCCTATTCAAGTATTGGCCCACTTAAATAAGTGAATAGGAATGGAGCTGCACTCAGTAGCTCAGCCCCTCAATGTTATGAATGTTATGCAATGTCAATGGAAGAGCACAGCACATGTTTTGCATGTGTAAAAGACCCTAGGCTTAAACCCCTGGAACCTCCAGGCAGGGCTAGTAAAAAATCCAGTATGAAAGTCCAGAAACCCACTGCCAGTCAGTGTAGACAGTATTGAGCTAGATGAACCAATGGTCTGACCTGGTATAAGTTGCTGCTGTAAGTATCTACATAGGCTTTCTCCTAATAGTGGCATATACAGCATGAACATTTGTAGAGAGGGGGGCTTCCTACATACAGTTGTAAATGCAAAGGCTTCCTCATAGGAACTCTGGCTTTGGGCTCCTTCTCACCTGTGATGGCCCCCAACCAATAACTCAGGGGCACATAAAGGTCAACCTATGGACCATATGCAGCCCCAAAGCATTTTTGTGATTCCCCAAGGGCCCTGAAATACCCCACACCCCAAGTGTGTGTGTGTGTGTGTGTCTGTGAAATGGGCAATGGTGCCCACAAATCTTATGGGGAACTAGTGAACATTTTCCCCATACTTTGGGGGCATTTTGGGTACCCCTCTGTCTTTTTAAGGTCTGTAGAGCTTTTTCTGTACGGGACTCACCCCCTTCGCAAAACAGGAAGTGACTCAACCAGAAAACTACTTCCTGGTTTGAAGAAAGCCCTGTACGGCCCTTAAAAAGGTGGATGAGGGAGCCTAAAGGTTCCTGGGAACATGACAATATGGCCAGTAGTATCCCAAAATAGGTGGGGAGGCATGACGGGTTACAATGGGAAGTGCAGTGACCCCCTTGCCAGTTGCCTAATCTTTCAGTAGATGTTTGCTTCGTACAGGTGGATGTCAAGGACAAACTACATGGTGTATGCAATGGGGGGGGGGTGTTGCTACTTTGTATCTCTATTTGTAAATAAGTGGAATAAATGGTGTCTGAACAGGGCTATGATACAGCAAAAGAAAACTCTATTACAATGAGTTGTGAATTCATTGGCTTGAATCCTAAAATAGTTTATCTTAAGGAAGTTTATGGAATAAGAATCTTACACCTCCTCCCCTGTGGATACCTCTGTTCCTCAAAGAGATATTCCAGAGAGTGAAATGTTGGATGTGATGCAGGGTCTGCTGGAAAATTGACCCTAACTGGGAATACTTTCTCTGAGTATAACTTACTTCATAGCCCTATGCTAGGAATGAAATAGAGAGGCAGTGACCATGTATACTGCCTTGAGCTCCTTGGAGGAATAGCCATATATAAATAAAAATGAAATAATACAGTGTAAAGGAAGTCGGCTGAAAACTAAAAGAATTCATAAATGCAAACCTGACCATACAAAGTTTGCATGGCATTTCAATAGAAAGATGGTGCTATGTCTAGAATTCTGACTCATCTTTTGAGGTTTAAATAAAGAATTTAGAACATGATGTGCTGCATGCTGTGTTAGGAAGTGATAGAGATGTGTGACACAGCCACTCATACAAATGCCACTATATTAAAAAACAAAAACAAAAAAACCCACATCTCTGCTTGGGTATCCAAAGTTAAATAATTAAGAAAAATTCAACATGAAATTCTTTATTGCAATTTAATTTCAATTGCTAATTTATTTTGCAATTTACTCATATAAGATCATTACTCACCTGACTGCAAAAAACAAAGTTGCTGGACCGGGTTTCTTGGGCAAATCATGATCCAGAACTCTGTGATCTAACTGTAGCCAGATATTCTGACCCCTGAAAGTATAAAAATAGGATTAAGAACAAAGCAAAATGAAAAGTGGGGGGCAGCAGCACCACCACCCCGCAAGCTGTTTGCCTTTTTCAGCTTCCTGAGACCACCACACTCCATTTTTGCAATAACTTCAACTCAACTACTGGAGAGGTAGGCCGGAATCCCATATGAGAGTTACGCCTTTGTAAGTGGCCTTACATATGTTGGTATTAGAACTGGTCACTTTGGTAATGTCCGTATACAGTAGAGGATTGTTGTTATAGTACTACTACGTAGCAGAGCTGGCAAAGTGCCCGATGCACATTGCACACTGATGTGCATTGGTCACTCTAGTCGGGGTCCCATTACTCATCTTTGCAATTCACCAACAGGGTTTCTTAGTGCCTCTGCTACTTAGTTAAGCATATGTAAAGTTATGCTATATAAAAGGTGATATAGGATTTTGGCAGTCATTTTTTAAAAGTGGTAGGAGAACACCAGTCATTCTTCCCCTCAGAAATAAGGACCAATTAGTGGACTGAGGCTCTGTCTACACTATTGAAATAATTTGACACCCCCACCCCGAATATGACCCGATATGGCCACACTACATGCAGCACTATCCCTGAATCTGGTGTGATAAGGCCCCACACCATACAGCCCTATCTGCACCAAACTCGGAGTATACCACCTTAATCTGGGTTTTAAAAACTCACAGTTTTCTCCAGAGTTTGCTTGAAACTCTGGATAAAATTATAGTGTGAACAATGCATTTGCTCTGGATTCGAGGGGTGGGGAGGCAGGACAAGCACTGCCTGACAGGCACCACCATTCCCACCATTCCTTGGAGCCACTTCCAATATTGGCCAGGATGGCCAAGCCCTGGCACTATTTGCTGTCTCTGAGGTCAGAAGGAAAGGCTAGCCTTGCAATAGCATGATCACACAATTGCTTTGGCCTAGTGCTCAATTCTTGATTTTCCAATGGGAAGAGCTTACTATTTACTGTCCCCCAGAAGCCTTTGTAATAGTGTAGTAACTCCTTCTCCCCCAAATAAATCAGATTTCACTGTGAAGTGTTATTTCCACTGCATTACTAAATCAAATCAGACAGAAGGAGAAAGGGCATGTCTTTAGCCCAGCTTTCCCAACCCAGTCCTTTTACTTACTTACTTATTCAGTTATATTATTTCTATACCACCCTTTATACCGCCAATGTGCTGTGTAATAGCTCCTTACAAACAAAAGCACTTACAAACTATTTAAGGGCCTGTCCAAACAGTGAAAATAATCCAAATGCCAATTGCATGGAAGGCAATCTGTCCAAATGGACATTCACATCGACACATCTCATTCAGAAGGGGGGCAGCTGAATCTACTGTAAACTCCATCTGGGAAACCTTCAGGGCTTCTCCCACAGTTTTTAAAAAGCTAGCAAACAGAGAAAGTGCCTCCTACCACCATGTTGGATTTTCAGGTAAGGGAGAGATCAGTAAGGAGATAAAACAATTATCTCTTACTCTCCCTGCCCTTTTTTTTTTTTTTTTGGTAAATACGAAATATTGCATGTGCACACCTTGGTAAACTGTTTTGTTTTTTTAAAAAAAATATTTGGTAGTGGCAGATTTAAAAGCTCTAGTAAATCTCTTGTAGCTACCATCTTGGCTAGGGGCATGCGAAGTTTAGGAAGGCTCTTTTGACTGTTAAGACAGGTTGCAGCACTGCGAATGGCTGCTTCTTCAGAAGAGTAGACGTGACCTAAATGACTATGCAGTAGGAATAATTTACAATGCTAGGTTAAAGAGATGCACCTTTCCCCCTGAAAATGAAGAAAGTGAGTATAATTCTGGACAGAATACACACCACAATCAGGGAATGACAGGAGGGGAAAACCCTTTTCCACATGCCTGACAAACTGCGCTCTGCAGACATTGGTGCCCCCAGGAGTACCTCTCCCATAGATCTGGATAGGACCAAAATAAGATGGGCAATCCCTCAGGTATGCCCTAAGCATCAGAGGACTCAAAGGAGCTGGAAGATAACACCCGTCTACTCCAGCCAGCTAGGGATGATAGCAGTTACAGTCCAGCATCTCCAGTGGGCACCTGGCAAGGGAAGGCTGTTCTAACTGATCACTATTTGCCCCTTTAAAATTTCATCTTACAGTCGCCTATAAAGAATCTACAACTGCCTGGACATAGAAAATCACTGTAGTAGGCCTCTACCAACAAAGTGCATGATTAACCATAGATCAGGTTACTGTCTAAATAGAATCTGTAACACTGCTGAGCCCTTGCCACAAGCACTGTTTTTGTCCTGTGGATTCAACATGGAAATACTGTAATAAAATCCAGAATCTATAAAACAATGGTATCTTTATTGGACAATAAAAAATGCACAAAATACATCATGCAAGCTTTCGCAGCTTCACTGCCTTTTTCTTCAGGAAAAGATGTTAAAAATCATACAGGTGAAGAAAAGGATTTTGGATTTTGTTGTATTGTGCTGCATGCTCAACATATATCTTGAAAACAATATGTTTTCAAGAAATGTTATAGGAAACCTAAAGAAATTTTAATAGAATAGAGCCAGACTGCCCTCTGGAGGCTGCAAATCCATACTTAAAACACTGCAAAAACACAACTGCGTTCATTGGTGTTTTCAAGATCTCTAATTTTGTAAGATTGGTTATTTTATTGAAGTTTTATTTTTTTAAAAAAAATCTATCTAATCTCTCAAAGGAAAAACTGTGGTTTTGTTTTAAGGGAGGATGTTACCATCATTTATGTGAAAAAAGAAGTAATTCTCACAGTATCACTAAGAGGAAATGCTACTAGAAGAGTGTAGTATCACCACAGAGGATTTTTTATGTATGTGAAAAAAGTGGAATATATGTGAACAGAGTTTTGGTATTAATAAAAAAGAAAACATTTTCCTGTGGTGGAAAAGACTAACGCACACACAAAGTCCCTTGTCTATTTTCCAGGAAGATTTTCCCAAGTGGGAACAGCACTTCCAAAAATATACTGATGATCACACTTTAACCTTCAGAGACTGTGAACTTGTAACAAAGGTAGTAACAGCCTCCAAGAGGTAATTCAGCATTCTGATAGAGTACATACAGTATGTGGTAAAACCATGATATAATACATATTATATGCACACGTAGCATTAAGCAAAACAACAAATGGAGAGAGAGCATGTTTAACCTTTTCCTAGATTGTTTCTTCCTTACTCAAGTCATATATCTCCACCACAGGATCCCACTTTTACATTTGGAAAGACAAACATTTTAGCTCCTCTGTGGATGTGGGAACAGATGTGAGAAAGTTTGGACTGAAGAAGCAAGCACTGAACTGTACTGCTACTTCTCGCTTCAAAATGTTGCTCTCAGAGCTGTTAGCCTTGAGAAATGCTGCTGCTGGGCTTTTGAAACATGCAACTCTTACACATTGCAGGAATACATGAGGATAGATGCTAGATAAACTCTCTAGATAAATTCTGAAGCTGCACAGTTGTGGCACAAGAGTAGACATGGGGTGTTTGTTTTGTTTGTTTGTTTGTTTGTTTGTATGCTGTCTTTCCCTCAGAGTGGTACACAAGGTGACTTCCAAAGAGAATCAATTAAAAAACCTTAACAATAATTTTTTTAAAAAAATAAAAATCCCCATATTAAACAGAAAAAATTATTTACAACAAGACATACAAAAAATTAAAAAATAAATAAAACATACATGTATATATACAGTACAATAAAAATGTATTGACAGCCAGCGTGCTACAGTGGTTTGAGCATTAGACTAGGATTCTACGTTCACTCAGCCAAGGAAACCCACTGGGTGGCCTTGGGCAAGTCACACTCTCTCAGTCTCAGAGGAAGGCAAAGGCAAACCCTCTCTGAACAAATCTTGCCAGGAAAACCCTGTGATAGGTTTACCTTAGGGTCTCTGTAAGTTGGGAATGATTTGAAGGCATATAACAACAACACAAATGTAGTTCCCAATTTTCTATTCTAGTTGAGGAGGCTTCAAGGCATTTTACAATTAATGATAAAAATGTGGTTTTTTTTTTTAAAAAAAAGGTTAATAAAACAAAATTAAACCAATTAGAACTATGCAAAAGCATGTGGTAAGATCAACATTTTAGTTTGATTCAGAAAATAAGCAGAGAGGAGATCATTTAGGTTTCCCAGAGCAGTACATATAACATCTTGGAAGTCACCACAGAGAAGGCCCTGTGATGGCAAAGAAATGTGTTGCGCGGTACCCTTTGATGACGGCCATATGCCAGCAAGGTTCATATTGGAGAAGGCAGTTCATATTGGAGAAGGCAGAATAGCCTAATTCTGAATCACCTAGGGTGGCATTACATGATGGTGTAACTGGTGTTGCCACAGATTATTTTAACTGTCTATCAAAGACTGGAAAAAAGAGTAGATGTAAATTTTGAATACAGTCTCTGTGGAAGTTATCTTGAATTGAGGTGGTTCCATATGGAAGGCCGATGTAGGATTGGTCAGTTGCTGTTGATAGGTCTGTTGCTGTTGGCAACTCTTGGTAATTCCCAAAAGTCAGTTATGTCAGCCAATTGTGGAAATTAAGCAGACACTGTGAAGTCGAAGGCTTTCACAGCTGGTATCCATAGGTTTTTTTTTTTCTGGGCTGTGAGGCCGTGTTCTAGAAGAGTTGATTCCTGATGTTTCACCTGCATCTGTGGCTGGCATCTTCAGAGAATGGTGGCACTGTGGGTGAGGGGGTATGCCAGCCATAGATGCAGGTGAAACATCAGGAATAAACTCTTCTAGAACACGGCTTCACAGCCGGTAAAACCCCTCACAAAAAAACTAAGCAAACACTGATAAGATGAAGGTATAACAAATAGATTATTTGGTTGGATAACTTTCCCTAACTGTTACTGAAGATTACACTGCTACCCAACTATCAGAAAATAATTTTGGAGAAGCCAACATCATTCTTTGGCTATTTAGTAAAAAAAAAAAAAAAAAAGTGGTTTAGAAAATACACAGATAAACATATACTTACGTATCATCTATGAATGTTATCCCAAAATATTCCTTTTCTTTGAGGTTGAAATGTGAAGCTACCAGATCCAACAATTCCCGTGACAAAAGTTTAGGCTATTGAAAAGAATAACATGGGTTATATTATGTTTTTGTGTAGTGAACTGCTGTTCTTGCTTCTGATCCAAGATTTCTTGTGGAAACTGGCAATCTGAATTTTAAATCCGTCTCCTGTATAAAGCTCTCCTTTTCTGTAGCCCAAGTTTGCTCACCAAATGCTTTCTGTATTTGATAACACAATATCCTTTATCTGAGGTGAAGGATGTGCGTGGCCCTCCAAATGTTGCTGTAACACACGATTCTCCCACCACTGGCTATGGTGGCTATTGGCTAGAGCCAATAGGAGTTTAACTTCAACATCTGGAAGTCCACACATTCCCCTCTGCTCTTTTATCTCATAATCCAAACTATATATGATAATAATGCTTGCCTATCTCCATATTATGGAGAATATTTATTTGACTCATAGATTCATAGAATCATAGAGTTGGAAGAGACCTCAAGGGCCATTCACTCCAACCACCTGCCATGCAGGAATACACAATCAAATCATTCCCAACAGATGGCCATCCAGCCTCTGTTTAAAACCTTCAAAGAAGGAGACTCCACCACACGCCGAGGCAGTGCATTCCACTTCCGAACAGCTCTTACTGTCAGGATGTTCTTCCTAATGTTTAGGTAGAATCTCTTTGCCTGTAGTTTGAACCCATTGCTCCATGTCCTAATCTCTGGAGCAGCAGGAAACAAGCTTACTCCATCCTCAGTATGACATTCCTTCAAATAATTAAACATGGCTATCATGTCACCTCTCAACCTTTTATTCTCTAGAATAAACATGCCCATTTCCCTAAGCACCTCCTCATCGGGCATGGCTTCCAGATCTCCCACCATCCTGGTCACCCTCCTCTGGACACGTTCCAGCTTCTCAATATCCTTCCTGAATTGTGGTGCCCAGAACTGGACACAGTATTCCAGGTGAGGTCTGACTAAGGCAGAATAGAGTGGCACTATTACTTCCCTTAATCTAGACACTATACTCCTATTAATGCAGCCTAGAATTGCATTGGATTTTTTAGCTGCTGCATCACACTGCTGACTCATGTTCAGCTTGTGGTCCACTAAGACTCCTAGATCCTTTTCGCTTGTACTGCCCTCAAGCCATGTGTCACCCATCCTATATCTGTGCATTTCATTTTTAGTGCCCAAGTGCAGTATATTACATTTCCTCCTGTCATTTTGTTAGTATTGGCCCAGCTTTCTAATCTGTTGAGGTCATTTTGGATTCTGATCCTGTCCTCTGGGGTATTAGCAGATAAGAAAAGACCAGCAGAGGGGAAACTCTGTTGAAATGCCTACCCTTATATCTAATTTACTTTAGCACCCTGAAGTCCTTTGATATAGTACAATTATAAATACCTAAACATCTAAATAAATAATGACTATAAGTGAGGGCCATCCCATCCAGGTGTCTTCTCCCCTCCTGCTCCTTTCTGGAAAAACAGAGAAGTATGCTACGTCTTCTATTACCAGCTCTTCAGATATAAAATCATGGTAACATGTTCCCCCTAAATCTTTTTTTCTTAGATCCAGCGTGGTGTAGTGGATTATGAATCTGGAAACCAGGGTTTGAATACCCACTTGGTTATGGAAACCCACTGGGTGACCTTGGGCAAATCACACTCTCTCAGCCTCAGAGGGAGGCAAAGGCAAACCCCTTCTGAACAATTCTTGCCAATGATAGGTTTACCTTAGGGTCACCATGATAGGTTTAACTTAGGGTCACCATAAGTAAAAAACCATCTGAAGGCACACAACAACAGTATGTCTCCCCTAAATCTTCTTTTCTGTGGGCTAAACATACCCAGCTCTTTAAACATCTTTTCTTAGCCCCTTCACCTTCCTGGTTGCCGTTCTTTGGATAATTCCAGTTTCTTGATGTTCTTCTTAATATATGGTGCTGAGAACTGCATCATATTTAGTACCCACTAAAATAAACCCACAGAATCAATGGAAACTTGGTAAATACACACTTCAATAAATTCCAAACTCTAGTTGGAATTAACAACTAGATTTAGGCCAGCACTCTAGAGGCAGCCTGACCAGCCTGGGTTTCTGTACAACACATCTTCAGATTTAGAAATGAGAATACCCTCTTTGAGCGAGGGATATACCATTGAAGTAAACAGGAATGGATGACTGCAGAAAGACATAACTATAATGATGTTATGAGATTACATTTATAATGGCTCACCTGAACCAGCAGCTCCAACTTTCTGTCATCCAGAAGCTGTACCTGACAGTGTCTCCCTTCAGTCATCTGCAAAGGAAGGATAAGATTGTTAGCAGCAGAACACCAATGGATCCTCATCATATTAAACTATTGAAGACTCTACGTTTGGGTTCATTAGCCAAACCAAAGACCATCTTTTCATTTTTAAAAACATATGTCATGGAAATTATTTATATGTTTAGTTTTGTTTATATTTGACCCTTTTCCCTAGGACTGCAACATATACACTCACTATATTTTATGTTGTGTTAACTACATTGATATCCCATCTTTTTTCCAATGGGCTCAAAACAGTATACATCCTCCTCCTGCTCCTCTTTTTAACCTCACAAGTACCCTATGAGGTAGATCAGACTTAGAGACTATGACTGGCAAATGGTCACCCAGTGAGTTTCATGGCTTGGTGGGGATTAGAAACCCAGTCTTCCAAGTCACAGTCCAGCACTCTAACCACTACATTGCACTGGCCTCCATAGATAGATATATCTTCCATCCTCAAATCCAAAATGCTTTCTCAGCTATAAAGATCTTCTGTATATTTTCTTGAGAGTAAATCAGTATAGATGCTTCTAAGTTTACACAGTATGCTACCTTATGTTACAATAATCAGACCATTTTGTCCATCTAGCTGAATATTGTCTACTCTGAATGGCAGCAGCTTTCTAGGCTTACAGGTAGAGTTCTTTGCCATTACCTGCTAGGGCTGGTCTTCCTATAAGGGGGAAGAACAGACAGAGCCATATGTACCATGTTATCTGCCCAGCGACCTATAAACCTCTCTTTTGCCCTCAGCTGCAGTGGTGCAAACCAATAACTCAGATGAGGGGTGTGTGTGGCATGGAGATCCAGCTAACCTAAACATATCTGTGGCCTCCCTTTTTCAGAACCAGGATGGATTAACCACTGATTTCACCAGGCTGCCCTTACTCAAAATTTCTTTAAAAAAAAAAAAATCTTTATTAATGTACACAATTTTTGAATAACGTAAGACAACATGTAAGACAACATATAAGGTAGAACTACAGAGAAAAACAAAACAAACTTATAACCTATACTGACAAACACTACAAACTATACTAAACACACAGTTTAAATAAAAACAAAAATTAAAAAAGAGAAAAACAAATGACTTTTAACTTCCAAGTTAGCAGTTGTTGTTACCAAGGTATCATATTTCCTTTAAAATGTATTTTAAGTAAACTTCTACATATTATTTAATCCTACTGTTCTTCAAATCCTACTATTATTAATTTCCCCCAATATTAGTTCATCAAAACAGATTAGCAATTTTTTCTAATCAAGCTAATCAATTTATCTGTCTCAACACAGTCCGGGCTATCATATAATTCCATTTGTGTATGCATCAAAATTGGGCAGCTATAGTAAAACTGCCAGCTAATTCTACTCATATCTAAGTGAACAATTTGTCTACCTTAATATAACCACAAAATTACATTAAACAATCTACCTATAGCAAAATAACCATATTTGCACAAAGAGCAGAGTAGCATCCATAATCATTTATCACGCTATTCTCCCACTTTCCTCCTCATTAATCCTCTCCCTTTTTCAAAATTCTTTGTTTACAAATCTTACTTCAAAGATCAGGAAACCTACTTATTATTCTAAAACCATATAAAATCCAAACAACATTCTAATAGTTACAATTATTTAAGTTTCACATAATTTCAACTTTTGCACAAGATGGGCATGGCTGCATCAAGACCTGAAGTCTTGAGATATGTGTATTACTCAATAATCTTAAACAATTTATCTTTTCTTCTATATCTTCCCTGAGTGAACTGCTCCCCACTATCAGGCAGCTCTCCTTTTGCAATTCTTTGACTTTCAGGCTGAACACCACTCCTCCAAGATAGGAAGCACTACTTTCCATAGGCTTCTCCAGTCCTTCATTCTTCCATCCAATGCTAATTTCTTCTGTCTCCACAAAGTTTCTTGAGATCCTCTGTAACTGCTTCCCTTTTGCAATTCTTCCACTTGCCAAACCAGTCTCCACTTCTCCACAATGAATCTGTATAAACTTCTTTGGCCCCTCACTCTTCCATCCAGTGTTAGTTCATTCTATCCAAAGTTATGTGGATCAGAGATTGCTTTATTTGCTTAAAATTTTCCTTAAACTCCACCTTCAACATTTTTTTAAAGATCCATTTTCAGATTTTCTTTTAAATAAAATCTCATCTGTCTTAATTCCTCCAGAATTTGATTATTTAGATCAGTTAACTTAATTGATTGATACAGCCTTATCTTTGATTTTGCACCTGTAGTCATTTTGACAGCTATCAAGTCATCAAATTCAAAGCCAGGCAGAAGAGTTCTACAAGTTGCTATTAGTCTTTACTGCCTCTAGGTGTCTCTGTTTCTTCCATTCAATTAGACTCAATGCTTTCTAACTCAGAAACTAAAGTTCACTGTTCACTTCCTCACAGACCACTGACTGAACTTGTCCTTACTACGAAAAGCTAAACAATAATTCTTACTCTGTAATCCGGAGTGTTTCCTTTAAAATTTCTCAATGCTTTCAATCTTGTTCTTTTAATTCTTCAGTTCTATACCATTATTTTCTGGTTTAATTGTTGAATACCAAAAGTGATTTACTCACAGTTGCTCACTGATTATAAAAGTATAGATATAGGAATTCAAGTGTCTCCATTAGCTTGCAAGTTTCCTTGATTGTGATTCAAAAAGACTATTTTAAGGTAGTTAAGAAATTGAAAGCACATTGCTTAGGCCATTTTTGGTAGCTAGATGTAGTGGGCAGAATAGTTTTCTCGCATTCCCTTCCCTTGGAAACAGAGTGCTGGACGTGTGTGAGCAATCCTTACGTCCTCCCATACCATGGAGACATTTTCCTGCTAGCTGGGATCTCCTCAGACTGGCAAATGCCACATCTATTTCCTGCGTGGCAGGGGGTTGGACTGGATGACCCTTGTGGTCTCTTCCAACTCTACAATTCTATGATTCTATTTTTTAAATTTTAATTGTACGTATTTATACCCCACTCTTCAGCCACAAAGGCTCTCAGAACAGTTTACAAATTATTAAGCAATAGCACCTACACATCTACACCACTTTTATAGTGCTAGGCATTCTCTAATCTGTTTCCAATGTGTGTTAGCTAATTGCCCCCACAAGCTGAGTACTCATTTGACCAAATGCGAAAGGATGGAAGGCTGAGTGAACACTGGAGCCCTTGAGATTGAACTTGCAACGTTGTGGCTTACAGTACTGGCATTTAACCACCATGTCAACAGGGCTTCCTAGCACATCTAGTGTCTCTCCAGCAGTGCAGCGCTTATGGGACAAGGTGACATGATGCCATTTCAACTGGAACTCCTTCTTTCTCAAAATTTCTCAACATGGACTTGCAGTGGAGGATACAGTCCTATTAGCAGTGTTCAAATAAGATGTAACTGCCAGTCAACTTGTCAAGCTGCCATTCAGGGTTCAACTGCCAGTACATGGAATGAGGGATAGGGTGAGGTGCTATCTTGCCCTTTTGCTGCTCAAGCAGAAGAATGTTTGGAGCCAGTCATGTCACCCCCTATCTAACCCTTACTACTGAAAAGCTGAGAAAGAGCTAAGGAACAGAACCTGGAAAGTTTGATAAGAAAAGAGGGAGCTCTTCCATGAGCATGGGTCTCCTTGCTAAGATAAAAAAAATATTTTTTTTCTGAGTAAATATGCACACCACTGGGATGTATATCTCTTAATACTGCAGCAAGAGGGATATGCAACCTCAGCTGGTTGACAGATACATTTAAGGTTAAAGTAGCAGGAGGAATTAAGCTCTAGGGGGACTTAACCTCCCAAGCTTTGATTTTTGAAGTCAAAATTAAGATATAGAAGGGGAAAGTAACTTTTTTCAAAGCTTACTGACTGGTTCAAGTGTAAAAATAAGCAGTAAATCTCAGCATATCTACTTTGTTCTAAAACCATTGATAGCTCTGTGGTGAGCCACTAGATTACTAAGGAGGCCTAAAAATTTATTGGAGACAGGCTGGAGAAATACCAGTTGTTGTAGTGCGCTGCCCAAAATCAGAACCTAGTGAGGTTCAAAACAAAAGAAAAGAAGGCAGTGTAGTCCATTTCCTCGCCTTCCTGCTCTGAAGTAGAACAGAGATTTTCCTTGAACTTTAAAAAACCAAATAGTACATGAGAAATAATGCTAAGATTCAATATATTGCAAGGCAAATTCCAGTGAAAAGGGGCAGCATTTATTAAAGTTGTTTTTGCTTCAATGACACGCCTGAAAAGTGTGGGGGGACCCAATTTCAGCAATGAAAAACTTGATTTCCCTTCTGTAACTTCAAACATTTGGAGTAAAACCTTCAGGATATTTTTTGCTATCCTTTCAGAAGTGCAGCCGCCTCCTGCATACCAAAAACATGTTGTTAGAGATAATATTTTTAGACTCCACATTGTCATCAACTTGTACACCAAATGTAGTTTGATGGTATACAAACAGGAAGCTTCAAGGAAGAAAGAAACCTAATTTAGGAATTTTTTAAAAAGCAGGGAGCAACCTGGTATATAAATACAGAATTTCTTTGTAGCTAGAAGGCCTTTGGAGAAGGTATTTACAGACAGTGGAAATCTGATTCTTCCCCCCCCCCCCAGCCTAGTACTGTGATTTTGTTTTCTCTACACAGAAATCCATCTGGTTTGGCAGGTTACATCTGCCACCCTTTCTTTTATTATAGGACTGTATTTTAGTTCTCCAAAAGTATTTTTAAATAGGTAAAACCCCTAAGAAATATTTCCAAACAACAATTTGAAGTGAGCTCAGGATAAAAATTGTCTGTGGGTTAGTCAGCATCAAGGTTATTTCCCCTATAAACCTATACAAATACTGTGTGCTAAATGTCACTTTTTGCATGGTGGCCATCTAGAGAAGATCCCAGAATATGATGACCTGTGGCCTCAAATATGTGTTGGTGTCAGGGTCAGTACATTTTGAAATTTTGTTGGCTGAAATGAAAGACAAGAAGATGACATCTCTTCCTACTCCATGTACAACAGCCAAACTGGCACACACATTTCTATCGCATTTGCCCACTACCTCTGTCCCAAAAACTCTGCCACCTGAAGTGCACAATAGAAGGGTTAAACCTTGTTGGTGTCAAAACATCAGTGGAAACCCTTCCACAACAGCATGAAAAAAATCTGATCACAATGTATGTACCAAATCGATCTCTCAAACTCAAACCTGGTTTTCTTATCTCTTTAGAATCACAAATTGAGAAAGCAATGGGTCCTACTAATTTACACTGCTATTGTGGCTCCATAGTCAACTTCCCTGCAGCTCTCTACCAAGGATGTAGTTCTAGGCACTCTAGCACAGAATTCTAAGGTCTTCACCAAACTATAAACCCCAGGATTCCACAGAATATACTCATTAAAGATAAAATGGTATCAAACTGCTATAACTGTGTGGTGGCAATCTGGTCTTGAGTCACTAGAGATATCCTAACAAGAGTGGTATTATTTTCAAGTCTCTTAAAAATCTCAGAAATTTCAAATAAGCCCATTAATGAAGTTAGCAACAACTTGCCAACAGCCAAAAGTGGGGAATGCATGTCATATCTGCAATGTGGGAGGACATTAAAAAGCTGCTAGTAGGGTTGCCAGATCTCAGGGCATGGTTTTGAGTCTCCAGTTTTTATGGGTTATCTTTAGATGGGTCTAAATTCCCCAGTTTTCATGGCCTCAGCTCCAGGCAAGAGAAAGGGTTCTGTACAAATCTCCAATTCAGCTAGCAGAGCAGCTACTTGTGACACAATTTACAAAACTTTGTTGATTTGTTTCTCAAACTTGAAAACACTCTCCAGGGGTTCTACATACAGTTGTCCCTCCACATTCACGGATTTGGCATTCACGGTTTTAAGTATTCATGGCTTGAAAATATTCTGAAAAAAAATAATAATCCAAAAAGCAAACCTTGATTTTGCCATCTTATATAAGGGACACCATTTTGCTATGCCATTGCATATAATGGGACTTGAGAATTCACGGATTTTGGTATTCATGGGGGGTCCTGGAACCAAACCCCAGCAAATGTGAAGGGACAGCTGTGTTTACTTAGTTTCCTCCTTCCCTCCCAATCATTGTGGTATCAGGGCTCACCATCCACTCTGCTCTTCATCTACCTTCTGGTTAGAAGCAAGTAGGGTAGATTAAATGTTCCTTATCCTGTCTTCCCAATTAAGTGAGAAGGAATAATCCCCTGATTTCACCTTGATATGGGAACAGCTCCTTTGGCTAAGATTTCTGTCTTAATTTCTGAACAGGAAAATAAGTTCAGTGTGTGTGCATGTGTGTGTAGTTCAATGGCAAGTTGGGAGCAACTGTGGCTGGTACTTAATGTATAATGTTTAATGACATACTGGGACTGTCCCTAGGTCTCAGGTTTTGGCCTGGAAACCTCAGGGCCTAGGATGATTCTGAACTGGTAACCCTAGCTGCAAGTCATGAAGGGATTTGAGTAAGAACCGATAGCAGGGTGATGTTTGTGGGGGGAGGGGATCCCTGCTAATGATGAGGAATCCTGCATTAAACGGTTGCCAACATTTTCAAAAGGCTATTTTGGATCAGAAAGACATCACAAATAGTTTGGAACCAGGGCAGCTAAAAGATCAGAATCTCTTATATGCAGGTGGATTTGTTTTGGAGAAAATCCAGCATTCTTTCTCCCCCCACCCCTGCCCGCACTTGTTTGCTATTAGAGCAAATGAATGGTAGATAGGATAAAGTCTCCTACATGCCTCCCTCTCATCCTATGTTTAATGAGCATTGTTGTAAATAGTACACAACCAAACCACAAGATCACATGACCTAGGTTAATTTGCCTTATGGTCTTAGATCTTTTATTACTCGTTGTTTCTTGCCTTGAAGCTACATGCTGCTCTCTCCATCTTGCGGCGCAAGAATGCCTTTCCATCTCACTTAAATGGTGAGTGAAGAGGAACTTCTTTCTTACCCAAAATCTATTCATTAGTTAGTTAGGATGTAGGCTCCAATGCATATGTAGATTTGAAGCCATTAGTAAAGCTTAAGTTGTTTCTTTAACAAGAAACTTGCCTGCCTCTTTGTTCTCCCGTCTGGGTCAAAACACTGTACCTCTCTGTCCCGCTCCTGCTCTAACTCTACTACAATAAAGTTAATTCCTGACAGTTTTAACTTTTAAGAAGTTTCCCCAAAAGGGCCAACATCCTGGGACCTCAAATTTTACTACAATTTGCAATTGGTTGATGGACCGAACCCAAAGGCTGCTTACCAATAGCTCCTCTTCATTCTGGAGAGAAGTGACTAGCGGGGTGCCACAGGGTTCTGTCCTGGGCCCAGTGCTATTCAACAGCTTTATCAATGACTTAGATGAGTAAACAGAGGGCATTCTTATCAAGTTTATAGATGACACCAAATTAGGAGGGGTGGCTAATACCCCAGAGGATAGGACCAGAATTCAAAATGACCTTAACGGATTCGAAAGCTGGGCCAAAGCTAATTAAAAGAATTTCAATAGGGAGAAATGTAGGGTACTACATCTGGGCAGTAAAAATGAAATGCACAGATATGGGATGGGCGACACCTGGCTTGATGGCAGTGCATGTGAAAAGGATCTAGGAGTCTTAGTGGACTACAAGCTGGAAAAGTCAGCAGTGCGATGCAGCAACTAAAAAAGCAAATGCAATTCTAGGCTGCATCAATAGGAGCATAGTAACTAGATCAAGATCAAGGGAAGTAATAGTGACACTCTATTCTGCTTTGGACAGACCTCACCTGGAGTACTGTTCTGGGCGCCACAGTTCAAGAAGGATATTGACATGCTGGTGGGAGGTCTGGAAGCCATGCCCTATGAGGAGAGGCTTAGGAAGCTGCGTAGGTTTAGCCTGGAGAAGAGAAGGTTAAGTGGGGGACATGATAGCTATATTTAAATATTTGAAGGGATGTTATATTGATAATGGAGCGAGGACATGGAGCAATGGGCTCAAATTACAGGAAAAGAGATTCCACCTAAACATTAGGAAAAACTAAGAGCTGTTTGACAGTGAAATACACTGCCTCAGAGTGTGGTGGAGTCTCCTTCTTTGGAGGTTTTTAAACAGAAGCTAGATGGCCATCTGTCAGGAAAGCTTTGATTGGGTGTTTCTGCAGGGCAGAGGGTTGGAGTGGATGGCCCTTGTGGTTTCTTCCAACTCTATGATTCTATATGATCCTTTATACTCTAAATTCTGAAGTAGAGGTGCCCCAAGCTTCTGAGACAAGGTGACAAGAGATTGGTCTTATTTGTTGATGGCATCCCACCTGTGCAATGCACTTCCTAGTAAAGCTGGACTGATGTCGATTTGTGTCACTTTTTATGCCAAGTGAATACAATTTTATTTTCCTAAACTTTTAATGGTTTTTATTCTTGCTACTTCTCCACTTGACCTGCTGTTTCACTGTTACTTTAATTGTCATTTTGCATTTTATATCTATTTATTGTTTGATTACAAGTTAATTAGTTAATTATTATCTTTTTCATTGTTATTGCTAGCTACCACAGAAGCTCAAGTTGGAAAGTAGCATAAAGCTATTTCAATTTTTAACAGAAGCTGATGCAAAATCTGGCACTGATAAGCGGTATATAAATATCAATGCTATTGCTATTGCTTGCCCCCTTGAACAAAACTTATTTCACATAAAACACAAAATGTTGGAAGCTTGACTTAGCTCTAAGATTAAAATGTGAGTGAATGCATGTAGTAAAATGTATGAGCTAGTTCTACTGGCATTATGTTCAATATAGCTCAGAGGGTTTATGGATTTCAGGGGAGGATCTTATACATCCTAATGTTTAATTTTCCAAGGCTAGTGAGAAGGCCTTTCTCTTGTTAAAATATCCAGAAGGAACCTCTTCCATTCCTCCAGCTATTTAGCTAAATCAGTTAAGCTTCTTGTGGAATGTCTTTCTGATCTAAGAGTGGTTTATCTCATATTAGCTTAATCCTGTTACCAGATGAATGAACATAAACCTTAGTTAATTCACTCTTAATTGAAAAGCAAGAGTGTCTGTGTTATCACTGCAAAACTGGATTAAATTTCAACATATCATTACAGCAGATGGATGTAATCATGATTCTAGCAACAGCCAATGGAAGAGACTAGGACACATAGGAAATCTGCCTCTTCATCCAAATGAACATTTTTATCAGAAAATTTTAAACACATGCCAAAAAAGGAGAAACATGTCAGCTAGGGTCTTAGCCTAATGAAAAAGCAAATTTGTTTTAGGAAAAGCTAATTAGTTAATGTACCTAAAGACCTGCACCTTCTGCTCGAAAACAGTTAGTCGTTCACATCCCTTGAAAGAACAAACTTGCAACCTAATATCAGGAGTTCCAACAAAACTGAAATTCAGGTCAGCACAGACAGTCAAGTCCCTAGTTCCACAAGTAATGATGACAACAACAACTAAAGAGAAGCCCCAAATCAACCCTGGTGGGGATCACCTCAGCTAAAATGAGACCTAACCTGTAGCTGCCAACATCTGCTCTCACATTTCCCCCAGAACCTTTGTTAAGGAAGAGATTAGGTTGTACAACTCAGTGCAAATTCATTGGGGCTCTGGGATCAGTTCCACTGTGATTTGGTTTCAGGGACCATAAGAGGTACCAGCAATCAATCTTGAGGGGCTCGGAATGACAGATCCAGTCCAGGGGAGACATATATCAAAGGGCTCAAAGGCAGGTATCATAGATGAAGCCAAGCAGCAGAACCAACCCTTCCTTTAGGTAGAGTGTGAGGCAGACACCTTGGGTGATGAATGCTGCATGGCAAGAAGAGGAGCATAAACCAACTGTGTTGGGGGGCACAGAACTAGGTATGACATGAAGTCTGTTCTGCATTCTGTATACTACTTTGCTGCACTCAGGTTGGTGGAGGACAATGCTTCCTCACCAATATTTAAGTTATATTTAACTGACAGCTTGGTTGGCTCCTGAATGTGCAGCTGGGAAGGGGTGCAATTTTGTCCTTTGATGTCACAAGCAAAATGTCTTGGGTCGTTCTCAGCAAGAGTTAGTATCATCTCATATAGGAAGGAGATTGGGTCCCAAAACAGAGCAGTAGAGGGGAAAGGGGATCATCACTGAGCCAAGCAATCTTCTCAGGAACAGAAATGTCCTCAGATTAAGAACAACTTTTTACAGATGGTTAGTTAACAAGGATGGTTCTTGAAGTCTACTGATGAAGTCAGTCAAGTGACAGCACTCCTAGACAATACCTCTGAGGCAAAGTTCAGTCTGCCAGACTTATGCTTGATTGAGAAAGAGCATTAGCAGTACAGGAAAGAACACACAACACTTAACTCATGGACTTCCCAGTCACCACACCCCACACTTCAAGAATCTCAGTTCTGGTATTCTTTTTGCTCCATTGCTAATGACAATGACATCACATGTCTCCTTTAATCTGCAGCCCTCTAAATGTTGGACTGTAACTCCTATCAGCCCTAGCCAAGTTGCCCACCTTTGATCTATAGGATCATGAAGATCTGGATTGCCAGCAGCTTCATGCTCTGGGAAACAAACAGCAGAAATGAACTTATTTTGCCAGCAGGGGAAAAATGTTTTCAAAGTTTACACTGAGTAAAGGAAATGCACAACAGAAGAGGAAATGTGGCTTAATTGTGTACATAGAAATAAACACTAGACTCGGGCCAGATTCTGTTGAAGAATGGGTCGGGGGAAAGGAACTAAAATATCCACACAAAATGCCCAAATGATTGCAAATGTTTATCTTCTTGAAGAGTTCATAGCAGCAAAACCACAAGGCCATAGAGTGAGATACAATAACCTCAGTTGGGAAAGCACATCTTGGAAAAGTTACTTTTTTGGACTACAGCCATCAGAAACCCCTGGCTACTATTGGCTTGTGGATTCTTGTTCTAGTCCAAATAGTAACTTTTAAACTCTCTGGGGAAACAACTTGTTTGAAACTCTACAATTTTGAATCTAAGTTGTTTTCAAAACAGCAGTCATACAAACTTTAGATCTAAGTTCTACTGAAGTCAGTAGGACTTCTCAGTAGATGTGAATAGGATTCAAAGGATGTTTCTACATGCACACTAAAGTACAGCAAGACTCCTGTATCTGCTGGGGATTGGTTCTGGGGGGCCCCATGGATACTGAAAACCGTGGATAATAGTGAATGCCTTTGAAAATAATGGGACTTCTAGTTTAAAATACCATAGAGTTGCTTTGGAGAACCTAGAAAATGGTTAAGAGGACACATGTTCTAGGAAGACTCTATGGTAGGTGTGCTGTTTTGTGTCCCCTGGATAACTGAATCAGTGAATAATGATTGGATATGGGGATCCTACTGTATTTTATAGTGTTGTATTTATGAATCGTTCTTTTTGTCTGGGCAACAACAGAGATAAGATTGGTCAAGCAGGTTTAAATGGTCCATGTCAATTAGCCCCATCTTCAGAGTTTGTTGTACAGAGAAAAGGAACAGAAAGATTCTGTGGCAAAAAGTGTCCTATTTTTGTCACAGAAAGAAATCCAGTTCAGCCATGGTTCAAATAACGAATGAGGGAGTGAGTGAACACTGATTTCCAGGCAAGGGCCCACTGGAGAATATGCAGTAGTGAAAGGAGAACGAATGACATGAGGTCAGACCTTAGGGGCAGAATTCTTCTTTCGTGAGTGGCAGTAGAGAAGTATGATGTACAGAAAGTTCTTGAAAAATCCAATGATCTCTGCCTAACAGAGGGGCCCATGGTCTCACAAAGGAACAAGGACATGCTGGATGTCACAGAAGTTGCCCCACTGCTGCAAAAGGATTTAAAATTTACTGTCTTTTGTCTTAACTCCACATGGCCAGGAAGTAAAAGTGGTCTCTGCCTGCGTGAGACCCCTCACCTGAACACAAGTAACATCTGAAACAGCATGTAGGCCTGTGGCTCCAACACCATCACTTTGCTTTCTTTATTTTTTGACATCTTTTGTCTGATGAAAAAGCCAGTAGAGTGTTGAAAGCTTGCATCATATGTTTTGCATTTTGGTTGGCCAATAAAGGTTTTGCTTTTTTGTGGATTTTGGATTTTGTTTTGCTGCATGACCAACACAGCTACCCTTGAATGTGTTTCATAAGGCTTGTGTAATTGAACCTCAGGAAGCATGAAGAAGCTCTGCCAGAAAGGGTTTGGAATTAGGAGGTGATCATCAGGAGAATTACAACCTGATTTCTTCTGCCTTTTCCCTATGTAAAAAACAAAAAAACAAAAACAATGCAGGCAGTAATTATCATGTGTAGCCCAATAATAATGCTGCAATAATTCTTGAATGTGGCCCCACCTTTGCAAACATATGCATAGGGGACAGCAGCAAAGCCCCCAAATGACACCTACCTCAGAAATAGTCTGAGTGGCATTGCAAAGCTGACAGGGGAGGGTCCTATGGCAATGGCACTCCTGGCCCCTCTGCACTATATGGATATCTCAGCTCACAACCAGGCTTGCAATTAGAGATGTAAAGAATACAGAGTCAGTAATGCGGGGGAAAAGGATATGCAGTCAGCAGTGTAGGGAGAATGACTGCTGGCAGTGGTGAGGTGCAGGGAGGATGACCCGGGAGAAACAATCAGGAATAAAAGGACCAAGGCCAATAATCTACACAAGTGAGCCCGAAATCAGCTTGTTGCCCAGGCAAAAATCTAAAGCGGACCTGGAGGTGCATAAGGTCAGACTAGTTTAGCAGGAATCAATCGGCTGGCTCAAGTGGAGCTGCCACATCTTCACTAGAGGTTGGAAACATTACCTTTTCCTATTGCAACTCCCAGAATTCTGCACCCAGTGTGACTCCCATGTGTGCTGGTTAGGAGATTTTGAAATCTGTCTTTCACAAAAGTAACTTTTCTAAGGTCTGTTTGTTACTATGCAGCCCCATGTGGCTGGCTGCAAGGGATGTCAGTATACAGATCAGGGGGCTCAGGTTTTAATACCAACTAATCCTGACTTCTACAAGACAGGATGGTGAAGAAAAAAACAGAAGAACTGGCTCAGACATGAATGTTGGAGAAAAGCCAGATAAACTAGCTGCAAGGATTAAGGCTGAGATTGGAGCACTTTGACTTCTGCTGGATGCAGCCCTGCAGTCCAATACAAGCAGCATTGGATGGAAACAATGGCAGACTCACGCCTTTTGGATGCTGTTTTCCATAGCCATTTTGGCTGTGCCATGTTACCTTTGGCACGGTTTACAGAGACTTTGGGATGGTTTCAAAATTATTCAGAGAAAGCTTAATTCAATTCTAATATGCTCTTTTTTAGGCGATGTATAGAAAGATTTGTGTGCACTTTCCCCCCTCAAAAAAGGGGATGGGGTGGTGGTGGATTTTTTGGCTCCTGCAGCACATCTGACTTTCCTGTAGTCTCCACCATTTGAACCAGCTAAAAAAACAAAACAAAGCAACAAAACCCTGGCAAGGTAACAAGTGCATAACATTCCCACCCTGACAAGTGAAAGAGAATGCCACTGTTTCTTCATCAGGGCTATATGTATACTATGTATCTCTGATCACACTCCAATCAATCAATCAGTATCTGCACCAATGTGATCCAAATAGTGTGCCAAGAAAACCATGTACATATACATATATTCTGCATTAGTTCTATTCAAACTTCTTGTTCTGTGCCTTTACATTGCTTCTGACTTATGGTGATCCTAAAGCAAAGCTATCATGGGGTTTTCTTGGCAAGATTTATTCGGAGGGGGTTTACCTTCCTCTGAAGCTGAAAGAGTGTGAGTAGCCCAAGCTCACCCAGTTGGTTTCCATGGCTGAGAGGGTATTCTGGTCTTCAGAGCCGTAGTCCAATGTTCAAACCATTACATCACACTGGCTTGCTGTTTTCAACTATTTCCAGCTATAGCTACACGTTTCTGACTACATGTTTTTAAAGGCTGCAATATTTTTGGAAGTGGTTCATGAACTGGAGGGAGTTGGCAAGTAGTCTTTGCAGGGTGGAAGAAGGCAGCCATAAGTAGAGCATAAAGGACTATATAACTCAACAAGCAATTGCCACCCCTCCTACAGTCTTGATAAGAAAGACTGTAACAAGCAGATCTTTTCCCAATAAAGATATGAAGTTACCAGTGTGATCCCTTCTGTGCCCCGATACCATAGTTAAACTGATCAACTGCCTACCAAAATGGTATTGTGGGTTTGATGGGAATTCCCATCCTCTAGGTAAAAAAGACGATAGCACAGACATAACAAATGACATGGTAACCAGGTGAGGAGAAGGATTCTTCTAGATGTCCTCAAACTCCAAAACTAAAGAATGCAACATCAAATCACTACAGACCAAACACCAGCCCTGATACAAAGATGCCAATAAATCATCTTTGTATTTCCCTTTACGCTTCTGAAAAACTGCCAGAATTTTTGAGGCATTTCACTGTAGTCAAAGGAGATTATCAGACAGACTCTTTGGGTCTGTTTCCGTCCCGCTACCCCCCCCCCCCGCCCCTCTCCCATTCCTGGCACAGATTAAAGGAAAAAGTTTCACACACTTACCTTTATTCCACGACAGGAACAGGCTCCCCCTCCCTTCTCTGTCCAGTAGTAAATTCACGAGAATGGCCGGGAGGGACATTTTAAAAGACCCCCCCCCCAGCTGTCAAAAAAGAAAACAACCACGAAAACACATTTTTAAAAAAACAACAGCTACCCCGGGAGGGAAATAATTTTTTTTTTACTTACTTTTTCATCCTGATCACACCCGGACGTGTCCGGCAGAGACCTCCCAGTGACATCATGATCTGTTGTCGTCCCTGAAGCACAACGGGTCCTCTGTTCACTCACCCGTTGTTCCGTTATAATAACGGAACGGGCCTCTTATTCACAGATTTTGGAATAAGAGGAAATGGGGGAGGAACAGGAGCAGAACAGGAGCATCCCAGAACAGGGACGATGTCGTGTAAAAGGTAAGCCTTTTAGTGATCTTCTGTTGTCCCTGTTCTGGGATATTTTACCCGTGTGATAATTTCCATAGGGACTAGGGATCTGGCTTTTCTGAATGAAAGATGGAATCATCAGGTTGCCAGGTCAAGTGAGAAACCACAGGAATACCATCCATGTGTCCCTCCCTGTCACAGAAGCCCACACCAATCCCTATATTGCTTCAATTATTAGTTATGAAAGAATAGGAAGCAATCCATACAAAACAGCTCCAAAGACAGAGCCAGTAAAATACTTCATGTACATCTGCTTTCCTTGGCAGCAATATGACTAATTAGAGCTCGTGTACAACACACTCATCCCAAACACAATGGTCATACAGCAAGTCACAGTAACCAGTCAAAAGCTCAGGAGCTTGTTTGTTCCACTACCTTAGGTAGAGTTGTTGCTAAATCCCTTGGGTAATCACGTGAATTGGATGATTCCTATAGTAAGAGTAATTCCTACAGTAACAGGCCACACACACACACACACACACACACACACATACACACACAGGGTGTCCCCCCCAAAATGTATACACCATTTAACAGCTAATAGTAGCTATGGTGATTACTTGAAGGTTAGGTAAATATATTTATATTGAAGAATGAATGTTATAATAATGATTCAATCAGAGTCACAAATTCCATCATAGATTACAATGTTATGTAAGGTGTTTGAATTGTTTCTGTGCAGCAATGCACTGCTTGCATTGTTGAAGCACAGAGTTGCAAACTTCGCTTAAATTTCTCTTGTAGTTTTGCAACACTTCAAGCCTTCGCAGACCCCTTGTGAAGACACTGCGAGCCCCTGAGGTGTCTGCGAGCTGCTGAGGCATCTGGGGTAGGGGATGGCCTTACTACTTAGATGAGTTTTGTCCCACAGGTCATTCACTCATTCCAAATTTTTAAAGGTAACCAAATTAAATGTTTTCTTACTTTCAAATAACTTACTTTAAAATAGCAAGAAAGTAAAATGTTACTTTCAAACGTATTAACTATTAACACAAGCATACTACCAACAGAAGAGGGAGATTGGAATGGTAAGTGTAAGCAATTTTTTTAAAAAAAGTTTCCAAGCTCTGGAGGGGAAGGGAGAGAAAGGATGCAAATGGATTTGACAGTGTTGGGTTTTTGTGACTCATTTAACCTCAAAATAAGGGTGTGGATCAATGAGCCCTTTCTAAGAGGCTGCTAATGAGTTCCATGCCAGCCGTTGCACCTCTCAGTGCCAAGCCTTCCATCAGATGACAGGGAGGAACAGATCTCACTCATGAGACGTTTAACGGTTACTAACTGAAAAGAGGTCTCTGTGCCAGCAATATCTTGCCTACCCTCTGGAGACTTTGGAACAGCTCCTTGATGACAGTTACACACTGTGTTAAATCATTCTCCTTTGAAGATTCCTAACACCGTAAGATGTACAAATATGCTGTTTTTGTGCAAATCAGAATCCATAGCCAGTGCTGATGATGGCCAAGTCACCAGGAGCTGAAAGATGGCAAGCAATGTGTTTACAAGGGGAACGTTTACATGACAAAAAAAGCCCGAGAAGAATTGGTGTGGATCCCTGGTAGTTCACACACATCATAGGCTATTCAGAAGGAGGGGGTAGTAAAAAGCCCCTCTATTTTTCAGGACGTTTTTAGGAAAGTCCAAGACAAGCCATGCTATGGGTTGTCTGAACAATCAGGAACCATCCGGGACACGGGCTGAATATTGATTGGTTGGACTTTGGAGGGAGCAGGCTTGCAAGGGAAGCCTTGCAATTCTTGATGCCCGGCTGGCAGAAGCTGCAGCCAGCTGAGAGCCACCGGCCCCTCCCTCCCTCCTCCTCCGGGCTCTGGCTCAGCCTCGCTTAAAGCATTGCTTTCTATTGGAAGGAAAAGAAGTGAGGGGAGGAGTGGGGGGACAGACAGAACTCAAAGCATTACTTTCTATTGGAAGGGAAAAAAGTTGGGGGGCCGGGGATGGGGGGTTCTCTTTAGAGCCGAATGTAGCTGTGGCCGGCAGGGGTGGGGGTGGTTCTCCCAGACTGCCCATTCTGAAAATGACAAATCCAGACTTGCCAGGTTTTGCTTGTAAGTCCGTCACCTCCAAAGTCCAACCAATCAAAATACATCTCAGCTGTATGCCCCTATCCCAGGATGTAGGCACTCAGAACAAGAAATAAAAAAACACTGAGACTTATACTATCATGACAAATCGTGTAAACAACAAGGGACGAACTCGGGATGAGGGAATCCCGTTTTCTCCCTGTGATAAAAACTGTCGTGTAACTGAGCCCAAGGAATTGAATATGCTGCTTGTAACAATGGCGACAAACACTACTTTCATTGTAATAAAAAAAAACCCTCTGTGCTTAAGATATTGTGCGCCATACTAATATGCTATGAGTAATATCAAATTTGGTATAGCTACAAGCAGAGTATTGTATGTTCATTTTTTGATGTTTGCTTCCATCCTCTGTAACTATTCACTCTAAAGTTATATTTCTTATTCATTTAAGATGATGTTACAACAACCAATGAGCCTAAGCAAAGCACATACATATAAATTCTCATACCTTCAAATCATATGCTCTTGGAGGTTTTAAAGAGGGGGCAGAAGTGCAAAAAGGACAGCACAAGCCCATCTACTAAGCCTACTTGTGTTTCCCCTAAATAAAAGCTTCTTGGAGCAGACATTCACATAGTCCCAGACTTCTTCTATTGCCATATAATATCTAGGAAACAACATTACTGTTTGTTGGTTTGATTACAGATTCAGAAACAAAAGCATGAGATATTAAAGTTCTGCAAAGAATGAAAGACAAGGAAGTTGACATTTAAAAACAATTGCTAATAAGCCCCATTATGATAAAGTTATTTGCCTTTTACTATTTCCATAAATCACTTAAAGCAATAGACCCTCCCTATAATTCCAGTCCCAACTGCTAAATGGTCTAATGCAGTACTACTCAGTGTGATGGTCCATGAATTGACGCCAGTCTGTGGGTGACTGGCTGCTGGTTCATGGCAAGTTTCCAGGAAAGAAAGAAACCATTGTACCCAATGCACACAAATATGGTACTAGTACCTAGCAAGCAGCTAGCAAGGCATAATGGTGTGAATGTTGGACTAGGAATGATCAGGCTTCAAATCCCCACTCAGTGATCTTGGACAACTCACACTCTCTCAGCCTTAGCGGAAAGCAATGGCAAAGCTCCTCTGAATAAATTTCAACAAGAAAAACCTACAGTGAGATTCTGTGGAGCCTGCGCAGCGTAAGGGTTTGAGTGTTGGACTATGACTCTAGAGACCAGGGTTCACATCCCTGCTCAGCCATGAAAACCCTCTGGGTGACCTTGGACAAGTCACACATCCTCAGCCTCAGAAAATCCCATGATAGGTTTGCCTTAGGGTTTCCATAAGTTGGAACTAACTTGAAGGCACACAACAATAATAAAGATCACTGCAAGTTGGAGTGGACATGAAGGCACATAACAAAGACAAACAACAACCCAGGTACATTGGAAAGAAATCCCCTGCCAGTCCCTCCTGTCAGGTAGCTTGTGATGCACTGGTCTCACACACACATGCAGCAAATGTGTACCATTCCTAGGACAACATCAGCAGGAAGCAATGCTGGCACAAGGGTTGCTGTGTTGTTGTTATATCTATTTATATCCTACTGTTTTTCCTAGCACAAGACTCAAGGTGGCT
The DNA here is from genome assembly GCA_030847615.1 of Gambelia wislizenii. Taxonomy (NCBI): domain Eukaryota; kingdom Metazoa; phylum Chordata; class Lepidosauria; order Squamata; family Crotaphytidae; genus Gambelia; species Gambelia wislizenii. The sequence goes on from JAUMIR010000002.1 coordinate 65,340,090, forward strand.
TGTAACAGTTAAATATACTGTAGTTTAAAATTAACAACATATAAAAGTTAAAAAGAGATTAAACCATCAAAAAATTAAAACCAGATTAAAACATACAGCATTAAAAACACTGCCAACAACAAATAAAAGTCCAGCACATTATACAAGGGCTGTTTATAATTACCAAAGGCCTACTGGAATACAAAGGTTTTTACCTGCTTGCAGAAAGATAGTAAGGAGGGTACCCAGCTAAACACTCTGGGAAGGTTTATTTATTTATTTAGGCATTTATACCCTGCTCTTCAGCCACAAAGGCTCTCAGAGCAGCTTACAAATTGTTAAGCAATAACGCTTACACATCTATACCGCTTTATGGTGCACTAGACACTCTCTAAGCAGTTTCCAATGTGTGTTAGCTAATTGTTGTTCAGGAGCCTGGGGGCAGCCACTGAGAAGACCCTATCCTGTGTTCCCACCAAAGGTACCTGTTGGGTTGTTGGTTTGGGGAGTTTGCTTTTGGAGAGGATGAGGATTTCTGGACAAGGTGCCTTTAATGGACCTTCTCATAGAACTATCACTGCCAATCCATTTGCCCATCCCCTGATCCCAACGTACATGCCCCAAAGGAAAGAACCAGGAAAGTGGAGGATATTCTTCCACCTTCTTTCTGTGTGCCTGTTCAAAGAAGGCTAAAGCAAGGCAAAAACAGTGGGGGAAGAGGAAGAATGAGGAGGCATAGGTAGTCAGCTGTGGGGTCCCTGTAGGAATGCAGACCTTTATAGGTGACACCAGTCCCTAGAACCCTGTCCCAGACAGAGGACTCTGCCTAGGGCCAATTTACACATGCAGGAGCATCACCTGTTTGAGCAATAATTGAGGACTGGGAGAACATTAGGATGGATGACACCTGACTGAAAATCAGTACAGGTGAAAAGGATGGCTCCTTTTCACTGCAGGTTCTTAATGTGTTAGAGACTGTTTTTGTGCCTTTGCCTGTTTTAAATTAATGTTTTTAATGTGGATTGTGTTTAATGCTTTTTTTAATTTTTGTATTTCAGATTGTTTTAGATACATTGTTTTAATGTATGGGGTAAGCCATTTTGGGTCCCATAAGGGAGAAAAGAAAGATATAAACTAAATACATACACACATGCATGTATAATAAAAGTATCGAGGAGTTTTAGTAGGACACAAGCTAAACATGAGTAACTTGTGTGATATGGCAGCCAAAAAAACCAGCACCATTCTAGACTGCGTCGACAAGAACAGATCAAGGGAAATGGTAGTGCCACTCTATTCTGCTTTGGTCAGACCTCACCTGGAATACCGTGTCCAGTTCTGCACACAACCATTCAAGAAGGACATTGACAAGCTGGAATGTGTCCAGAGGAGGGTGACCAAAATGTTCACAGGTCTGGAAACTAGGCATGGTGAAGAATGACTTAGGGAGCTGGGTGTGTTTAGCTTGGACAAGAGAAGACCGAGGGGTGACGTAATAGCCATCTTTAAATATTTGATGGGATATCATGTAGAAAATGGAACAAACTTGTTTTCTGCTGCTCCAATGGATTCAAATTACAAGGAAAGAGGTATCATCTAAACATTAGGAAGAATTTATTTACTGTTATTTGAGACAGCCAACATGGTGTAGTGGTTTTAGCACTGGACTATGACTCTGGAGACTAGGGTTTGAATCCCCACTCAGCCATGAAAATCCACTGGGTGACCTTGGGCAAGTCACACTCTCTCAACCTCAAGGGCAAACCCCTCTTAAAAAATATCTTGCCAAGAAAACCCCATACTAGGCTGTTTGTTTGTTTGTTTGTTTATTGGATTTACAGTCTGCCTTTCTTCCAAGATGAAATCCAAAGCAGCTAGGTGGGGTTCAAGGTTCACCTTAGGGTCAGCATAAGTTGGAAACAACTTGAGGGCACAACACAACATGAGCTATCTGACAGTGGAATAGACTGCCTAGGAAAGTGGTGGTCTCTGCTGCTTTGGAGGTATTGAAAGAGAGGTGGGATGGGCATTTTTCAGGAATGATTTAGTTGTATATTCCTGCATGACAGAGGGTTGGTTAGATTGCTCTTGTAGTCCCTTCAGATTCTATGATTCTGTGATTCTACGATTATGAACATAGTCACTAGATGCACTTTGCTACTGCCCCTCCCACAGTGGCTACCCCTTCTGCGGCCAGTTGGTGCCCAATGTGGCAAGGGTCAGAAGTCTTCCTACTAATAACGTTTTTGCAGGAGGAGGGTTATGATGCCCCCCCACAACGACCGGCCCTGCTAACATATCTTTAGTAGTGCTACTGTTGCGAGACACCTTGGAAGAGAGAACCCTGCAATATAGCTTTAAAAATACAAATAAACAACTTATAATTCTTATTACATTTAGTGACATGAGAAGGTGAGCAATTCTAGGCTCATTCAGATTGTTTAATCTGCTATTTTTGTGCAGCAATTTTAGAAAGATTTCCTTACCATGAACAAGTGCTGCATCCTTCTACTAGAGGCAAGCTGGAGGTGAGATGCCATGGCTCATTTATGCAAGAAATGAACCATCTATGCAGGGCTATTGCTGTCTCATTATTTTAAAAAATATTGTCAAGGGAAAGACCACTGGATACACAAGTTGTTGTGTGCTTTCAAGTCATTTCGGACTTATGGATCCCCTAAGACAAACCTATAACATGGTGTTCTTGGCAGAAATTGTCCAAGGGGGTGTTACCCTTGCCTTCCTCTGAGTCTGAGACAGTGTGGCTTGCCCAAGGTCACTCAGTGGGTTTCCATCGCTGTGCAGAAATTCGAATCCTGATCTCCAGAGATGTAATCTAACACTCAGACCACTAGGAGAATATAGAATAAATCAGCACTGGCTAAGCACAAATCAAGACAGCCACAAAAGGTGGCAGACACACTACTGGCAGCCCAGAAAGAGAAAACCTTCCCACCAATAGACCATACACAGGGCACCCAGCAGTTGTTTGAAAAGAGCAAACCTCCAAAAACAGGAAAGGAAAAAGCAATCCCGCTTCCCTCCCCACAGAAAAGCAAGGCCAGGGCGGTGTGAGAAATCCCCTTTCCCTCCCACCCACACACACACACCAGCGCCACAACACTAAACAGGCACAACAAGCAGCCAACACCAAGCAATAGACATGAAAAGAAGACAAGAACACATCTGCAATAGCAGGCAAATGCCCACACGCAACACACAAACACACTCTTGGCTCTCATAAAAACAGGAATGGGGTGCTAAAAAGTGCTTGCTCTCGCTCCACCACCTGCACAAGGAGGAACAACCCAGCCAAGGCCTGCACATACACACGTGCATGCACACCAGCTCCACACACCCCCTCAGCTCCTGAAAGCAGCATCCCAAGCTCTCTCTCACACACACCAGGAAAAAAATAGCAGGAATAAGGGCACCAACCAGAGACACACACTTCACAAGTAGCCAACCAAGACCCAGTCCCAGACTATAACAGGTGACTGAAAACAATGAGGAACTGAAGCCAACGAAACAAACAAACAAAAAGGGTGGGGGAGGGAAGAGCACCATCACAACACACACACACACAAGAACCATGCAGCAGCCACGCACACACATAGCTTTTCAAAAGCTCTAAAAAGGGAGGGGGGGGGAGAAAGTTACAGGCACAACAAAAAACAATCAACACACACACACACCAGGGGAGAAGCAAAACCTGCCACCTGGCAAGGAAAGCCCCACACTCTGAGAGAGAAAGAATCATAGAGTTGGAAGAGACCACAAGGGCCATCCAGTCCAACCCCCTGTGGTTGTGCAGGAGTTTCTGGCTAGTTTTACTTCGCATGCTAATTTGCATGGTTTGCGCCCACTTGCTGTTTGCACAGAAATTTTATCTAGCACACTTCCAAAATGGGACAAAATTGACATTTCTATGAAAACAATGGGACGGTTGGGAAATATGAAAAAAATAACAAAACGGTACATAGAGTCAGCTTAACAAAGAAGAGACAAAATATAGTATACTCAACATTAACTATTATAAATCATACATTAACTCTATGATATAAAAACAGTGGTCACAAGATTCAGCACAAACCCTAATTTCATATTTTGGAAAACAAAAGTCTGCTTCAGATACCAAGCCTGAGACGAAAGTTGAAAATAAGAAAGTTGAGAATACTGAAGGATGAGGGTAGGAAGTAGTAGTAGTAGTAACAATAATAATAATAATAATAATAATAATAATAATAATAATAAATTTGCAAGTACAGTTGTGCCATCATATTCGCTGGGGTTTGGTTTCAGGACCCTGTGGATATAAAAATCTATGAATACTCAAGTCCCATTATATGCAATGGCATAGCAAAATGGTGTCCCTTATATAAGATGGCTAAATCAAGGTTTGCTTTTCGGATTATTATTTTTTAAAGAATATTTTCAAGCCATGAATACTTAAATCCGTGGATACCAAATCTGTGGATATGGGGGGACAACTGTATAGTAGTCCCTTAGGAGGGGACTAGGCCTGCCAAATGTCAAATAGGTGTAAAGGTGTTTCTGCTATATACCTTTATATTTCATTATTTAAAAAAAAAAAACAGGTAATCAACAACTTTTTTTTTACTTTTTTAGCAGAACTGGACAATATTACAATCACAGTCGGCTCTTCTGAGGAGCTCAAGCCTGCAATGTTTTAAACAGGTAGGTGCTAGGTGTCTTATGCAAGAACATCTTTTCACTGGGCATTTATAAAGATGCACTTATCCCCCTAGGTTCCTAGTAGACCACTGTTCTGAAAGCAACAGTTCAGAAGTGGCACTAAGTAAAAGCCTGTAAAGTTTCAGAAGGACGAATGTATTCATATGTATATGTAAAACTTAAGTCCTAAATGGGGGGGGGGCATAATTTGCTTTCTCCTTCCCTTCCTCTGTAATTTTTGGAGGGAGGAGGGTGCAAGATCTGTATGAAAATAGCACGTGTATCTATGATTCTATGATTCATGCTAACTCAGAACAGGCGTGGTGGTTAGGGAGTTACAGTGTTTGAAAAGCAGTTTAAGTCTTTTTAAATACTGAGGCCTGATGGCAATGGAAGAATGGGCACCTCACAGTCCCATCCCTGCTTCACCTAATCCAATCAACACCCGCCATCCTGCCTGCCATGGTCTGTCTAAAGTGCCTCACAACAACATCAGTCTCGAGAGGTGAGAATTAATAACATTCAGTTTTTATCTCTCATCAACGCTCCTCTAAAGTTCTTACCTTTATGAGGTACAGCCACAGTCAAAGCACAACAGCTGAGAATCCCCTGCAGGCCTTAGGATGTTTAAAAATATCAGTCACTCAGTACTGCTCACTCTTTCCCACATCCCCATATCCTTGGTATTTTCACAGAAACAAAACGTAAAAGACACATGTCTCCTCCAAAACTTTTCACCTTTCTAAAATTTAAGTCTCAAAGAAGGTCCATCTTTAGTTCTGGTAGCTATGGAGAGAAGAATCAGAATCAGTTCCAAGGCTGCATCTGCATTGAAGAAATAATCCAGTTTGACACTGCTTTAACTGCCATGGATCAATGCTATGGAATTCTGGGATTTGTAGTTCTGTGGGATATTTAGCCTTCTCTGTCAGAGAGCTCTGGTGCGACAACAAATTACAAATCCCATTATTCCATAGCACTGAGCTATGGCAGTTAAAGCAGTGTCAAACTGGATTATTTCTGCAGTGCAGATGCAGCCTGAGTGAGCCAGTTTGGGCAGGTGTTGAACACATTCCTAATAACTGTACGGAGGCCACTATTATGTGTGAATTGGGCCTTCCTCTTCTAGTTTACAACATTGGCTTTAAAATAAGCAACCAAATACAAACTCCAAAGTTTCCAGGCACCTGTATCTTCAATAAAATGTTGGGCAAAAAACAGGGTTTGCTAACACAATGGGACTTTCTTTTCCCTTCCCTTGCCGCCCTCCACCCAACCCTCCAGCATTGAATTTTGAATTTAGAATGGGAACAAGCCATTCTAACTGTGCAAAATGAATTGTCTCAACATACAGGAGTTTAGACATTTTAAAGGATAGACTGGGGAGTGTCCTGAATCAAATCCCCTGCATCCCAGTCCCACCCAGAGAACATTCGTGCTGAAACACTGTCTTTTCCAAAGGCAGAAGTGGACACCCTGCTTTGCTTCAAATGCATTTTTGATGTGGAGATAGTCTCTTATCTTCCCAAATAGTCCATGAACCTTGCCCATTCAGCAGAGGACCAGGACTGTGCTAGGTAGCAAAGCACTATCTTCTATGTAGAGTTAAGGCTTGAAAAGGGTTTCCTTTTTAGAGTGGGTGTTTCAGTGTATGGCATAGGAATCAGAGAGGTAAGAGAGAGGAGTGTAAATCAGTTGCCACAATAAGGTAAAGTTTCAGCAGTCTCCTTCCCAGCTCCTCTTTCTTTTTCACTTAACTTCTGAAAACCAGGTGTGCCACAGCTTTCATTTGGACACTATGTAATTTTGCTAGAAGATGCAATGGCCAGAATTGGTTGATAGTTATACTGATATAGACAGTGGCAGAATGAGCAAAAAGGCTGCAAGTACAGCAACCACAGTGAAGGCAATGGAAAAAATAAGCTGCCCTGAGCTACCTTCATACCACTGCTGAGAAACACTCAAAAAACTACAACCAAGGGCTGTTTTTCAGGCCTTTAGTACCCCTCATCACTACTACTCCACACTTCTCTTGGGCCTTAAACATATCAGGGGGTCAAGAATATGAAAAAATTGCTCAGGTATGGGGAATGCTTTGGGCCAAAAAAGTTTGAAAAAGTAAAACAAAAAACAAAATACACAATTTTTCAGTATTCAAATTTTAAAAACTAAAAGGAATGCATTAGTAACATGCTACTGATAAGTATCACATTAAGTTGTTGTGTGCCTTCAAGTCATTTCCAACTTATGGAGACCATAAGGTGGACTTATCTTTGGGCTTTCTTGGTAAGATTTGTTCAGAGGGGGTTTGCTAATGCCTTCCCATGAGGCTGAGAGAGTATGACTTTCCCAAGGTCACCCAATTGGTTTCCATATCCAAGCAGGGATTCAAACCCTGGTCTCTTGGAGTCCTAGTCCAACATTCAAATCACTACACCGCACTGGCTGTGTGCTGTATATCAGCTACCCTTTCCTTTTTAAAAGAGTAATGCCAATGAATTCCTTTTTTAAAGGCAACACCACAATGCTGACATGTGCCTTTCAAAAGTAGTTTCCAAGCTCTTCCTTACACATGAGTATAAGGCATAGGAGAAAAGTTATCATTGGCACCAGGGAAATCTGGGCTAAGGAGGAAAATATTAAATTTCTCCTTTAAGTATGTGTGCATTTAGAGGTGTGTGTCTATATTAAAAAATCCCCCCAACTTTTGAACAACCCCTCATAGCTTCTGACTATATCTTTAATATAATGTAATTATATTGATTGGTTGCCCATATGTGAACTGCAGGATGCGTGAATGCCTGTGCTTTGTTACCCCTGAGCTTAGTGGCATTGAGAAGAGATTGGGGAAGGAGAAAAAGGGTAAGTAATAAAGTACTAGATTCTCCTTGGGGTTGCCATAAGTCAGAAACAATTTGAAGGTAAACAACAACAGCTATGAGACCCTTGGAAATGCAGCAAAGAGAAAGCACACAATGGAGTGCACCAAGAAAGGGTAAAACATGGGATGCAGATTTACAGACAAGAGGGCATGGAATACGAATTGAGGTGCACTTTATGAGAGAAACAGAGAGTTACAAAGAAGAGAGAGAGAGAGAGAGAGAGAGAGAGAGAGACTTGTCTGTGATAGATCCAAGGCACCTGAAGAAAGAGTTAAAAGCAAATACTGGTTTTGAATTGTACGACAAATGTTGCTTCATGGGTAACAAAGAATGCAGTCATTCTGAATTCATAAAAATGAAAGTGTGCCCTTCATAAATATTTGGGTTGTGTCTCTGTGCTCTAGTTGAATCCCTGGTGAATTATTAGTTCAACAGAACACAAAGCTATCTTTGTCCCATCCACTTCTGATAGATTCGGCCTCGTTTCAGATAATCTACCGGTTCCCTTAGCGTAACCTTGTAGCTGTCTTCTGTCCTGACATGCTCTCCTACTCACTCCTACGTGATCCTCTGATCCGGTGCCCTAATTCTCTCTGTATTAACAAATGAACTGGCTGAGCAGGAGATTTGCCAGAAGCCCTCCTACAATGCAGGTAAAGAGGCCAGACATAGAAACACCAGAAGCTCTAGCAAGGGAAATACAAACTACAATATTATTGTCCAATAGGTAATTTCACATGGAAAAAATATTTCATATAGTATAAAACATAAGTCTTCAGGGAAGTCTATAGAATTGATGCTCCAGAAGAAGCAACAACACCAATTAGCTTACTTCCAGTTCTAGCAAAACAATAAGATAATACAAGGGAAACCACCATACCACACTGGGTCCACACACAGAGAGAGATGGGGTGGTGGTGGTGGATCCAGCATAGCATAGCGGTTTAACTGTTGGACTACAACTCTGGCGATCAGGGTTCAAATCCCTGCTCAGCCATGGAAACCCACTGGGTGACCTTGGGCAAGTCACACTCTCTCAGCTTGAGAGGAAGGCAATGACAAAGCTCCTCAGAATAAATCTTGCCAAGAAAAACCTATAGTAAGATCACTGTGGGACCAGCGTGGCATAAGGGTTTGAGCGTTGGACTACAACTCTGGAGACCTGGGTTTGAATCCCCACTCAGCTATGAACACCCCCTAGATAACCTTAGGAAAGTCACACACTCTCAATGTCAGAAAACCCTGTGATAGGTTCACTTAGGGTTGAAACAACTTGAAGGCACATAACAACAAATACATAATAAATTTAGCCCATTCTCAGAATGTCATCGACATCATTAACAACAACAGTCAACTATTGTCACTGTTACTATAGCCTCACCACAACACAACTGGGGTTTCGTTCCCATACAAGCTTATTTGAGAATAAGCCTTAGTGAATTCATCGGGGCTTACTAATGAGCAGACATGTTTAGGATCATGTAACTTTAAAATAATAATAATAATTAATAATAATAATAATAATAATTTTTACCCCACCCCTCTGTTAAAAACAATCAGAGCGGCTTACAACCATTAAAATACAACAATGCTGACTAAAATCTCTAAGCACCACCCACCCCCACCCTCCCCCATAAAAAGATATTAAACTAGTATAAAATTAAAAACCACCTAAACTAAAATCACATGAAAAAACAAATACAAAAATCAACAGCCAGAAAGACTAAAAGAGGCCAGGAGATGCAGCGCCTGAGGCCAGGATCTAATTAGGAAAGGCCTGCCGAAAGAGATCCGTCTTTAGTGCTTTTTAAAAGCTACTCAAGCTCATCATCTGATGGATCTCATTCAGCAGGCCATTCCATAATTTGGGGGTGATTACCAAAAAACCCTTCTGGGAGGTTGCAGACAACCTAGATTTTCGTGGCTGAAGCAAATTCCTCCCAGAGGACTGGAGTGCGCGGGGATGATTGTATGGGAGGAGGTGGTTCTGGAGATAAGTTGGACCCAAGCCATTTAGGGCTTTAAAGGTAATAACCAACACCTTATACTGGGCCTGGAAACTGACAGGCAGCCAGTGGAGAGATTTTAATACTGGAGTTATATGGTCTCTCTGAGATGTTCCCGAGACCACTCTGGCTGCCATATTTTGTACCAACTGAAGTTTCCAGACCAAGCACGAGGGTAGCCCCATGTAGAGCGCATTGCAGAAATCTAGACGAGAGGTTACTAGCATGTGCACCACAGTCTCGAGGTCCCTTACTTCCAGGAAAGGGTGCAGCTGGCGTATCAACCAAAGCTGATAACAGGCACTTCTGACCGTCGCATTCACCTGACTAGTCATCTGAAGCAATGAATCAAGGAGCACCCCCAGACTGCGAACACAGTCCTTAACGGAGAGCGTGACCCCGCCCAGGACTGGAGGTTGAAACCCAACTCCTGTTTTTGGGGCCACTACCGTGAGCACCTCTGTTTTGTCCAGATTTAATCTTAATCTGTTTGTCCTCATCCAGCCCATTCCTGCTTTAAGACAGTCATTAAGAGGAGAGACGCCATCGGAATTTGAGGCCAACGATTGGGACACGGAGAAATAGATCTGGGTGTCATCAGTGTACTGATAACACCCAGCCCCATAACTCCGAATTATCTCACCAAGCGGCTTCATATAGATGTTAAACAGCATCGGGGACAGGATGGCGCCTTGCGGAACACAAGTAAGCTCCTTTCTGCTGGAGCAGCTGTCCCCAAGCAGCACCCTCTGGGACCTGCCCAAGAGGAAGGACCGGAACCACTGGAGCGCAGTGCCTCCAATTCCTAACCCACTCAGGTGATCCAAGAGGATGCTATGATCTATCGTATCGAAAGCCGCTAAGAAGTCTAGAAGCACCAACAGGGTCACAGTACCCTTGTCAATGCTTAGATGCAGGTTGTCAGTCAAGGCAACCATGGCAGTCTCAACTCCAAATCCCGTCCTAAAGCCAGTTTGAAATGGGTCTAGATAATTGGTTTCATCCAAGACCATTTGGAGTTGAAGAACAACTGCCCTCTCGATCACTTTGCTGAAGAATGGTAACATGGAAACTGACCTATAGTTGTTCATGTCCAGGGGGTCCAGGGAAGGTTTTTTCAGGAGCAGCCTAAACGCCGCTTCCTTTAAACAGGATGGAACACACCCTTCCCTGAGGGATGCATTGATGATGTCCTTAAGGAACACCATCAAGGCACACCCTCCCCCAGATGGCCAGCCATGAAGGGCAAGGATCGAGAGGGCAGGTTGTCTTCCTCACTCTACTAAGTAGCTTGTCCACGTCCTCGGTACTCACGGATTGAAACTGATCCAGTAAACTTACATCAACAGAGTTGCTGCACACCTCGTCAATTGTTTCTGTCAAAATACTGGCATCTAAGTTGGCTCTTATCTGAGAGATTTTATCTGCAAAGAAGTTGTTAAACGTGTCACAGCAGGATTTTTAAAAATCCCCACAAACCTAAAACCAAAGAGAAGCAGCTAAATCCAAAATCAACTAATGTAAATTCCTCTATGCTTAGTGAAACAGACGCATCTTCTCAACTCACCAAAAGTCAGGTAGTGATCAGGCTTCTTGCAGGAGTGCATTTCCCAATTTTGATGTCACAGCTGAGAAAGCCCTGTTCCAAAGGCCTACCCAGTGCACCCTGGTTGGCAGAGACACACAGAAAATGGATCCCTGACATGAAGAATATGAGTATGTGGGTTGGTTGCACGGTTGGTCCAAGATATTTTGTTTCCAAACACAAAAGACACCTTTTTTTCCTCCCATAATTCCATGTACAAAAGCTGACCAGATGGCAGTTCAGAACTGGAAAACGTAACATAATCACCCATCACATTTGAGGGCATACAATCCATACAACACATACAGTTTTGTCCTTCAGCTGTCCTTTGCTGCCATCTTCTACACTTGGGCACCTGAGTGGCCAGTGTGCTCTGCCTAAAGGCAAGGCTGGCCACTGGCTTATGAGGAGGTGAGCTAGAAACTATCACCACTGTAGGTTTTCTGCAGACATAAGTCAGAAAGCAGGCAGTTTACTGCCAGTTCATCTGTACTGTAATTGCCACAAAAGGTGACAGAGTGCCAGCCAAGCATACAAAGAGCACAGTAGAATGTTGGCATTAAAAAAACACCTCCTCACTTTTTTGCATCAGCCTTCCAGTGACTAGCTATGGCAGTCACTCTGCTCTGATTGCTGGTGCCATAAAAATAGCTTACAATAGATATAGTTTTTGTGTGTGCGCGCATGTCAATAATCTTTGAGAATTCCTGGAGAACAGGAGAGGTCCCAGCAGACTGGAAGAGGGCAAATGTTGTCCCCATCTTTAAAAGTGGGAGGGGGGGCTCAAATAATACCGCCTAGTCATCCTGACATCAATACTAGGAAAAATTCTAGAGCAGATCATTAAACAGACAGTCTGTAACCACTTAGAAAGGAATGCTGTGCTCACTAAAAGTCAACATGGATTTCTCAAAAACAAGTCATGCCAGACTAATCTTACCTCTTTTTTTTGATAGAGTTACAAACTTGATAGAAGAAGGGAATGCTGTGAATGTAGTGTATCCTGATTTCAGTAAGGCTTTTGACAAGGTTCCCCATGATATTCTTGCAAAAAAGTTAGTAACTTGTGGACTAGACTATTCAACTGTTAGGTGGATTTGTAATTTGTTGACTGACCGAACCCAAAGTGTAGTCACCAATGGCTCCTCTTCATCCTGGAGAGAAGTGACCAGTGGGGTGCCCCAGGGTTCTGTCCTGGGCCTAGTGCTATTCAACATCTTTTTCAATGACTTGGATGAGGGAATAGAGGGTATGCTTATCAAGTTTGCAAATGACACCAAATTAGGAGGGGTAGCTAATACCCCAGAGGACAGGATCAGAATCTAAAATTACCTTAACTGATTAGAAAGCTGTACCAAAACTAACAAAATGAATTTCAACAGGGAGAAATGTAGGATACTACACTTGAGCACTAAAAATGAAATGGGTGACACATGGCTTGAGGGCAGTACATGCGAAAAGGATCTAGGAGTGAACATGAGTCAGCAGTGTGATGCAGCAGCTAAAAAAGCCAATGCAATTCTAAGCAGCATTAACAGGAGTATAGTGTCTACATCAAGGGAAGTAATAGTGCTTTGGTCAGACCTCATCTGGAATAATGTGTCCAGTTCTGGGCACCACAATTCAGGAAGGATATTGAGAAGCTGGAACGTGTCCAGGGGAGGGCGACCAGGATGGTGGGAGTTCTGGAAGCCATGCCCTATGAGGAGTGGCTTAGGGAGCTGGGTATGTTTAGTCTGCAGAAGAGAAGTTTGATAGGTGACATGATAGCCATGTTTAAATATTTGAAGGGATGTCACACTGAGGATGGGGCAAGCTTGTTTTCTGCTGCTCCAGAGACTAGGACACAGAGCAATGGGTTCAAACTACAGGAAAAGAGATTCCACCTAAACATTAGGAAGAACTTCCTGACATTAAGAGCTGTTTGGAAGTGGAATACACTGCCTTGTAGTGTGGTGGAGTCTCCTTCTTTGGAGGTTTTGAAACAGAGGTTGGATGGCCATCTGTTGGAAATGATGTGATTGTGTATTCCTGCATGGCAGGGAGTTGGACTGGATGGCCCTTGAGGTCTCTTCCAACTCTATGATTCTATGTAATGAAATCAGTAACCATGTAGAGATGATCTTGTTACAATACATTTAGAGGAGGTCAAGCCTGTCAAAATCGAATAAGTGTACAATAACTAAAGAGTTACTGTCAGAACTGTGGCAGGACCCTAACTGAACCCATATAACAACATCTTTGAAGTTCTGGGCTGAAAGCATGAGTGTCAGGACCTGCTTTGTAGCCAGTGGCTGGAAGCAGGCCTCTGCCATGTTAGCAGGCCTCACTGAGACATCCTAATTGAAGTGGATGTTATGAGGTTGTTGGGATGTTCGGAGGGGGAGGTGCAAGCGGGGCCCTTTGGTTCCCAGGAGATAATGCTATACTGCTCTATGTCTGCATTCAAGGCCATAAACACATCTGCTGTTTTGAGAAGAGATGGGGGGGGGGTGAGAAGGAGGGAGGAGATACTTCCTGGGGCTTGGATTTAAAACTTCACTGCTCCCCCCTTGCTTCAGTTCTGGCTATAATTGAAACCTGTGTCTTGTCTATACAGTAAAAAAAAATACGAATGCCATGCGAACGGAAGGCCATCTGTTCATACGGACATTCGTACAAATACGTGCCATTTGGAAGGGGGGCAGCTAAATCCACCACAAAGTCTGGGGCTTCGTATGGATTTTTTAAAAAGCTCTGTATAACATACCAAGGTGTGATTGTTCGAACACTTGCATTCACACAGATACTAACAGACAGCGTAATCTGATTGGCTGGATGAGGATGGGGTGGGGCTAGCAAACAGGGAAAGCACCTGCGGCCAGCATGTTGGATTTTTGGCTAAGTGAGGGTCCTGTAAGTTGATCAAACGGTGATCTTATACTCTTCTTTCTTTCTTTGTAAATATGAACTATTGCTTGTGCGCACCATTGGAAACTGTTTTTTTTGGGTTTTTTTGGTCGTGGTAGATTTAAAATCATGAGTAAATCACTCGTGGCCGCCATCTTGGCTAGGGGCTCATGCAGAGTTTAGGGAGGCTCTTTTGACCACGAAGACAGGTTGCATCGTTGTGAATGTCTGCTTTTTCGGATGTGTTCGTATTCCCCCCCCCTTGAATAGACAAGACTCTGTACACTCCTTAAAAACTGCAATAAAGTCCTTTAGCTAGACTTTGTTGTCTGTTTGAGTTGGAGTTTGACAGGACCCTAACAATGAGTAAGCATCACTACAATAATTACCTTGGAAACAACAACATTCCCCCATTTTTTTAAAAAAACATAGGAAGGTAGTTTGTACTCTACCCTTTTCAGACTACCTGTCCATTTAGAGAAAAACTGTCTACTTTGACTGGAAGCAGCTCTTCAGAGTCTCTGGCAAAGTTCTATCCCACCAACATCTACTTAATAGTTTTAACTGAAGATGCCAAGAACTTAATCTAAGAATTTCTGCATATAAATTATATGCATCATCACTAATCCAGGTTCCCAGTGGCAACCCCCATGTTAGTTGAGGTGGTGAATCTACTTTGGACTTTGATTTGAACTTTAAAGGAACTATCCAAAGTGCTGAACCCATGCAGCACTTTGCAGGGGGCAGGCTCTTGGGTCATTATTCTAATGTTCAAACTAAACGCAGAGTGGGTTCATCACATCACTAGCATGGAAGCCACCAGTTGCCACTGCAGGTTTTAAGTCATGGGGAGAGTGAATGCACATCCAAACGGCTTTCTCTCAATATGAAGACAATGGGAGGGTGTGTGGCTACTGGGGTGATGAATATGTGTGGGTCCAGTGGGTGAGATCCCATTTTTCCTTTCCTTGATTGCTAATGACTGAATACAGGGTACCATTAAGATGGAAGGGGATGCAAAGGCTATCTAGCCCAACTTCCTGCCATGCAGGAATATACAATTTAGGCACTCCTGAGAGATGACCACCCAATCTCTTTTTTAAAGACCGCCAAAGAAGGAAAATCTGTTACCCTCCTAGTACCATGTACTGGCTTCTTCAGACTCAGTAACCAACAGTTTCAGAGTTAAAACACAAAATTTTATTGGTACAGTAATCCAAAGAACTAACCCTACATGCTTGTTGCTCAGAATAAACCCTAACTAACAAGCCATAAACTAAAAGCATTCTACAATCTACAAAATCTGGCAGGCTATACAGTCATCAATCATCCCCACTCTCAATTCCCATCAGTCCATTTTCCCCCATAGCTGAAGCCAGGTGCCAGCTTTAATCAAACCGTTACAAACTTAGAGCACATACTCCTTTACTCAGTTACACTACCTACTTGTTATCAAGTACAAAGAATACAAACACAATTAGCCAGAAAGTAATACAACAGAACTGAACTTAGCAGGAGAAGGTCACATCTGGGACTAATCTTGACACCTACGCAGTCTATTTCACTGTTGAACACCTCTTATAATCAAGCCTCCCCCCCCAATATTTAGATGGAATCTCTTTTCTTGTAATTTGCATCCATTGGTTCCTGTTCTTATCTCTGGAGCAGCAAAAAACAAACTTGCTCTATCTTCTACATGACATTCTTTCAGATATTTAAAAATGGCTATCCTATCACCTCTCAGTCTTCTCTTCTCCAAGTTAAACATACCCAGCTCCTTAAGTTGTTCCTCATAGGGTTTGGTTTTCAGGCCTTTCGCCTTTCTCTGGACATGCTCCAGCTTGTCTCTATGTTTATATTTATATTTGTGAGTTTGTTTGTTTTTTCATATTTTGTTCCAGGAGCTAATACTGGCAGCGTTGTAACATGTGTACTCCTTGTTGCAATTATCCTTGGGCCTGAGATCCTAACAATTTCCGAGAATGGCACCCCAGGAGAGAGTTGCTCTCCCCTGCTGGAGCCACCAAATGATGAGCTAATGCCCTGGAAGGAGTTTTGTAATCCTGTTTGTTTCCCAACACCTCCTGAGCATAAATAATGTTCTCATCTAAGCAATGAAACTTTCCCTTAAGAGAAGAATAAAGATACAAATGGAACTAAACCAAAAAGTTGAGGCAAAATTTCTGATCTAAACAAAGCAATGGCTTTGAAAGGAAAGAGAGAAATGTGTACAAGGGAGCTGGTGTGGGTAACAAAGATGATTTATCCTACCACTGACAGCATTATCCTCTTTACAATCACCGATAATGTGCCTGTTGCCATCTGTACAGGAGATCAGGGGATCTGCTAATGACTAATTATGACGTGACAGTCTTCCTTGGCACAAATTGACATCTAAAATCAGGATAATGAGAAAACCTGAAATGGTACAATACTGTTTTGAATCCAGACAAAGCATTTCTTAAAAACAGAAGAAAACAATAATTTGAATTATATAAAATAAACAGAGTCGGATTATGATTGAACTAGTGCAGGAATTTACCTAAATACTGAAGGATTTGTATCTGCCTTCAAGTCACCTGTTGACTTATGGTGACCCCATTAATTTCATAGGGTTTTCTTAGGCAAGGAATACTCCAGTTCCTTCCTCTGAAATATAGCCTACAGCACCTGGTATTCATTGGTGGTCTCCCAACCAAGTACTACCCAGGGCTGACTCTTTTTAGCTTCCAAGAGAAGACAGGTTCTGGTGCCTTTAGTACTTCATTTTTATTATTTCTATGATAAATGTTAGTGCCTGAAAGTAACATGTTACAAGTAATGATGTTTATCTGTATTGCATAGTTTTTGAGCCAACCAAGACATAACAATTCTTTCGTAAACAATGTAATGACTGGCAATGTCATCAAACTATTTTTCAAGTACGTTTACTTACTATTCATTACTTTTTCTCATTACTTTTGTGGCTAGAATGCCTCTTAAGAGTTTTTGGCTGTTTTTTTTAACAGCTGTTTTCTTTTTAGATGGATTTTTTTAAAGAGGTAAAAGCAATGAGTAAAATGTAACAAGTTAATGAGTTCCTTGGCAGGGGAGCATTTTGTAACAAGTTATGTAATTTCTTCCTTTAAAAAGTTTTGATACAGCCCATATACTCTTAACTCTAAGCAATAATCCCAGGTGTCCTGAGGAAATGGTCTGAAGCTTAGATCCCAAACACTCCAGTCCTAAAGCTGAGCCAAAAATAGGCTCCACAAAATGCATCCGATTTCCACTGTTTCTTGGAAAGCTCACAACTATAGAAAAATGTACATCCACTCTCAATGTGGCATACAGCACTGAAACTACTCTGGTTTGGTTTCAAATATGCCATAGAATAAGCATTATTCAAACATTCAAAATGTCCTTTAACTAAATGTGTGAGGAAGAGGAGGAGGAACAGGAATACTTTAGCTGCACTGCCTCCATTGTCAGCCTCCATGTGTGGAAGAGAATAACAGCTGGAAGAGGAGAGCCTCTGCTACATTTGGAGGATAATAATAATAATAATCATAATCATATTTATTTATACCCCGGCCCTCTGTTAAAACAATCGGGGCGGCTTACAAAAATTGAAATACAATACATATAAAAATCCCTAAACACCCCCCCACCCCCACCCTCCACCATAAAAATTTTTTAAACAAATATAAATTAAAAGCAACTGTCTAAAATCACCTTTAAAAACAATAAATACAATAAATAGCCAGCGGACTAAAAGAGGCCAGGATCCCCTGAGGCCGGGATCTAATTAGGAAAGGCCTGCCGAAAGAGATACATCTTTAGTGCTTTTTTAAAGCTACTCAGGCTTGTTATCTGACAGATTTCATTTGGTCAGGATCTTATGCAATCCTAACCCTGATGAATCGGGGTTTTTGATTGTGTGGAGGGCTTCCATGTGTAGCAGAAGCTTTCTTCTTTAGACTGTCGCTCTCCATACATGGAGGAAGGCAACATAAGGGACAGGGCTACTCCATTCCCCCTCATCACACATTTAGTTAGGAAATTCCAAACACCAAGGGAGATTCGACACACACACACGACTTTTCTAGATAACCTTAAATCCGGCAGGATACATCGGGAGAGGTACGCAGCTATCCCGTGGCAGGAGGTCCTTTTCGGACGCCGCCGTCCCTCTCCCGGCATCATCAGTGTCAGTTCCATGTCCGATCTATTGCAACTGTGCCATTTTTATTCACATTTATTCCATGAGTTAAAAAATGGTGTGGTTGCAATAGATCGGACATGGAACTGACACGGATGATGCTGGGAGAGGGACGGTGGCATCCGAAAAGGACCCCCTGCCACAGGATAGCCGCGTACCTCTCCCGACGTCTTTTGCCAGATTTAAGGTTGTCTGAAAAAATCCAGAGAGAGAGAGACAGAGACAGAGAGCGAGACCCAGTTATGATTCTGCGACCCTGTCAAAGAAACACTTCAGAGTGAGGGCAACATTTGCTGCCAGCACTCTGTCTTGACTTTGTGACACTTCCATCCTCCAAAATCCTATTGGCTGTCAGATGATGTGATGCTGTCATCAGTGGTACAGGTATTCTTGATGAACAGAAACATTTCAGGAAGGAGCCTATTTTCTACAATCCCACTGAGTTAAGTGGTACATTGAAAGTAGTGACAAGTAGTTACACACTAGCTAAGAATGGACAATTGCATCTGTAAGAATTACACTTGTTGAACTCCCCTTTATACAACTGTGAACTGAATATGGGCATTATGCCATGGCCAAAAAGTATAACCGCATGCATACGGGAACAGAATGCCAGGCATGGTTAGTAAGTTATTCATTTCAGTTTCAGCTATACAGGTCGCCCCCTGTATCTGTGGAGGATACGTTCCTGGACTTACCATTTCAAAATGAAATCATGGATAATAGCAAACCCTATTAAAATAAAGGACTTCCCGTACAAACATACCACAGAGTTGCACTGGCATCTTCCAGTGTGACTCTATGGTATGTACCCCTATTTTTTCAGCCACGGATAACTGAAACCACAGATATTGGTTCTTCAGATATGGTGGGGGGAACACTTGTATTTAAAGAGATCTACTGACCTGGTTCCCCCCCCCCCAAATTTGAAGAATACCACTACTACTCTTACAGAAAGAGATGTGGAATTATACCTATTTGAACCTAAAACAGGAAGTGGATGGAGAATGGAGTTTGGAAACCAGTGTTGGAAGATTGATGCATATGTTAAATTACTCTCATGCTCAAAACCTGAAGAATGTGACATGTCTGCACAATGTGACATGTCCATGGATTCTACATTCTGGAGTCTGAACAGTTGGATTATGGATTGGAAGAACACATCAGTCTATTACTACCCACTCTAACTATTTGGGATGGGGAAGGCTAGAAGTGGAAAGAAATAAATGCACCATCACTGTATGTGAAACTAAATGTATAGAACTGTAGAATCGTAGAGTTAGAAGGAACCCCAAGGGCCATTTAGTTCAATCCCCTGCCAATGTAGGAATCCTCTGCTAATAAAAGACAAGTTATCACAACAAATTCCTATCTGTCCTTTTTTTGCAGATCTCCAAGGAATGGGGTTCTTGCAAGTTTTATAGGCTGCTTATCCCATTGTTGAGGTGCTCTTGCAGTCTGTCGTGTACTTGCATTCCCGGATGCTGTGACCAACAGTTTCAGAGCAATCAGAAAACTTCATTGGCACAGAAATCCAAGTAGCACATCATACAAGGCTGTTGCTGAAAATTGAAACTGAAGGGGTACACATTATAACAAAAGCATGTTAGAGTCTGCAAAATCTGGCAGGCTCTAATACCACTGGCTAACCATTACCCCCTGACATGACATTCCCTTACACCAGCCAGGCCCCTTTCCCAGGCTGAAGAATGCAGCTACGTTTTTATCTTTAACCGTTACCACCTCCCTCTACAGTTGGCAAAGAATACTCATTATGGAATACGAAAAAGCAAAACACAGTGAGTATCAAGATTACAGAAAAATAACTGAAAATGGCAGGATTAAGCACTGTCAGGGACTGATCCTGACACAATTATGAAAATCTTTATATATTCTATAGACAATTGTCAACCAAATATTTGTTTTCATCATCTAACTTTTAGCCCATTATCATGTTTGCCAAAGGGCATGGAGTGGTCTGTTATTTTATTTATATCCCATCTTTCTCCCAATATGGCAGAAACAGAGTAGAGAGGGGCCCGATCTAGCCTCATACATTAGGCAGTCCCACAGCCTGGAAGCAGCCACTGAGATGGCTCTCCAAATGTTTCTATGATGGTGGTAGGGCTGAGACAAAGCCCTCCCCAAAGATATTAAAACTTGGGCCAGCTCATATTGACAGATGCTGTCTTTCAGATAGTCTGGATGTAAGCGTTTAGGACTTTATAGGCTGTATCTAGCACCTTGCATTGTGCCCCAAAAAATGAACCTGTAGTCAATGAAGGGAACATTGTAACAGGGGAGTTACATTTCCTCTGTAAAGAGACTAGGTCAGCATTTTGGACCAGCTACAGTTTCTGAACAGTTTTCAAAGGCAGTTCCATATAGAGTGCTATCCACTGAATGTTTCAGATCCTCACAAATACTTAGAAGCTTTCAGTAAAGTATATGCTAATTTGCAAAAGAGAAAGAAGAGAGAAAAGAGGAACACCCACACACATTTTAAGTATATCCCAAAGACTGAACACCTAAACACAGTGACTGTAAAACAAGCCCCACTGAACTCCTTGGGTCTTGTTTCCAAATTGTTTTAAAAATGGAATCAAACTAAATCTGGTGAGGCTAGACTGGCTGCAGTGATAACCTCCTAGCTGGGTTACTATAACATATTACACATGGGCCGCCTCTTGGAGATGACTGAGAAACCATGTAGAGTATTTAGCTGCCAGAATTCTAGCCAGTGTAACCACATTTGTTCATACTACAATCTGAAAATAAATGTACGTGTGTCTATTTAATTCTTCTCAATGTAATTCATGGTGCTGCTGTTTCTTTACCTTTGAAGTTATGGAGAGTATGTGTGTGCAGCTGCTAGCATATCTGATTAAGGAGTAAAGACACCAATGGCTAAAAAACAAACAAACTAAGGCTTTATTGCAAGAACTCCAATAAAGAAAGGAAAGTTCTCTGAAGGTGCTAAGCTAAGACAAAACTAAGTTAGTTTTGCATTTGGCAGGAGACAATAAGGTGGTGGAAGAGAGGAGGTGGAATGATCCTTAAGTTGAGTATCAGTTTACAACCCAGAGAGGTTAGAATAGGTGGATCAGAGATGAGGAGACTTTGGGTCATTGAAAACTATTTAACCCTATTGATGCTGCTCTTGAAGAAGACTTTTTAATTCTTTTAAGTTCTGAGTGTTGTTGCATTTCCACTGTAAGAAAATTAGATGACTTGGAAGCATAAAACCTGAAGGAGTTTCATTCCTCCTATACCTGCTTGCCTGTGCTGTAAGGTTCTTTACAGAGACCCTTCTACAAGTGCTCTCCTCAGCAGAGGGTAGCTTAACTATATAAAAAAGGAGAGGGTCTTCTCTGTTATGATACCACAACTTTGAAAAACCCTCCCCAAAGAAGTACATTGAGCAGCAACAGAATAATCTTTCTGGTACCAGGTTAAAACTTTGTGATGGTGCCTCTGCTTTTAAAACAATATTTGCATCTCACTCTTGCTTCTTCTGTTCATTACTGATGTTTTATTGTTTCACATTTATGTTGGCATAATTAACTTTATTTCTGTACATTCCCCTGGACTGCATTGGGTAAATGGTCATTTTGAAATATTTTAAATAATTGAATAAATATTACAGAAGTAAAGGTAACACCACTTTTCTACAGTTGTGGGGACACATAATTTCCACAGGACTGTTGCAAACCATTTCTAATTAGTGTGCCCCAAATTACTTCATAGATCAACTGACTTCAAGAAGTGTTATTTACATAAAAACTGAAGTCTGCTGGAATCTCAAGGCAAAGAATTATAACAGCAGCAGTTTGTCTAAGACAGATTTGCAACCCTCCCACTAGAACAAAGCTATCACTGTTTGAGAATGCTGGGTCTGAAACAGCAATAGGAAACCAAAAGACTAACTAGCCTTTAACATTCATTGGCCCCTTTACCCAGTGTCTTGCTGTGATATTTCAAAACTAACAGCTCCTCTCTTCCATCTGGAAAAATAATTCTAGAGACCATGCGTTTTTTGTGAAATATCATTTTGGAAAATTAATTGAGGGTGGGGAGACAGAGGAAATGTGAACAGTGCAGCTGTCCAAGCTAACTAGATCAGAATTACAGGAAGCAGAAATGGCCTATTTCCCTCTTCATTCGTCTATCACAAGTTAGGTGTAGAGCAATAGAGTACACTGCCAAGCTTATCCACCGAACTTCAGTGCTTTGTCAGCATTATGTCCTCTTGAACTAAAAGAAATAACTTTCCTTGAGTCAAAATGAGATTCTCCAGTCTCCTTCTACATTACAAAAGTTAATTTTCAGTAGCTTTAAGTCAACCTCCCTCAAATCTTAAAACATTCATTTGAGTTATTGAGCAGGTTCAAACAACAACAACAAAACAACATCACCATGAACAACTAAGCATTCTTTGTGCAGATTACTAAAAGCTGAAAGAATACAATACGAATACAGAAACAATCAGCAGAGGTAAAACTTTTTTTAAAAAATCAGAAAAATCTAAAATGGAGGCAGCTAATATAAGTAGCCTGTTCAAGAATCATCCAGCATCTTGAAAAACACATTTTGTTGCACACTTTGTATCATTTCTTTGTGGGGGAGGGGTTTACATTACAACATTGTTTTTAAATTTTGTGTATTTTATCTGTAATAAGACAGAAGCCGTTTTTTAAAGGAAAAAACAAGCAACCAAGAAATGGAATCACTACAACTTCAACTGCTATTGGTATAAAGAAAATTTATATCGCAGTTGCTCAGGTATTCAGGCACCAAAAGTTCAAAATCTGCTGTACTATACTTGGGTGGAATTGCTTGTTCTTCCAAAAATGCCATAACTTTGCTTGCACAAAGTCTACAACTAAAGGGTGTCAAACATAAAAGGGCTGTTTAAAAGGCCTCCAACTAAGACCATTTTGATTCTCTGTCGGTGAGAGGAAACAATACTGACTGAGCCAAAGGTCTCAGCTAAGCAAACTTCAAATATTGATTACAAAAAAGGATAAGACTTTGGAGGAAAGACCCAAAAATACAGTCAGTCTCCAGTATCCATGGGTTTGTCATCCACGGATTCTACCATCCATGGCTTGAAAGTATATTTTTTTTAAAATCCAAGTAGTAAACCTCAATTTTTCCATTTTATATAAGGGACACCATTTTACTATGCCATTGCTATCCACAATGCTGCAGCCTTATTTGAGAATTCACGTCAAGTAAGTCTTGAAGAGAAACGACAACGCAGAAACAATCACAACCTGGAAACATCACCCAAGCAGACCTTCTGCTGTGCTTTCTGCTACCGGACTTGTTTATCTCGGATTGGCCTTTTTAGTCATCAGCGTGCTTGCAGAAAGCATGGGATCCTTCCTGAATCTTCGTTTGCGAAGAAAAGCCAGAGAGAGAGAGAGAGAGTATATAATGGGACTTGAGCATCCACAGATTTTGGTATCCCTGAGGGGTGCTAGAATCAAACCCCAGCTCAAGGACCCACTGTATTGTCACCACATACACTTTACAAATAAAGTTTCCCCCCCTAAATTATCATGGAGCATACATCTTCAAACCACATTGTATCCTGACCACATCTTTTGCAATACATTAGAACACTGCTAAGTGTTTGGAACCTAGAAATGCTAAGGATGCATAGAGATGGAGTATACCAGCCTCACCCATGCTGTCACTTCCACTGCCCTCTGGACATGGAGGATGTCTTTCTGCTTGGAAGGATCTCTCTGATTTAGAGGCATAGAAAATGAGGGTTCCATATCACGACTCTCTATGGGAAGACTCCTCTCTTCATAACATCACCTGCCACATGTAGAGAGCCACAGGCATGACCATGGTGGCAAGCAGCGCTATTGCATTCATTCCCATGATCCATTCCCCTATGGTTACATTTGCCACATTTTGAATGCCTGAATAGCAGACAGAGACATGTCATGGAAACTGGAGGAACTAAGAATTCAGGGAGAATACAATTCTCACTAAAAATGTCTGAACATTCCCAAAATAGAAGAACTTTCTATAGTATCACACAATAAAAGGTTGGCATTTTTTGTGCCTTGAGGTATATGACCTTCTAAACAAGAGGACAACATTCTTGGTAACTTCTAAGCTTCAGCCTTCATTTGGGAGTCCAGCCAAATCCTAATACTATTAGTGTTAGCATTTATTGACTTGCAAAGGACCCTGCTGGGATTGCAAAGATCCCCTGTGCCAACTCTTCGATCAGCATCTTCCAATGCAGCTTTTGAGGACAGGCTACTATATATTATGTGGAACATATGAGATAATATAAGAGATCATAATGCTGTTACTTCCAGAAAAAAATAAATATTATCTATCAATATTGGGTGAAAGAATACAGGAACTTTACTCTAGGTCATATCCTGGTGTCCCACAAACATAAATGTGCTATTACACTGAACACAAATATGACAACATGCTAGAGGTGGTTTGGATGAAAGTTGTAGGATAAAAGTAGTATTAGAAGAGAGAGCATTTCAAGAAAGTCAGGGTGAAGTGCTGAAACCATTTATAAGATGTTGTCAAATACTGTATAATGCAAAGACTACTAACTTTCTGCTACTCATGACTGGCAGCTTGTTCTGGCTTAGGCTTTGGCCACACTCCTGGAGTGTTGCTAGGGAGAGAGCAATTAACCCAGTGCTCTCCCAGATAGCGACAGTTACAGCAAGACTGTAAATTAAACAGAAGCCTCTGAGGGTTTTCTTTCCATTTCCAAGAGAGATGTGCAGGAGAGAAGTCAAGGCAGTCAAAATTCTGTAAACCAAGTAAAGTTGTCCGCCAGTCTGAGAGTTCAAGAGTCAAGCAGGATTATCAGCCAGTCCAGTGATCAGGATTCAGGAGTCTAGAGCAGAAACATCAAACTAGAACCGGATAGCAGATAATTGTTTCCATCAGGAAACAGAAGTTAGTGCCATCTCTGAAATTGGTTGCAGCCTGCTGCTCATGATTAAGAGTGCTTCCCCTGTTTGGCAAGAAGCCTCATAGAATGTCATCATTCGGCTCTCTTCTCTGCTTGCCAGGTATGAGGGCTCAGGGATGGTGCTTTGTCCTCTGAGTGGTCCAGCTGTTCAGACAGAGCCTGTGTTGGATCAACTTGAGGTGAGTCCTGGTCCTGTGTCTCCTGATGCTGCTATTCTACAGGGTAAGCTGCAGGATTCTCCTCATCCTCTGAGTCAGAGTCCTGGCCCATGACATAGGTTGTCAGTCAACTTCCCAAAGGCCGTAAGCCATTCACTTTACTATGGGATCAGTCATGGCCTGAAGTATGGATGTGGAATAGCTGCAAAGCAGTAGAGTTTTTCCAGGCATGTTTCCAGGAGGAAAGGCTGAAGGAGGAAGTCTGATTACATGGCTAGATCATGATTAGAAGGAAGGCAGACACGAATTAGCATGGCTACAGAAATTGCACCAGGAACCAGAGTATAATCCATAAGCTGCCAGGGTCAACAACTAGAATGAATCAAACAGACTGGGAGCACAAGCAGGTACAAAGAGAGAGAGAGAGCTCAACAACAGTGTCCAACCACTTAGAATCATAGAGTTGGAAAAGATCACAAGGGCCATCCAGTCCAATCCCCTGTCCTGTAGGAATGCATTATCAAACCATTATCGACAGATGACCATCCAGCCTCTGTTTAAAAACCACCAGAGAAGGAGACTCCACCACACTCCAAGACAGCAGCATATTCCACTGTCAAACAGCTCTTGCTATCAAGAAGTTCTTCCTAATGTTTAGGAAGAATCTCTTTTCTTGTAGTTTGAGCGATGTGGGGAGGGAGTCATATAGATTTGTACAGAAAAAAGAGTTTTGTACAGCCAGTGAATAATTACATCAGCTAACCATCCTTGACTGCAACTGAGGTGGCTGCTTTGCCATCCTTTTTGAAAGAGAGCTTTTGTGTATGTCCTTTCCACAGTAGCACTGATGAGAGAGAATGTGCAAGGAGGTAAATAACATCTGGGGGTTGTCTAAATGGTGAAAATACTCCTCATGGAATGCAAAGAGAATCCTACCTGTCTTAATGGCATTCCGTATCATTTCACTGTATTGGGAAGAGAGGGGCCCCCAAAATGTCAAAAACTCCACAGGAAAAGCCTTTGCGGCTTTTCCTGGAGTTTTTTAAAAACAGCAAAGGGAATGCACACTCCTGCTCATTGGGACAAGTGATTCGCTATGACAATCTTTCCCATAGGAGAAGTGCAAAGCCGATTGGTCAGGCGAATACATGGGGAGGGGCTTGCTAACAAGGCAACTATGTTGGATTTTTGTGAGTGCTAAGGCGAGAAAACAGGGTGGGGTTTTGTTTCTGTTTTTTGCTTTCCTGTTAAATTGGAAAATTGCTCTATTACACCTTGGACAGCATGGTGTGGTTTTTTAAAGTTTGTTGGTGGCAAACTGAGGTAAGTACAACAAGAGTAAATCACTCATAGAAGCCATCTTTCATGCAAAACTTATGGGAGCAAAAACACCACTATGACAAATCACAGCTACCATGAAATGTCATTACTGCAAGACACTCTGGTTTGTTTTTGTTTTGCCTTGTATAGACAAACCCCTGGCAATTCTTGCTAACCTGAGCAGTCCAGCATACACACACAAAAAAGGCAGGGATGGTCATTTTGTACTTGGCAAACCCAGGAGCCCACGTTTAGGTAGGCAGGATGGTAGGAAGTGGATGTAAGAATAACTTCCTTTACTGTCACCACAACACTCTTCTGATACTTCCATTACCTGTCTCATCTCAATAGATCCTACAGTGAATAGCTAGGAAGCAACTATACACAAGCAGTGCAGTTTCACTTGTGGTAGAATGTAAAGTAATATGCTATGCTTCAGCAATTCAACCACCTGAATTTCATTTCATATCTTAATTCCTCATTTGGAGATCTAGGACATTACTTTTTAGATTAATTAGACTGGTGTGAGATTAAATGGGATGGCTACATCATGAAGCTCTCAAAATTATTAACTTTTATCTGTTCTATATTATTTTAAATTGTGATTATTTAAATTGTTTTTAATTGTATGTTAATAATAATAATAACAATAATAACAATAATAAAAGTTATTTTTACCCCACCCCTCAGTTAAAAACAATCAGGGCGGCTTACAACAATTAAAATACAACAATGCTGACTAAAATCCCTAAGCACCACCCACCCCCACAAAAAGATATTAAACTAGTATAAAATTAAGAACCACCTAAACAAAAATCATATAAAAAAATTACAAAAATCAACAGCTAGCGAGACTAAAAGAGGCCAGGAGACGCAGCTCCTGAGGTCGGGATCTAATCAGGAAAGGCCTGCCGAAATGTTGTATTTACCATAATGTTTTTGTAAGCCACCTTGGGTCCCATTCTGGGAGAAAAGTGGCATTTAAATTAAATTAAATTAATAAATAAATGTTTTGGAATCATCATCAGCAGGTACAATGGGCAGCCCTTTCTGCTACAATTGTACCATGATCTAGTTCTAGGTTCATAGAAGAGACTCACAGTACTATCCTATGCATTGTTTCTCAGAAGCTAAGTTCCATTATGCTTAATGAGAGTTACTCCTAGAGATACAGCAATGGATCCTGAGAAGTAAAGTGCACCAGAA
Organism: Gambelia wislizenii; assembly: GCA_030847615.1. NCBI lineage: Eukaryota > Metazoa > Chordata > Lepidosauria > Squamata > Crotaphytidae > Gambelia > Gambelia wislizenii. The sequence goes on from JAUMIR010000002.1 coordinate 65,367,981, forward strand.
GTCCTTACTTGAACCACTGAAGAAGCATGTAGAGTAACAGAAAGAGAAGTAGCACCACTGGCAGTTTACATTCTGAGTGGAAAGACCATGGGTTGCCAATAGGAAGTATGCTAACCTTGTTCCCTCCTTCAATATTTCCAATACATGCCCTCCCATGGAGGGTGACTTTCTGAAGACAAGACCCCACCCTAAGTATAGAGCATTGTTGTTGTTTTTGCACCATTCAGAATAGAGTAGAGGAGGTCCTCATCTTTAGAAAGTCATCTACCAAATCAGGAGAGCACATGAGGGTTAGAGTGAGGCTAGTGCACTCCCCTTTCTCACACATTTATTCTACTTGGTTCTTGAATGGTCAAGAGGAATATCATTGATGTATGACATGAGTCTGAGGTTCTCCTTTAGATTCCTTTATTGGACTAAGAGTATCTCTTTGCAGCACAGTGAAAGCAGGATGATACCATAGATTTTCCTTGGACTTTTTTCGGGCGGTGAGGCCGTGTTCTGAAATAGTTTCTTTCTGATGTTTTGCCTGCCTCTGTGGCTGGCATCTTCAGAGAATGGTTGGGGAGGAGTGTATTGGAGTTTATATGCTGTGAACACCTGTTGGGGAGTATATGTAAATTTGTGTAATTGAATGTTTAGTTTCTGGGTATAGAAATGCAAGGCTCGTTAGTGTCTGTTTGGCTAATGGTTGGTTCTTTGTATAACACTTACAAAGGAATTCCACCTAGGGACAGGGGGAGTTCCAGCAGATAATGGCCCATCAACCAACCATTAGCCAAACAGACACTAACGAGCCTTGCATTTCTATACCCAGAAACTAACCCTTCAATTACACAAATTTAGATATACTCCCCAACAGGTGTTCATAGCATATAAACTCCACATACACTCCTCCCCAACCATTCTCTGAAGATGGCAGCCACAGATGCAGATCAGAAAGAAACTATTCCAGAACACAGCCTCACAGCCCGAAAAAAAACCCCAAGGAAAATCTAGGATGCCAGACATGAAAGCCTTCGACTTCACAGAATGATACCACTTTAAAACTGTCACAGGTTCACTTCGAAGAAATCTTGGGAATAGTGGTTTGGTGAGGTACTACAGCCCACTCCCCTGAACTACTACAGAGTTCTCTCTTGCAGAGAATTCTGAGTACATTATCAAACTACAAATCCTGAGATCCTGTTGGATGAAGTCATGACAGTTAAAATGGTATCAGACTGCTATAACAGTACAGTGTTGATACTCTCTGAAATCAAGTACAGACAGCCCCCCCCCTATCCACAGGGGACATTCCTGGACATACCATTTATAAATGAAACAACAGATAATAGCAAACCCTATTAACAGAAAGGACTTTTGGTATAAACAGACCATAGAGTAGCATTGGAGGACCTAGCAATTCCTAGAAAGGATATCTCTCTGGGCATTTCCCAGCACAACTCTATGATATCTATCCCTGTTTTTTCAGTCTCAGATAACTAAAACTGCAGATACTGGTTCCACGGATACAAGTGGCAACCTGTCCTGTACATTAGAAACCTCCATAAAGTGAGTGAAAAGCACAGTGCGCATCCACTGTTTGCCGTACATCAGAGCACAGCAAGCTCAGAAGGACTTTTTCTATAACCATCCACACATTCCCTTTTCAAACCACACCCCCCCCACATACATAATAGCACTTTAAATATTCCACCACCCATATCTTCTGAGGCATATAACAGCTCTTCACCAGGAACTTACCAGTACATGAAACAATGAGGGAGACCCAGAAACCTTTAACTGTCTCTTAAACAAAAACAAAAATCAACTTTACTTCACTTTGACTGTGTGGCATTAAAAATGGGGTTGCTACATTTCTGGCACTTGTCTGAAAAACTGGTACAATGGGATAATAGGGTGGGGAAGGAATTAACAGAAGGAATATTTCAAATATTCACTATTTATCCTTCTCCCTCTTATCTTCAGGAGAACAGAGTAATGTTGCACAAAAAGAGACTATGAAGGGGAATATAGTAAGTTTCTCTCCTCTCCACAGCACTTCATATTCTGTCTGTTTACTTGACAGAAACTCAATTAGCCCCATTAGATTTAAAGGCAGGCAGTGGCAGCAGAGCACTGTCGTTGAAATGTATCATCATGGAGAAGGACAATCAATCCCAATTAACAGTTTCCAACAACATTGGAGGGCATTTTGTCTAGCAGATTTCTGTACAGCACAGTCTTAAAAAAAAAAAAGCACATGTGTCAAAATGATTAAACTTGTGTGAAACAGAAATATACCCCCTCAGACTTTTACACTGGACTTCTCACTAGGTATTACAGAGACATAAATCCAACGACTACTTTATATAGAATTTCTGATACAGAAATAACTTTGCCTGGGATTCTTATATTTCATTCAAGAGCATCCCACAGGTGAGTAAAACAGGCTTAGTTACAGATGGACTTTTCTTCTTCTTTCCCTCCCCATAAAACAGCCCAAGGTTTTGAGGTTGGGTTTTTTTTTTTACCTGATAAATGTCCCTGATCCCACACCAGGCTCTCAGCGCTTGGTGGCATCCCCTCACTCTTTCTGTGTACCACCTCCTCAGAGTTGAGACAGTCACGTTCCAAACAAAGCGACTCCCGCTGAAAAGGAAGTCTTCCACTCCACACATGAACACTGAAGCCATGATGTGCTCTTTCAGAGCTTCAGCCTGGCGAGGCACACACTTCGCCCTGCCTCCAGTCTGTCAGTCCTCTTTAAAAAAAAAACAACCACACACACATAGGCGTGTGCACGAAAGCATGCACACACAGAGAGAGGGAGAGAACTCCTGCTACAGCAGACTCATTTTATATGGCAGGGAAAAGGGTAGGGGTGCTGCATGCAAGAGGCCAGGGTCAAGCCTGACACAAACTTCTCTTTCACTCTTCTGTTTCCTGGGCAGACTCCCAGACATGCCTTGGCGTTGCTTGAAGTCCGGCCAACGGCTGCAGTGGCTCAGCCTGACTAGAAGTGCACACAGCAGCCTTGTGTCCTTCTTAACAGCTTATATAAATCTCCGTTAAGCTTCAGTAGCTACCACTATGGATTCTAATTAAATGTTTAACCCATTTCTGCAGTGGGGATGCCTTTCACAAGTACTTCATCTGAATACTCTGAGACTAGGAAGGAGGGGAGGGAGAGAAGGAAAAAAAAGAGAGCAAGAGAGCACAATTCCTTTCAAGTAATTCAATACTCTGGTCCCTCCAAGACACACTCTCTCAGTACTAGGGAAACACACCACATTCAAAAGGACAGCATATGAACACACCGAGTAAACCACCTCCAGCATTGCTTTGTCATTTCTCAAAGAAATAAAACTCTCCCCACATCAGAAGATATTAAGTAAAGGCACAGGAAACTGCATACATCTTTGAAACCGTATAAAAACAATCCTGTCATCTTTTCTGCTTCTGTTCCCAGAAGACAAAAGAACAATCCCCAGGTAATGTGCCACTGAAGGCTTCCTGCCTGTCTTGTATTTCTGTTATTATACAACATTTGGGAGAAGAATGTTGTCTTGATAGCTAAAAGGGACTATGGTTTTAATGCTCCACTAAACTAACTGTAATCCTATTAATGCAGCACACAGGGCAGGAGAAAAACAGAAAAGACTCACACAGCCTGAGCCTTTTACCATGTGGACTACAATAAACAAACACCCGGTGAAATAATAGCCCACAAGAGAATCCCAGGCTTGTCTCAGTTGGTATAAAATTAGACTGCCAAGGTCCAGTCCTTCTGAGAATTAACCGGTTAATACCAGAAAACAGTACCTTAATTTTACAGGCAATTTGCTGGCAGAAGTTGAAAGGCTACCTGTCCTTAAATATATAGATATCTCTTGTGAGATTTGTCATGTTCTATGCCAAATTTTCATTGCCTTGGCAGAGGGAGGGGGGCACTCTAGGAATTCCCTTGGAGGACCTCCTAGTAATTCTTATCAATAGATGCTGGCTTGCAGCCATGGACTGAAAAATAATCTGGGCAGGCCAACAGAGCAGACAAACTAAGGCAGCCTTCCGTGAAGGTAAAAGTAAGAGCAGTGGAAGACAGTCACAGTACAATGGTGGTAGCAGGTGATAACTAGGGTTGCCAGACTGAAAACTAGAGAGGGCTCTTGTACCTTTGATGGCTGGTTAGAAATGAGAATTTCAGCAGGTGTTACTTGTTACGTGGGTTTTGCGTACAGGAGCCCTCTCCAGTTTTTAATCTGACAACCACAGTGATAACTGTTATGTTTTCTGTGTTATTTATCAGACTTTTTTTTTAGTATTTATTATTTTTTAAAAAAATCAACTATTTTACGCTGTATACCACTTACAGATACAATATCAAGTGGGAACCAGAGTTATATATCAGATAAATAATTACTGTATTAATTAGTGGATGCTTCTTGACACAAGCTTCTGATCTGACCTTACCGTTTTGTAATATTAATTTATTGCACATATTTCTTCATTTTCACACACATGCAAATAACCAGCTTATAGTGGCATACAGGTTGCCCCAGTTTCATCCATGGCTGAAAAAATAGGGACACATACCATAGAGTCACACTGGAAAATGCCTAGAGAGGTGTCCTCTCTAGGAATTGCTAGGTCCTCCAATGCAACTCTGTGGTGTGTTTGTACCAGAAGTCCTTTATTTTAATAGGGTTCACTATTATCTGCGGTTTCATTTATAAACAGTTAGTCCAGGAACATATCCCCCACAGATATAGGAGACGACATGTATATGGAACAAGAAAGGTAGAATTTGATTCTGGACATTTACAAAATAGCGACCAGGGGAAAAAAATAAATCACAAACAGAAGGTGAGTAATGATAATGTTATACATAATGAAATGTTACACTTTTATGCATGGCCAACCTTATAGTTAGGCAAAATGAGGCAGCTGCCTCAAGCAGGAGATGTTGGGTATCATGAAAGAGCAGCAAACTTATTTACTTGTTCTTTTTATAATTTTATTGACAAGAATGCTTTTTGCACCTTTTTGCCTCATGTGCGAAAATAACAAGGCTGTTTTTTGGGTGCTATGCACCTTGACTTGGGCAAGAGGTGCTTTTTGCTGCTCCACTATCCATAACAAAAATCTTAGGTCATCTTGGGTCTTATGGTTCTAATAACATGAATAAATTTCCCAGCAGCTTGGTCACCCTTTAATTTGGTAAAGCTAGGGAAAAAATCACAGAGCAACCAGGAAAATCTGAATCTGTATTTAGTAAAATTATGAGCATGTACATATAACTGATGGCTGACTGCACATTTGAAACTCCTTGCTACTTCTGATGCTTATCTCTGTCAGTGTACAGTATAACTGGAAGGCTTATTAAATTAATAAAACATTTTTTTAAATGCTCAGGCTTCATCACTGGAAAATGTCAGATTTATGCAGATTTGAGATGATCTCTGTCAGAATATGCTGGTGAACCAAGAACTGGTGAACCAATCTTATAAAGCCCCAAAGATATGTTTATTTAAATTCAAGATTCATTTAAAGCTTCATATTAGAAATAATAAAATGATGATGCTTTCCCAATTATATTTTAAAACCACAAAAACTTTCATGGAAATCATTAACAACAATGCAGTGATTAGTAGAAGCTGTAGCATACAATTCTCAAGAATGTGTGTGGGGTGCCTACAAGTTACCTGTCAACCTATGGTGACCCCATGAACTTCGTAGGGTTTTCTTAGGCAAGGAGCACTCAGAGATGGTTTTGCCAGTTCCTGCCTCTAAAATATAGCCTACAGTACCTGGTATTTGTTGGCAGCCTCCCATCTAAGTGCTAACCAGAGGTGACCCTGCTTAGCTTCCAAGATCAGGCAGGATCTGGTGCTCTTCACCTCTAATGAAAGTCTGTTAAAATAAATCTATTTCTGGACCTGGCTGCAGTTATAAAGGGAGAAAGAGTCTTTTCTGTGGTGGCTCCTTGCCCATCCCAGAGCAGCTTCTCTGGTGCCCATGGCCAAGATTCTACCGCGTCAAACTGTTGTTGAAAGGATCTATAGGGTGGGTATTTTGACACTTTCACTGCTCACACACCAAGCTGCACATGTGAGAATATGGTTGCAGCGATGAATGATGGGGAATGACCCTGGCCACACAGCATGCACATCAGCTGTACAGCACATACTTTCCACCAGAGATCAGGTTAATATAAAACCGGCTATTCAGTGCCTGGCTCCAAGGCCAAGGCCCTATGGGAATGGTGGAAAATCACCTGTGCCAAGCCACCATTCCATAGCACATTGGCTCCTATTTACCAAGCCAAGACACCTCCTCCCCTAGTGCATAGGCTTCAAGGACCACCTCAAAGCCAAGCATTGTAGGAAACAACTGGCTCTATACAGAGTCAATGTGTGGTTGAGGCTATAATGTAACTACATCAGTGTGGCTCTGTTCGAACTGAATACGGATCACATCCCATGTTAGTTTCCTTTAGGTGCTGAACAAAAACATTTTTACACCTTCAGGCTTTTAAGAATCTTTGTGATTTTGTAAGATAGAACAGCAATTGTTTCAAAAATGGAACCCTTACATTCCCATTTCCAAAGTTTATTTCAACATTTATTATTTTCAACCATGTTCTTGCTTCCTGAATTTCAACAAGAATGAAGTAGAACATCTGTGCTGTAATAGCAGGCCTTCTCAGAAAAAGAACGAACTAGGTGGGAGAACATACATATTATGACATCTGTATATAATAGCCAAATCATTTTCCAGATGAAATATAAATAAGACAAATGAGAACAGTATAATTTCAATCACTGCTTCCCCCCCCCATTTTACTCTGGGGCCAACAAAGCTCTATTTCAATTTTAAAAGGAATAACTAAAATGTAATTTCCACACTGATGTTCTCAACTCAAAAGCCAACATGGGCTAATCTTAACTCTTGGCAGTCATCTGCACACAACTGGCTCAGCCTACACTAACACTGGCAGCATGAGTTCATTGAAAACCAGGGGCTCAACAGCTTGTGTGACTAGAAATTTAAATGCTATCACACATGGGAAATCTTCCACATTTATAAAGTTATTATTCATGATTAACACAGTTTATAAGTATGGATCTCAATATTGTACATGCCTCTGGCAACAGAATTATCCTTTCTATTTATAATGTAGACTTCCTGAAGTGTGATGCTTATTTATATAACTATCAGATGCAAGAAAGCATGATCCTATACTTAGCAATAGCATTATAGCAATAGCATTTATATTTCTATACTGCTTATCAGTGCAAAGCACTCCCTAAGCAGTTTACAGTGTGTTAGCAAATCAAGTACAGTTTTACTAGAACTAAGATACTACCTAACGCTAGTAAAGATGAAAGGGAGAAGGGAAGGGAAGGGATTTTACCTAAATAGATTTTACCTAAATAGAGTTTAACTAAAGTTTTGTTTTTTGTTTTTTGTTTTAAGTTTAAAGAATAGATTTTACCTAAAGTTTACAAGACTGGAAAACTGAAAGCAGAAGGTGACTGCTTTAAACCTCCAGCTGTGTCTTGCAACAATTTACCCTTCTGCAATTTGGTGCCTTTTATGTGTACTGGAATACAGCTCTTATGATCCGCAGCTCAGCCTTCCTACAGTCTTGTATGCATCAGTGTCCTTGCTTCTTTCCAAGATATCAAAATACAGTCAGCCCTCCACATTCGAGGGTTTAATATCTACGGATTCGATTATTCACAAATTTGCCATTAAGCAGGTCTCTGCCATTTTATATACTGTATAAGGGCTTGAGCCTGCTTACCATTTTATATACTGTACAGTATAAGGACTCCTTTGCTAATCTGTGATCGATCTCTTTGTCAATCTTGGCATCTGAGGAGATGATGCTTCCCAGGTAGGTGAACTGCTGAATGGACTTGAGCACAGATTTGCCGACGGCAATGTGGGGATGGTGGTGTTCGTCCTGTGGTGCACGCTGGTAAAGAACTTCTGTTTTCTTCAGGTTGACTTCCAGCCCAAACAGCTCTGCAGCTGTTGCAAAGCAGGACGTTAGGCGCTGCAGAGCTGCTTCTGTGTGGGCAACAAGGGCAGCATCATCGGCGAAGAGCAGCTCACGGACTAGATAGTTTAGAGTCTTAGTGTGAGCCCTCAGACGGCTTAAGTTAAACAAGCTACCATCAGTACAGTAACGTATATAGATGCTGTCGTCTTCTTCAAGCTCTGCCATAGCCCTTTGGAGCATCGTGCTAAAGAAGATTGTAAATAAAGTTGGTGCAAGAACACAACCTTGCTTCACTCCATTAGTTATTAGAAAGGGCTCTTTTACACTACTCAGAAACAGACTGGCAGCCAATGTAGCTGCTGCAACAAGGGAATTGTGTGTGCTCCCTTTAACCAGCCCCAGTTAACAATCTGGCTGCAGGTCTTTGGGCCAACAGAAATTTCAGAGCAGTTTACATGGGCATTTCTAGGATGGAGGACCATCGCCTCCCAAAAATACTACTCTACGGTGAACTCGCCACGGGTCAGCGTAAGAGGGGCGCTCCAAAAAAGCGATACAAAGACTCCCTGAAACAACATCTCAGGCTCGGCCAAATTGATCACCAACAGTGGTCCACCCTGGCCTCACAGCGGGAGGCATGGAGACGCACTATCCACAATGCTGCAGCCTTATTTGAGAACTCACGACGAACAAGTCTTGAAGAGAAACGACAACGCAGAAAGAATCACAACCCAAAAACATCACCCAAGGAGACCTTCTGCTGTGCTTTCTGCAACCGGACTTGTTTATCTTGGATTGGCCTTTTTAGTCATCAGCGCGCTTGCAGAAAGCGCGGGATGAGTCCTTCCTGAATCTTCGTTTGCGAAGAAAAGCCAGAGGAGGAGTATAAGGACTCACCTGCTTGCCTCCAGAACCTGGCCAAGCAGTCCCAGGGCAGCAGCGGAAGTGACAACAAGGCCTTGCCACCAGGCGCACATTCTTTGTGTTCCCTCTCCCTCCGGGGTGACCATAACCCACCCACTTCTATCTTTGGGACAGATGAGCAGAAAGGTAGAAATCGGCAGGTAGTGGACTCCCTGGAGGGGAGGGAGCACAAAGAATGCCTGCCTGGCAGCCAGGCCTTGCCACCACTACCCTACACCAAATACTGTGTCTGAAGCCTTGCATCTAAAGCCTGGAGGGGAGGGGACATGAATATGCTTGGGACTGTTACCCTAAATGCTCAGGAGTTATGAAGACCTCTAAATATCAACATTAATTTGGGGAATTAGTATACTCGACTTGGCGATACAAGAGACGGGTAACAGCAGGACCTTGCAACCAGCTATACCAGAATTAAGGAGGAGACATAAGCTAAATAGTACAATAGATTATCTTTATTTGGAATACAATAACAACATTCGTGCACACATTCAGGCATCAAGCATCCACGCAAGACTTGCAAATAAAGTGGGAAGATATTGAGATAGAGGAATAGCAGAGGGAGTTTCCAGTAGGTGATACAATACCTTTTCCTGCAGAGATGAAGTTGCGGAAGAAACCAGCTGGGTGGGAGTCCCAATCTGTAATTCTTGCTACCTGACTTCTCTAGTTTGTCTTCTCTCTTTTTGCCATGACAGTGGCCAGTGTATTAAACTGTGAATGTAACCCAAAATCATTCAGTAAAGAGCAGAACACTTAGCGTAGGGGTTCTCAGACTTTCTACCTCTATGCTAGTAGAGGTTCCCTGCTGACTCTGCCCACTTCCTAAAGCCTTGTTCCCTCTAGGAGGTAGAGAACGACAGGGAACACCTATGTCCCATTACAACAGCTTCTCTGGCTACCAGTATGTCTCCAGACACAATTCAAAATGATGTTTATGACTCAGAAAGCCCTATACAGTTACATCAAGATGGTCTGAAAAGCCCTATCTTGCTATAGGCACCTGCCTGAGTTATAAGGCCTACAGGGGAGGGCTTTCACTTTGTCCACCGCGACCCCATGCCTATTTGCTGAGGACATATGAGGGGTCATTCTTAGTGGACACCCCCAGTTTGTGAAACTGTCTTCTACAGGAAACTAAACTGGAATTTCTTTCTACTCTCCTGTCAGCAGATAGACATTGTTTTATTTAGACTGGCTTTTAGCAATTAACTGGTTGTTGCAGAAGGATCTTTTAATGGGTTCATGTGTTCTCTATTTTCATTCTCAGTTATGGTTTAAATCCTTTTAAACTGTTTTAAATTAGTGATTTTTAATAGGATAGTTTATTGTTTTAAAATGTAACAACAACAACAACATTTAGCTTACTGAATTTATACACTGCCTTTCTCCCACAACAGGACCAAGAACAACTACAAAGTGTTGTACTTTTGTACTTTGTTTAAATATATGCTGTGAGCTTGGGTCCCATATATACAGGTTTGTGTGTGTGTATGCTTCTGCCAGAAGTCATTCATTTCAATAGGGTTCACTATTATCGACAGTTTTGCATATCCACAAAAAGTCCAGAAATGAATCCCCCAAAGATACAGGCCCCCCCCCACACACACGGTGATGCTGGGTGAGTTACACTCTCTCAGCCTTAAAGGAAGGCAATGGTAAACTTTCTCTGAATAAATCTTGCCAAGAAACCCATGACAGGTTAGTTTTAGGGTCACCATAAGTCAGAAATGACTTGAAGGCATTTCACCACTACAACAAAAACAGTATGTAATGTGAATCTCCTGTAGCTGGTATCAAACGCAGAATTGTTTCCAATTGGGAATGAAAATGTGCATGATATAATATTTAAAAATGACTTAAACTGGGATTCTTAATATTCTGAATACAGAAGTAAATTCCAACAAATATGTGTGATGTGTCTTTTCTTTCACAAAAGGGCAATTACAGTTACATTGGTCCCCCTCCCCTATCCCTGATGGCATGCATCATTTGTCAATACCCATCATTTTCTCTACTGGCAGTGAGAATTCTGTGACCCTCTTGACATTGGCTGGGCTGAAACTCCCAACGTTGCCCACTACTAACTGTGCTGGCTAGGGCTGCTAGGACATGCAGTCCAACAACATGTGGAAGGCTACAAGATTCTCATCCTGCTTTACACATGGTTTAAACCAAGCACAGTTTAGCATCTGCCCAACTAATGTAAACCAGCTCTGCCAAGGATAGGTTTAGAGGTCCATGGTGTTATATGTGATTCATTGCTAGTTCTGGTTTTTGTCTAACATTTTACAAATACACCAGCATAATATCCAATAATATAAAATCCTGCTAGATGGTTAATAACATACGTTCTTAAGTAGATATTAGGTATTTAATCAATTTGGGTGTTTTTGTTTTTGTTGGAAAGATGAGGTAGAAAAAAAAAGAAAGGGACTATACAAACAAATATTTATGTTGGTCATGAAGTGCAGTGAAGCACTCTGGAAATCAACTGGACTTGCCACTGTGCTCAGTGGTACTTACACCCAGATAATCATGGACAAAGTCGCAGCCATAAGAATGACTAATTGTGTTGCTTACTGTGGCAGCTGTCCTTTCCCCCATTTACTGCCATAAACAAAAGAAATTCAAACTGTATTATGGGATTGTGCTGGCTACACTTTGAACTGACTGGGTGCAGCAGGTTGCTGTTAATTTTCTAATCCTCTCTAGTTGCCTCCAGCTAACTTCTGATTAAGGTTTCTCTGGTGATCCCTCTGATAAGTCACTGTGAAATACCTCAAAGGGCTTAACAACAGGAGATGGTCCTACCTGGAGTCCTTTGTGCCCAGCAGGGTACATCTGAGACAGCAGGAGGTGTCCTTGGCATTTGGGAGATGCTTCAAATATAAAAGAGAAACTAAAGAAGCCAAATAATTATATCTGCATGAATTATTTTCATGGCTGCAATAAAACGATTGGAGCTCAAGAGCTATCCTGAGTTGGCAATTATTATTCTTTTACAGCTTCATTAATCTGTGGAAACTGGGAACAGAAATGCAGAGTGATCTGAACAGTATGCAAAGAACGGCTCCCTGCTGGGAAACTGAGATAGTAATCTCACACCTATTTTATGGCATTTTGTTTATCTTTATGAGAGTTCAAAGCTGTATTTTGTTTCAGAGCATTAACCTATAGCATGCTTCCCCAAAGTTTTTAACCCCTGGGAGAACTCCACCCAGCACCAACCATGGCAAGGCTAAGCTGTCTTTTGCCCTCTGTGATGAATCTCTTGCAGAGTAGGAAGAGGCCTTTCGGCATCTGTTAATCACATGGCCAGCAGGTATATGTATGGCTAGACTGTATTGTTCCAGAGATAACTTGACAAGCAGGATGCTCTCTACAGACAGAAAGGAGACATGCTCCCAGGATAACATTCCTATCAGCCGAGTTTGGAAATGTTCCTTTTTGGACTGCAACTCCCAGAATACCCCAACCAGCATGGCCAGTGCCCAGCAGTGGCCAGCCCTTCTGTCAACGCAGTATTTCGGAGAATGTAATTCTAGAAATAGGCTCAGCTGAACTCTGGCTGTATGAAGTAACCCTTTTAAAGAAATCTACTGAGTTGCACATTTGGAGCAACATTAAGAGGGTAGTTGTGTTAGTCTCCTGCAGTACACACAATCAAACAGCATCCGAAAATCCTATAGATTTCTTTTTGGCCTTCTGTGGATCATCAAATGCATGAAGTAATCCTCAACTGGCAGGTATAGTCCAAAGGGCTATGTCCAAGTCCAGCCTAAGATATTTTGCTGCCTGAGATGAAGAAACAAATGGTCTCCTTCATACATTCAACTGAAGGTATGAAGTACTTAAAACCAACACGTAATTTTAGTACATGAGGCAGAAAATCTCTCAAAAATCTCTACCCCTCCTTGACCTGGGATAATAACAGTGTAATGCAATAATACAACACTATAAAAAAGAAAGAAAGAAAATAACTAACAATTTGCTAACCTTTTTTGACATCCAAAATTGACTGCTTGAGGTGGCTCTGCCTAATTCTTTTTAACTGTAAGACTGGCCTTGGGAATGAATAAACACATACACACCACTGTTCACTATTTTTGCTCTGTGTGATGTGTATTTATATCTGCCATCTGAGAGTAACATTTCATGCATCTGGTTCTCAAAGCCTGGGCTAGAGAAGATGTGTTAGTGTTTAAGGTGCCACAAGAGCCTTTGTTGTTTCTATAATAAGACAGGAATATGTTGTGACTCAGAGAAAAGTTATAGTTATGCGTTTCTATTACAGGAAATGGCAAACTGATAGTGGATTTTGAACACAATAGGAATAGGTCCCCACTTAACATTTCCCAAATGGTGTTTGTAAAACCTATCTCATTATGAACCAATATGTTTTTTAAGCATAATAAAGGCAATTAAAGTTCCTTTTTCATTAATGAAGTACTGGCTCAATTAATGCTTGGCAGGCTAGGATGAAAAGAAAGTCAATAATGATCTAAGATTTGGAGAGGGAGAGAATCAATAGACACTGTTTATTAGAGCAGATTAAAGCTGGCAGAAATGCCGCTCTGATGTGCACCAAACATCTAGAAATCAGACCTCAGCATAATCTAGGCCATTTGACAACAGAAGAGAAAATGACTCAGCTTGCACTGAGTAACTGGACACTCATCTCCAACCAAGGGTCTAAGTATTATTCAACTAAAAGCAAGACATATCCATTACCAAGTTTTTAAAAGAATTGGTGGAAAATATAGTTTCTTATCTGGAAAGACTAAGGAGGATTGCAAGTCAAAATTTGTGCTAGTAGAGCAATGACAGGCCACAGAAACATCCCCCCTTCATATGTTAGCCACATGAAAAGGCTCTAAATTTACAAAGAGGTTTAACAGTTCCTTCATCTTTCTCTGTCCATGTCCTTCAATACCCACATGTTGAGCACACATCTTTTTGTGGGTAAGCTTCCACACTAGCTGGAACACTGCACAACTACAGTCGTAGCTCATATAGGAGTCCGTTTTCATGTAGGTATCTGTGTACATAGCTTTTATCTGTGGCCGAAGGTGGGGAGCCTATGGTCATCCAAACTATTGGAATACAACTCTCACCACCCCTCAACATAGGCCATATTAGCTGGAGCAGATGGGAGCTGAGAGTTCAACAACTTCTGGAGGGCCACAGGTCCCTGATTTATGTAGACAGTGGCCATCAACAGATGGAAATTAGGATCAAGGCCAGGAAAAAGCAGAGAAGGAATACAATGTCAAATGCTGGAAAGAGATGTGACACCATGCACCACTGGCTTTAGCTCTGCTAACTACAGACATGATCTATGTGTTTACCTTTTCTCTATGAAAAAATAAAATGCCATGTTAGGGGATCATTAGGCAAACAAGGGGAAATAAAGCTATCATTATCATAATGTATATGCATTGTGCAAATTTATGACGTGGCCACATTTGGCACACTGGTCAGTGCCACCTCAAAAAGAACATTAGGAATATTAGGGTGGCTAAAACTATCAACAGTTGCTAGTCATGATGGTATGCATTGTCCAAGATACAATTAGTTGGCTTGTGTGTCCATGCACATATGAATGTCATGGGGTTCTCTCGGGCAAGGAATACTCAGAGGTGGTTCTGTCAGTTCCTTCCGCTGAAGTGCAGCCTACAGCACCTGGTATTCATTGGTGGTCTGCCATCCAAGTACTAACCAGGGCTGACCTTGTTTAGCATCCAGGATCTGGTACATTGAGAGCCGGGTTTCTCAATCAGGGTTCCCTGAACCCTAGGATTCCATAAAAGGTTGCTAGGGGTTCTGTAAGATATTACAATTGAAAAAATAAAATAAAAAAAAATTAAACTGTAGATACAATAATTTTTAGGTAGGGATTCCCTGAGACCTGAAAATTGTTTCAAGGGTTCCACCAGGGTAAAAAGATTGAGAAAGACCGAGGAATTTAGCCTCCCTCAATTTGTTGGCTGTTGGCATAACAATCTCTACAAGAGTATTTACGCCAGTCACCCAAGAGGTGGAGGCTGGTCTTCTTCCTTTGGTGCACAATGGCAACTGAGGGGCTCTCTGGTGAAGCGCCATCTTTCTGGGCACTTATTGGCTATCAAAGTGTTCCCAGCCACACCCTATTCCTTGCATAGTCAAAGAAACAACATCCTGCACATACAGTGTAAAGCTGTTCCTTCCACTGAATTGTTCAAGAGCAGTTAGACCATGCCTGATGTATCCCACAGCTGATCAGTGGTGGTGGGGGGTTTGCAATTGGAACCTCCCTCCTCTCAGCTGCTGTTGTGCACCTGGGGTGAAGATGTTGAAGCAAGAGGTACTGCAAATACTGCTCTTTCCACAACACCTCCAAAAGCTATAACCAGGGGTGTATCTATTGTATATTGCCTTGGAGGCCCTGACAGCCTGAGAGGCAATAAATATATGCCAGAAAGAAAGAAAGTATGCAAGGGGATATTGTAACACCTTAGAGACTAAGAGTAGACCAAATCTACAAAACCTTATGCTACAACTTCTTTCTCTCACTTAGTCTCTAAAATGCTACAAGATCCCTTTGCATACTGATATTCCAGACTAACATGGCTATGTCTTGGAAGAGAGACAGAGAGAGAGAGAGAGAGAGAGAGAGAGAGAGTAAATAACCAATAGCATTCTATTCATTGTCTTTAATATTGGTGGCAGCAGGATACAAATTACGTGTTAAAGGCCTCTAATCATCATATGCAATAGAAGATTATCATATGCTATGGAATAGGGATGTGCTATTTACTTCTGCCCAGTTTGTGGGCTCCTTGTGGGCATTGGGCTTGCCGATGTATAAGCAGAATGGTGAAATAAGCAGAATGGTCAGGCCTTTGGACTGACCCAGCAGAAGAGTTCTTATGTTCTCCCTTCCCCTTTTCTTTTTCTCTCTGATGTCCCTTCTTTTCCTCTCATCTGCTGCTACCAAGTAGGCTACCTGAAGAGGGGGAGGTCACCTTCATTACAGATCTGAATGGCTCCTTTGTACAGCTCTTTCAAAATTAGGCTGAAATCTTAATGTGGCCCTCAGCCTATATATAAACAATATAAATGAATAAATAAACACATCCTCCATCACCTACGCAGCACATGATCACACAATCCATATATTGCTCTTGCTGACTTTGGATCAGGTTTATCTTTTTCACAGTAACACTTCGATTAAAAAATCAGGCTGGCAATCCAGGGCAACAGAGACTTCTTTTTTTTCTCTCTACAGAAAATAAAGGTAGAATCAGCATGTGCTTTCTACAGCCCTCACACATGTTGTCTCCAATTAGGTGTGCCAAGAGCTACAGCCAGCTCATTTAATATCGTGCTTACACAAAATTTTCCATCAAGGGGAAGCATTCAAGTGATTTGTTTTCCAGAGGGACTCAGACACTTTAAGTAACTTTGCAGTGTTTAATCTCAGTATGGGAAGGAATTATCTTATCTACCTAATATCTCTCTCTCTCTCTCTCTCTCTCTCTCTCTCTGGCTTTTCTTCACAAACGAAGATTCGGGAACGACTCATCCCGCGTTTTCTGCAAGCGCGTTGATGACAAAAAAAGGCCAATCCGAGATAGACAAGTCCGGTTGCAGAAAGCATAGCAGAAGGCTGCCTTGGGTGATGTTTCTGGGTTGTGATTCTTTCTGCATTGTCATTTCTCTTCAAGACTTGTTCAGTGTGAGTTCTCAAATAAGGCTGCCACATTGTTGATAGTGTGTCTCCATGCCTCCCAATGTGAGGCAAGGGCGGACCATTGCTGGTGATCAATTTGGCCGAGCATGAGATGTTGCTTCAAGGAGTCCTTGTATCGCTTTTTTGGAGCGCCCCTCTTACGCTGACCCATGGCGAGTTCACCGTAGAGTACCATTTTTGGGAGGTGATGGTCCTCCATCCTAGAAACATGCCCTGCCCAGCACAGCTGTGTTCTCAATATCATGGCCTCAATGCTGGTGATCTCTTAAGGCAGTGTTTGGACCTACTTAACAGGTCCAAAGCTCCTTATACAGTACAGATGGTCAAACATTAATTACTGATAAAGCCTCCATCCTGAGTCGATGGGCTGAACACTTTCAAAGTCTCTTCAGTGCCAACCGAGTAGTCCAAGGCTCAGCTATCCAACATATGATACAAAAACCGGTGAAAAATGAATTGGACATAGCTCCCACTTTGGAAGAGACCCTTAAGGCCATACAGCAGATGAAAAACGGCAAGGCAGCTGGGATTGATGGAATCCCACCTGAAGTCTGGAAACACGGAGGTCATGTACTCCATGATAAATTCCACAAACTCCTTGTGAATTGCTGGGAAAAGGGAGAACTGCCATCAGATCTCCGAGATGCAGTCATCATCACCCTGTACAAGAAAAAAGGAGCAAAATCCAATTGCTCAAACTACCGAGGCATAACACTGCTCTCTATTGCTGGAAAAATCCGTGCAAGTATACTCCTGAACAGATTAGTTCCTGCCATTGCAGAAGAACTTCTTCCTGAAAGCCAATGTGGCTTCAGAGCCAATAGGAGTACTACAGATATGGTATTTGCCCTTAGACAACTGCAAGAGAAATGTAGAGAGCAGAACAAGGGTCTCTATGTAACATTTGTTGACCACACCAAAGCCTTCAACACCGTGAGTAGGAAAGGTCTGTGGCAGATCCTGGAAAGACTAGGATATCCCCCGAAATTCCTTAAAATTATTATCTTGCTACACGAGGGCCAGCGCAGTAAAGTCAGATATGGTGATGCTCTCTCAGAGCCCTTTCTAATACCTAATGGAGTGAAGCAAGGTTGTGTTCTTGCACCAACTTTATTTACAAGCTTCTTCAGCATGATGCTCCAAAGGGCTACGGCAGAGCTCGAAGACGACGGCATCTATATACGTTACCGTACTGATGGCAGCTTGTTTAACTTAAGCCGTCTGAGGGCTTGCACTAAGGAGATTTTCAGACAGGCAAAAATCTCCCCTTGCCGCGCGAGCAGCCTCCCGAAACTGCTGCGCGGCAAGGGTCTTTTTCGGACCGCGCTGTGCCTGTGGCGAAACCGTCCGTGTCACTTCCGTGAAGCTTGGGACGGCTCCGCGTCATATTTCAAGCACGGGCAGCCTCCGTGATTGAAATATGGCGCGGAGCCGTCCCAAGCTTCACGGAAGTGACACGGACGGTTTCGCCACAGGCACAGCGCGGTCCGAAAAAGACCCTTGCCGCGCAGCAGTTTCGGGAGGCTGCTCGCGCGGCAAGGGGAGATTTTTGCCTGTCTGAAAATCTCCTAAGACTCTAAACTATCTAGTCTGTGAGCTGCTCTTGGCTGATGATGCTGCCCTTGTTGCCCACACAGAAGCAGCTCTGCAGTGTCTAACATCCTGCTTTGCAACAGCTGCAGAGCTGTTTGGGCTGGAAGTCAACCTGAAGAAAACAGAAGTTCTTTACCAGCCTGCACCACAGGACGAACACCACCATCCCCACATTGCTGTCGGCAACTCCGTGCTTAAGTCCATTCAGCAGTTCACCTACCTGGGAAGCATCATCTCCTCAGATGCCAAGATTGACAAAGAGATTGATCACAGATTAGCAAAGGCACATAGTACATTTGGAAGACTTTACAAAAGAGTCGGGAGTAATAAACACCTGAGGTGAAACACAAAAATCAGTGTGTATAGAGCCATTGTACTGTCTATTCTCCTTTATGGGTCAGAAACATGGGTCACCTATTGCCACCACTTACGACTCCTCGAACGCTTCCATCAGCGCTGTTTACGCACAATCCTAAATATACACTGGACTGACTATGTGACGAATGTTGCTGTCCTTGAGCAAGCAGGGATCACCGGATCACTACCTAATCTATTTGGTTCATAAACAAAGATGCAAAACGTGCACTGCACCTCATCATTTGGATACAGTTCTTACACTACAAGACTTGGTCCTCAGTTTCACCCTTCACAGCCTTGCTTTTTTGACTTCTGGCCCAAGCCTCCTCCTCTCTGAATGCACTCCAATATACCCAAATACACTTCATGTTTCTGCTCCTCATCCCAATCTATTCATACAATTCTTGTATACAGGACAAACCTGGTACCCATGGGACCCATATCTGCAGTTTCACTTACCCATGTCCAAAAAATAACAATAATAATAAAAAATCTCTAGGCATTTTCTCAGTCCTTCAGCCCAATTCTATCTATGGTATGCTTCCACCAGAAGTCAGGCCGGAAGCCATTCATTTCAATAGGATTCACTATTATCCATGGTTTCACACTTCCACACTAAGTCTGGGAACTGTGGATACATGGGTTGTATTGTACTCCCTCCAGCTATCCAGCTTGAAGTGCTGCTGATTTCCTTTCTACCAATAGGATAGGGTTAGTCAGTAGGATACGGTCATTCAAACCAGCCATTTAAATCCTTAGTTATTGGAATGTGAGCAAACACTCCCTGCCACAACCACAGAGTAGCCAATGATTCTAATTTCCCTAAACTTCAGGCTTGTGCGACATATCAAGAACATGACAGGAAAAACGTCCATATTTCACACCTTAAACATAACAGAATATGACCTATGTACCAAGATGGTTTTAAGAATAACCAAGTCAATTAATGTTCTGTGTTATTAATGGATGGCCATCTGTCAGGAATGATTTGATTTGCATGACAGGGGGTTGGACTGGATGGCCGTTGAGGTCTCTTCCAACTCTATGATTCTATGATTCGAAGCACTGGCACAATGAATGTTGTCAGGCTAGGACAAATGAGCTAGGTTTTGGAGTGAGGACTCAAAAGTGTGCAGCCTGCACTTTTGCCATATTCTTCTACTTTGACAAACATCTTGTGTTCTGTGTCTTAATTACATCAATATTTCATCTGTCTAAAACTGTGGTAAGCGCCTTGAAATTGTATCCACATTAATTGATCCGATATTTATTTGTCCCTTCAAAAATAAGTATTGGAGTGCTTTGCAATAAAATATACAGTATGGAAGAACTGATGGGTTATACAAGTGGCAGAAGAATGGCACCAGTGTGTCACCACAATTGGTCATCTTTTTTCCTAATACCCTGTGGCATGCAGGGAGAGAGAACACATTTCTCAAAACTGAACCATTCACAGAGGATTGAGCTTCCTTCCATTTCCAGATGGAAAGAAGGGAAAGCAGGAAAGCCCTGCCTCTAAATTTTTTTCCCCTAAAGCGTGGGATAGGGGCAGCAACAACCAGATCTTTGGTTTTGCTCTGGTGCTCAAGACAAGCGAAACTTGGAATAGACAGAGGGCAATATTTTATAATATTCTTGTTGGGTTTTTTAAAATTTTGTCTCCCAGTGTTTCCACAACACTGCGACTCAAGATAGCTTGCAAGATATTTAAAACCAAAATACATCAGTAAAAATAGACAAAAGTTATTTTAAAATGCAATTAAACAATCTATACAATTAAAACCATTTACAAATCTATTAAAATAGAAGATAAAAATCAAACAAGATAGCACACCATTACAAGCCCATTGCTGTCAATTCCTACAAGTCTGTTGGAATTTTTAAAAAGAAAATATTTCATTTGTCGATGCAAGGAGAGCAAGGAGGGAGCCATCCTAGCTTCCACAGAGAGGGAATTCCAAAGTCTGAGAGCACCCAACAAGAAGGCCTTCTCCCTTGTTCCCACCAAATATGCCTAAGAAGAGAGTGAGACTATGAGATGGGCCTCCCCCACAGATTTTAGAGCTCGGACAGGTTAATATAGGGAAAAGCTGCACTTGAATCATAATCAGTACTTTAAATTGTCTCTCTGGCTTTTCTTCGCAAACGAAGATTCAGGAAGGACTCATCCCGCGCTTTCTGCAAGCACGAGATAAACAGGTCCAGTTGCAGAAAGCACAGCAGAAGATCTCCTTGGGTGATGTTTCCGGGTTGTGATTCTTTCTGCGTTGTCGTTTCTCTTCAAAACTTGTTTGTCGTGAGTTCTCAAATAAGGCTGCAGCATTGTGGATAGTGCGTCTCCATGCCTCCGATGTGAGGCCAGGGTGGACCATTGTTGGTGATCAATTTGGCCGAGCCTGAAATGTTGTTTCAGGAAGTCCTTGTATCGTTTTTTTGGAGTGCCCCTCTTACGCTGTCCCATGGCGAGTTCACCGTAGAGTACTATTTTTAGGATGCGATGGTCCTCCGTCCTAGAAATGTACCCTGCCCAGCACAGCTGTGTTCTCAATATCATGGCCTCAATGCTGGTGATCCCTGCTTGCTCAAGGACAGCAACATTCATCACATAGTCAGTCCAGTGTATATTTAGGATTGTGCGGAAACAGCACTGATGAAAGCATTCGAGGAGTCATAAGTGGTGGCGATAGGTGACCCATGTTTCACACCCGTAAAGGAGAACAGACAGTACAATGGCTCTATACACATTGATTTTTGTGCTTCGCCTCAGGTGTTTATTACTCCCGACTCTTTTGTTAAATCTTCCAAATGCACTATATGCCTTTGCTAATCTGTGATCGATCTCTTTGTCAATCTTGGCATCTGAGGAGATGATGCTTCCCAGGTAGGTGAACTGCTGAACGGACTTAAGTACAGATTTGCTGACAGCAATGTGGGGATGGTGGTGTTTGTCCTGTGCTGCAGGTTGGTAAAGAACTTCTGTTTTCTTCAGGTTGACTTCCAGCCCAAACAGCTCTGCAGCTGTTGCGAAGTAGGATGTTAGGCGCTGCAGAGCTGCTTCTGTGTGGGCAACAAGGGCAGTATCATCAGCGAAGAGCAGCTCACGGACTAGATAGTTTAGAGTCTTAGTGCGAGCCCTCAGACGGCTTAAGTTAAACAAGGTATCATCAATACGGTAACGTATATAGATGCCGTCGTCTTCTTCAAGCTCTGATGTAGCCCTTTGGAGCATCATGCTGAAGAAGATTGTAAATAAAGTTGGATCAAGAACACAACCTTGCTTCACTCCATTAGTTATTAGAAAGGGCTCTTTTACACTACTCAGAAACAGACTGGCAGCCAATGTAGCTGCTGAAACAAGGGAATTGTGTGTGCTCCCTTTAACCAGCCCCAGTTAACAATCTGGCTGCAGGTCTTTGGGCCAACAGAAATTTCAGAGCAGTTTACATGGGCAGCACCATGCAGAGTATGTTACAATAATCCAAAAGCGATATAATTAAGGCATATTTCACCACAGTCAGATCAGAGATATCCAGGAATGGGCACAGCTGGTGCACTAGCTTTACATGTGTAAAGTATTGCCAACTTTACATGTGTAAAGTATTGTAAAAAGATGGGCCTCTAGACTCAGGAATGATTCCAGGGGTACACCCAAAATGTGGACCTGCATCTTCAGGGAGAGTTTAAGCCCTTCCAGCATAAGCTGAATCCCTATTCCCAGATCTGCCTTTCAAATGACCAGAAGTGCCTCTGTCTTGTTTAGTTTAAGTTTCATATTTTGCCCTTTTAGAAAAGGATTCATTAGTTGGCCAGAATATTAGCTTAAAATACTATTTTAACAACAACAACAAGTTCTGTAAGGCAAGATTGGTTTTAATAATAGCTTAATCTAATGGGAATTGTGACATTTGGAAATATGAAACATTCATTCCCCAAACAGTGAGAAAGGATGTTAGAAAAGGAAATCCTAAAGGTGAAGGTCAGCACTGCCCACATTCATTGTTGTAGCATAGCTGTGTCAGCCAAGATAAAGGACAAATAAAGGGAGGAATCAGGGCCACACCAAAAGGAGGACAGGGAGGGGAAACAAGTTCAAATCAGCCCATCAAAGTAGGCTGAGGAACTGGCAGGTGTGGGGTCACACATGAGGGGACAACTCCGCTCTCTGGTTTCTGTGTGAAATATGGACCATGCATGACCAACTTTCATTGCCTTTGGGGGTTGGAGTGATTAATTCTCACTTGTTTTAATTCCTCCTGATGTCCCCCCCACCCCATGGCCAATATTTGCCATCCTTATCTCTTCAATGGTAGCAGGTTGTAACCATTGTTTTAAGAGGTTTGACAAGATTTTATCCCTTGTTCTTGACTGTTTTATTTAGGCTTTAGGAATGATTCCCATCTAGATGCCCATCAGCCAAGAACGTTATCATTTGATTGCATACTGTTGGATGTGCAAACTACCTTCGCAGGAGAAAAAAAAACCCTGAGGGGGTTGAAAACTAGTTCCCTCTAGATGTTTTGGACCACAGCAGCTCCTATTATTATCCCTGACAATTGGTCACGATACCTGGGGCTTATTGGAACTGCAGTGCAAAACTTCTGAAGACCATCAACTAGTCAACCACCGAATGATAGGAACGCTCAACTTGGGCAGTTTGACCTGTATTGGATTCTTCATATGAGCAGAAACATGCTCAGGTATACATGCCAACCCTTTTTTGAGGGAATCATCATCATAAACTGATAAACCAGAGGTCTATTTCTTAGAAATGTCACTTCGAAAGACTGTAGTGGTTTGAGCTTTGGACTAAGCCTCTGGAGACCAGGGTTCAAATCCCTGCTCAGCCATGGAAACCCACTGGGTGACCTTGGAGAAGTCAGGCTCTCTCAGCCTCAGAGGAAGGCAAAGGCAAACCTCTTCTGGCCAAGAAAATCCTTGATAGGTTTTTCTTAGGGTTGCCATTTGGGAAATGATTTGAAGGCATACAACAATGAAGACCTGTTTCTGGATGACTGTGGGGGAAAAAAGCATTAAAAAAAAACCCCAGACATTCTTAATGTTCAGAAGAATGAATTCTATTGTTATGTCATACTGAATTGTGTAAACCCACTCACAGACTAAATAAAAAGAGTGTCAATTCTATAATCTGGACAACTGGAAAACTTTATATACCTTTTAACCAGTGTTTGGAATCATGATTTCCTTTGGACTGCAAAGCTCAGATTTCCCCAGCTAGCAGCCATTCTAGTTCTAGGAATTATAGTCCCAAAAGTAACTTTTCCAAGTTCTGCTTTTAATCATCTCATGAGCCATGAGTGTCCCACCCCACTATTATGCAAATAAGGTTCTTACACATACCCCAAACTTAGTAGCCTTTCCTTGTAAGGCAGCTGGTCCAGTCCCTTGATCGTGCCAGCTGCCCCTTTCTGTATACCCTTCTCTAGAACTACAGTATCCTTTTTAGTTAAATCAATATACCACACTGCTGCTGCTGCTTTGCAAAGACCTATTCTGATGGTTCATCATGATCCAGATGTGATCCTGGAGTCTTGAAGGCTATGCCCAGCATCACACAAGCTCTGGTAGGTTCTACCAAGCAGATTGGATGTCTACACTCCAGGGACCAGCCAAAATACAGAAGGGAGGCCAACAGGTGATGATCTGGCCACAACAACTGTGATCATGATAGGATGGAATAGCTGGGTTCTGCACTGCTGGAGGTACTGCCCACACTAGTGAAATCCCAGATCTTCAATGTATTCAAGGTGGCTGTATCATTATAGTATCATTATAATGCCATTACTATAAAGCAACTTGTCTGGCCCATTTATTTAGCTGCAGGTCTATTCTTTCTTTTGCCAAGAGATCATTAAGGAACAAATGTTCTCCTTAGAGAGAACACAAGGTGAGCAGGGCCTGTCAGAGGAAGCCATTTGGAACAGGAAAAGGATGCCTGGCACTGAAGCCAAAAAGCTCATAGACAGTTATCAACACACCCACAGGAAGGCACACTTCCATTTCAGACCTCCCTGCCATCCACCCATTTGGATCCATCTAACTCTCAACTGGTTCTCCACTACTGTGTAAGGATAGTCCACCCAGAATCTGCCAGAGCTCACAGAGGGGGAAGGAGGGGCAGAGAGCACAAAATAGTTGGTACAAAACAGACAAACACTATTTCTCATAGTAACACTCGCATTTGGAACATGACTGGTTTGGTTTGTCTCCACTGTAGAATTATGCATCCACTGTCCATCCTAGGTAAGACTGTAGAAGAATACCATCTATTGCCCAATAAAGTAAGTATCTCTCCTGGTAATAGCAGCAAGGAGTTTTGCCATTATGCTCCTTGTTGTGTGCCATTGAAATGATAAGTATGGATCAGAGTGAGGCATTTGTCACCAGCATGCTAGCCATTTGGGATGTTGTTTAGTGGCAACTGGGAAACAGCTAAGTTATCCTCCGGCATAGAGGATATAAAGTTCATAATGCCAGATCTAATAAATAGTGCTTGATGATGCTACACGCCTGGAGAATATTTCAGAAGGAAATTTTCCAGCTGTTTAATTGCCATGATGGAGTATGTGAATACCAGCTGTTTCATTTCCAGGCAAGTCAGTATATCATGATGAGACTGCTGCCAGGATGCTCTTGGGGGTGGAGGAGACATTTTCTTATCTTTGTGTATGTGTGTATGTATGCATCCATCTTTCTCTTAGGCAAATAACAGGCACTTGATAGAAGATTAAATGAAAGAGTAGTTCAAATGAGATAAGGAATAAGGTGAGGGAAGAAGGCCAATCCTTCTCTAGGAGTTAAATGTATGTCAGGATGCCACAACTCTATGAATGAGGAGAGAGGTAAAGTAAATATTCCTTTGCCCTTTTCTTTCTGAGTACTGAAGACATGCAGATCCATGCACCCAAGGTCCTGCTTTCATGAGGACCACCACCCTGCCCTGAACATACCCAATTTGATTTGACTTCAAAAGCTAGATAGGGGTGGGCTTGGTTAGTACTTGGATGGGACACTGCCAGGAAATACCAGGGATCCCAGATGAATCTTGGAATACATTCTGCCTTGAAAGCCTGGAAAACCAATGACTGTCAGAGAAGACAATACTGAGCAATGATCTGACTCAATATGAGACATTCAGCCTACATTCCATGAACATATCATTCAGTTCCAATGAGGCTTGGAATATGAGTAGAATGCACTGAAATATACCATTGATATCCTCATGAAACATGCAACCACGTTCACATTTCTTCTTAGTTCTTGTTAATGTATCTTGACCCGAAGTCTATGATCCATTACTGAAACCCCAATTCACAGGTGCTTTCTTACTCTTTTTAAGGCAGCCATTCCAGACTTGATCAGATTCATTGCTGTGTGCTTTCAAGTCATTTCCAACTTATGGCAACCCCAAAGTGACCCTATCACAGGGTTTTCTTGGCAAAATTTGTTCAGAGGGGATTTGCCTTTACTTAAGGCTGAGAGGGTGTGACTTGCCCAGTGGGTTTCCATGGCTGGGTGGGGATTAGAACCCTTGTCTCCAGAGTCATAGTCCCAACTCTCAAACCACTACATCACGCTGGCTCTCTGATCAGATACTGAGTGCATCAGCATCTGTAAGGGAGAGATTACATGAGCGCCTACATCTAAGGCAGCTTCTTTTAAAGGAGTGGGAATTTTCCAGAGATCAGGAAGAGCACAATGGCAACCTCTGTACCTGCCAGGGACTGTCTCACCACTGAATTTGTTAGCGTGGTAGTGGGGAAAACTCCAAAATGTTTACCTTAAACAAGGTGTCCATTCCTCACATGCCTTGTTTACAAGTGGAATGACACTTCTGAGAGGCTTCCGGGAGCATGATTTCTTATAAACAAGGTACACATGAAATATACACCTTGTTTAAAGGAAAATCATTGGTTCAGTTAACTCCCTCTGGTGTTGCAAATTTTGTAGGGGAGGGGGAACCTCAGAGGGAGTTGGGGAGAGTTCAAAATAGCTAACACACATTGGAAACCACTTGGAGAGTGCCTAGCGCACTATAAAAGCAGTGTAGATGCATAGGTGGTATTGCTTAACAATTTTTAAGCCACTCTGAGAGCCTTCGTGGTTGAACAGCAGGATATAAATACCCAAAATTAAAAATAAATAATAAAAAATAGCCAGGGACCACACACAGCCTGCGGACCATATGCCACCCACTCCTGGCTTAGAGGGATACAAGTGATCGAATGACTACCATATGAGTCAACTGAGCAGTGCTCAGTTGAAATATATTGGAAGAGTTGAAGTGATTCAGTTTTTAAAACTATCCTGATCATGCAAACACATTCTCCTGGTTCAGATTGTCCACCTTGGGCAGCTCTAAAACGTGTATGGACAGCAGCTACTCTTTTTCACTCATTTCAAAATAAAAATCCCTGGAAGGTGCTAAAAACTCAGGCTGGAATGCCTTCTTTCTCTTCATTTGTAGCAAACAAATCTGACCCTCTGAAGTTACTGCCTTTGAAATTAAGGAGATCCATCGCATTCTGATTAGGTGAGAAGCATGGAAACAAAGTATATTCTGTGGGCTCTGAAGCTGAAGAATAAGTGCTGATCTAGTAAACATCTGGAAAGAAACCCAGGGAGAATGGCTGTTACTTAGAGAACAGGTGTTGCTGGAAGGAATTACTTGACATTCCCTTATATCAACGAGCAGAGCAAAGATTCCATTC
This sequence comes from Gambelia wislizenii, assembly GCA_030847615.1. NCBI lineage: Eukaryota > Metazoa > Chordata > Lepidosauria > Squamata > Crotaphytidae > Gambelia > Gambelia wislizenii. The sequence goes on from JAUMIR010000002.1 coordinate 65,395,309, forward strand.
ATAATGCTCCCTCTAGTGGTCACTCCAAACAACGCAAACAGAAGGTTGAGACTGGCCAAATCTTCACAAGGGCTATATCCCGGCTCCACTGTGTAGTTTCCTGTCCCAATTTGACCCCTTTACTGCCACACACACCTGTCTTAATCCAAACTAAAATCATTTTGGAAAACTACACAGCACCTCCTTCATGTAGTCATGAAGGGGATGTTTCTAATGTGTGCGTATGTTCCATGTATCAGTTTATGTCTGGTCACACAACTGCAGCATGGGGGTTATGGGGTGGGTTTGTTCCTGCCATGTATATGCATATTTCATAATCAAATAGCCTTTCTCTGTTTTCCATAGTTCTCACTGCCCACCTGCACTCCCATTGGATTGGGTACATACCTAGGTGGCTAGCTCAGCTCTCACATGTATTGCTTCCACCCCTTCTAATTTCCTGTCTCATTTTAAAAATTGGGCTTCATTGTGTGATGTATTATTTACAAGCATATGCAATGCAGCCATCTTAGATGCAATCTGAAGCAACAAATCGACAGTGGCTGGCCAGTGGCTTCCACATGACTGGGAACAGTGAGTCTGCTCTGGAATTTTGTCTTAATTTTAAAGGAGCTATCCAAGATAGTTGTGGATAGCTCCTGTACGTTCTGACTAAAACCCAGAGCTGACTCACTGCCCTCTGACATGGAAGACACTAGCTGCACTGACCACAAAGTGGGTGTTCTTTCACTTCCTTAACTCTTCCCTTGCGGTTTTTCTGCTGCAGTCTATTCCTCAAACATGTGTTTGTCACTTAAACATAATGTCACATCCCATGAGTTTCCACTCAACCAAGAGGCTACAAGCTGTGTAACTTACCAAGGTAAAGAGTCATTCAAAGCTAAGTTCTGAATACTGCTATTGTTACCACCAATGATAACTACTCCACAGGGTTAACTTGGAGGGATAAGTCACACAAATGCATACAAGAAATGGAACAAGAATGGCTGCATATGCAGTTCATCTCAGTTAATCCCCTAATGACAGTATCTGGTACTCAGAGCTACACTGGCCAGTTTGGGATCAACTTTATCACACTACACTATTATAGTGCTATTATTCCACTTTCACTGCTATGACTGCCTCTCGTGGAATTCTGGGGTTGGTAGTTTAGTGAGACCTAAAACATCTCTGGCTGAGAGTTGTAAATGCCCCTCCCTAAACTGCAAATCCCAGGATTCCACAGGAGGCAGCCATAACAGTTATAGTGGACTCATACCTCTATAACAGTGTAGTGTGATAATCTCTATACACACAACTGTGACTCTATTTGGAAGAGACAGCAACTAAGTCCTTAGATATCCAGCTCATACACCACTAATGAAGGAGCAGGCCATCACTTCATCCTTTCCTCCAGAAGCATACCATAGAATTGCGCTTGAGGACCTACAAATGCCTAGAGAAGTGTTCTCTCTAGGAATCTCTAGCTCCTTCAGCATGACACTATGGTCAACTTCCAGCAGAAGCGTACCATAGAATTACACTGGAGGATCTAGAAAATGCCTAGAAATAACATACTGTATTTAGTAATCCACTAATAATCACATCTGTGAATGCTTAACCCACAAATGTTGAGGGATGACTGTAATTTGCACCTCTCTATGTCTTTCTCCCTGTACATAATCCTTTTAAAATTGTGTTAAGTTTGATATTGTGGGTGATATTTTATTCTCATTCTGTCTTTCTTTCTCCTCCTTCTTATGGTTTTTGTTTGTTATGTAATTCTAGGGCTCTATCTTAAGACATGTTTCAGCCCCACCAATGATCAGGCACCAGGGATCAGGACCAACAAGACTCCCAGGTAGTTGAGCCCCCCAAGGAACTATATATCCGTAGTGTCCTCCTAGTTTACGGCCATCTTTTCATTTGCTGAATAGGATTTTAGATGTTTTCCCTTTTCCCTTAATTTTATGCTTTAAATAATTTTATGATGTTTAATTTATTATTTTGCCTTATTGTCTTATCAAATCTCATTTTATTTTTAAAAAAGATGCAAGTATGCAAATTTCATAATTACCTGCCTGCCGGTCTAGACCCCCTCCCCACCATAAAAACAGTTCCAAGGTTTTTGAGCACAAACATTGGAGATATTTGACATTGTATCATTCATGCTGGATGCTTTACCAAATAGTTTATGCTAGAAGATCTGATCATACTTTTAGAATCCCAAAAGGACAGTTTCAGAATTTCAAATAATAGCCTTTGTTTAGCTGGAGAAAGAGAGTCCTGTTATTAAGTGCTAGCATCTTATGTGCACAACTGCTTAGGCAATAATTGCCTAAAACAAATCACAGTAACTGCTGTGAAAGAAGACTAAAAGTCACTTTCCTCAGGGCATAAAAGGGGAATGTAAACCTCTTCTGAAAATTTTAATGCCACTTGGTACATATGGAAATCTCTTACTCAAGAAACCCATTGCATCTCTCAAGAGCTTCCCCCTCCCATTCCACACACTTTAGAACCAAGTATGGAGAATTTAAGATACACAGATGACACCACATTACTTGCAGAAAACAGCAAATTGGAATAACTACATAGGAAATTAGGAAGAAAGCACAAAAGCAAGGTTGCATGTAAACCCTGAGAAAACATAAATAATGGCCACAGGTAATTTATGTAACTTTAAAGTGAGTAATGAAGGCACTGAAATATTTTCTGTATCTTGACTCAGTTATTAATCAAAATGAAAACTGTAGCCAAGAAATCAGAAGAAGACTAAGATTTGGAAGGGTAGCTAAGTAGGAAGATTTGGAGGGGTAGCTATGAAGGAACCAAGTAAGGCCCACAAGTGTAAAGACATAGCATTAGATACTAAAGCCACAGTCATCCATGCCATAGTATTTCTGATTTCTGTGTACGGTTGTAAAATTTGGACAGTGAAGGAAGCTGACAGGAAGAAAATCAACTCAATAGAAATGTGGTACTGATGAAGAGTTCTACGGATACCGTGGATGGCTAAAAAACAAACAAATGGGTCCAAGGGCAAATGAGTCCTGAACTCTCCCTAGAAGTCAAGATAACTAAACTGAGGCTGTGATATTTTGGATACAGCATGAGAAGACATAACTCACTAGAAAAGACAATAATGCTTAGCAAGGTAGAAGGCAGTAGGAAAAGAGGGAGACCATACTACTGGTGGATCGATTTCAATGAAGAAAGCCATAGGCCTCAGTTTGCAAGACCTGAGCAGGGCAATTGATGACTGGGACTCTTGGAGGTCTCTTATGTAGGAGATTTTTGTTATTTATATTGAGCGAATTGCAGCTCAGTAGTGTAACATGAGCTTTTGGTACAAAACAGGACAAAAAACATGCATCACTTTAAATGTCTTATTTATAGAGTCACCATAAGTTGAAGTCAACCTGACAACAAATAACAACAAATTACAAAAGCTGCCTTCAATGCCTCCAGGAAGTCCACTCAGCCAATGTACCACACAGATATATCAGATTCAGAATTCCTTAGCATACTTGCAGCACCCACTCAGGCAAATGATACCTTAACATGAAGTTACAAATGGATTGTCAGAGTGTAGCTTTATACCCATCTATTTCATGACTGAATACATCTAGGCTTTCTTACCATGCCCCACTGACAAAGTAAAAGAAATTTTGGCACTTAGCCTTACCTTTATATTAGCCACAGCCTCCTGCCAACTTGATTCTCACTGCAATAGTCTTCAGCCTTCCACTAATATGTGCACTTTTTTCATCCTTCTCCTGCCAACTTGATTCTCACTGCAATAGTCTTCAGCCTTCCACTAATATGTGCACTTTTTTCATCCTTCTAATTATTTCATCTGTTTCCCTTTATTCATCTTTCTGTAAGAAAACATAATGTCGAGGTGATGAAATTTTAATCTTAGCTGAAATTATGCTCTCAAAGCACCTAAACACTCAAAAGAGACAGTACAGCAAACTGGGCACTGTAGGTATCTTTAGGGAAAGTTCAACACAGTTTACAATTAATTCCCTTGAATGCCAGAGGCTCATTAAATATAGAATGTGAGTTACTGTTTCACTTTTGTTAAGCAGATAAAATGGAATGGAACTACCTTCAGCCTATGTGTATAAATTATATATGAAACATAAATGAATTTTGTGTTTAGACTTGGGTCCCATTTCCAAGATATCTCTTTATGCATATGCAAATATTCCAAAATCCAAAACAAACCCAAAACCCGAAACACTTCTAGTACCAAGAATTTCTGATAAGGAATATTCAACCTGTATATGTGTTCATTATATTATTCAGTGTATTGTATATGTTTTGTATTGTATATAGGCTTTGATTATAGCATTCTATATGTTGTATATGTTTTGAATACATTATTCCATTCATACAATCCCACTGCTTTTGGCTTTGGCACCTCTGGTGTTTTCTCCATTGTAAAGCTCTGGGTAAATTACATGTGGGAAGCAGTGAACCTTCAGATTAATGTTATTCTGGACCTGGAGTATAAACCTTCACTTTCAAGCATTATGGCAAATTTGTACCAGAGTATGCACTGGTTTTCAGTGCAGCAGAATATTATATCTCTCCTCTCATTAATGTAATGGTAGATTTCTTCTTTGCCTAAATAACTCATGGGAATGCACAGATCTGATGTGCATCTATTCAAGCTGGCAGCAGGATTACTTTTACCAATTACTCAGAGTATATACAGATAATGAGGCAGAAACATTCGTATATATCTAAGGGCTTGTCTACACAAAGCAAAAAGCCCTCACACGCCCCTGAATCTGGTGTGATAAGGCCACACGACATACAACCTAATGCCAAAATCTGGTGTGATATGGCCACATGATGTATAATCCTATCTGTACCAAACTCGGGGTATTGCCACCTTAACCTGGGTTAAAAAAAAAAAAAAACCCTCACCATTTGCTCCAGAGTTTGCTGGAAATTCTAATTGTTTTGCCCTGGATTGGGGGTGGGGAGTGGCAGGACAGACTGCTGCCTGGCAAGCGGCACCATCTTCCTCAATGTCTGGACAGTTCCTAGACTGGAACAATGAGGAAAGGTTTTTCCCTCCTTGGCACTGCCACCGCTGGCACTTGCTCTGAGGCAAATGAGGCACCCAGACTAAACACAATGGCGGCGGGGGCGGGGAATAAATGAATGCACATGCCCTCCCTCATCCCATCCGCTTCCCACCCATGCCAGCAGCAATGGTGCCAAGAAGGGAAAAACCTTTCAGTCACTGTTCTGGGCCCGGAACTGGGTTGGATGTCCAAGGAAATGCAGCAGCTGCCAGGCAGAAATCTGTCCTAACTCCAGCCCCCGCTCTCCGAATCCAGGGAGCTGATGGAGAACTAGAGCAAAAGGTGTTTTGCCAGGGAGGTGATGGCAGCAGCGGCAGGCCCAAGCAACCTATGGATGCAAGTGACAGAGAGCTATGGGGCAGCTATGGGGCAGCTCCTGAGCAGGAGTCCATTCAGACATTTGACCCTAGTGTAGACAAGCCATTAGAAGCATTTTTAAAAGAAAGAACAGGCACTGATGATTAAGACTAATTGACAGTAAGATAGCTAGGAAGAGGAAAGGCCTGGGATGTCCTTTCAGAATAATCATGGGGAAGCTTAATGAGGAGTTGGTTGTTCATTATGATACACAAGGGACAATTTTCATGGGAGGCCCAGAAACAAATGCTGGGGAAGGACATGGAAGGCTTTGGGCATCAGTCACTATAAAATAAGTTTCTATGGAAAAAAATATTTTCATATATAATGACACTATTAAACCGCAGTTAATGCATTTTAATTGAAATGTATGTTGTGAAGCTTCCAAAAAATCAGTTTAAAACACAATATTTTTCACATGCAAAATAGCTGTGTAAACTGAACAATATGCACTAGGTGTTAAATATATATTGTAAAAGTCATCTTGCTATAATAATTTGACCTGAGATCTCCACTCCTTCAAAGTTCCTTCAAATAGGTTACTTTCAAAGGCCAAGATGAGTAAATTTGCTATTGAACATCTGTATGGTATCAGTGCATGCATTCAAAGTTGAGAATAAATTTTCACACACAGTTGTAGCTGCACCAAGGGTGAGTCCTGCAACAGAAAAAGTATGCATGCATGAAAGGCTTTCTTGTACATGTGCAAAGTTTTTGTAAAGTTCATGAAGTGGTAAGGTTGGAGTTTTGCAGGATTCTACCACCTCCTTATCTTTAGGTGCCTACTGAAGTTTTAAGTTACTGTAATGCTAAAAATTTGGGGATTGAAGGAAAATTTCGCCGGGGGGCTCTTATTGGTGGGAAATATCCTAATTTGCCTCCCCTCACAACACTTTCATGACAAAACATTTGGACAAAAAGGGACAGAGAATGGTAGATCACAAGGTACGGTGTGGCCCTGCATTGTCTCCTTACTGGAGATATATTAATAGCAGGTAACTTTTTTTTTTATTATATAAAGCATGCCAGAGCCTGGAAATAATTTCATTTTGTCCCATTCCCCTTGCTTTTTCTATTTGTGATAGAAAACAGAAGGTATAGTATATTTATCTGTACACCAGAGGGCAGACACTGCAAAACTAAAATTTTTGCAAAGATAAAACTTCTTTGGTTTGTTTAATTGTAGAAAAACTGCTAGCTCATGAAGTGTGGAAAATTACCAATGGATTCTTTTTGTAACTATACCTGTGATACAGGTTGAGTATCCCTTATCCAAAATGCTTGGGACCAGAAATGTTTAGGATTTTGGATTTTTTTTCCAGATTTTGGAATATTTGCATATACATAATGACATATCTTGGAGATGGAACCCAAGTCCAATATGAAATTCATTTATATTTCATGTACACCTTATATACATAGCCTGAAGATAATTTTGCTCACAATATTCTTAATAATTGTGTGCACATTGAACCATCAAAAAGCAAAGGTGTCACTATATCTCAGCCACTCATGTGGGCAATGTTGGATTATTGAGTATTTGGGATTTCAGATTTCCAGATAAGGAATACTCCAACTTGTATTTTAGACATTCATAGAAAAGTTTTTGTGGACTGCAAACCCCTTCATTAAATCTGATGAGTCTGATTAAGTGAGATGATTATGCAAAAAAACCCAAACCCTTACTTGTGTTTTGGGTGCAATAAGACTCTTTGTTGTCTTTATTATTTGAAGCCATGTACAGTTCCATTAAGTCCAGTCCCATCAGTTCTTCCTTTCTACCACCAACCTGAGCTTTAACCAGTGCACGAAACAGTGTCATGTTCTTGATGCTACTATACAACTACATAGTGGACCTATAAACATCACCTTATATGAGAAACCTACAAACTGCTGCACATACACCCATGCTTCCTGTTTTCATCCTGAACACATCACACATTTTCTATTGTTTATAGTGAGGCTCTGCGATACAACTGTATCTGTTCAGACCCATCAGACAAATTCACCAATCAAGATTTAAATCAGGCATTTCTCAGACTACAATACCCAAACAAGGAAATGAAAAACAGATCCAAACAACTAGATTAGTGCCAAGGAATAAACTATTGTAGACAAACACTGAAGAGAAAATGACTGAATGTCACTTGTCATCTATAGTTCTGAGCTAAAATCAGTCATATGTATCAATAATCTACAGCCCATCCTGCACAACATTTCTCTCTCACACGTGGCAGGATTTTACTTGTTCAAAGAAGGCAACCCAACAGAAGAAAGTTACAGATGATGCCACAGAGCTACAGAAACAGAAAACAGAAACCAGACCCCACTCATGGCTGACCTGGATCCCCATGACTACCCTAGCAACCTTATAAAAAGACCCAATGCAGGGGTGAGCAACTATTGGGGGCTATGGGATACAATGGTCTCCCAGGAGACCTTGGAGGGCTTCAGCCCCCCTGAAAAACACACACACACACACAAATCCAACAACAACAATTTTTTTTGCTTTCAAATGCCCTCTAGGAGGTGTGGGGACAATTTTTAGCCCCCCACCCCCAGCAACTTTAGGCCAAGGGGAGGCCTTTTTTTACAACAGGAATTAATTTGGAAGTCAATCTCCATATCATTTTTTGCTAGGAAAAATGGTCTCTCTTTGGGATAAACGAGGCAGGTGGGTGAAACACAGGGCAAAATCAGTCCCCACACCCCTAGAAGCATCTGGGGTTAAAAAAAAATCAAACATATTGGGGACTTTGGGAATTACAAAAAGGGCCCTGGGCCACATTTTCCCCATGCCTGACCTAATGATTTAATCCACAAATTCAGTGGCTCAGACAACAACTCTTCCAATGTGATATATACCATCATTTGTCAGCAATGCTCTACTACCATTCTATATAAGGCAATTTTTGTACAATCTTCTTGGCAAAATTGTTGCAGGTTGGATGAGGACGATTGGTAAACACCAACTTTCAACTCTTGTCATAGAGTCGTCACCCTTCAAGTTCTCTTCTCTAAGCTAAACATATCCAGCTCCCTAAATCATTCCTCATAAGGCTTGGTTTCAGACCTTTGGCCATCTTGCTCACCCTCCTTTGGACATGTTCCAGCTTGTCAAGATCCTTCTAGAATTGTGGTGTCCTGAACTGGACACAGTATTCCAGGTGAGGTCTAACTAAAGCAGAATAGAATCCTACTCACATTCCCTTCCTGTTTGGTCTATTTCTTTGGAATAATATATATCCTTCCATTACTACATTCCAATCATGAGACTCATCCCATCAGGGCCAAATCCACACTACACAAGTGATCCAATTTGAAACTGGATTATTTGCCATGGGCCTTACTGCTGTCCAAAGAAAAGTATCAAGGTAGCAGGAATGTTCCATCTTCCATGCTGACTTACCACATGACATCATTGTTCTTCTGCCATTCTTTCATTCTGGTCCTGTGGGGGACCAAGGTAAATCCACGTCTTTTTGCTAGTGGGGTTTTCCAGCTAGCAAAAAGTCCCCATGGGACTGGAACACAAGAACAATGATGTCATGTGGTAAGGCAACATGGAAGACAGAACATTCCTGCTGCCTTTCTGCTTTTCTTTGGAGTGTGATAAGCCCCCATGGCTCCTTCCCACTGAATCCTGGGATTTATAATTTACAAGATCTTTAGCCTTCTCTGCCAAAAAGTGCTAGTGCCTCACCAAACTACAAATTCCAGATTCCATAAGAAGGAGCCATGGCAAATAATCCAGTTTCAAACTGGATTATTTGTGTAATGAGGACAAGGGCCAGATTGCAGTGATCTTTATTAAATCATATTTGCTTCCTATTTTAAGACTTCAAGTTCCTCTTGTTTATTTCCCATGCTCTGCCCATTAGTGTAGAGAGACGTCTAAGACAATAATTCATTCTCTCCAGCTGATTCCCTCTTGTTTTTTTCTGTCCACTCATGTGTTTTTGTGCTTTTGATTCAAATCCCCCTGTATCATTTAGGCTACAGTCCCCAGTACTTGCTGTCCCCTAGCCCCCTGGAATACTGTATCCCTCTCCTACATAACTAAGTTTACATAATCTTGTATACGTACAATCCTAGATATACACTGGACTGACTATGTGATGAATGTTGCTGTCCTTGAGCAAGCAGGGATCACCAGCGCTGAGGCCATGATATTGAGAACACAGCTGTGCTGGGCAGGGCATGTTTCTAGGATGGAGGACCATCGCCTCGCAAAAATAATACTCTATGGTGAACTCGCCACGGGTCAGAGTAAGAGGGGCACTCCAAAAAAGCAATACAAAGACTCCCTGAGACAACATCTCAGGCTCGGCCAAATTGATCACCAGCAATCGTCTGCCCTGGCCTCACATTGGGAGGCATGGAGATGCACTATCCACAATGCTGCAGCCTTATTTGAGAACTCACACCAAACAAGTCTTGAAGAGAAACAATAACGCAGAAAGAAACACAACCCGGAAACATCACCTAAGGAGAATTTCTGCTGTGCTTTCTGCAATTGGACATGTTTATCTCAGATTGGCCTTTTCAGTCATCAGTGCGCTTGCAGAAGCGCGGGATGAGTCCTTCCTGAATCTTCACTTGTGAAGAAAAGCCAGAGAGAGAGAGAGAGAGAGAGAGAGAGAGAGAGAAGTTAACATAATCTTTGCATTTTTAAATAATGATTTAGCAGCCCTCTGGGTGATATTCATAGTTTGGAGTACTTTTTAATAAAAGAAACTTGACTGGTGTTTCTGCACAACATCATCCCAGATTTGTTTTGATAACTCCTTGGTCTTCATTATTCTGTTTGTTTGTTTGGATATGCCCTCCAACAAACTCTGGGGCCATCCAGAAACATGGCCATGGTGTAATTTCACAATGACTTAATGTTTGTCTTTACAACAGAGAGGAAGTACAATCAACAATGTTGAGGAAGAGCACTGAAGACCCATCAATAATCTATTGGATCTATTTCTATTTTCTGGCTCCTACTAATCAAAGAGGCTAAAAAGGACGAGTACAAAATGAAGTCTGATCCTATCCTGAATTATGAACCACAGCCTTCACATAATATTAATCCAAACCGTTCAGGTCCTCCTAAATCATGCTGAAAGTAGTTTGAGAAATAGGGCAGTAACCCACTTTTGACAGCAATCCCAAATCTTTGCTGAGTAAGGCTTTGCCAGGTTTTAATAGCTTCCCACAGAAACCATAACTTACAGCAATAGATAATCAAAGAATGTGTGGTAGAACAGATGGGAAAACAACATTGCACATAACAAAAGCCAGTACTTATAGTCTCTAGTCAATTTTCTTTAACAGCCAACTCTTCTACCCCAGGCTCTAATGAAGAGTAATAACTTCTCCTAATAACAAACTCGAGTGGTGAGTGCCAACCAAATCTGAGACAAAATGGAGCCACTGAGAAACAAGAGGGGGCATTAACATGCACCCTGTGCAAGGACAGCACAAGGCAAAACATGTCACCTGAGGAGGGAGGACCTGCCTTCTTTTCATCCCCGCTTTACCTCTTGATCTTTGTTTGCTTAATATGGTGTTCCTGCCCCATTAGTGGAAGCAGTACAGGCCATCTGATGGATCCTTCCTCAGAGCAAGGAATCTTGGGGTGAGCTGGCCACAGAAATTGCCTATAGTGTTGTTGCTTTGCCATGATGAAGGCAAATACTATTTAAAGTTAATTCAGACTTTAAAGCAAGTTTGGTGATCCTCTGGTTCATGCTCCAGATATGGCATGCTGAAAAATCCCTCTCCACACTTCCCGCTTGTTCTCCCAGAACCAAAAGCTTTTATCTCTGATCAGCAGCGTTTCAGAGAGAAGAACTTCTCCCCACTGAGCACTAGAAAGACTTACCGGTACTTATTAGCTGCAGATTGGAAACTCTCTTATCTCCAATCTTCAGTTGGTTATTATTCAGAAATAATGTACACCATTTCTTTTATTCCATTACTTTAAAAAGAACAATATCTGAATGTTACAAGCTACTGACCTACAGTACAAAACACACATAAGTAATGAGAACACACTCTTCTGTAACTATAAGTAGCTTATAGTTACTTACCACAGGAGTGAAGGTATCTCTCATTGCATTACATTATAATGTAACTTAGTTATGCCCTAGTTATTGCAAAAAGCAACAACAACCAGTAACTAGTTATTTCCAAAATCTAATCTGCTCTAGTGTTCTTTAGTAATCTTGTTTTACTATTACTTTGCCTATATTTTTTTACAGTACTTGCTTTTTTGTTGATATTTTAAACTTATTTCAACATAAAATAAAATCCCAAGGGAAAAATATATAAAATAAGGGAGCATTTCTGCCTTTTAATTCTGCACACTAGACATACATTATTTTCCCCTCACAATTAAAAAAAAAAAGAATCAGAGGAAAACATATTAATACCATTAATACAAAATAATACATATCATATAAAAAGCTGAGCTTCAATGTGCCTTTTAGCAGTTGCACCTTCTTTTCATGGGTGCATTTTGCTCTACAGAAGTGGGGAAAGGTTTTTTAAAAACACAAAAGTCATGCACTGAATCATTACAATATGTATAAGCTATAGATCACCTTAAGGAGACAGTGCCATTTCTTAAGACTAAAAAATCTGACAAGGCTACAATCCTAAACACATCTGCTACAAGGCCTATTGGAATCACCAAACCTGCCTTATGAGGAAATCTGTGCTGCATTGGCAGTCTGCTTGGTCTAACCACCCAGAATACAGTCCAACCCAGTACTAAGTATTATAATGTATTAAGTGTTCTTTTAAGGTTTCCTGGAATTAAGCCCAGAGGATACACAAGTGTCAGTGTCACTCCTCAATAATACCGTCTCTCCAAATATATCCTATTATTTTCTTCCTAAAAACCCTCACACACCCCTAGCACAGTTCTATAATGTGATGTTATGTATGTCTGCAAACTTACATTTAATTGCTAAATAACATCCATTTTTCCCCATGGTTAAAAACACAAGATACAGGAAGAGAAAAATCATTTGCTATCTATCATATGAAAGTGTGCATGAAGAAATCAAGACAAATGAAAGAACTCACCAACGGTAAGCACACACATCAATGAGGAGAGTGAAGAGTAGATTTCGAGTGAACGTTAGAACCAATGTCTTGACAGTGAGAGTGGTACAGTTATGGAACCATTTGCCTAGAGAGATGGTGGGTCTCCTTTTCTGGATGTCTTCATAAAAAGGCTGGACAACTATGCTTGGGATGCTCTAGCTAGAGATCCTGCATTGAGCAGGGGGTTGGACTTAATGGCCCATAGGGCCCCTTCCAACTCTATCATTCTGTGATTCTGTGAAATATGTGCCTTCCCTGAATGTAAATGGGCTAACTACAATTTATTTTTTTTGTCCCATCTTCAAACTTATTTTTAGTTTTCTAAATTATTCTAGCATGTCACAAGCTGCCTACATTTTTGGCACATCACTAGAGTTCTGCAAAATAAAAGAACATGAGAGTTTTGATTTGTTGATACAGTGATTTGTTGTTTAATACAGCCCCAGGCATTGTGCACATAGTGTGTGTGTCTCTAAAACCTGGCTGGCTCTACAGTTGAAGTCAAACATTGTGCCAAATGATGCTTCTTCACTTAAGTTTGAATTTCCATGCAAACTTATTCAAACTGTCCTTTAGAACAGGTGTAAACACTGTGACCCTCTGGAGATTTTTGGGATGCAACTGTTATAGTCTCTCATCTTTGAATATTTAGGACTGATTGGAGTTGTAGAACAAAACAAAATAAATGTATAGCTATAGTTTCCTGCTTTACTGCTGCTTGTTTGATTGGGCCTTACGTAAGGGAGTCTTGTTTGGCTGGACCTCCAGAGGGACTCTGAATTAAGAGCTGAACCATAGACAAAGAACACATCTGAACCAGGAAGACCACTGCTTCTCTAAGCAGTTTTCACCCAAACAGTATCCTTTCCCCCAAATTTCTGTCATCATCCTGCCCTTCTCACAAATGGTGGCCATGTTGACCACGCTCTGATTGTGTTCCCCTTTTAATTTTGGAAATGTTGAAGGTATGAGAGTGGATGATCTGAGAACCCTCCAATACCTCATGAAGATGCTTTAAACTGCAGGTTTTGTGTCTCTGTAAGTGGAGCAGAGAGTCGCAGAACTGAGAATTCCCACTTCTAGCTTTCCTGACAGCAATGCAATTGCATCTTAGAGCAGAACAACAACCTTTTTCTGTTCAGGTATTGCACTGTATTACAGCTAGCTCAAACCATGATTTACTAAACCATGTCAAACCATGGTATCTATTTCTTGTTTGTTGGTGGTGGATAATGTTCTGTTGATATTGTTTAGAATAATGGCCGAATTGAAGCAACACACATATACACACACATACACAGAGTCTGTTACTTAGACCACACCTTTCTGTAAGGTCAATCCATTAGACCTATTTCTACCTACTAGAGGCAACAGAGAACAAGACTGCACCATCCTCTTTGTGGCAACCCTTGAGGTATTTAAAGAGTGTGATCATATCACTCCTCAATCATCTCTTCACCAAGTTGAACATGCCCAGCTCCTTCAACCTTTCCTCATATGGTTTGTTCTTCGTACTTCTTATCCTTGTTGCCCTTCTCTGAACTCGCTCCAACTTGTCTAGATCTCTCTGAAAATTAGGCACCCAAAACTGAATGCAGTACTCCAGATGAGGCCTGACCAGCACAGAACATAGTGGGACTATTTATAACACCCAGTACTAAATACAGTTTATGCACATTGACGTAAGTACCACTAAATTAGATGCAGTTATTTCTACCTAATGATCACAATCTTATATGCACTGGACGGATTGGATGTTTTTCATTTTAAGATTTGACTTTATTTGTTTTAATGGGGGGGATATACAACTATGTACAATTCAACATGGGGCCCGTTTACATGGCAAAATAAGTCCGTGAAGAATTCGCTAAAATTCCTAATAGTTCACATACATTGTGCCACAACTCTCCTCTCCCATCCCTCATCCCCGCCAGTTTATGCAGCAAACTGAACCTAGCACTGAAGGTGGGATGAGGCAGGGCTGTAGGAAACAAGCAGTGAGGTAAAGCAAGTGAAATAAATATTAGGTAGTTCTCTTTTAGCTTACCACTTTTTAATTCCAGTTTAGCTATACTGTATGTGTGAATACACACACACACATGCATATATGTGTGTGTGTGTGTGTGCATATGGGTCACGTGCCAAGAGAAAGGTAGGATATAACTCAAATAAATCAATAAATCAATACACCCTCCCATCTCACTGTTTCTGAAGAGAGAGGCACGTGAACTTCCAGACCATTCTGGCTCATTATACAGGTTGCCCCCTGTATCAGCGAAACCACTACCTGTGATTTCAGTTATCCATGGCTGAAAAAATAGAGACATGTGTGATGTACACAGAACACAAACTCTGATATCTTCAATAAAGTTCTTTATTGGAATAGAAGCATGTGTAAGGAACAGTGGCAAAGCTGCATACTGAAGACCAAGCTTGCAATCAGGATAGATAAGGTACCCCCAGCGTGAGAAAGCAGAAAAGGGAGGGTAGAACTTCAAAGCACACTTCGGAGGTGAGAGATCTGCCAGGCCATCTGGCCGACCTTGAGCTCCCGGGATGAACAGCGTTCCCATGGAAACCAACATCTCCCAAACATTCCAGAGGCCCAAGGCAGAGCCAGTCTCAAACCATGAAAATGTCAGGGACCTCCACGAACTCCACTCTATGCCTTAGAATTCGTGGATGGCCCTGACATACTGCCCCCCCGATGACCAACCCCCCCCCCAACCAGGCTTATCGGGAAAGCGGGCATGAAACTTTCGCAATAAGCGTTTGGCATTGACATGCTCAGAAGCAACCCACTCCGCATGGCCCAAAGGCAGGTGTTTCCACTTCACCAAATACTGTAACCCTCCCTGGTGAAGTCTAGAGTCCAGGATCTCAGAAATTTCAAAATGTTGGTCCTGATCCACCAGGATCGGCTGAGGAGCAGGTTCCGGAGCCGGATGGTGTTTGTCCGGAGGGTTCACGGGCTTGAGCAGGCTGGAATGAAACACAGGATGCACATGATGGTACAACTTAGGCAAGGACAGTTCAAAAGCCACAGGATTTACCATCCGAACAACACGAAAAGGCCCAATGTATTTGGCTCCCAACTTTTTAGAGGGTTGGGGACACTTAAGGAATTTGGTGGACAAATAAACCAGATCTCCCACCTCATATCTAGGGGAAGGGTCCCGCTTCTGATCAGCATAATGTTTGTAGCGTGCTTTGGCAAAGTCCAAGGCCGAGATTACATGAGGCCACGCATCCCTGACATTTTGACTCCACTGGGAGACCGAAACGGGATCAGAGTTGGGGGACCCCTCCAGCAAAGGAAGGGGACCGAAATCATGCCCAGACACAGCCTTGAACGGTGAGAGTCCAGTGCTCTGGTGAGTGGCATTATTGTAGGCCACTTCAGCAAAGGGCAGAAGATCAACCCAATCAGATTGTTGGAAATTCACATAGCATCTTAGGTATTGTTCAAGAGTCTGATTCGTTCGTTCCGTTTGCCCGTCCGATTGGGGATGATGGGAGCTGCTAAGCCCGAGCTCCACCCCTAGAAGGTTCGTGAAAGCCTTCCAAAACTGCGAGGTAAATTGTGCCCCCCGATCCGACACAATCTTGGTCGGAATGCCATGAATCCGATAAATATGCTGAATGAACAATTTGGCTAATTGGGAGGCCGTGGGGAGTTTCTTACAGGCCACAAAATGCGCTTGTTTTGAGAACAAATCAGTAACCACCCAAATAACCGTCTTTTTTCTACTCTCTGGTAACTCCACAATAAAGTCCATGCTAATGACCTCCCAGGGCTTGTTTGGGGTGGGTAGAGGGTGGAGCAAACCTTTGGGCTTCCCTGACCCCCCTTTTGACACTGCACAAGTGGTACACCCCTTCACATATTCCTCCACCTCCTTCCTCATTCGGGGCCACCAAAACTGTCTCCGGGCCAAATGCAAAGTTTTGAGATACCCAAAATGTCCAGCACTCTTGACATCATGGCACTGCTTGAGAATACTCGCTCTCAAGACCTCAGGAACATACAGGCGATCCCCTTTCCAAGCCACCCCTTCCCTCACAGTCACCTCATTGGGGTGAGCCAGGAACCATTGATCCAGGGGCAGTTCCGAGGCCAATTGAGAATGCCACCCTCCTTTCTCCCCTTGAGAATCTGTGGGCGTGGCAGAACTATCCGCCGTGGGGGTCACTGCCCAGGTCCCCGGATCGGGGGGAGGTGGGTCGGGGTTCAAGGGCTGGGGCACAGGTCCAGGCGCCAAGGGAGAGCCACCGTCAATTTCAGTTGGACCCGGCACCTGAGCAGGGCTAGCAGTGGATTTCTGTTCTTTGGCTTTGCTCCGTGTGAGGACTGCTAGCCCCAAGTGGGAAGGAGAAAAAACGGTGTCAATGACCTCCTTGCGCTTACTCTCATGTTGTGGTAGCCTGGACAAAGCGTCAGCTAGAAAATTCCTTTTCCCCGGGATAAATTTCAGAGTGAAATTAAATCGGTAAAAGAATCTGGCCCACCTGACCTGCTTGGGGCTCAAGCGCCTAGGGGTAGCCAATACTTCCAAATTTTTATGATCAGTCCAAACTTCAAACGGTTTGGGTGAGCCCTCCAGTAGGTGGCGCCACGTCTCTAGTGCCAACTTGATAGCACCTGCCTCCTTCTCCCACACCGGCCAATTTCGTTCCGTGTCATTGAACTTTCTGGACAAATAGGCACATGGCCTCAAATCCCCTTCCTCCCCCTTTTGCAACAGAACACCACCCATCGCTACATCAGAGGCGTCCACTTGGACCACGAAAGGTTGGGAGGGGTCGGGGTGTTTGAGAATAGGCTCAGAAGTGAAAAGGGATTTCAATTTGTCAAATGCTTGTTGGCACTGTGGTGACCACACAATCTTTTGGGGAGGTTTGTCCCCTTTGCCGTGCTTGGAACCTTTGCCTTTCCCATCTTTGGTTTTTAACAAATCTGTCAGGGGAAGGGCTACCGACGCAAAGTCAGGGATGAAGGACCGATAAAAATTAGCAAAACCCAGGAAGCTCTGCAACTGTTTCCTGGTTCTAGGGGCTTCCCATGCCAAGACCCCCTTAACCTTTTCTGGGTCCATTTCAATCCCTTTGTTTGAGATGCGGTACCCTAAATAATCCAGACGGCTTTGGTGAAACTCACACTTGGACATTTTTGCATACAGATGATTTTCCCCCAACCTGGTAAGCACCTTTTTTACCAGTTTCACATGGGACGTGTAGTCCTCAGAATAAATCAACACATCATCAAGGTATACCAACACCCCTTTGTACAGAAATTCACGTAACACCTCATTAATTAAGTTCTGAAAAATGCCGGGGGCCCCTTTTAGGCCGAAAGGCATGACGAGGAACTCAAAAGCCCCCAAGGGGCAATTAAACGCAGTCTTCCATTCATCCCCTTCCCGAATCCGTACTCTGTAGTAGGCCTCCCGCAGATCCAGCTTCGTGAAAATCTTCCCTTTGGAGAGATGGGCTAATATGTCCTTCATCAAGGGCAGGGGGTACTGGTTGGAAACACTAATCACGTTTAGCCCTCTGTAATCCTGAATCAAACGAAGCCCGCCATCTGCCTTGCGCCTAAACATCACCAGAGCCCCCACAGGCGAGGTTGAGGGCCTAATGAACCCTCGGGCTAAGTTTTTGTCTATGAACTCTTGGAGCGCCTCCATTTCAACTGGTGTCATAGAATAAATGCGAGGTTTAGGTAGGCTGGACTCCGAGAGTATCTCAATGGCGCAGTCAAAAGCCCGGTGGGGTGGCAAAATGTCACATTCCCTCTCCTCAAACACATATTGCCATGCATTGTACTCCACTGGCAGCCCTTTCAGCTCCCCCTTTACTAAGGCAGTCATGTAATTCTGTGGCTCACCCTCCAGGGGGACCCCGTCCCCTGGGAATCCTCCCCCCACCCCGTGCTCCTTGGTATACAATGGGTCTGTAAAAGTCAGTGTTTCTTTTATCCAGTCTATGGAGGGGTTGTGGTACTTTAGCCAGTTCAGACCCACAACTGCCGCGGGGACTAACCCTGGAGCAATCACAAACTGCAGTTCCTCCTGGTGGGTTCCCATCCTCATGTTCATGGGACCAGTTATGCGCCGGGCGGGGGCCCCCTTCATCATACCCCCATCCATCTGGGACAGCCACACGGGCTTGTCCAGCTTAACTGTATCAACGTTCAGTTCACTGACTAAGGAGGGGTGGATGAGTACTTGGGTAAAACCAGAGTCAATCATTAACATTACTTTGCGGGTGGGGCCCTCCCCTCCAACCCCCACTCGAGCTTTGATAAAGAACGGGCCCTTCACTCCACTCACCATGGCATCCGGGCGCCCTTCCGGATTAGCCCGCCCTCGGGCGCTCAGTAGGGCGGGCTGGGCCCGTTTCCCGCCGGCTCAGCGTCGGAAGAGTAGGACCCACTATCCTCGGGATCATCTGAGGACTCCCCTGCCGCATGGCCCGCTGCCAGGGCCCTGGCCGTCGCCTTGGTCTTGGGCTTGGAGGGAGTCTTGGCGGGCCCGCTTCTCCCCTCGCTCCGCGCTGGCTTGGTGGCGGCGGGTTGCTCCCGAGGGCTCCTCTCTGGGCACTCCGCTATGCGGTGTCCGCTCTTCCCACAATGCAGGCACAGCCCCTTTCTCATCCTTCGCTCGCGTTCGGACTCTCCGGTGGTACCTCCCCCCGAGCGTGCTGCCTTGGTTTTCTTCCCTGGGGCCCCAGCGGACTTCCCCTCCGTCCCGGCCTGGCGGCGCAACATCTTGATGCTGGCCTTCACCGACTCCACTTCACCCGCTAGCTGTATCCACCCCAGGAGGGTTTCGGGGTCTCCCTGGAACTTGGCCCACTCTAGAATGTCGGGGTTCAGGCCCTCCTGGAAAAACTGCACCTTGACTTCCTCTGGCCACTCCGGCACTTGGCTGGCTAGGCGGCGGAACTCAGCCGCGTACTCTGCCACTGGCATCGTACCTTGCTTCAGGCTCCTAAGCTTGCTTCGAGCCCGCTTCCCTCTTAAGGGATCTTCGAACTGGGCCCTGAGAACCATCAGGAACTCTTGGTAATTACCCAGTTCAGGGGCTCCCATATCATAAAGACCCACCAACCACTGGGCCGCCTCTCCCTCCAGTTGGTTGGACACATACTGCACCTTCTCAGCCTCAGATTGGAACTCCCCTTCCCACTGAGTCATGTAACTCACCACTTGAGTCATGAAGTAGGGTAGTTTTGCTGGATCCCCATCGAACTTCGCCTTCAGATGCCGGTGTTTCCAGCCCCGGGGTCGCTCCTGCGGCTCAACCGGGCCAGCCCCCGCTGGGGGAGCCGGTCCAGGAGCCGGCAGGCCAGGTACATCAGGGGGCTGACCGGGGACCCCATCCCCGGGTGCCTGGGCAGCCGCAGGTGGTGCTGGGGGAGGCTGGGCCCCTCCAGGGGCTGGTGGAGCTGGAGGGGTTCTGTGCAGGAGTTCTAGGAGTACCTCCCGTATCTCACCCATTTGCTGTTTCAGTTGAAGAACCTCGGCTCCAACTTCTGCCAGGGAAAACTTCGCTTCTGGCTCTCTAGGCCCCTCACCCTGGGGTCTGTCCCACCGGGGCCTGCGGTCTTCTCGGCGACCGGCCCCTGCCCATGGCCAGGCAGGGCCCAAAACCTCTCTCACCGGAGTGCCGAAGCTTGGCAGGCTGCCCCTCCCTGGAGCCAGCTCCATCCCCAGCTCCCAGGGCTCAGTGGAGGGTGGAAATCTTGCAGCCCTCCGGCGGTCTCGGTCTCGGCTGGCGCCTCCAGCTGCGACGGCTACAGCACCCCCCTCTGCCCCGGTCTCCTGCTTCGAGGCAGCGGCTGCTTTGGCGCTGGCTACAGTCAGATCTTGGTCCGTCTGTGTGCCAGTCTCTGCGTCCTCAGACATTGCAGGTAAAGGCTCCACAGCTTCAGGACAGAGAAAAAAAATAAAATAGAGTATGCAGCTTTCTGTGATGTACACAGAACACAAACTCTGATATCTTCAATAAAGTTCTTTATTGGAATAGAAGCATGTGTAAGGAACAGTGGCAAAGCTGCATACTGAAGACCAAGCTTGCAATCAGGATAGATAAGGTACCCCCAGCATGAGAAAGCAGAAAAGGGAGGGTAGAACTTCAAAGCACACTTCGGAGGTGAGAGATCTGCCAGGCCATCTGGCCGACCTTGAGCTCCCGGGATGAACAGCGTTCCCATGGAAACCAACATCTCCCAAACATTCCAGAGGCCCAAGGCAGAGCCAGTCTCAAACCATGAAAATGTCAGGGACCTCCACGAACTCCACTCTATGCCTTAGAATTCGTGGATGGCCCTGACAACATGTACCATAGAGTCATGATGAAAAATGCCTAGAGAGGTGTCCTCTCTAGGAATTGCTTGGCTGGCTAACACAACTCTACGGTATATTTATACAGGAAGTTCTTTATTTTAATAGTGTTTCCTATTATCTGAGTTTTCACTTATAAACAGTAAGTCCAGGAATGTCTCCCCTGTGGACACGGAGGTGTGACCTATACTGCAATCCTGCAAGGCAACTACGTAGAGTGGGGATCTAAACCTGGGTTACCAATCTTCAAACTAAGTTCTCTATCCAACTATACACCACTGCTCCTAATCTAGAATTCAAACCTGTCCTTCTGAAAGTCATACAAAACATGAGGTGATGCAGATACCCATGTGTCTGCCCTGTTCTTATGTAAAGTTCACAGGGGAAACACTTTTTCATATGTAAAAGAAGAAAGGGTGAGCAAGAGCACGAAGACAAAGCCATCCTACTTTGCCTTTCTGTATTTCTTTATTTTAGCCAATTTTCTTCCTGTCCAATTCTGACAACAGAAGCGAGCCAAGAGGAGAGAAAACTGCTTGAAGTACACTGTAGTAAAGTGAGCAAGTAGGGAACTCCCCTCATGCACTCCTTCTTAAAATAAAGCTACCTCACACAACAAAACTATACTTTCTGTTCCTTCACACCATTGACCCTGAAAGTTGTTTCTCTATCTGGACACCTTGAGAAGCACAGCAATTCCCTGACAACCCTGGTCTATCACATCTCCTTTGGCCCTGAAGCTAGGATGTTTCATGCTCTAGTACCAGCACAGAAAGGTTAAGTGTGCTGCTTGTCAAAGAGAGTGGTCTAGTCTTGCTGCTTGACTACCAAGGAAGTTAGGAATGAATAGACATCTGCATATAATCCACCGTTTAGCTACAGTATGTGCATTTGACAATTTCTGATTTTAATCCCGACAAAAGCAGCCAAGGAAAATTTAAACATTTCTATTAAAAGCAAACTAAAAATCACTGTCACACTGAGAAGGTGATCCAAAGTTTAACGTATCGCAAGATAATATTTGGAAATATTTTATCTCTTCCGGATGAAGTAAGCAAAGATTTAAGCAAGAGTGCCACACAGTCATTGCCATGAGAATTTCCTTGCCAATGATGCTGAGTTTTATTTATTAACCGTTATGCTCCAAGAGAATTGGGAAGCACACTTACAAAGCCTGAGAAATGTCAGAATTAGGCAGACCTCCAATAAGGCCACATTCAGTACTGACAGTGATACTCTTGGCAACGCATAGGGATCTTAGTTTACCCAGAGAAAGAATGGCAGGTCCATTCTCACAATACAAATCTCTGTCTATATTTAACCAGGCAAATGTTGCTGAAGCTTTTCTTTTCCTGATTTTCCAAAGCTTTGTCACAACACAGGCTTGAATCCGAAGAACCATGAACATTAGGAGAAAAAGGCTCCTTGAACATCTTACAAAGATCAGTAATAAAACTGTCCCTGTGTGTGTGCATGTGCCTTCAAGTCACCTATCCACTTGTGGTGACCCTATGCATTTCATAGTGTTTCTTAGGCAAATAATACTCAGAGGCGGTTGCCAGAGGTGGGTTGTCCTCTGACATATAGCCTACAGCTCCTGGAATTCATTGGCGAGTAAGTAATAACCAGAGCTAACCCTGCTTAGCTTCCAAGTTCAGAGGGGATCTGGTGCCTTTAGAGTATTTAGGCCCTCAGAACTGTCCCTGAGCTCAGGCTTAAAATCTAAAGATGTCACAAGACAAAAGGAAAATGGCTGGGAGAGAAGAATAAGAAGAAAACAAAACTTGGATTCTTAGTTATAAGTGAACATGGCAACTACCTATTTCAATAGTCAGGCTATTTGAATGTTTCAATCAAATGGTGTTTTTCAAATGATGACAAATGGATGAGCTGCAGGAAAGCAGAATCAAATTTAGACTTGGCCTAACCAATAAGTCATGTTGGGGCTGGCATCGTTTATGAATGATGATGGTATAAGTTTGATTCCATTGCAACACATTGTTTTTATTGTTGTCGAGTTTGGAATTATCTTCCAACCACACAATGACCAAAATCCCCTCCAAAACACACCTTGTAAGCAATGCAGCCTCCCCAGCATGGCCATCTCCAAGTTTTAAAGAGGGGGAGGGATCAGTGAGGACACAAACGAAATGCATAGATACAGGATGGGGGAGACCTGGCTGAATGAGACTACATGTGAAAGGGATCTAGGAGTCCTAGTAGACCACAAGTTGAACATGAGCCAACAGTGTGATGCGGCAGCTAAAAAGGCCAATGCGATTTTGGGCTGCATCAATAGAAGTATAGTGTCTAGATCAAGGGAAGTAATAGTGCCACTCTATTCTGCCTTGGTCAGACCTCACCTGGAAAACTGTGTCCAGTTCTGGGCACCACAATTCAAAAAGGATATGGACAAATTGGAGCATGTTCAGAGAAGGGCAACTAAAATGGTGAAAGGTCTGGAAACCATGCCTTATGAGGAAAGACTTAGGACTTTTTTGGACAAGTAAAATGCAATGGAAGCAGCCTTGCCACGTTGCGAGACTGCTGCGCTGCAGGGTGTCCCTTTTGGATGACGCCCGTCCCTGCCGGTACTGTTGTGGTACTGCAGGGACATTTGAGTGTAATATTTGGCGATTTTTACTCACGAAAGTTGATCGTGAGTAAAAATCGCCAAAATATTACACTCAAATGTCCCTGCGGTACCGCAACAGTACCGGCAGGGACGGGCGTCATCCGAAAGGGACGCCCTGCAGCGCAGCAGTTCCGCAACGTGGCAAGGCTGCTTCCATTGCATTTTACTTGTTCGAAAAAGTCCTTAGGGAGCTGGGTATGTTTAGCCTGGAAAAAAGACGGTTAAGGGGCGATATGATAGCCCTGTTTAAGTATTTGAAGGGGTGTCACATTGAGGATGGAGCAAGCTTGTTTTTTGCTGCTCCAGAGACTGGAACACGGAGCAATGGATGCAAGCTCAAGGAACAGAGATTCCACCTCAACATTAGGAGGAACTTTCTGACCGTAAGAGCTGTCCCTCGGAGAGTGGTGGGGTCTCCTTCCTTGGGGGTCTTTAAACAGAGGCTGGATGGCCATCTGTCAGAGATGCTTGATCGTGATTTCCTGCATGGCAGGGGGTTGGACTGGATGGCCCTTGTGGTCTCTTCCAACTCTACAATTCTATGATTCTGTTTTCCTTGGGATGCCCTTGCAAATGATACCCTTGCAACACATCCAGCTGCTCATTCTACCGCTCTTCGACAATACAGAAGTGGCTGTGGGGGTGGGCTGTATCATTTACAAGGCATGTTACTTACTCCCTTTGTAAATCCGACTTGCTAGACTACCTGTCTAAGGGCTTGTCTAGACAAGAATATATAATGTAGAGTGATGCACATGATCGCAAATTCACAGCAGCACTCATTTGTCCCCATGGTCTTTTAGCAAAATCTATTGTATGCAAAACTACCCATGTTTGAAGTGCACATGCAGCCGTGCCTGTGAATCAAGATGGTGGGCAAGAGTACAGTGCATTATTATTCTCCACGCATGCTGTAGCCGCTGCACAGTATATATATTATTTGTACTTATAAATCAAAGGTGCACAAGTGCGACCTTCCACTTATAAAAAGCTCTTTGGTCACCTCAATGCAGTGAAAAAGTGCACACTCAATTATATGGAAATGAAAAATGGCACTTCTGGCCACTTCCTTGCTGGCAAGCCCACCTGCTGGCTGTGTGGGGGACCGATCTGCTCTCCATTTCCGCCCTCTCCGAGAATATGCAGCTTCCCGAACTGGATGTCCATATGCGTGATAATGTGCAAGCCTGCACATCATTCAAAAAACTTCTGGAAAAGCCGTGAAGGCTTTTTCCACACAGTAGATGGGAGTTTTTGGCTCCCCTCCTTATGAATACCACAGATCTCATTCATATCCTGTTAGGACAAAAGGTATTCTACTTGAATTCTTTGAGGAGTATTTTCACCCTCTAGACAGCCCCTAAAAAAAAAAAATACTAGGGGTTGGGTTGCATAAGGTCACTCACCATTTATTTTATTAAACAAACTTGTAATAAAAATATCTCCATTCTCCAGTCTGGACAACAATCCCTGAAGTTCAGGTGCAGCTTTGTAAATATGAATGCAAAAACCTTAAGTAAATAAACATATACTAATATACGTCATATTTATATTCTCACACAGACATTACACTCATCCTTGACATGTCCATCAAATGGTTGTTTTTATGCTTTTCAAAGCTTAGTTTGGAGGAGTTCAAAGTGAAGGAAACGTAATGAAATGAAAGCCAATTCACCTGTTGTCTACAGCTTATGAAATAAATAGGCATAATCATCTAACCCTCTTAATGAAAATACTTTATGTTCCTGGCTATATATAATTAAAGCTAATTCTAATATATCTGAATTTAAGTTTATATTCTTAAATTAAATAATATATTAAATACATTACATTAATTTTTTTGCAGCAAAATCCTCACTGTTGTCTGCCTGTAAGTTTCACTGTGTGATAAGGACTGCAGTCTTTGTTTTCTTTAACAGGTTTGGCTGCACTCATACAGATATCTGAATATAAAATGTGCATTTTATTTGCTTACATCCTATCTGCAGATTTTACAATCTACTTATGTAATCTTGAGCTACTTTCCTTTAAATACTCTGTGGCATTACAGACCATATGATCAAATATATCCAGTTTTAGCCAACAGCAGCTGTTCTTAATAATCAAGGTGCTGGATTCCACAAGCCTGGTTATTCGAAGTGGCTTCAAGATTCCTCTCCATCATCTTGCAATTTCTCCAATACTAGCTATAATAGTATTTAGCCTGTCTCCAACTCAAAATGGCCATCTGTTGGGAATGATTTGATTGTGTATTCCTGTATGGCAGGGGTTGGACTGGATGGCCCTTGTGGTCTCTTCCAATTCTATGATTCTGTGTTGCTGCCTCAGGCAGCAGATCATGGTAACTGAACTCTCCCTAGAAGCCAAGATGATTAAACTGAGACTGTCTTACTTTGGAGAGATATATTTATATTTATATTTATATTTATATTTATATTTGTATTTGTATTATAGAAATTTCTGACCTGCAAGTATCAAATATATATTGCTAGCAATGTGGAATATAATAAGCATCTCTTTTTTTCACTGTTTCTGTAATTAAAAAAAAAGGGAGCTGTAGGTGAAATTTTTATGTAGGTGTTCATTGAGACCTGAACATTATTTCAAGGGTTTCTCCAGGGTAAAAAATGTTGAGAAAGGCTGCCTCAGAGGGTAGAACTAGGTCTGATGGTTTGAAGTTACAGGAGGGTAGATTGTGATTGAACATTAGAAGGAACTTCTTAACAGTGAGAGCAATTCAGCAATGGAACCAATTGCCTAGAGACAGGATCTGCTTCTCTGGATATTTATGTACAGAAAGAGACTGGACAGCTACTTGCTAGGGATGCTCTAGCTGGAGACCATGAATTGAATAGGGTTAGACCTGATGGCTCACAGGGTCCCTTCCAACTCTACGGTTCTATGGTACAGGCCCCACTGCCACATGTGCTGGCTATATGGACAGAAGAGGAAATAGATGTATGATGGGTTTTGGGTACCAGTTAGTCTGTGTAGCTCTGTTCACATATTTTCTGAACACATGGAAGTTTCATTTGAAATACACACAACCTAGAAATCCCACATGCATCTCAACAATACAGCAGAATGTGGCATGACTGAAGTGATTGAATTCTTTGGTAGCACAATTATAAAATGTCTATTTAAGACAGCATTTAATGGTACCACATTTTAATGCTTTCTGACATGAAAACTCCCTGAAAACAGAAACCAGGACACCAATAAATGAAGTAGGTTAGGCTCACTCTCACTAATGCAACATTTTTCTTGGTCGATGGTTGCTTTTATATGTGAAGGGTTCAGAACCAGTGCCTCTGGTACAGTGTCTCAAATGGTATGGTCTACTTTTCTACTTCAGACTTCTTATCACATCATTCTTCTCTCGCTCCCTTCTCCCTCCCTCTCTCTCTCTCTCTGTGTGCATGTAACAGAACGATTCAAGACACTCAGCAGGATAGGAGTCAAATGTAACAAAATAAATAGCAAGTAAATACTTCCATGCCACTAAACTCTTCTCTAGATAAATGGGTTGGCATATAACCACCTACCAATTCTTGTATTATAACAAATTCCAATAAAGGTACTAAAACTAAACATTTAGTAAATATTTGTGTATCTGTCCTTTCAACCCATTTAGACAACTTCTCTCTCCCTCTGGCTTTTCTTCGCAAACAAAGATTCAGGAAGGACTCATCCCGCGCTTTCTGCAAGCGCGCTGATGACTGAAAAGGCCAATCCGAGATAAACAAGGGTGCGGCTATACGATCATAAAAAAATCCGTATGGGGGGGCAAAAAATACGAACAGGCTGTCATTCGTATGCATACGAACCGGCTATACGATTTTTTAAACCCCCTAAACTCCGTATGACTCCCTCTTCCTGAAGCTGGCTGGAGCGAGCAAGCCAAGCGGCAGTTTTAAATCTCCTGCTGCTTTTTTTTTTTTGAAGGTTCCTGGTTTGCGGACAGTCGGTTTTCCGTATTTACAATATAAAATAAAAATAAATAAACATATAAATTCACGGACTTACCGGACACTCGCTAGCTGGGAAACCAATATGGCGGCCACTCCCAATTTCCCTCTGTGCTAGCCCCTCCCCCTCTACTCGGCCAGCCAATCAGATTACACAGCCTGTTCGTATGTGTGCGAACGGACCGTACAGACCCGTCAGCCATCCGAACGGCGTACGGATTTCTCTTCGCGATCCGCTTTCCCTCCCGAACACCACATGTGCGTGTTTCAGGGTGGAAAACCAGCCCCCCCTCTTTTGCATTCGTGTGCATCCGAACGGCCGTTTGTACCGAAGTGCGAACTTTCGCACGCCGTACGTATTATTTAAATCGTGTAGACGGGACCCAAGTCCGGTTGCAGAAAGCACAGCAGAAGGTCTCCTTGGGTGATGTTTCCGGGTTGTGATTCTTTCTGTGTTGTTGTTTCTCTTCAAGACTTGTTCAGCGTGAGCCAACTTACTGAAGCCCAAATAATTGAATATTTTACCTTTCAAATGCATTATCAGGTAGTACTTCAGGCATAGCTGTCCATCTCAAAAGGTCTCTGGCAGAAAGAGAATGTGTGAAGCATGAGGCAACCCCATATATTCATATCATCTGGCTCTCATTTCACTAAAGAACAGTTTTCGAGAATATACGTATACGGTTCCACTTCACCTTCAAGTGATTTGTCGAAAGTACATTTGCCCTCCTTTTTCTTGGAGACTTGAGCATGGTAGTAATTTAGCCCTTCTGTACTATCTTGGACTTACTGAGGGTAGATGCAACAGTTAACAATGACAGGGGAAAAGCCACATTCATTTAACTCTCCTAAGGGTTGGGTTGAATTCATGTCTCTTTCTGCCAGACACTTTGTTCCTTCCCCTAATAGCCAACATCCACATACGGTTACTTAGCTTCACTCTGTGGGCATGTTTCCAAAATCTAAACACCACTGGCACTTCTTCTCAAGTTAGAAATGTTACTGTGTTCTCACTGGTATTCATGCCAAAACAATTTCTAAAGTTAGAGCACAGTGGGATGCAAATGCAATTGGGGGCAGACATAGTAAATAATTGAGGTGAACAAAGTATAAGGTGGCTTTTTTGTTTTTGTTTTTTTTTTGTAAACTAAGTAAGGTAATCAAAATGCAAGGAAAATCATTACAATATCGAGACATTTTTCAGGAATGTTGCTCCTTATTACAGCTTCCAATATACAAACCACTGATAAAAATTAAAAGTAGGTGATTCAGGTAGCAATCTTATACATGGCTGTGAGCACTTTTTTTTTTTTTTTTTTTTTGCAGAAGACTGCATTGAGGATTGTGGAGTCATCGGATACACCCCTCCCCCAACACCTTGCTCAGTGATTGGAATTACAAGGATAATAGTAGTGGTTTAAGTATAGCATGTAAAAATAAAATTGCTTTTTGGACTACAACACCCAGAATCCCCAGCCAACATGGCTACTAGCCATAGTGACTGGCAGATCCTGAGAATTATAGTCAAAAAAGTGACTTTTGCATGCTCTGGGTTAAAACTTCACTTCCTAAGCCATTATGATAAAACAGATCACTGTTTCCTCAGGGCGGTTCCATTAATTTAACCTGAGAATAAATGTTCCTGAACTCACTCAGGGCTCAATCATTAGCTACAGGTCAATGCCACCTCTCCCCACAGATTTTGAAAACTACTAAAAAGACATCATGAGACAACATGCCTCACTGGAAAATATGACAAATGCCTGGAAGGCAGCAAGGAAAAAGGAAGACCACACTAACACTGCAGGTGAAACGATTCAATCAAGGAAGCCACAGCCCTGAGTTTACGAGACCTGAGCAAGGCTGTTGATGGCTGGAACTCTTGGAGGTCTCTCATCCATAGAGTCACCATGGGCCTGTCCAAACAATGAAAATAATCCAAATGGCAATTGCATGGAAGGCGATCTGTTCAAAAGGACATTCGCATCAATACGCCTCGTTCAGAAGGGGGCAGCCAAATTCACCTTAAACTCCTTCAGGGAAGCCTTCTGAGCTTTTCTTGGAGTTTTTAAAAAGCTCCAGAGGGCATTCAAATGTGCAATCATTAAGACAGTCATATTCGCATTGCTGTGACCAGGCAGCATAATCTGATTGGCTGGATGAGCAGGGAGGGCAGGGCTTGCAAACAGGGACAGCGCCTGCTACCGCCATGCTGGATTTTCAGCTAAGTAAGAGATTGGTAAGGAGATAATTTTTATATTTATTTATTTATTTATTTATACCCCACTCTTCAGCCACAAGGCTATCAGAGCGGCTTACAAACTGTTTTTTAAGCAACAGCTATTTACACATCTAACTGCATTAAACAGCTTCCAATGTGTGTTAGCTAATTGCCCCCCACAAGCTGGGTACTCATTTTACCGACCTACGAAAGGATGGAAGGCTGAGTGAACCTTGGAGCCCGCTGGAATCGAACTTGCAACTTGCAATGTGGTGACTTGCAGTACTTGCAGTACTGGCATTTAACCACTGCGCCACCAGTGGCAATCTTTTATTCTCTCTTTTTTCCTTTCTGTAAATATGAAATCTCGTATGTGCACATCATGGTAAACTGTGTTGTTGTGGTTTTTTTTAAAAAAAATGGTGGCAGCAGATTTAAAAGTGCGAGTAAATAACTCATGGCCACCATCTTGGCTAGGGGTAATGCAAAATTTAGGGGGGCACTTTTGACCATTAAGTCAGGTCACAGCGCAGGGAATGGCTACTTCTTCAGAGGAGATCATATTTCCTCCCCTCATACAGACAGGACCCATAACTCAAAGTTAAACTGACAGCAAATAACAACAACAAACAAGACAATCCCCACCCCACAGATGCAAACCCACATGACTGTTGCCTAGCAACCTCAGCAAATTTTCTTCCATGTGGGGCAACAGGCGATCCTACCACCAAGAGTAATTACGCTCCTCAAATCTTCTTTATATTAATAGTATAGATAGGATTGCCACATGTCCTACTTTACAGAGAACAGCTCTGTGTCTGAAGGCATCCTAAGAGGTGCTGCCAAATCTAAGTTCTGTTTAAAAGTAAAGTGCTAAAAGAAGGGAGAACAGGATCCCTGAAGTTGTCCGTTGACAGTGAACAGGCTTGGTTACGGTATTGCATATTGTGATGAGGGGGCTGTATTTCCTTTTAAACTGGGGTGGGAATTGGAGGGCTCCAGATGTTGCAGAACTGCACTTCTCAGCATTTCTTTACCATTGGCTGAGCTAGTGCTTGGGCTGCTTGGTGTTGCAGTCCAACATCATCTGGAGTGCTGCATGAGTCACACTCCTGTTTTAAATTACAGTCACTTTTAAAATTCATATACATACACATATACATATACATACACATGCATATAAATCAACAACTGCATTTTATTTTATTTTATTTGGTAATGCTGAGCACTCTTTCGTTCTTTCTTGGGTAATCCAGAAGTCACCATCCTAGTTCTGGATATCAGTGAACACATCTTGAATTCTGCAGAATTATAATCCAGTTGTGAGACACAGGTTCAGTGGTCAAATTCTTTGCTTTAATATTTTAGCTTTCTTCCCATAACAACCTCACAGATTTTTTTAAAATTATCACTTGGATTTTCCTTTCTTTCCCTTTGCTCCCATTTCTCTCTCTGGATGCCCCAGTTTAGGTTTTGACCATTCCAGCCTCAACCACATACCATCTGCCTCCCTTTCCCCTCTTAACAGCTTACCCTAAAAATCCCCTCCTCTCTTCTGTCTGATGCTTCCTTTTACCAAACGCCCTAAGCTTCCCACACCAGTTTGGTGTTTGGATCTAATCCCCTCTAGATCTGAAGCACATATACTGTATTACTTGCAAGATTTAACTAAAAGATGATTAATTTGGCCCTGTGGTTTGGACATATTAGATAAAGAAAAATCTAATTTTCTTTATCTTGTGTGGCCCTCAATGAATCAAAGGAATAATTAATTTGATGAATATTTTATCTCCCAAACAGGAAAAAGAAGGATATGGTTTTTGGAAAAAAATAAACTCCATCATGTATTATTATGTTCCTGACTCCCCAACTTATCTTTTAAACTGAACCAGCCAGAATTTGAAGAGCCATGAAGCTTCTATTTTTCATATTCATGATACCATCTTCAAGCTGATTTTAAACTGATAATTAGTTACAGAGCTAGTTACTAGATTCTAATATGTTGGGAATCCTAAACTGTAGGTTGCATATGAAATTACATACAAATATATAAGCCACCTCCCCCCTGCCAGTGTTCAAACTGCAGGGTCTGTGAGCTCAAAGAAAAGCATAACAGCTGGCTATCGATTGGCATGGTATTGGTGCCCCTAGGGTAATGAGAAGAGAACTAAAAAAGCAAGATCTTGTCTCTGCAATTGTCTTACCACATGGTGTGGAATTAATGCAAGTTATTCTTGTGAAAAAGAAAAAGTGCGGAAAGTTGAAACTCATTAAATCTAACAGATTGCACACTTTGTTACACACAACCATTATAATACACACTAAAGACGCTAAAACAATGGCCTGCAAACATATTTAGCTTTCGTAAACACATATGTATTGGCTTCACTCTCTGTGTGTTTCTGTCTGTCTATCTATCTCTATTTTTGGATGCACTCTCTCAGCTACTGTGAAGCAGAATGCAAAGGCCTTGCAAGCCCCATTTGCATGTCAATGCCCCCACTGCTTTCTGCTAAACCACAATTTTGCAGCAGCTGAATCATATTAATCAGACAAGCTTGTCCCTTTCTAGTTTCCAGTAATAAGAGACAGGTGGCTCGTCACAATGCGCTGAGGTTCTTTGAAAGGGCCCTTGCTCAGCAAACTGCTGGACTGAGCTGTAATAATGTGGACAATTAACATTCATGCTTCAGGGCACACTGGGAGGAGAGACACAAAGGATTGGAAGGAATTTCATGTACTGATGAATAATTGGGCAGTTGTAGCTCAATACATGTCTGAAGGCAAGTTGAAAACTTTTCAACTAAATGATTTTGAATGGAAATGCACCGCCTCCTTGATTTGTATTTCCTAAGGACAGTGCTATAGTCCAAGGAGGAGACTTGGGTGGGGATCTAAACATCCAGCTCCTGCTTTAGCCATCATCGACACATTCAATGGCTATGACTGGATGACATGATAAGCCAGGGAACCACAGGAACCCTGGCTTATCAGTTACGAGCAGTGTGCTGGTACATGCTGTTCAGTTATGTCTGCTTGCAGCTGGAGCAGCTAAACAAATCATGAAGCCTTTGCTCTGTGGCTTCTTCATCATACCCTTCATATCAGGCATCACTTCCACCAAACCAAAAAATAACACAGTTTTTGGGAGGTTTGTTTCTCTGATCTGTTGTACAATAAACCAACCAGAGAGGGGAAAGTAGTATCACTGTTCAGATGGCATGATAAGGGAACCATGTAGCAAAGCTGTATGACTTGTTTAACTGCTCCTGCTGCAAGTGAATAGAATTCACCTGCAATTTGCACATAGGTGACAAGCCAGGATGCTCACAGTTCTCTGGCTTGTGGTGTCACCTGAGCCCTAACAGTTGTCCCTCTATATCCACAGATTTGATATTCATGGATTTAAGTATTCAAGGCTTGAAAATATTCTTTAAAAAATAATAATCCAAAAAGCAAACCTTGACTTTGCCATCTTATATAAGGGACACCATTTTGCTGTGCCATTGCATATAATGGGACTTGAGTATTTATGGATTTTGGTATCCATGGGGGGTCCTGGAACCAAACACCAGTGAATACAAAGGGACAACTGTATTGTCTAATCTGGACAAATAATACTGTTTTAGTTCCTCATCTGTAAAACAGGAATAACAGTGACCTACCTCGTAGTTGAACTGCCAGGAAGAACAATGCACAATATTATGCTAACTCCTACTAATTTGGTTTCTCCAGCACTTCAGTAATGCTTGCTGAGTAGTCCTCAAGTTTCACAAAAGATTTCGTTATACATCTCTCTTGCTGCTGACAGGATGAAAATGCTGAAGTAAATACCTGGTCTAAGCTAGCAAAGTAACTGTAACATTTTCATCATTAAAATATCAATACACATTGGATTCTAGCTGGCAACCAATAAATGCAATGGATGGAATCCTGTTTGTGACACAAACATATGTAATTTGAGATTATGTGCTTGTGTGTCTTGTTTTGGATGGTGTTCAGGGGCCTGTTCACTACCTCTTTGAGCACTGTCCAACACCCCAACACCACCACAGAAGCAACTATCAAACACCACAGGAGTGCTGTTATAGCAGTTCAATGGCTGGGGGAGGGAGAGGGAGGGAAGGAGGAAAGTGACCAGACAGTTGGGACAGTGGCTTGTTTTGGCTGCTGTTCCCCAGCTGGAGGAAGGAAAGTGAGATTGTCCTCTGGATCTCTCAATGAAGCACAGCCTTGATTTCCTTCCTCCAGCTGGAGGACTGCAGCCAGGACAAGCCATGTCCACTCTGCTTAGTAGCCCCCCTCCCTCCCCTGGCCATTACACAGATGTAGCAGCACCGCATGGGCTTGACATCGGCCCATGTAGGGGAGGAACAGAACTCCACAAGCAAAACATCATGATCCATACATCTGATGCAGGATGTTGGTCCATAACATAATAAAAGTATTAGTTCATATTTATACTTCCTCTGCCTTAAGAACTGCATTTGGTTCAATGACAGTTAAGAGAATAAGTAAGCAAGCATGTAAGTTGATCAAACATAGTAATGTCAAAATGAACCCCATCATTTAGAACTATTTAGCTGTTTTTCTTATGGAGTCCAGTATTCAGCTAGAAATCCTAAGATTACTGTTACTTTTTATAAGACATACAGGTTGCCCCCCCCCCACATCTGCAAAACCAGTATCTGTGGTTCCAGCTATCCACGGCTGAAAAAATAGGGACACATACCAGAGAGTCACATTGGAAAATGCCTAGAGAGGTGTCCTTTCTAGGAATCACTAGGTCCTCCAGCACAACTCTATGGTATGTTTCTATTATAAGTCCATTATTTTAATAGAGTTTGCTATTATCTAAGGTTTCACTTATAAACGGTAAGTCAAGGAATGTATCCCCTGTGGATATGCCCCCCCTCCGTATTTTCTTGTTAGAAATGCAAGAACAGTCAGCACCTGCAAAGTAGGGTAGTTTCCAGTGACCCAAAGTCTCCTCATCTCTTATCTACCTGTCCTAACGTCTCTGAAATGTGAATCAAAATCTCTGCATCTTTCCACCTCTTCTATTCTCCACCCTTTTCCCTTCTACCAAAAGTGAAACTAGCTTAGTTCTATGTTAGCTTAAGTAACCATTAGAGAGCTTTCCAATCTTTAATGGAGTTATTACAAGAAAGCCTTGATTTGTTTCTTTAGCCACTGGTGTCTTTACTCCTTAAACTGCTAGCTGCAGTGCACTCACACATACACACCATCATTTTTAACACACTTATACATGCAGAATATCTCTACACATGATAGACTTTTTGCATTATGTGACCTTTCTGATTCTGAAAGTGTAAGATTCAGTCTAGTCTACATGTTATGAATCCCTGATTAGTCTTTTCTTTTTCTGGGTGGGCTTAGAAATACCACACACTAGTACTGTCTGTCGTCTGGCTTTTCTTCGCAAACAAAGATTCAGGAAGGACTCATCCCGCGCTTTCTGCAAGCGCGCTGATGACTAAAAAGGCCAATCCGAGATAAACAAGTCCGGTTGCAAAAAGCACAGCAGAAGGTCTCCTTGGGTGATGTTTTTGGGTTGTGATTCTTTCTGCGTTGTCGTTTCTCTTCAAGACTTGTTCGTTGTGAGTTCTCAAATAAGGCTGCAGCATTGTGGATAGTGCGTCTCCATGCCTCCCGATGTGAGGCCAGGGCGGACCACTGTTGGTGATCAATTTGGCCAAGCCTGAGATGTTGTTTCAGGGAGTCTTTGTATCGCTTTTTTGGAGCGCCCCTCTTACGCTGACCCGTGGCGAGTTCACCGTAGAGTAGTATTTTTGGGAGGCGATGGTCCTCCATCCTAGAAACGTGCCCTGCCCAGCGCAGCTGCGTTCTCAATATCATGGCCTCAATGCTGGTGATCCCTGCTTGCTCAAGGACAGCAACATTCGTCACATAGTCAGTCCAGTGTATATTTAGGATTGTGCGTAGACAGCGCTGATGAAAGCGCTCGAGGAGTCGTAGGTGGTGGCGATAGGTGACCCATGTTTCAGATCCATAAAGGAGGATAGACAGTACGATGGCTCTATACACACTGATTTTTGTGCTTTGCCTCAGGTGTTTATTGCTCCAGACTCTTTTGTGAAGTCTTCCAAATGCACTATATGCCTTTGCTAATCTGTGATCGATCTCTTTGTCAATCTTGGCATCTGAGGAGATGATGCTTCCCAGGTAGGTGAACTGCTGAACGGACTTGAGCACAGATTTGCCAATGGCAATGTGGGGATGGTGGCGTTCGTCCTGTGGTGCAGGCTGGTAAAGAACTTCTGTTTTCTTCAGGTTGACTTCTAGCCCAAACAGCTCTGCAGCTGTTGCAAAGCAGGACATTAGGCGCTGCAGAGCTGCTTCTGTGTGGGCAACAAGGGCAGCAGCATCGGCGAAGAGCAGCTCACGGACTAGATAGTTTAGAGTCTTAGTGTGAGCCCTCAGACGGCTTAAGTTAAACAAGCTACCATCAGTACGGTAGCGTATATAGATGCCGTCGTCTTCTTCAAGCTCTGCCATAGCCCTTTGGAGCATCGTGCTAAAGAAGATTGTAAATAAAGTTGGTGCAAGAACACAACCTTGCTTCACTCCATTAGTTATTAGAAAGGGCTCTGAAAGAGCATCGCCATATCTGACTTGACCACGCTGTCCCTCGTGTAGTACACACTAGTACTAACAGGAGCAGAAAAGAAATTTAGGAGAGAATCATACAATTGTAGAGTTGAAAGAGACCACGAGGGCCATCCAGTCCAACCCCCTTAAGAAGATGCAAGACAGAGAAAAGGATTAAATTTCCTGTCCTTCAGCAGGATGATTCCAATCTGAATCAGGGCTCAACACTTGTACATTTAAGAAGAAGAAGAAGAGGGGCAGGGGGAGGACTTGCTTGCTACCAAATTAACATGTAGTTCACGCCAAAGCTTTGGTTCCTATCTGTAAGACAGGGATTTGTGCAATATGTGTTTCTAGACAAGCCTTTCGCTATGCAATTATAACCCCTAGGAATGATTGGTTTGGCCAGTGTAGGGAAACGTCAAGAAAGGGGCTATACTTATCAGCTGAGTTTGGAGAAAGAGCTGGAATGGAGAAGAGCTGTGTTTGCCAATGATAAGAACTGGGCTTTTGTCACTTTGAATTAGATAATATGATTTTAACATATGGATTCTGGAGGGACTGGAAGGATAAATCCTTTACAGTGAACTTTGCATTATTTGTTTTTATCTATTTTGTTGTTTGTTTTATTTAGGGCTTTGAGTTTGCCTATAATAACTGCTGAGCAGCAAGACTTCTTGCAGGTGCACAGAATTTTGTAAGTCTTGTCAATATATTGTACAGTTGCTGTTAAGATTAAAATCTGATTTGAATTTGCAAGAATATTTTAACTGTTGTGATTATATTTGCAGTGTGCATTTGTAACTGGGCCCCATAAATTCCAAGGAAGTGTTACAAAATTTTGCAATTGCACTTTAGACCCCACATTGGATGTCAATTTTATACCACTTGCTTGGGTTCCATGAAGCACCTAAAATCTCATCAGAAGTCATCCTCAAGTAGGGCTATAAGAATTCAGGGAAGGACCATGGCTTAGTTGCAGATCACATATTTCACATGCCGTAATATCTGTTATTTCAAACCCGAGAGATCCACTACCAGTGATCTTAGGCAATACTGAGATAGGTGGACCAATGCTTTGACTTTTTATAAGGGAGCCTATTATGTAAGAACTCTGCCTGTTGACAATGGTTAAGTTATAGAAATGATCAGTAATAAAACTAGAAACTATACATAAAACTAGTTTTCATTAAATAACTACTTTTCTTTAAAGATACTGGTATTGATACCAAAGTCAGAATCAACCAGGCCATAGTATTTCCTATTTCTATACATGGTTGTGAAAGCTAAACAGTGACAAAAGCTGACTGGAAGAAAACCAATACATTTGGAATGTGGTGCTGGAGAAGAGTTGTACAGATACTATAAACTGTGAATAAGATGAATGGGTTCTAGAGCAAATGAAGCCTGAATTCTCATTGGAAGAGAACATGACTAAACTGAGGCTATTGTACTTTGGACATATCATGAGATGACACAACTTATTGAAAAAGACAGTAATGCTTGATAAAGTGAAAGGCAGCAGGAAAAGAGGAAGACTGCACTACAGCTGGATAGATTCAGCCAAGGAAGCCACAGCCACTTAGTGACTGGGGGGTCTTGAAGGTATCTCATTGACAGATGTGATGGCCAAAAAGTTAAAGTCAACTTGATGGCAAATAACAACAGCAACATTTGATTATCTCCCTAATTCTACATACACTGGCCCGACAAGCTCTGTCCTATTTCCATATGAGAGTCCCAACTAGATAATTGAACCAATGGAAATTATATTATTGTTGACTTGTTAAGTTTCCACTGATTCAACAGGTGTACCTCAATTTGGACTTACAAATGGATCCAGGTCTTTGTTACTGATATTCTCATAGCAACTTTTAATAGTATAGGTCCCCCCCGCATTTACGCGGGATCGATAACCACTGTTTCACTTACCTACAATCGAGGGGGGGTATCTCTAGGCATCTGGAGGACCACAGAGTTGTGCTAGAGATGGCCTCTCTAAGTATCAGGAGGTTCTCCTAGCACAACTCTAGGGTCAACTTCTGCTGGATGTTGACCATAGAGCTGCACTAGATGCCTAGATAAATGTCCTCTCTAGGCATTTTCTAAGTCCTCCAGTGAGAGTCTATATTCTAATATGGAGGTTTGCTATTATACGTGGTTTCATGTATCTGTGGCAAGTCCGGTAACGTATCGCCTGCATAAACAGGGAGCAACCTGGAAATCCAAATTATTTTTTTCTTATCAATAAAAATCTGAATCCACAAGAAAAAAGACCAGATACATCTCCAAGTGCTCTATTTGAAATAAGCTGAATGCATTTCAGCCAATGTATATAATAATTTTGATGGCTTTCCTTCAGGGGCTATATAAAAACAAATAGAAATAGAAATGATAAATTAAAAATCAAAAGGACAACACATAATTACACAATAATATCTATATAAAACATTATAACACATTATAATTTTTGGATGTTGCTTACAGTTGATACATACCAATATAAGAAAATACGAGCAGAACTTTCTGGGGCTGAAAATCTCATTCCATTTGCTGGAACATCAAAAAACTAGGAACCAGGCTTGAGGGTTTGTTTGTTTTTTAGAGTCAGAAAAAAGGGGAGGGAGAGAAAGGGAAGAGAGACAGCTTTCAAGGACATATCATGCATTAGGACTAGAAAAAGTACAGAGTGAATTTACAGAAGTGAGAGGAGGTCACATTCCTCATTTGGTTCTCCAGGATCCAAAGGGTAATGTGTTCTGTACATTATGAACACTCTGATGATTGCAGCCACATCCACAGGACATTCTTATATCGATATGTATAGGCTTTAAGTAATTTATAAAAAATATAATGCATTAGGATTTGTCCTTCGAGCCTGTGCAATGGATTTTTCTGGTGGAGCGCAGCGTGCACAGAACCGGCCTCACCCTTTAAACCAGAGATTCATCTGCCGTGGCCTTGCAAGCATGGACGTGGCAGCGAGGTCCTCGGGCCGTAGGTTTGATTAGAGTTTCCTTCTCTTAGATGGTTGACCTTACAGGGTTGGACGAGCACCATCTGCCCGGGTTTGGGATTAGAGTTTTCCTTCTCCTAGGACGGTTGCCATAAGGCTAGAGAGCCCATCCTGCCCTTTGACGCTCTTTGTCAGACCCTTCGGTTTTGACCTGTCTGGCATGGGAGACCCTACCGGTGGCTATTATGCCACCGCCAGCATAGCTCAAAACGTCATTAGGGTACGGCAAAGCACAAATAAACACCTGAGGCAAAGCACAAAAATCAGTGTGTATAGAGCCATCGTACTGTCTATCCTCCTTTATGGATCTGAAACATGGGTTACCTATCGCCACCACCTACGACTCCTCGAGCGCTTTCATCAGTGCTGTCTACGCACAATCCTAAATATACACTGGACTGACTATGTGACGAATGTTGCTGTCCTTGAACAAGCAGGGATCACCAGCATTGAGGCCATGATATTGAGAACACAGCTGCGCTGGGCAGGGCACGTTTCTAGGATGGAGGACCATCGCCTCCCAAAAATACTACTCTACGGTGAACTCGCCACGGGTCAGCGTGGGAGGGGCGCTCCAAAAAAGCGATACAAGGACTCCCTGAAACAACATCTCAGGCTTGGCCAGATTGATCACCAACGGTGGTCTGCCCTGGCCTCACATCGGGAGGCATGGAGACGCACTATCCACAATGCTGCAGCCTTATTTGAGAACTCACGACGAACAAGTCTTGAAGAGAAACGACAACGCAGAAAGAATCACAACCCAAAAACATCACCCAAGGAGACCTTCTGCTGCACTTTTTGCAACCGGACTTGTTTATCTCGGATTGGCCTTTTTAGTCATCAGCGCGCTTGCAGAAGGCGCGGGATGAGTCCTTCCTGAATCTTCGTTTGCGAAGAAAAGCCAGACCTATAATGCATTATGACGATTTATATAGATAGTATTGCATCATTGTGAGTTGTGCATTTGATTTTTAATTTTTAATTTCTGTTTTTATTTGCTTTTATATGCTGTAGCTCCTGAAGAAGTCTATCAAAATTATTGCCAGTATGTAGGCTGAAATGTGCTGGGCTTGTTTCAAAATAAAAAAATAAATAAAGTCCATCTACAGAGCATTTGGAGATGTATCTCCTCTTTTTTCTTGTAGATTCCATTGGGTGCTCTCAGGGCCGGTTTAACCTGTCTGCCAAATCAGCATTGGCAGGGGGCTCCGAGGTCAAGAGGGGGCCCCGAGGTCAAGAGAGGGCCCCGTGTTGGCCTCCTTAATCTGACGAAGGAGACAGCCAGGAGACAGCCAGGAGGAGCCCCCTCTTACCCTCCTCCTCCAAAAACCTCCTGCTGGCTTTAAAAACAAACAAACAAACAAAACAGCCTCTCCAAAACTAAAGAGAAAGAGAAAGAAACTGCAGCCCTCCATGGCAGAAGCTGGAGGGAGAGGCATGTCGGAGAGGGTGAGTGTGTGTGTGAGAGAGACAGGGAAGTTGAGGGTTGTCTCCCTCAGAAAGGGCTTCTTTCTTCCTTCCTTTCTTTCTTTCTTTCTTCCCTTTCCTTCCTTGCACATAGATCCCCTCCAGCCCATCTTTCCAGCTGCTTTTAACATGTCTTGGTTCCTCTTCCCACCCTTTCCCCCTTGGTCTTCATCAGCCATCCAACCTATGTTTAAAAAACCCAAAGAAGGAGACTCCACCACACTCCAAGGCAGTGTATTCCACTTCCAAACAGCTCTTACTGTCAGGAGGTTCTTCCCAATATTCAGGTGGAATCTCTTTTCCTGTAGTTTGAGCCCATGGCTCCGTGTCCTAGTCTCTGGAGCAGCAGAAAACAAGCTTGCTCCTTCCTCAATATGACATCCCTTCAAATATTTAAACATGACTATCACGACACCTCTCAATCTTCTCTTCTCCAGGCTAAGCATACCCAGCTCCCTAAGCCGTTCCTCATAGGGCGTAATGGCTTCCAGACCTCGCACCATCCTTCTCAGTGTCTTTCTTGTGCCCAGAATTGGAAACGGTATTCCAGGTGAGGTCTGAGCAAAGCAGAATGGAGTGATACTATTACTTCCCTTGATCTAGACACTACTCCTATTAATGCAGCCTAGAATCGCATTGGCATTTTTTTGCTGCTGCATCACACTGTTAACTCATGTTTAGCTTGTAGTCTACTCTTTATTTTCTTTGAGGAAATCTACACCATTACATTAATTGCTAATAAAAAAAAATATTATGTTAGTGCCTATAATATAGTTTTTAAACTAAATTATTGGTGGCAAATTATGTAATATAGTAGGCCCCTCTTATCCACTGGGGATTGGTTCGGGGGGGGCGTGGATTCTGAAAACCATGAATAATACTGAACACCATTGAAAATAATGGGACTTCTGATTTAAAATACCATAGAGTTGCCTTGGAGGACCTAGAAAAGGGCTAGGGAAGACACATTTTCTAGGAAGACTCTATGGTAGGTGTGCTGTTTTGTGTTCCATGGATAATGAATCCATCAATACGGGGGTCCTACTATAATCTGAACATCCTGTACGGTGAATAGGTTAGGTTACATTGATCTGAGATAAAGATATGGGGGCCCCAAAGTAAAGCATTGCAGGGGGGCCCAAAATTCCTTAAACCGGCCCTGGGTGCTCTTCAGTTTTCGTCTCTTCAATAAAAATCTGAGGCTATTTTAGTCCCATGGAGTCACATTTTGTTGGAAAATCCTAACCCACTAAGTAGCCATTCTGCAGCATGTCAAAGATATTCTTAAATAATGTCCCCAAATTTCAGCCACTTGATATGTATAAAATGGTTTGTTTAAAAAAACAGCAGGGTGGGAGGTATAATGGTTTGTTTAAAAAAACAGCAGGGTGGGGGGGAAGTTTCCCCAAATTACTGCTTTTTGCCATTAGGGACATTTTTTTTATCCCAGCCTGTGTAATGTACTGTAACAAACAAGAGCTAAATCCCATTGTGTTTGTTGGTGGAGCATGGAGAGAGTACTATAGGAGTGCGGCAAGTCTGGCCTGTGGGCTCTATGTGGCCCCAAATCAAACTTTTGTGGCCCCCAAACCCCCTCAGCAGTCCCCTAATCCCCCCCTTATCCCCTCCAAGTGTATTATTTTCAGGCAAATGTTCACCTCAAATTGACCTCAGTACCCCCCCAACTGCTCACAAATGTGGCACTTCAGCATTCCCTAAATATTGTTGTTGTTGTTGTTGTTGTTGTTGTTATTTCTTACCCATCTCTCTCCATGGATTGAGGCAGGAAACAATACATCCACACAAAACAATTAGTATCAATTAAAATACATCTTGGTTAAAATACATACATACTTTAACATACACAGTATCCGTTTAAAAGAACAAATAAAACCAGTACATATTAAAATAGTTTAAAATTCACAGTTTAAAAGTCATCTGTATAGGCCTGCCAGAAGAGATTTGTCTTTAATGCTCTTTTAAATTCAGACAGTATATCCGACTGTTGAATAGTCCTGGCTGACTGGAGTAAATATCCCCAGTACCCCTTTCAAATTTTTGGACCACTCCTAGTGCATGCAACCTGCTTGCTTGCTTGCTTGCTTGCTTGCTTGCTTGCTCTCTCTCTCTCTCTCTCTGTGTGTGTGTGTGTCAGGGGTGAAAACTAGCACAGTTGCCAACTGTCAGGATCGGTCCTGGACATGACCTCTTCTGCCAAGTTCAGTTCTACACGCAGTTTCCTGCATGGCAGGGAGTTGGATGGCCCTCATGGTCTCTTCCAACTCTACAATTCTATGATTCTATGTAACCTTGTGGGCAACTGTGTTGACATTTTTCTGTGCCTCTTAATGAGTATGTAGCAAAACTGTCAAAGGGAGTATGTGGTCTATGCCAGGAATGGTTTGATAAGCACTGCACCTGGGTCTCAACTCTGGGAAAAGGAGGTCGAGCGCTGGTATGAGGGAAATGGGAGTGGGGATGATGGATAGCCAAAGACTGTGTAGCCTGCCAGATTCTGTAGATTGGAATATGTTTTTACTCTAGAGTTGTCCCTTCGCATTCACGAGGGTTAGGGGCAGAGAACCACCGCAAAAACTGCAAATAAGTTAAGCCCACCCCCAACATACATACTACACTACAGTATTGTAGACTCCTCTCCCGCCAACAGGACTGCTAATACCTGCCACTATGGTAGCAACACCTGCCCCCGGGCACATAAACCATGCTCCTCATTCACACTCGCCTGCCCACCAGCTCTCCCTTCCTCTGTCCTGCCAACAACACAACTATATCTTGCTTTCTTACCTTGCACCAAAACAGCACTGCCCATTTAAAACAATAAGGTTTAAAGTAACGGGCAATGCTGTTTTGGTGCAAGGTAAGAAAGCAAGTTGGAGTGTTTTGCTGCCAGGACAGAGGGAGGGAGAGCTGGCGGGGGGGAGGTGAGTGTGGGTGAGGGGCATGATTTGTGCATGGGGATGGTGAGTGTTGCTACAGTTGCAACTTTTAGCTTCGGTTTGGGAAAGGACCAATCTTACTGTTTTAAACGGGCAGTGCTGTTTTGGTGC
This sequence comes from Gambelia wislizenii, assembly GCA_030847615.1. Lineage (NCBI taxonomy): Eukaryota > Metazoa > Chordata > Lepidosauria > Squamata > Crotaphytidae > Gambelia > Gambelia wislizenii. The sequence continues at coordinate 65,439,209 of JAUMIR010000002.1, forward strand.
AAGGTAAGAAAGCAACATGGAGTTGTGTTGTTGGCAGGATAGGAGGAGAGGCAGGGAGGAGGGTGGGGTCTTGGAGTTTGAGCTAGTTGAGCAGCAGCTACAAACCACAAATATGCAAAACTGTTAATGTGAAACACATGAATGTGAAGGGACAACTGTACTGGGCCCAGTATAAGGTGTTGGTTATTACCTTTAAAGCCCTAAATGGCTTGGGTCCAACTTATCTCCGGAATAGCCTCCTCCTGTACAATCCCCCCCCCCCGCGCACTCCGGTCCTCTGGGAGGAATTTGCTTCAGCCACAAAAATCTAGGCTGTCTGCAACCTCCCAGAGGGCCTTTTCGGTAATCGCCCCCAAATTGTGGAATGACCTGCAGAACGAGATCTGTCAGATAACAAGCCTGAGTAGCTTTTAAAAAGCACTAAAGATGGATCTCTTTCGGCAGGCCTTTCCTAATTAGATCCCGGCCTCAGGGGATCCTGGCTTCTTTTAGTCCACTGGTCACTTATTGTATTTTATTGTATTTATTGTTTTTAAATGTGATTTTAGATCAGTTGGTTTTAATTTATATTTGTTTAATTTTTTTTATGGGGGAGGGTGGGGGTGGGGGGTGTTTAGGGATTTTTATCTGTATTGTATTTTAATTTTTGTAAGCTGCCCCGATTGTTTTAACAGAGGGCGGGGTAAAAATAAATAAATATTATTATTATTATTATTATTATTATTACATTACTATTTGTCTGTTAAGTTTCATTCTGAGCAATGACCCTGTAGGGTTCGCTTTCTGGGTTACTGTACCAAAAGGTCTTCTGTTTTAAACTTTGAAACTGCTGGTTACTAAGTCTGGAAATGCCAGTACATGATACCAACCTCTAAAGTACTGGCTCAAACCATGATACAGCAAAGCAGAAGGGATGTAGACTGGTTGTCAGTAAGCTAGCCACATTGGGGAAGGGGGAGGACATTAAGATTTTCATTAGAGTCTGGAAATATAAAAAGTATATATGAAAGCCAAACCACAATCTGACCCTCAATACACTACAATTCTCATTGGGGTCAGAAAACACCCCACAACTCACTCAGCTCAAGGTTTTGTTTTGGTTACTTTTGTTATGTTTGTAAGAGTTAGCCACACATCCAACATGTCTGAAAGCAAAAGAGAAGTTTCCAAACAATTGTACCCTTTGAACCCAAAGGGTAGTCACCAATGGCTCCTCTTCATCCTGGAGAGAAGTTACCAGTGGGGTGCCACAGGGTTCTGTTCTGGGCCCAGTGCTATTCATCATCTTTATCAATGACTTGGATGAGAGAATAGAGGGTATGTTTATCAAGTTTGCAGATGACACAAAATTAGGAGGGGTAGGTAATATCCCAGAGGACAGGATCAGAATTCAAAATGACCTGAAAAGATTAGAAAGCTGGGCCAATACTAACAAAATGAATGTCAACAGGGAGAAATGTAGGATATTACGCTTGAGCAGTAAAAAGGAAATGCACAGATATAGGATGGGTGACACATGGCTTGAGGGCAGTACATGAAAAAGGATCTAGAGTGTTGGTGGACCACAAGCTGAACATTAGTCAGCAGTGTGATGCAGCAGCTAAAAAAGCCAATCTGATTCTAGCTGCATTAATAGGAGTACAGTGTCTAGATCAAGGGAAGTAATAGTGCCACTCTATTCTGCTTTGTTCAGATGTCACCTGGAATACTATGTCCTGTTCTCGGCACCACAATTCCAGAAGGATATTGAGCTGTTTAGCAGTGGAACATGCTGCCTCGGACTGTTGTGGAGTCTCCTTTTTTGGAAGTTTTAAAACAGAGACTGGATAGCCATCTGTTGGAAATGATTTGATTATGTATTCCTGAATGGCAGGGGGTTGGACTGGATGGCCCTTGAGGTATTTTCCAACTCTATGATTCTATGTACCACACAAATATACTTAGCAGGGAGGCGTCTAGGATGTTCCATAGAATCATAGAATTGTTGAGTTGGAAGAGACCACAAGGGCCATCCAGTCCAACCCCCTGCCACGCAGGAAATCACGATCAAAGCATCACTGACAGATGGCCATCCAGCCTCTGTTTAAAGACCTCCAAGGAAGGAGACCCCACCATGCTCCGAGGGAGTGTGTTCCACTGCCAAACAGCTCTTACTGTCAAAAATTTCCTCCTAATGTTGAGGTGGAATCTCTGTTCCTGGAACTTGCATCCATTGTTCCATGTTCTAGTCTCTGGAGCAACAGAACAATGAGTCTTTCCTCATAAGGCATGCTTTCCAGACCTTTCACCATTTTAGTCACCCTCCTCTGGACATGCTCCAATTTGTCAATATCCTTTTTGAATTGTGGTGCCCAGAACTGGACAAAGTATTCCAGGTGAGGTCTGACCAAGGCAGAATAGAGTGGCACTATTACTTCCCTTGATCTAGACACTATACTTCTATTGATGCAGCCCAAAATCGCATTGGCCTTTTTAGCTGCTGCATCACACTATTGACTCATGTTCAACTTGTGGTCTACTAGGACTTCTAGATCCCTTCCGCATGTAGTCTTGTTCAGCCAGGTCTCCCCCATCCTGTATCTATACATTTCATTTTTCTGCCCTAAATGCAGTACTTTACATTTCCCCGTATTGAATTTCATTTTGTTAGCTTTGGCCCAGCTCTCCAGTCTATCCATGTCATTCTGAATATTGATCCTGTCCTCTAGGGTATTAACTAATCCTCCTAATTTGGTGTCATCTGCAAATTTGATAAGTATGCCCCTAATTCCCTCAACCAAGTCATTGATAAAGATGTTGAATAGCACTGGGCCCAGGACAGAACCTTGTGGCACCCCACTGGCCACATCTTTCCAAGATGAAGAGGAGCCACTGCTGAGCACCCTTTGGGTTCGGCCGGTCAACCAATTACAAATCTATTGAACAGTTAACTTGTCTAGCCCACATTTTACAAGCTTGTTTGCAAGAATGTCATGGGGAACCTTGTTAAAGGCCTTACTGAAGTCAAGGTATGTGATATCCACAGTGTTCCCTTCATCTACCAAACTGGTAATTTTATCAAAAAAAGAGATCAGATTAGTGTGGCATGACTTGTTTCTCTGAAACCCATGTTGACATTTTGTGATTATGGCATTGCCTTCTAAATGTTCACAGACTCTCTGTTTAATGATCTGCTCTAGAATCTTTCCTGGTATTGAAGTCAGACTAACTGGACGATTATTGTTGAGATCGTCTTTTTTTCCCTTTTTGAAGATGGGAACAACGCTTGCCCTCGTCCAGTCTGCTGGGACTTCTCCTGTTCTCTAGGAGTTCTCAAAGATTATTGCCAATGGCTCTGAGATTACATTTGCCAGCTCTTTTAATACCCTTGGATGTAGTTCATCTGGTCCTGGAGATTTAAATTCATTTAGATTAAGAAGGTATTCTTGTACTACCTCTTTGCTCATTCTGTGCTGGATTTCCCCTATTGTGTCCTCTGTTCCCTTATCCTCAGGTTGATCACCCTTTTTCTTTTCTGAAAACACTGAGGCAAAGAAGGTGTTGAGTAATTCTGCCTTTTCTCTTTCCCCTGTTAGCGTTTTCCCATCTTCTCCACATAGAGCAGCCATTTCAGTGAGGCCATTTCAGTGTGGCATGATTCTGCAATCCTAACCAAACAGAAATGGCTTTGATTTAACTTTCTTGACAAAATTATCAATTGATATGCAAGCAGAACCATGCTGCATTGAAATAGCTGCTCTGAACTGACCGCACTGAAACATCCCATTCCAGCAGGGAGTTGTGCTGGTCTGGAGCTTTTATTAGATTTGGCATCAAGTGTAATCAATAAAATGGTTATGAGGCTAAGAAAGGACTTGGCCTGGTATGTCTGGTAGCAGGCTTTTAAGTCTGTTCACTGACCCACACGGACTCTTTTCTCTGTAGCTGAAATTTTGGATTAAAGATGCAAATCTGTAAGCCAAACCAGCAAAATCCAAGTCCTCACTTCACCTTTCCTTAATATTTGCAGAATAAATCCCACTTGCAGAACTGTATCATATCAAAGACTGGTTCCCCAGGGAGAACTTACATAATGACACATCATTAGGAACTGTGCTAAGTACGAGCAGATTTAAGTGCAGCAACATGGTGTAGAGATACTGTTTCTTCCCCCCACCCCAGAAAGTACAGTAATAGAAATACACAGTAATCCAAAACATCTCTTAACTCACACACACTCACTTGGGGTTACATGCACCAGAAGAAAACAAAACCTTTCCCTTTTGCCCACAGTTCCCAAAAAGCTGCTGCAGCCAGATCCTAAAAATTACAAAACACATCTGTCCTCTCAGAACTCAGGGAAGTATAATTAATCACATTTCAAGGATGAGAATCTGAGGAGAAGAAAGAGGGACAGATTAATAAAAGCCATTTGGCACCTCTTTTCTCAGAGATGATTCCAGCAGCCTGCTGCCTGGGTACATTTACAAACTCATTATTCTGGGCAATCAGAATCATAATATTCCTCAAAAAATAAGGCACCTATTAGGATTCAGCAGGGAAACAGTTATCTGATATCTGTTCAGGTGGGATTTTGAAGGTAGGCCAAGGTTTGGCAACTGACCAGGAAGAAAAAGAGCAGCAACTCAGTTGAGACTGCTTGCTTGCTTGCTTTCAGATTACTTCCCAGAGAAGCAAAAGGCAACCCCGTCCCCTTTTAAAGGTACATTGCATAGGCACCAGCAGGGTAAAATCTGGTTAGTACTTGGGAGGGGATCCACTAGGGCTGGAAACCTAACGGCAGATAAATGACTGTGGTTGACTTTGTGTTATTGAAGAAAACCACTCCATCCCTATACAATTTGTACAAGTGTTTCTTATGCAGGAGGCTCATTATACTGCCACAATTCAACAACAGCATGTCCTAATTATTTATTTAATTGTTCTCCTGAGGCAACAAAACAGCTTTTATTTTTCTTTTTATTTAAACAGAAGATAGTACTTCCACACTTTAGATTTATTTTTTTAAAAAGTACTGTTCAGAGGTGGCAACTGGTGACAATAAAAACACGAGTAATTCACTCGTGCCCGCCATTTTGATTTGCAGACATGCCCGTTTGAACAACAAACGCGTATGGCTTTGCATGCCTGCGATCTTGGGAAAAAAAACATGGAGACAAATGAAAGCTGCTGCGAACTGGTATTAGTGCACATCAATCCACATTTTACTGCCTTGTATAGCTCAGCTCCTGGGGTGTGGTTGGAAAGAAGGTACAGTTGTCCATATGAATGTTATACTGTATATGCCATAACTGGCATGAGGCAATATGATGTGTTGCTTCAGGCAACCAAACCCAGTGGGGGAACATTTTACTGCCTCCAACTTAGATCTATATATCCTTAGAGCGAGCAAGCAAGCAAGCAGTATCTCAAAGGAGGGGGCAGCAGTAATGTCTCTGAAGCAAAACACTGAAAAATCTGGCGTTGGAACTGGATTGTATTACTTCAGAATATATGTGGTGGATTGCTTGTTTCAAAGTGAAATTGCCTCAAGTTCAAAACCTCCCGACAGATGGAAGGGAAATTTAACAAGGAGCACTTTCATGGTTCATCTCAGTGTAGAGAACTATTCCCTATGGTTGATCCCTTTGCACCAGTGTGAACATTTCAGACAAGTTATGGCCCATTAAAATGTCTCTTTAAATTCTTTCTTATTATTAGAGAAATAATAAGCCCTGGAATAGGTTGATCTTTGAGATATTGGTATGTATCCACTTAGAAAATGTAACAATTAAGTGAAGGAAGAGTTCTATTAATATAATATAATAGAATAGAATCATACTGAGATGTTCAAAGTTTTAAATCTGGAATATGTTTTGTTGAGGATTCCTATGTCCTCTATCAATACTGTACCCTGATCGGCCCATCTCCAAAGGCAAATCCTGCTATCTAGCCAGCTGAGAAAACTCCAATTTTTGGAAAATTCAGAGTCTTCTATCACATTCGCATTCAAAAGAAACAAGATGAAAATTCACCAAAGAATGAGAATGCTCTGAAATATGAAAGCTCAACTAAATGGAGGTAGGCTTTTAAAAAAATACTTCCAATGCACAGAGGACAGTTAGAACTTATGACTTTGCATCTCTACATTTATTAACACAGCAGCAAAGAAGATACTTGTCTGTAGTTTCTGTAAAACTGCCGGGTAGATGTGCAGATTTTGAAAATTAAATTGTCCCCCTCCCTTTCACATCTGAGCTACAACTGGATTGAAAAGTCCAGTCTTATCCACATTGTCCCGCCTCCCAACAACAAACATGGTATTGTGATTACCTTTTCTCTAAAGTATTCTATGGAAAGTTCCAAAGACATCATAAATAAACACGCACACACACACACGGGTGTGTGTGTGTGAGACAGATACACATACCTCAAACATGCAAAATAGTTTTAAATGACACATATTCTTTTTGTTCTCACACTTCAAGAATGATGTTGACAAGTTGGAACATGTCCAGAGGACAGAGACCAAAATGGTGGGAGGTCTGGAAGCCATGCCTATCAGCTTAGGGAGCTGGGGTATGTTTAGCATGGGGAAGAGAAGGTTAAGAGGGGACATGATAGCCATGTTTAAATATTTGAAGGGATGTCATACTGAGGATGGAGCAAGCTTATTTTCTGTTGCTCCAGAGACAAGGACATGGGGCAATGGACTCAAACTACAAGAAAAGAGATTCTATCTAAACATTAGGAGGAAGGAGGAACTTCCTGACAGTAAGAACTGTTCAACAGTGAAATATGCTGCCTTGGAATGTGGTGGAGTCTCCTTCTTTGGAGGTTTTTAAACAGAGACTAGATGACCATCTGTCAGGAATGCTTTGATGGTTTATTCCTGCACTGTAGGGGGTTGGACCACCCTTGTGGTCTCTTCCAACTCTATGAGTCTATGATTTTATGACTTATGCTAAACATAATCAGTCCCATTTTGCAGGCTTCTAAATAGTGGGTAGAGACAGAGTTGAGAAGCATGATGTTCCCTAGCACTGGGTGGAAAGTCTTTTTCAGTCCAGTTTAATTTAAACACAGGCTACATGGGCTAAGCGTGTGCAATCTTATGTAGACTTATTTAGGAGGAAATCTCACTGAACTGAATGGCTTTGGGGGAGACATATGTAATTGTTAATGTAATGTACAGTTGTCCCTCTGTATCCACGGATTTAAGTATCTATGGCTTGAAAATATTCTTTAAAAAGTAATAATCCAAAAAGCAAACCTTGATTTTGCCATCTTATATAAGACACATCATTTTGCTATGCCATTGCATATAACGGGACTTGAGTATTCACTAATTTTGCTATCCACCAGGGGGGCGGTCCTGGAACCAAACCCCAGCGAATATGAAGGGACAACTATATTCTGCATTGTTAATCTACAACTGGGATGGGCAAAGTGTGGACTTCCAGATGATATCGGACTGCAGCTCCCAGAATTCTCCATCACTAGCACTACTGGCTAGAATTTTTGGTAGCTGCTGAATTTTACCCACCCCAATCTACAAAGAGGGCTCACTGAGTGTTCACAGCTCTATGCTAAAAGTCAGCCTTTACAAGGAACCTAGCAGATGAATTTACCAGCACATCACAGATACATAGAGTTGGAAGAAATCTCAAGGGCCACCTAGTCCACCAACTGCTAGTGCAGGAATCTACAGCTAAAGGTGGCCATTCAACCTCTGTTTAAAAACTTCCAACAAAGGTGAGTCCACTCCATTCTGAGGTAACCTATTCCCATCAGAAAGTTTTACCATCTGTAAGTTTTTCCTGATGTTTAGTTGGAATCTCCTTTCTTTTAATTTGAATTGATTAATTTGGGTCTTACCCTCTGGAGCAGCACAAAACAGACATTTAAAGATGGCTATCAAACCACCTGGCAGTATTCTCTTCTCCAGGCTAACGTGCAAGTTTGCATCAAATAGTCTGTGGCATCCTCTCAGCTCCTTCAACCTCTCAGTCTGGATATATTTCTGAATTAGGGTGTACCAGGTAGCTACACAAGGCCACTTTCAAAAGCTCCCCTGTATATCATCCATATTTCCAATGGTATGTTCTGTGTGACAAGTCAATTTTCTTTTATGTTAGCCTGTTGAAGTGAAAGGGCAAATCAATTCTATTATGGCCCTACGAAATTACTATACTGCTTCTGGTTGTTTTATATTAACAGCATTATTACAAGTTGTCCTTCACTCAGGCTGAACTGCATGGTTGAAATATTGCATGGTTGAAATACGCTCAGGGCATCATAACTTCAGGAAGCATTAAAGGTTTCAAAACCCTGGGAATATTCTTAACATCGCTCAAAGAAACAACTTTTGCAAAAGGGAACTTTTCTTCAGAAAACTCTTCTATTCAGTCTAAAGTTACACATTGGCCAACAGCTTGCTTTTAAAATTGCTGGTTGGCAGACATCGGCTTGTTAAGAACACAGATCTGGTCTTCTTGACTATGGGTATTAGCGGGGCAGGAGGGGATGGTGAAAGAAAAGTTGAGCATCCCTTCTCCCCAGAGCTTGGAGAAGTTACTTTTTGGACAACAATTCACAATGATCAAGCAAATTATGGGACTTGCAGTCCAAAAAGTGTCTTTTCTCACTCTTTTCTTTCTGCAAATTCTTTTTTTTAAAAAAATGGTTTCATCCTAATACAGTTTTGCAACCAAGGCAATATGACTAAATGCAGCAGAAGCAGGTGTTTCTGGTGTCAGTGGTGAAGGAAATCTACCAGTACTCTTTTAATCTGAAATCTAAATGAGCTATCCAAAGTGCTGAACTGCATCACTGCAGCAGGTTGGCACCCTAGATAACTCTTTTAAAGCTTAGACTGAAACCTGAAGCAAATTAATTACCCCATTAACATTGGTGATATCAATCTGAATTTTGGCTGAATTTTGGAAGCCTGACAAGGCTAGTCAGTTCAGTTAACTTTACTCCTAGCCTCACAACCATACCTGGTCAAAACAAAAAAACATGCCCTATGAGGAGCAGCTTAGGGAGCTGGGTATGTTTAGTCTGGAGAAGAAAAGGTTAAGAGGTGACATGATAACCATGCTTAAATATTTGAAAGGATGTCACACTGAAGATGGAGCAGGCTTGTTTTCTGCTGCTCCAGAGACTAGTACACAGAGCAATGGATTCAAACTACCGGAAAAGAGATTCCACCTAAACATTAGGAAGAACTTCTTGATGGTAAAAAATCTGTTCAACAGTGGGATATGCTGCCATGGAGTGTGGTGGAGTCTCCTTCTTTGGAGGTTTTTAAACAGAGGCTGGATGCTATCTGTCAGGAGCACTTCGACTGTGTATCTCAGCCTGACAGGAGGTTGGATTGGATGGCCCTTGTGGTCTCTTCTAACTCTATGATTCTAAGAATCAGCAGCAACTAATTCTTTAATATTCAGAGATTGGGCAAGTTCTTTTTCTGGTTAGATTCCCAGAATCTTTCAACCAGCACAACCAGCAGGCAATATTGGCTTATAGATTCTGGAAGCTGTAGACTTCTGAGTCAGGCTAGTATGATTGTTCCCATTCTGCAGAGGGAACATGGCTCCAGCTATAAACGTCTGGTGCTGTTCCAAAAGATGCCTTGGGACAATTTATCTGTACACCCTGCTGGACACAGTGCCCATAACGTACAACTCTGGCTGCATGCATGTGAGGAAGAATCTCAAGAAGGAGAAACTCAAAACTAGATGTATGTTGTAAATCAAATGCTATATTCAATGAAAATAAGTTTTTTTGATTGTTACATGTCAAACAAATACATAATCATGATATATAAAGAAGTCTTGTGACTACTGAATGAAAAGTCCAAGGTGCCAGATGAAGTTTTATAATAAGCCAAGATAATACTTTTCTTGTTCTCCCAATGTAAATACAGAGTAGATTAAATCCAGTTACAGTAAGGATTGAACCAGTAAATTCTAGATCCGTTTCAAGAGACTTCTTCAGCGGTAACTCTGGATAGCTAACAGGTTAAAATACTTTTAAACATATACAGTATTGAGAAAATTATAATTATGCAAAAGATAATGTTCAAAGCTGACATATCTTGCCTTAATGACATCAAATAGCATCTTATAAGATACACATTCTAGCTATATGTTTAACATAGGCTATGCCAGGTCATATAAACTCAAAATGATAATCCCATTATATTCTCAAAAGAGGAGCCCTTGGTAAACCATAGAAAAATGTACAGATACACAAAGGAATTTAAATTTAAGAATGCATTAACAAATCCAATTCATTATTAAAACCTATTGGTTTACAAGTGTTCAAAAAGAATATCCAAAAAGCCTCTCTCCTTAAGAGTAAGTGTTTAACATAAACCTGTTTTCTAGAATTCTGTTTGAATTTTTCAGAAACTCCAGATAACAAAGACTAAAGGGGATGAATAAGTCTAGAACAATGTTCATATATATATGTGAAAAAAAATATAATTATATAAAAGGACATTTCTTACCTCAATTACATCAAACCTGGCATAAATTCAAACCAGCATCAAGCTTTTCTTTTTCTTTCTTAGCACCCTAATAGATATACATTCTCGCTGCATATTTAACATAGGCTATGCCAGGTCACATCAACTGAAAATAATAATCCCATTGAGTTTTCAAAAGTGGTGCCCTTAGCAGTCAATTGAAACATTTTCAGATGCACAAAAGAATTTAAATTTAAGGAGGCACTGACAAATCCAATTCATTATTCAAACCAATTGGTTTGCAAATATTCAAAAGGAATTTCCAAAAAGCCTCTCTCCTCAAGAGAAATTTTTTACATAAACCTGTTTTCAAGAAACCTGTTTGATTTTTTCAAATAACAAGGACTCCAGTAGATAATTAAATTTAGGACAATGTTGAGGAAACTATAATTATGGAGAAGACATTTCTTACCTTAATTACATCAAACCTGGCACAAATTCAAACCAGCATAAAGCTTTTCTTTTTTCTTCTTCCTAGCACCCTGCGAGATACAAACTCTGGCTACATATTTAACATAGGCTATGCAAAGGCACATCAGCTGGAAATAATCACATTGAGTTCTCAAAAGAGGAACCCTTGGCAGACAAATGGGAAATTTAAAGGTACATAAAAGAATTTAAATTTACAGATACATTGACAGATCCAATTCATTATTCAAACCTGTTGATTTACAAGTATTCAGACGAAATATCCAAAAAGCCTCTCTCCTCAAGAGTAAGGAAGTTACATCAACCCTTTTTAAAGGATCCTGTTTGATATTTTCAGTGACTCCAAATGACAAAGACTCAGGTGGATGATTAAATTTAAGACAATGTACATATAATGGGCTTTCAACACTTTTGTTTCTGATCTTATTGCGATGTTCTAGAAATTGAACTTTCACTGGTCTTCTCATTTGCCCAATATAAAGTTTTTTACAGGGACACTGAATAACACAAATAACATGAGTAGAATTACAATTAGTAAAATCATGCAACTTGAAGCATTCCAATGTAACTGGGTGAATAAAGACTTTCATATTCAATGTCTGCTTACAAATAGCACAATGTCCACAACTATGGTGAGCTAATGTGGATGAATGTGTTTTTTGAGATCTATACACATCTGAATGTACCAATAGATCTTTCAAATTTTTAGTACGTTTGAAGGCAATAACTGATCTATGGGAACATCCAGGAAGATCTTGAATTAGACACCAATTTTTAAGAATGATAGATCGAATTCATTGGGCAGCATGGGTAAAATAGAAGGAACAAATTATATGTTTCGCAGTATGGTCTTTTTTAGTACCAAATAAAGATGTACGAGACACCTTGTCTGCTCTTTCTTTAGCCTGCTCTATTACACTATTTGGATAAGCTCTATCTGACAGTTCCACTTGGTATGATAGTACTGCCTCTTGATACTGTTTCTCCTCAGTAGAGTTCCGTTTTAAACAGAGAAACTGCAAATAAGGTAAATTATGTTTTAATTTTCTAGGGTGGCAGCTATGAAAATGAAGTAAGGAGTTTCTATCAGTATCCTTTTTAAAATTCTTCACTGCTATTTTACCATTTTGTACATATACTATAGATCCAAAAAGGAAATATGTTCCGGATGGAGATGACAAGAAAATTTAATATGCGTATGAATGGAATTTATCCATTGAAAGAATTCACTCACTATGTTGCTGTTGGAAAATAAAATAAAAATATCATCTATATAACGACCATAAAATTCTACATATTGCCAAAAAGTATTAACATTAGGATTACAAATAATGTCTGACTCCAGTTTTGCCATAAATAAATTAGCCATGGAGGGAACACACAGGGACCCCATGGCAACCCCTTGAGTTTGATAATAAAAGGTGTGATCAAAATGAAAATAATTCTTTTCTAAAATAATACCCATTATGTCTAACAAAAAATGGTGGGGGGGACATGCATTGTCCCGACTTGATAAATAATATTGAATTACTTCACGTGCTTCTTGGCGAGGTACAGAAGTGTACAGTGCATTCACATCCATAGTGATGATACATGAATCAGCAGTTACAGATTTATTCTCAATAGTTTTAATAAACTGTCTTGTATCTGTATAAATGATGGCATTTTGGACACCAAAGGTGCCAGAAAGAAGTCTAAATAAGAGTACAGATTGTGATCCTGAGACAATAGGACGGCCAGGAGGAGGATGCCCTTTTTTTTGTGTATTTTAGGAAGAATATAAAAAACAGGGGTTCTAGGATGTTTCTTAAGCAGATAATTAGCAGTATCATAATCAATGGATCCTAAGGCACTGGCTTCCGTTACCATGATTTTTATAATAAATTTGATATGATTGGTAGGATCTAAGCTGACTTGTTGATATTTTATAGTGTCATTTAATTGTCTGTATATTTCAGACAAATAATCATGTTTATCTTGTATCACAATAGCCCCTCCTTTGTCAGCTGGTTTTATAATAATTTCTTACTTGGAAATTAAAGATTTTAATGCCTGATTTTCCTTATATGACAGATTATGCCAGGGACGTTTTAATTCCCTTTCCATATTTTTAATGTCTTTAAGGACCATATTTTCAAAAGTAGTAATGTTAGCATTGAACACAGGTGGATTAAACTTAGAAGGTTTTTTAAATTTTTTGCTGTGCTGCTCTAAACTAGCCTGATCACCAAAAAAGACACAGAGTTTGATTAATCTGATAAGTTTACATAAATCAACTCTTGTATCAAAAGAATTATAATAAGGGGTGGGAACAAAAGATAAGCCTTTTTGCAAGATAGTTTTTTCAAAATCAGACAAAATATACAAAGATAAATTAAAAACTAAGTTTTACCTTTCTGTACAGGCATAGATCCTTGGTGTAGGGTTCCTTGTCTGCTGTTGCATTTTAATCTTCTGGGTAGATGTCTTAACCCTAAAAAAATTGATTCACCTGTAGCTTCTTCTCTATTGGAACCTTCACTGGAATAACCCCTTTCATCTGAGGAGTCCGTAGACTGATATCCTATGTTATTGGCAAATCGTACTTTCCTCAACTGATCTGATTAGGTTTGAATAATGAATTGGATTTGTTAATGCATTCTTAAATTTAAATTCCTTTGCGTATCTGTACATTTTTCTATGGTCTACCAAGGGCTCCTCTTTTGAGAATATAATGGGATTATCATTTTGAGTTTATATGACCTGGCATAGCCTATGTTAAACATATAGCTAGAATTTGGACTTTTTCGGACAGGGTTTTGTAATAGAAGCAGCCTCGTCCCCATTGAGAGGCTGCTGTGCGGCAGGGGGTCCGTTTCGGATGACACTCTCCCCTGCCGATACTGTTGCGGAAGTGCTGGGAGGCTGCAGCGCCATATTTGGTGATTTTCTAATCACGAAAGTTGATCGTGATTAGGAAATCGCCAAATATGGTGCTGCAGCCTCCCAGCACTTCCTCAACAGTATCGGCGCGGGCACAGCGTCATCCGAAACAGACCCCCTGCAGCACAGCAGCCTCGCAACGGGGACGAGGCTGCTTCCGTTACAAAACCCCGTCCGAAAAAGCCCTTTGTAACTTATAAGGTGTTATTTGATGTAATTAAGGCAAGATATGTCAGCTTTGAACATTATCTTTTGCATAATTATAATTTTCTCAATATATGTTTAACAGTATGTTAACCTGTTAGCTATCCAGAGTTACTGCTGAAGAAGTCTCTTGAAACGGATCTAGAATTCACCGGTTCAATCCGTACAGTAACTGGATTTAATCTACTCTGTATTTACATTGGGAGAACAAGAAAAGTATTATCTTGGCTTATTATAAAACTTCATCTGGCACCTTGGACTTTTCATTGAGCAGTCACAAGACTTCTTTATATATCATGATTATGTATTTGTTTGACATGTAACAATTAGAAAAAAACTTATTTTCATTGAATATAGCATTTGATTTACAACATACATCTAGTTTTGAGTTTCTCCTTCTTGAGGTGCATTGTGGTACCCTCCTTTTGTTCAGTGCAGATGTGAGGAAGTATGCCTGCAGCAACCCAAATAAAGACATTCCTGGTGCCTGGTAAAAGTAGGGAGGAGAGTTAGGTGATGGAAAAGCTGAATGAATGCTGGCATGGAGGGGAAGACCATTTAGAGAGAAAAAAGGTGTGGAAGTAGAAAATAGCAGTGGCCTGAGGAACACAAAGTGGGTTGTAACCCAGGCAAAGCAGGTACAAGCTGAATGAAAACCAGAGTGTATATAGAGAAGACTGGGGAATAGTGAGAAAGACATACCAAGGGAGCAAGAAGCAGGGCAAGGGTGGGACTAATGGGTTTCCGGTACAGGCAAAGCAGGTACTTTTGCTGACGTCCTCACGAGCACTGTTTTGAATGACTTAACATTCCTGTCTTGGCCCTTTCTTTTTTTTTAAAAAAAGGGTCTAGCTGGACTAGTGTTGTAGAATAAACAGAGTAGCACTAGGGAGCTGGATTTAGCCACTCATTAAATTGCAGCTGTTTAAAACACAGGTGGGAATTATGTAGACCTCCAAGGTTGCTTGTCTACAACTCTCAACTGCTAGTCTTGTCTGTAATTGGCTTTCAATTCCACAGAACCTACCTGAAAAGCAAAACAAGCCATAGGAATGGGCATCTTCACAGTTTCAGCTTTTGAGTAAGGAATGCATAAAACAAATCTAGAAAGGCCATGGGTAAATTTCTACATCTAGCAAACTTGCCTATCTGTATTGGTAAGACAAGCGCTACCATTCTTGACTGGCATTGCAGCGGCCCATTCATATAGCACTATAATTCCACTTTAACTTCCACATCCTGTGGAATCCTGGGATTTGCAGTTTGGGGACAGTGTATTTAGAGTACACTGCCAGAAGTCTCTAGCTGCTCACCCAAGTATAGTAGGCCCTCAATATCAATTGGGGTTTGGTTCCAGGACCACTCTCCCCTTAGATACTGAAATCCGTGGATGCTCAAGTCCCATTATATACAATGGTGTAGTAAAATGGTGCCCTTTATATAAAATGGCAAAATCAAGGTTTGCTTCTGGGAATTTATTATTTGGGGTATATTTTCAAGCCATGGATGATGGAATTTGTGGATGCCAAATCCATGGATACAGAGGGCCGACTGTACAAACCCCAGGATTCCATAGGATGGAATCATGGTAGTTAAAGAGGAATAGCAGCACTATGTCCATGCAGCTCCCAGAGGTCCTTGAAGCAGAAATGTGACCCTAGGGTAGCTGCCCACCCCTGCCCTTAGGCATAGGGAAAGAGGTAATGACAATGCCAGTCAAAGGAATTGTGTGGATAACATAACAGCTCTTTACAATATGAAATTCTCAGTGATTACATATCCCATTATTTGACAATATGAGTCTTGCACAACAGGGAGAAGCAGCAACATTACCATCACCTGTTCCCCTGCCTGAAAGGAGATTTAAGGGGCTGCTTGTGTGGCCTGAGGGAGTCAGCACACTAGGGGGAAGATGCACCACCACTCTTCCAGAGAAGAGAAGTCTGAGCTGTTTCCACCATCCTCTTGCTGTGGCCCCTCTTCTCTAAGAACGGTTGCCTTCCTGTCTGCTAGCTGAGAAGCACCACCTATTATTTAGTTATTGCATTAGTATGTTGCCTTTCTCTCACAATGAGACCCAAAGACAATTTTAAAAACAGTAAAACCCGATAAAATGGTATAAAAACATGTTAGCAACTGACACAAATGTAAAAAGATAGATAAAACCTCCCCTGCTTAGATGTTAAAAGCCTGCTTGAATAAAAATGCCTTTGCCTGCTTGAGAAAGGAAAGCAGGGAAGGGGTCAGCCTAAACGCCCAAGGAAGGGAGTTCCAGAAGGTGGGCGCAGCCATCAATAAGGCTCTCTCTCACCAAGCGAGCCTGTGAAGGTAGTGGGACTGAGAGAAAGCCTTCCCCTGAAGGTCTTTAAGTTCTGGCAGGTTTGTATCAGGTCTTTCAAATCTATATACCTGCACGAGCAGGATCCAGGCTTCCCAGGTATTGAGCCAACAGACGGTGAACCAGCATTACCACCACCTGCTCCACTGCCTGAAAGGGGATATAAGAGGTTGTCTGGGTGGTGGATCTGCCACCAGCAGGGTCACCACCGAAGGGACAACACCAAAGGATGGAGCAAGGCCGAGGGCAAGATATTCTGCTGGGGAGTGTAAAGGGGGGTTTACCCCCTTTTAAATTAGTCTTTAATGTCCTGCTGACAATAAGTACAATACACACACGGATCAGTAGGACTGGTACCCACCACTTCACTTACCTGTCTCTGAAAAAATATGTTCTCCTTAGGCATTTTCAAGGTCCACCAGACACTGACCACAGATTCATGCTGGAGTACCTAGAAAATGCCTAGAGAGGTGTTTTCTCTAGGAATCTCTATGTCCTCCACTGACTTGGATAGAATAGGGATTCGGTTGATATACTGCCCACCCTGCTGCTCAACAGTCCCCCTTCCTGAGCTGGCTGAATAGGTCTTGGCAGTGGTGTTGGAGTCTCCTCGGCTAGTTGTGGTGAGGGAGTTCAACAACCATGCAAAGTCTTTTCTGTCAGGACGCACTCAAGACTTCTTGCAGCCAGCTTTATTTAATTTCTTTTATTTTTAATGGAGCCTATAACCTCCCTTGTTAAGCCTAAATTTGTAGGAGATTTTGAGGGATTGTCTAAGAGACTAAATAGTCTCTTGATGTTAAAGTTTACAGCCTTCCTAGCTCTGACTAGTTGTTTCTCCAAATTTTGGCTAGGAGCATTACTTATAGTCCCCCTCCTCTTTTTGCTCTTCTTTTTATTAGATCGCTTACTGTGTCCAGTTCTGGGCACCACAATTCAAAAAGGATATTGATGAATTGGAGCGTGTCCAGAGAAGGGCAACTAAAATGGTGAAAGGTCTGGAAACGATGCCTTATGAGGAGAGACTTAGGGAGCTGGGTATGTTTAGCCTGGAAAAAAGACGGTTAAGAGGCGATATGATAGCCCTGTTTAAGTATTTGAGGGGATGTCACGCTGAGGATGGAGCAGGCTTGTTTTCTGCTGCTCCAGTGACTGGAACACGGAGCAATGGGTGCAAGCTCCAGGAAGAGAGATTCCACCTCAACATGAGGAGGAACTTTTTGACAGTAAGAGCTGTTCGGCAGTGGAACACGCTCCCTCGGAGCGTGGTGGGGTCTCCTTCCTTGGAGGTCTTTAAACAGAGGCTGGATTGCCATCTGTCGGGGATGCTTTGATCAAGATTTTCTGCGTGGCAGGGGGGTTGGACTGGATGGCCCTCATGGTCTCTTCCAACTCTGCAATTCTATGATTCTATGATTTGTTATCTGACTGAGGATTAACTTGGCTCAAACGAATATCATTACAAGGTGAGAATTTACCCAAATGATCTACATCTGTATTTAAAAGCCCTACAGTTTTTGGGGGTGCAGCTTGTAAGATCCCTTCACTAATGGTCCAGGATATTATATCTATGTTATTTTTGATAGTGGTTATAGATCATGTTGTTTTTTTAACATGTCAAATAACACTGAGAAATGAGGATTTTCATTTACTATTAACTTGTTTAATTTCTAATCAGAGTCTGCTAAGGGATGCAAACTTTCTTCATATTTGTGGGATTCTGCGTCTAGAGCACTTAGCTGTTGGTTAATTGTTTCCCTACGCTTATTGTATTCTTCTAATGTTCTTTTTTCATTTTCCAATAGGATTTCCAGAGGAGGCATGTCCTCAAAAAAAGACAAAATATCATCTTTATTGTTCTTAGGGTCACTTGTCTGATCTAAGTTTATGATATTATTATCTAGCTTTAGTTCTGGATGCTCATGATCAAGAGGCAGACTCCTATTCAAGTTAAGGCCCATTTTCATATCATTAGTTGGACTATATTCTGATAGAGATGGTTGAGGATCGAGATCAGGGGTGTTGCCAGTTATATCAGAGGTAGCATCCTCAGTAGGGTCAGTTTTAACAGTATTAATATGTTTACCTCTCGAGTTATAAGATTCTTCCCTGTGAGTACCATTTGAGTACTTGGCCACTTTACCTCTGTTCCCTTTTGTGATTTTAACAAAGGGCCAGATTGAGCTGAAGGGAGTATTTTTGTTAATTTTAGAGGATTTTCTAGGTTTCTTTGAAAGGTCAGATTGACTCCTGGTTACTACCATGGTTAGCTGAAGCCAGCAGAAAGGGGGGGGGACTATAAATCCACACTATAGAATAAATATCACAAGTATAATAAAGCAAAAGCCTATTGACTGTGTGATCATGTAAAATATATTATTATATATAAAATAGAAAAAAATGTCAATAACTATATATAGTAAAATCTGAGCTGTATTAGTAACTGTATATAGTAAAATCTGAGCTGAATTGGTTAAAACAACCAGTAAACAGAGGCTACTGTAGCAAGTCGGGTATTAAACCTTTTACAGCAACCTCTGAGTAGCTTTAAGCAAAAAAGAAAGGAAACAGAACAAAACACAAGGCTAACTGGAATAATAATTATAAACATCTGTGAGATAAGCTCTCATTTCCTTACACAAGACGCCAAAGCTTAAGCACAAAGTGGGACAGTAGCAAACAGCTGCAGCTCGGGCTAGTGATGTGGGATGGGGGCAGGTGGCCTTTGACGCTGTCGCCACCACCTCCCTGCCTCTCCAGGGCTCCTCCATCTCAGGTAGTGCTGCTGCTGCAGCGGTGGATGAGGCTGGCTTTTAGCTGCTCCCAGTGGAAAAAGTGGTGCCTGAAGCCCTTTTTAGAAGCTGCAGATGCCCAAACTCACTCCTAGCTGCTACTGGAGGAAAAGGTGGTGGCTGAAGGCCTTTTAAAGGCTGCAGATGCCCAAACTCACTTCTAGCTGCTGCTGGAGGAAAAGGTGATGGCTGAAGGCTTTTTAAAGGCTGCAGATGCCCAAACTCACTTCTAGCTGCTACTGGAGGAAAAGGTGGTGGCTGAAGGCCTTTTAAAGGCTGCAGATGCCCAAACTCACTTCTAGCTGCTGCTGGAGGAAAAGGTGATGGCTGAAGGCCTTTTAAAGGCTGCAGATGCCCAAACTCACTCCTAGCTGCTACTGGAGGAAAAGGTGGTGGCTGAAGGCCTTTTAAAGGCTGCAGATGCCCAAACTCACTTCTAGCTGCTGCTGGAGGAAAAGGTGATGGCTGAAGGCTTTTTAAAGGCTGCAGATGCCCAAACTCACTTCTAGCTGCTACTGGAGGAAAAGGTGGTGGCTGAAGGCCTTTTAAAGGCTGCAGATGCCCAAACTCACTTCTAGCTGCTGCTGGAGGAAAAGGTGATGGCTGAAGGCCTTTTAAAGGCTGCAGATGCCCAAACTCACTTCTAGCTGCTACTGGAGGAAAAGGTGGTGGCTGAAGGCCTTTTAAAGGCTGCAGATGCCCAAACTCACTCCTAGCTGCTGCTGGAGGAAAAGGTGATGGCTGAAGGCTTTTTAAAGGTTGCAGATGCCCAAACTCACTCCTAGCTGCTGCTGGAGGAAAAGGTGATGGCTGAAGGCTTTTTAAAGGCTGCAGATGCCCAAACTCACTTCTAGCTGCTACTGGAGGAAAAGGTGGTGGCTGAAGGCCTTTTAAAGGCTGCAGATGCCCAAACTCACTTCTAGCTGCTGCTGGAGGAAAAGGTGATGGCTGAAGGCTTTTTAAAGGTTGCAGATGCCCAAACTCACTCCTAGCTGCTGCTGGAGGAAAAGGTGATGGCTGAAGGCTTTTTAAAGGTTGCAGATGCCCAAACTCACTCCTAGCTGCTGCTGGAGGAAAAGGTGATGGCTGAAGGCTTTTTAAAGGTTGCAGATGCCCAAACTCACTTCTAGCTGCTGCTGGAGGAAAAGGTGATGGCTGAAGGCTTTTTAAAGGTTGCAGATGCCCAAACTCACTTCTAGCTGCTGCTGGAGGAAAAGGTGATGGCTGAAGGCCTTTTAAAGGCTGCAGATGCCCAAACTCACTCCTAGCTGCTGCTCTTTAAAAAAAAAATGTAGCTAGTGTTTAATGTGTTTTCATTCATGTCTTAAAAGTAATATTTTGATTGAATTTGATTGTTTAGTGCTGTTTTAATGTTTGTACCACATATTATTTTAGCTATTTTGTTTTAACTTGTGTTATGAAACATTTTGAGTTCTATTTGGGAGAAAGGCAGGACAATGACAACAACAACAACAACATCCAAGAATGGTATCAACATGTTTTTTGAGCATTTTAAAAAACAGTTTTTGAAACAGGTGTTTTGAATAATTCCAGCCAGACTGACTGTTTAGCTGGCAAGAGATAGGATCTAACTCTTCCAAATATCCCCAAAAATGGATCTTGAAAATTAAGCAACACATCAAGTCAATGTTTTTTGGCTTGTGAAGGGGAGCACAGAAAAGAGTTGCCCACTAGCTATGGCCTGGTAAGCAACATGTCAATTAGGAACTTTGTGTTAATTATACATACACAGCATATATCAAGTGACAGTTCTTTCTGTTCTAAGTCCAAGGTTACACACAATACAAATCTCTCTATTGGACGCCTGCTTTTTGTAATATAGCAGTACTGGAGAGCATTCACTGCATGCTATGATAGAGTGATATTTTTGTCTGAACTCCATTACCCTAATTTGGGAGATGGGGGAACCACACAACTCAATTAGTTGGAGTACAAAAGCAGATGCCTTTCAAAATCGATACAGCTACATCAATTTGCTCTAGCCGATAGTAAACCACACACAGTGTCAATTATAGCACAACGCCAAGCATGTTTATTCAGAAGTGAATCTCATGACCTACTAAGTGGGCTTAAGGATTGTATCCTCAAGACATTCCTGTGATGACAACACATCCATGTCAAAACTGCTGCTGTTTTTACTGTCCACTGACTTCCTATCATTTCAAAATCTTCTTCCACAGACAGAGCATCCTACATCTGCCCAATATTCTCATCTCCAACATACTGGAAAGCTAGAAGAAAAAGCCAATCTGGTTTAGTAGTTTGAGTGTTGAACTAGAACTCTGGGAGACCAAGGTTCACATCTCAGCCACAAAAACCCACTGGGTGACCTTGGGCAAGTCACACTCTGTTAGCCCAAGAGGAAGGCAGTAGCAAATCTCCTCAATAAATCTGGCCAAGGATAGGGGGCCCATAAAATAGAGTCACTGTAAGTCAGAGTTGACTTGAAGGCATGTATAAGGAAGAGGAAAGGTCTGAAGATGTTATAACAAAATATAAAGGCAAATATATGGCAACCTCCCTGCTATCATTCTGCAAGCAGGGTAAGACTTTTTTTTTTATTCCAACAGGCCTTTGAAGGTGGATTGCTCAAGAGGGCTGGATCCTGCAGAATTGTACTATATTGCCTGTGTTTTGTTTATCTGTCATTTTTAAGCGACATGGTTTTTTAAAAACTGGTTTTAATTTTACAGATAATTGAATTATATTTTTAAACTTTTGTATTCAGTATATTTAAAGCTATGTCTCTTAACTGTTGTAAGCCACTTTGAGTCCCATACTGGGGAAAAGCCAGGATGTAAATAAATATAACAACAACACAACTTTTTTCAGAATAAAGCTGTGTGGTTTTTTTTAATAGCTGGAAAAATAAGTTGTAGCTAAACAAATAACCTGCCACTCCCCCGCCCCCAAATGCTGCTAGCTGAGAATAGCACATCTCTTGGGTAATCAGGAGCTGAAAAGATGCTCTCTAGAGTTGTTTCAGTACAAAGGAAAAATACAAACAGAGCGGAATCTATCAAGAACTGATGCCAACATAATTCTGTATTACATTGGTCATTGTACCTTTTACGTCCCTGTGTAAGGAGGTATCCAGTGCCTCTTGCCCAACAGGTCCCTTTCACTCCACAGTACAACAACGTGGCTTAAAGGCTGGTCAGTGTATGGTCACAACAATGTCCACCACCCACGTGACCTGGAAGCAAATCTGACCTGGAAGTCTTTATAAGAATCAAAAGGATATGCCATTTGCTCTTCTCTTGGAATAAGGAGAATTCTACTGCTAGTGTTAATAGACTTCATGTGGTTCCCTTTGGTGAATGCTATACACATTAAAGCTTCATTAAAGTTATAGCTAAGTAAGGTTATATTTAAGAGTGCAGCTAAATACACTATGGGCACCAGATCTCATCTGATCTTGGAAGCTAAGCAGGGTCAGCCCTGGTTAAGTACTTGAATGGGAGACCACCAATGCATATCAGGTGCTGTAGGCTATATTTCAGAGAAAGGAACCGACAAAACCACCTCTGAGTATTCCTTGCCTGAGAGAACCCTATGAAATTCATAGGGTTGCCATAAGTCGATAGGTGACTTGAAGGCACATATACACAGTTGTATCCTTTGGAATCCTGATGCCTCCTCCCTCTCTTAATTTCCCCAGATCTACTCAAAGCCCTGTTTCTAATATACATGCATGCAATGGAGCAGCAGCATGATAGCACCTACTGGTGTGTGCCTGACCTTCACATGTTCACATGCTCTACACATGTGAAAGGCATGGGGTCCATATAGGTGACTGAGTTTCCAAATTCACCAGGATCCCCAGTGCAAATAATAGAAAAAAAGAAAAGCAACAATTAGCTTTCTGAGTCGCCACCTCCATTAGGCTCTGCTTATCCCCAACAGCAACCCAGACTGAGGAGCCTCATGATACTAGGAAACTGTGTGAGATTTCTTGTTTTCCTTCTCCCTCATCATCCCTTTACCCTTTTGTGTCATATTTTTGAGAGTGGAAACCTGAGGACATAGGCTTTCAGTGCCTTTTATTCAGTGCCTTTTATTGTCTTCTTCCTTTTATTATAGCAATAGCATTGATATTTATATACTGCTTATCAGTGACAAAGCACGCCCTAAGTGGTTAACAATGATTATTTTTAGTGAATTGCCCCCAACAAGCTGAGTACTCATTTTACTGACCTAGAGAAGGATGGAAGGCTGATTCAACCTTGGAGCCCTCTGGGATCGAACCACTGCGCCACCAGGGCTCTCTTGTGATATTATTGGGATGTCCTGAGAGCCTTTCTAGTTGTATAGGGAAAATTTACATTTTTAAAAACTCTGGCTGGCTTTATTTTTCTTTCTGGCTCTGGCTTCGCAAACAAAGATTCAGGAAGGACTCATCCCGCGCTTTCTGCAAGCGCGCTGATGACTAAAAATGCCAATCCGAGATAAACAAGTCCGGTTGCAAACAGCACAGCAGAAGATCTCCTTGGGTGATGTTTTTGGGTTGTGATTCTTTCTGCGTTGTCGTTTCTCTTCAAGACTTGTTCGGCGTGAGTCCAAAAAACAAGCTAAAATGCTGAGCCATGCCCGCCTCCACCCACTATTCTCACTCGAGAAGACCAAGAGTACAACAGATCTCATCCAAAGGGTTGTTTTTTCTGGAACTGGATAAACAAATGCTTTGAAGGAAGACTTAATTGGTTTTTTTAAATAAACCATGAAAATGCTCTCTTCTTCCACATTCTCTCCGTTTGTATTAATCCAGATCAGTAAGGGATGCTGGTTCTCTCTCAGAATACTTGGTAGCATCATTCATTGCTCATGCCTCAAGGAGCCGTTGAAAGTATGTTGCGAATGGTTTCCTTTTAAAAAATACACACAACTGACCATTAAAGTGGGGAAAGGACAATAAAAAGCCCCTTCCCACACACAATCTGAAGACACCTTGTTAAGGCACAGAGAACATACAGACCCTATGAATCCAAACAATGTCCCAAGGTTTGGTGCTTCCTGAAAGCAACGCTGTGATGGAAGCATTCAGGGAAAGAATGGGAAGGGTTTCAAAAGCTTCAGCCAAAAAGCTGAAAATAGATCCCTCTTCTGAAAGCAGAAACTATGCAAGAAGGGTAAGGGCAAAGGGCAAGCTGATATGGGAAATACTCCTCAGCTTCTTTCTTTATGAGTATCACATCATTAAAATCACATAATCTGAAAGAATGGCTCCTTTGGGGAAGAAGGATTTCTACTTTCCTCTGTGAAAGAAAAATGTGCTTCAGCTGTAGCAGAGAAGGAGAACAGGTAATGTAACTTGGTCTCTCAGGTGTAAAGAGGTTTTAATAGAAGCCTCCCAATGGACATAAGTACCATAAACATGATTTCCCTCTGAGAGTACTCCATTCTTGCCTTCCATTTATGTTTTGCTTTGGCTCCCTTATGAAATTTATCTTCAGAAGGGAACTGTTCATTTAAATGGAGCCCATACTTGTCCACATAACAACTGAGTAGTGGCAGGGAGAGAAGAGATAAAAAAGAGCTCTTGGTACTATCAGCTAAAACAGTGGTTCCACCTCATAACCCTGCTGATGATGACCCCATGTCAAGCTGCTAGCCATCCCTTGTAATTGACCTGAAATACTGTGTCCAGTTCTAGCACTCCATTTCAAGAAGGATACTGCCAAGCTGGGACATGTCCAGAGGAGGGCAATCTAGATGGTGAAAAGTCATCCAAAGAAAGCCCTATGAGGAACAGCTTGCAAAAGGGAGACTGAAAGGTTATATGATAGCCATCTTTAAATATTTGGAATGGTATCAAGAATCCTAGTCCCAGCCAACAAACCCCAGGGGGCAACCCTAGCAAGTCATGCTTTCTCAGCTTTAGATAGGAATGGCAGATCTCTGAATAAATCTTGTCAAGTAAACCATAGAATAGGGTTGCCATAATTTGGAGTGAACTTGAAGGCACATGACAACAACACACAGAAGAGCAAGTTTGTTTTCTGATGCTCCAGAGACCAGGCCACAAACCAATGGATTAAAATTACCAAAAGAAAGAAAGAAGATTCCACCTAAACATTAGGAAGAATGTCCTGATGGTAAAAGCTGTTGACTAGTAGAACAGACTTCCCTAGAGAGTGATGGATGGACTCTCCTGTTTTGGAGGTCTTGAAACAGAGTTTGAGTGCTTTGGCTGGGCTTTTCTGCACTGGCAGGGAGTTGGCACAGATGGCCCTTGGACCCCTTCCATCTCTAAGACACTATCATTCCTTTTTGCTGGCATGTTGCTGTAGAGCAGCCTTCCCCACCTCAGTACCTTCCAGATATGTTTTATTCCCATCTAATCTAGGAAGTTAAGCAGGGTCAGGTCTAGTAAGTACTTGACCAGGAGATTACCAGGACTCTTCAGATAGGGCTAAAATTGAATCCTGAATGAAACTCTGGGGAGCTGCTGCCAGTCAGGATTACTATTATTAAAGTTATTTATACATTTATTTATTTCCCCCAAACTGGGACTCAAGGCTTACAATTTTTAAAAAAAACTAATCAGATATCAATAATAGAACATACAAGACATAATTAAACAGATACCTGGATGGGGACTACATTGAAAGCAAGGTTTAATTACACCCCGCACTGTTTTTCCTTCTGAAAAAAAAATCTCCTCTGGAAGTTGTTAACTGTCTCACTTAAACAAAAATGTAATTTTAAAAAAATAAATCAAACCAATTAACAGTTGCAGTGGAATGTGTGGCATGAAAATACCATTCAGAGGAGAATGTTGACTGAGGCTTTCCTACAGCTGCTCTCTTAGAGGGAAAGAAGAAATGTGCCCAATCCTAAACACACTTTGTATCTTCTCTAGTTTTCTACCACAACACCCAGAATTCTCCCCCAATGCAGCAAAGTGGACAGAGGCAGAGGACGCTGAGCAACACCAGTAGCAGCCCTGCTCCAGAGGAGACTCCCAAGACACCTGTGGGCTCCTGAGACTACAAAAGGCTCTCAGCTCTTCCCCAGAGCCTCTGACAGAGGCAGAGGACGCTGAGCAACACCAGTAGCAGCCCTGCTCCAGAGGAGACTCCCAAGACACCTGTGGCTCCTGAGACTACAAAAGGCTCTCAGCTCTTCCCCAGAACCTCTGACAGAGGCAGAGGACGCTGAGCAACACCAGTAGCAGCCCTGCTCCAGAGGAGACTCCCAAGACACTTGTGGGTTTTTGGGGCTATAAAAGCCCTTTTACTCTGATACTTTGTAGTTGGTTTAAATGTTCTTTTAATTATAAGGGATTTTATTCAGTATTTCTGTTTTTCCCTTTCCCTATCCTAATATTTTTGCTGAGGTGCTTTAGCTTGGTTAGATACCTGAACAATTCATGAAAATATGGTAGTTAAGAATAGTACTAAGCGGAAAAGGAGGTTAGCCAAAAAAGAAGTTTGTTCCAATGTTAAAAGGCCTAAGAAATCTGCCAAGAATCCAGTAGTGAGTTTAACGAATCCAGAATTATTGGAGGCGGCTGCTACTATGAAACAATTAAAAATGGAGGAGCTATTCCTTCCAAAAGATAATGATAAGTCTAATTCTGAAACATCTTTTCTTTCCTTGCATGAAGAGCCTGCTCCAAGTCTTGATACAGATATTGATATTAATTACATGACTGAATCAGACATTGTGGCTAGGAACTGTTTACTTACTGCCAGAACAGTAATTGCCATTTTTGGTAAATTAACAAGTATAGACCAGAAGCTTGATAGGCTAAAAGACCTTATGACCAAGCCCAAATATTCATTAAATCCAGGAGCACTATTTAATAAAAAGGACTCTAAACAAATTCAAAATAATCCTAAAGCTAGGAATAGCAACAAGCTAGTGCTGTTGCAAAATAGCATAGCACTATTAGTGACCAACAATCACCACAACCATGCCAGATGGCATAATAAGTCTGCTATATTACATTCACTTTCTCTCCTTCTACATCGACATCTGCAATATAATGAGCTACTTGGAATTGATTGGCTGCCCTCCTATAATAACTCCAAGAGAATTGTTTTGCAGTTTAAAAATGCCACAATACCTTCCTTGATATTGAAAAATTGGAGGTCATTTAAGGAATTTTTAATCACGCCAGTACGTGTTTTCCGTAATTCCAATATTCAGCCTTTGTTTGAGACCTACTCAAGACGTGAAGCCCCCCACCAGAAAGCGAACTTTAATGAGGATGTCAGGAGGATAATACCAATTCCTGAGAGTCTCTTTGATGATGATGGAAAATTGGTCGATTTGTTTGGTTCTCTTTCTGGCGAGGAACAAAAGCAAGTACTAAATAGGCTCGATGCAGTTAAATCTATGCTGATGTCAGTAACAACGGCTACTAAAACAATTAAGGACTTATTATCCACTAACTGTTCCTTACCTGATCCTTTGGCACAACTTAAAAATGGTCTTAAACGGTGTATTGGTGAGGAGGAGGATGATCTGACTCCTTTAATGTACATGTCTCCCAAACGTTCAATGGACCGTTTGGCGGATCCTCTTATTCCATTAACTCAAACTTTTCCCAATCAAATGACTGGACATCACAGTGAGTCTCTGCAATTAATAACAACGAATTCTCCCAAACCCATTAAGAATCCACAATCTTCCAAGTTTAAGAAAAGAGGATGTTCTAAGTCAAAATCCTCTGTAGCAAAAACAATTAAGCAGAGTCTAACTGGCAGGCTAATAAATTTAGCATCAGAGAAGGGATATATGCCTAATGGAACTATAACTGCTAATGAATCGCAAGTTTCCACACCTCAGGAACAGTCTGTAATAATCTTAGATAATTGACATTCAACTGACCTGTCCCCTCTGTCTATTATTTCATGGAACGTAGCTGGTTGGAAACCTAGATGCAGGGACCCTACCTTTATGCCTTTTGTTAACAGACATAATATTATTATTCTTCAGGAAACGTGGCTTGCTGAAGATATATCTATAGAGGGTTATAAATATACGGGTTTAAATGCCATTCCCGGCAAAGGCAATGGGAGATTATGTGGTGGCTTAGGGGTGCTGATTTCCTTGGTACTTAAGATTCAAATAACTAAGGTCTCTGTACTGGAGCAGTATGCCCTAGCGGTTCTTTTGAAGTTCAATAACAATTTATTATATTTGACTAATATCTACATTCCTCCACTCCAAGGCCGTGCTAAAATAGAAAGTGTATGGAATAAGCTTAAATCTTTTATCAAAGATTTGATGTTTGAGGCTCCAACAGCTAGCTTTATTGTTGCAGGGGACTTTAATGCTAGAATTGGAGCCGATGATGTGTCTTTGTATGCAAAATACAACTGCCAACCACCTAGCCCTATAGTCATTCCACCGATAATGTGTCGTAAATCTAAAGATATGTTCTGCGACTTTAAGGGTTTTTGTCTAGCTCGCACCTTTGATGAACTAAATTTAATCATCCTAAATGGTAGCATTAAGGATGATCATCCAGCTGAATATACTCACTGGGTAGGTGCTAGACCATCAGTTCTTGATTATATTGGGGTTTCTCCAAATTTAATTTCTCATATTTCTAAGTTTACAATTGTTAGCAGACCTGACAGCGACCATTTCCCAGCCCTCTTGTGCTTAAAATTTAATGACAGCTTTACCCTGCCACTTGATAAGATCTCAATTTTTACTAACGATATCAGTCCAACCCGAATTAAATGGTCCCCCCAACTGTCTGATACTCTCACTAAGTTTCTCTCTAGCGAACCGATTAAGTTGCTTTTCTTTACAATAGCGGATGCTAATCTGGATTCTGAAATACTGTCTAATTATAATACTTTAATTAGTTCTTTACAACCATTACTAACCATTTCCAAAAGTAATCCTGTTAGACATAAACCGATACGTCATCAGATTTGGTTTGATCAAGAATGCAAAGAATTATGGGCGCACCTCAAATATCTTTTCAAAGAGTATAAAGCAGACTCAACACAATTTTCTGTATCTGAACTTCTGGAACAGAAGAAAAGATACAAGCTTCTAGTAAGACAAAAGAAAAAGGGTGCCATGATAGATACCTGGAATAAACTAATTCGGTCAGCCAGTGCAAACAATCCCAACTTATTTTGGAAAGAGGTTGCCCCTTCGTTCATTAAGAATTCAGATAATTCTACAGTACAGATCCCAGCTCATGTATGGGAAAGTCACTTTGCCAATCTTTATGATTCTGCTGAAAATACCTCACTCATTAGTATCTGATCTCATGATAGAGGTTTCGTCTCTTCCCCTCTGGCCCCCAGTTTCGTACTCAGAGATAAAGAGTCTTATCACCCAACTCAAACCAGCTCGTGCCCCAGATACTGATTTTATAACTGGTGAAGTACTTAAAAATAACCTTGACTGGTGGGTTCTGGTCCTCGCTAAATTATTTACGGCCATTGATAGATCTGCTTCCATCCCAGAAGATTGGGGCTTGGCCATTATTGTCCCGATATATAAAAAAGGTAACAGAACTGATCCCTCTAACTTCCGACCGATTAGTCTCTTGAGTTTGGTGAGTAAGCTATACACAAAACACCTTTTAAATAAGTTTTTAGACTGGCTTGAGACCGAAGATATTCTGATGGCTGAACAGGCAGGCTTTCGGCCCGGAAGATCCACTATTGATCATACAATGATTTTGCAATATCTTGTTGAAAAATACCTCCATTATGGACAACAACTATATGTGGCATTTATAGATTTTAAATCCGCCTTTGATACAGTCAATAGATCTAGATTGTGGGAGAAATTATTGTGCACTAATATAGATAAACTACTACTTTTGCTTCTTATTAAGATTCATGAGAACTCTAATATCAAGGTCAGATGCAGTCTCCAAGGTCATGTTTCCAAGACAATTCCTGTTAAGATGGGTGTAAGGCAAGGATATGTCCTGGCCCCTACTTTATTCAATTTTTACATTAATTCCCTTGTTTCTGCTCTGAATAATCTTTCATTTCACCCTCCAAAGTTGGCTAACAAGCATATTAACTCATTGTTCTATGCAGACGATGTTGCTATTCTTTCGCTATCCCCTACTGGACTCAAAAGAGCCCTAAACTCTCTTGCTCTGTTTTTCAAAGAGGAGAAATTAACAATTAACTCCTCCAAGACTAAGATCCTCACTTTTGCTCATCGCCCCAAATTGATACAATGGACACTTGATAGACAACACATAGAGCAGGTTAAGACTTTCAAATATCTAGGAATTGTTTTCCATAACTCTGGTAGGAGAACAGCCCATTCAGAACTTGTCGTCAGCAATGCCCAAAGAACCATAACGGCAATTCTAAGATTTTTTTCACCAAAGGTGCTCAGTTTATTCCGGCCGCAGTCAAACTGTTCAATGCCAAGGTTCGTCCTCAACTTCTATACGGAGCCCAATTGGGACCATATTGTAACATCAATGTAATTGAATGTGTGCAAACTAAGTTCCTTAGGAGAATCTTCCAGGTTGCCCCTTGTGTTCTGAATGCTGTTCTCAGAAAGGAGGCTGGGTCTATCAAAATAGAATCTAGTCTGTGGATCAGTATACTCACCTATTGGCAAAAATTGCATAAAACTCCTGGAGGTTTGACAAATTTAATCTTTCTGGATCCTTTCAAATCCTCTTGGGAAATTTCTATCTATAAGAAAATAAATGAGCTAGGTCTCAATAAAAATGAAATTCTAAAGCTTGATGCCGATAGAGCTAAATCTATTATTAAACAAAAAATTATAGAAGCAGAAAGATACATGGATTCTGCTTCTCTTTCAAAATATGCCTTGTTTAGCTTTCAAGCCTTGGTCCCCTCCCCAGCTCTGTATTTATTCCATGTCACTCTCCCGAAGTTTAGAAGGGCTTTAACTTTGGCACGGTTCAATGTGTTGCCTACGGCCATGCTGGAAGGTAGATTAAAAAAAATACCTTTTGAATTTCGCTTTTGCCCATGTGGTTCAGGTGCTGTGGAAACCAATGAGCATGTTCTCCTATATTGTCAATTTTATAGGGACATTCGTCACCAACTGATTAGCCCACTACTGAGTAAGTTTCCAGGTAAAACTGACTCTGTTTATTTGCACTTTCTATTGGATAACATTGACCCCACAGTATCCCACAAGGTGGCTAAATTTTGTTACATCGTTTGTAAACTGCGCCCTCAATTGACAAATGGACATTCTATCACTGTGCAGTAAGATTTGTTTGAATACTGTACATATACAGTCCATTATTCGTTTATATTTTAATTTGGTATTGTATTATTGATATGCCATTTGTATGATTGTACGATTGTATGACTTGGTTTTTATACTGGTCAAAGACCGAATAAATTTTATTACTAATGCAGCAAAGCTACAACCCCCCTAGTCCAGCATGGGAGCTTTAGTCTAAAAAAGAACCTTCATTTCTAAATTCTCAAGTATGATCCTAAATAGAAAGAAAGCCAGGTTACCATAAGATTTCTAATTGTAATAAGGGCATCCACAGAAACTGAAATTCCAATTTCTCCATCCTCCAACTTTAGTGTTTATCCATAATACCAGTTCCACCAACAGAAATGCTCTCCAGTTTTCAAGTTTCCAGTGTTAAAGGTCTGTCTAGAAACAAAATGGAGCAGAACAGCCCAAGACTGGGGGGGGGGCACGATCCTAATATCGCAAATTGATACAGAAATGGGAAAAGGGACTGGCCTGTTTCTTCCTGCCTTTTGCACTGTACAGTCCAATACAGGCACCCCCTAATTTTTCAACAGTTTAGGGCCTATAGCACTGTTTAAAACCAGAAATGACAGGGGTGGCGGAGAGGCTGCTATGAGCATGAACAACCAGTGGGTTAGAAGGCAGGGGATGGGAAAAGAGGAGGAGCGAGGGATGGATGGGTGGTGGTGGTAAGAATAAGGAGAGAGGAAAAAAAGGAGAAATGAGGATATTTCTGATTAGTTGAGGTTTTGAGAGGGGTGGGATGGATGAGCAGAGAGTAGTTCCGCTTACTGTCAAAAGAATGGGTCATCAAAAAGCAGAATGTCAAAAAGCAGGGGATGCCTCTACAGAGCAAGCTAAGACAATTATGTCTTGTATGGGCTATTATTGGTATCTGGTTATTTTTTTAAACTTTTGTAAGTCTTGAGTCCCAGTTTGGGGGAAATAAATAAATGTATAAATAACATCAATAACAGTAATCCTGACTGGCGGCAGCTCCCCAGAGTTTCACTGAGGATTCAATTTTAGCCCTATCTGAAGAGCCCTGGTAATGAACTCACATCAAACAAAACCATAATAAATAATCAAACAGCCTCAAAAAATATAGAAACAATATATAATATTAATAAAAGGAAGACTAGCAAACGTTCCCAAAAGTTTCTGAGAGTCATTGTTTGCCATCTGCAATCATACATTGCCCACCAATGGCACTATCTTTCCTCGGTGGTGGGATTGCGTGCTCCTGTGAGGCAAGAGGCTATGGTGATGGCAGTAATGCTGCTGGTAGGGTATCCCATGTCAGACAGGCTTTTGCTGAGAAGCCAGAGTAAATGTAGCAAACAGCTACTGGGCAGCAGCAGTAGTGGGGGGTGACACTGGCAGAGGATGTCTCAGAGACAATGGCAGTGGCACCATACCTACTGCTTGTCAATACTGCACAGAAGGGGGCATGATAAACCTCCTTTTAAACATCTTTTACCACAAAAAAACCCTATGATTAGACAATCCAAAATGAAACAAGAGAAAGTGCCAGAAGATGAAACTTCCAGGTAAGATGGCACTCAACGGCTATTGGGGGACAGCAGAGGACAACTACAAGTAGTGCTGTGGCTATGTTGGAATCTAATTCAAGTCGAAATGACGTTCAGCTGTTGACATGCTCAGAGGTGAAAGGAAAGTCCAAAGCTGCATAGCACATATTGCAGAGACATGGAATCTGAGAAGTATAAATCGGAGGAAGCTAGGCAAAGTAAAACAAGGAATGGGATATATCAGCATTGCAATACTTGGGGTAAGTGGACAGGAAATGAAAAATCTAATAAGAAGTGGGATGGCATTAATAGTGAGTAGAGATGTAGCAAAAGCAGTCAAAGAATATCGAATCTAATCAAATACGGTAATATCAATAAGACTTCAAGGAAAATGCATCAATATCACCTTAATCCAAGTTTATGCTCCAACTGTAGAGGCAGAAGAAGAAGAAATTGAAAGGGCCTATGCTGGAGTCCAGGAGGAGATTGATAACAGACTCAAATAGAACTTCTTGTTAATCATGGTGATTGGAATGTAAAAATAGGAAACAGAGCAAAATCAAAGATTGTAGGAAAATTTGGCCTAGGATCAGGAAATGAAGCAAGAGAGTCACTGAATTTTGCAAGGTCAACAATTTGTTCATCACAAACATTCTTTAGGCAACCAAAAAGTGACTGTAAACATGCATATGACCTGATGGCCAATATAGAAATCAAACAGACCACATCATTAGAAGCAAAAAATGGAGAAGCTCCATTCTCTCTATAAAAACAAAAACAGGAGGACAATGTGGCACAGACCATGAACTACTAATATCAAAAATTAGAGTAAAGCTAAAGAAAAACACTAAACCAACCATTGTGTCAAAATACAACCTGAGAACATCCCCATAGAATTTAAAAATAATGTAAAAATAGATTTACACTATTAAGGCTCATTGACCAGAAGAACTCTGGACTGAAGCCAGGTTCATTGCCAGGGGGAAATGCAAAAAGACATTATCTGCAGCCAGAATGAAAGAGAAGCTTCAATAGGTGACATATGAAAATCTTCAAGCAGTTAAGGACAGACAAGAAGCAAAAGTAAATGGGGACAGAAATAGGATCAGAACCCTGAATGCAGCTGTTCAGTGACTTGTGCAGAGAGACAAGGAGAACTGCTATAATAATCAATGCAGAGAAACAGAAGATGACAACAAAAAAGGAAAAACAAGAGACCTCTTCCACAATATCTGAGAAATCCAAGGAAATTTAAACCAAGACTCTCTATGACCAGCAGGGAAACGCTGACCAAGTAGAAATAAAAAGATGATGGAAACAATACATGGAAAAACTATATAAAATAGATGGAAGGATTACAGATTCATTCGTGGAAGAACCATATGAAGATGAACCTTCAGTTTTAGAAAGTGAAA
Source organism: Gambelia wislizenii (assembly GCA_030847615.1). Classification (NCBI taxonomy): domain Eukaryota; kingdom Metazoa; phylum Chordata; class Lepidosauria; order Squamata; family Crotaphytidae; genus Gambelia; species Gambelia wislizenii. Next base: position 65,473,576 of record JAUMIR010000002.1, read on the forward strand.
TTTTAGAAAGTAGTTACTTCAAGCTACAGAAACAAAATCTAGTTCTAACTAAAATTTGTCAACAAAGATGGAAAACAAAATAATAGTCAGATTGGAAATGCTCAATATACATTCCAATCTTCAAGAAAGAGAACACCAGGGACTGCAGTGACCATAGGACCACCGCATTAATTTCCTATGCAGGCAAAGTGATGCTCTAAATTCTACAACAAAGACTTTCACCTTATATGGAACAAGCAATACTGGGTTCAGAAAAGGAAGAGACACTAGGGATCATATTGCAAGCATATGAATTTCAAAAGAAAACCAGCCTGTGCTTTATAGATTATAGCAAAGCCTTTGATTGTGTAGATAATGAAAAACTATGGATCATTCTTAAAGAAATGTGTGTGCCAAAACATTTGATTGTCCTGATGCATAACCTGGACTCAGGACAAGAGGCTACCATCAAAACAGAATACAGAAAACAGAATGATTTTCAATTAGCAAGGGAGTCAGGGAAGGATGCATTTTATCACCCTGTCTGTCTAACCTGTATGCTGAATATATAATACATAAAGCAGGATTAGACTTGGAGGAAAGAAACATAAAAACTGGAGGAAGTAACATCAACAATTTAAGATACACAGACAGCATCATACTACTGTACAAGCAAAAAATAGCAATGACTTGGAGTTAAGGAAGAAAGTGCAAAGGCAGGTTTAAAGCTGAATGTTAAGAAAACGAAAATAAGGACCACAGATGATTTAAAGAACTTTAAAGTAGATAAAGCCAACATTGACATAGTTCCAGATTTTCCATACCTTGGCTCAGTTGATAATCAGAATAGAGACTGCAGTCAAGAAACCAGAAGATGGTTAGGACTTGGAAGGAGAGCTATGAAGGAACTAGACAAGATCCTGAAATGTCAAGATGTCCAATTGAATACTAAAGCTAGGATTGTTCATGCCACTGTACAAGGTATTTCCCATTTCTATGTTTGGTTGTGAAAGCTGGACAGCGAAGAAAGCTGACAGGAAGAAAATAAACTCATTTGAAATGTGATGCTGGAGAACAGTTATACGGATACCGTGGTCTGCTAAAAAGACAAATAAATGAGTCCTAGATCAAATCAAATGTGAATTCTCCCTAGAAGCCAAGATGACTAAACTGAAACTGTCATACTTTGGCCATATCATGAGAAGACATGACTCACTAGAAAAGGCAATCATGCTGGATAAGGTAGAACACAGTAGGAAAAGAGGAAGACTGCATTACAGATGGATAGACTCAATCAAGGAACCCACAGCCCTGAGTCTGCAACAGGTGAGCAGGGCTGTTGATGATAGGGTGACTTGGAGGTCTCTCATTCATACCGTCACCATAGGTCGAAGTCAACTCAACGGCAATTAACAACAAGCATACATTGACTGTATATATATGGACCTGACATCTTTCTGCACCTCTTTTCATCATGTTCTGATTGGATGTAATTGTTTATAGTCTACATTACAAACTGTTGGAATTCTAATCAGGCCTTCATTTATGTGATTAATTATCCTTATTTACTTGTTATTTGCATGGGCTGTTGCCATTTCCATGTTTTATACCTGTTTATAATATTATATATTGTTTCTATCACCTGTTAGAGGTTGTTTAATTATATATTATGGCCGTATTTTGTATAAGTTGCTGTGTTTGAAACCCTTGTCTCTTGTATTTATGGATAAGAAATGGCTATCACTTGTAATGCAACATACAAGGCAAATGGTATGAAGGACCTGTCCTATGACTCCAATACCTACCCCAGAAGCGCAAACCGTGATTAACTTTCTTATCCTAAAACAACGGAGGAGAAGAGAAAATTACTTTGGTCATAAAACAGCCTTAGCCTTTAAAAAAAACAAAAACAATTCAGCTGCAGGGCCCCTCTTTCCTGCTGTGATTGTTTATGTATATATATATATATATGGCTTTTCTTCGCAAACGAAGATTCAGGAAGGACTCATCCCACGCTTTCTGCAAGCACGCTGATGACTAAAAAGGCCAATCCGAGATAAAAAAGTCCAGTTGCAAAAAGCACAGCAGAAGGTCTCCTTGGGTGATGTTTTTGGGTTGTGATTCTTTCTGCATTGTCGTTTCTCTTCAAGACTTGTTCGTCGTGAGTTCTCAAATAAGGCTGCAGCATTGTGGATAGTGTGTCTCCATGCCTCCCGATGTGAGGCCAGCGCGGACCACTGTTGGTGATCAATTTGGCCAAGCCTGAGATGTTGTTTCAGGGAGTCTTTGTATCGCTTTTTTGGAGCGCCCCTCTTACGCTGACCCGTGGCGAGTTCACCGTAGAGTACTATTTTTGGGAGGTGATGGTCCTCCATCCTAGAAATGTGCCCTGCCCAGCGCAGCTGTGTTATCAATATCATGGCCTCAATACTGGTGATCCCTGCTTGCTCAAGGACAGCAACATTCGTCACATAGTCAGTCCAGTGTATATTTAGGATTGTGCGTATACAGTGCTGATGAAAGCGCTTGAGGAGTCGTAGGTGGTGGCGATAGGTGACCCATGTTTCAGATCCATAAAGGAGGATAGACAGTACGATGGCTCTATACACACTGATTTTTGTGCTTTGCCTCAGGTGTTTATTGCTCCAGACTCTTTTGTGAAGTCTTCCAAATGCGCTATATGCCTTTGCTAATCTGTGATCGATCTCTTTACCAATCTTGGCATCTGAAGAGATGATGCTTCCCAGGTAGGTGAACTGCTGAACGGACTTGAGCACAGATTTGCTGACGGCAATATGGGGATGGTGGTGTTCGTCCTGTGGTGCAGGCTGGTAAAGAACTTCTGTTTTCTTCAGGTTGACTTCTAGCCCAAACAGCTCTGCAGCTGTTGCAAAGCAGGACATTAGGCGCTGCAGAGCTGCTTCTGTGTGGGCAACAAGGGCAGCAGCATCGGCGAAGAGCAGCTCACGGACTAGATAGTTTAGAGTCTTAGTGTGGGCCCTCAGACAGCTTAAGTTAAACAAGCTACCATCAGTACGGTAACGTATATAGATGCCGTCGTCTTCTTCGAGCTCTGCTGTAGCCCTTTGGAGCATCGTGCTAAAGAAGATTGTAAATAAAGTTGGTGCAAGAACACAACCTTGCTTCACTCCATTAGTTATTAGAAAGGGCTCTGAAAGAGCATTGCCATATCTGACTTGTCCACGCTGGCCCTCGTATAGCAAGATAATCATTTTAAGGAATTTGGGGGGACATCCTAGTCTTTCTAGGATCTGCCACAGACCTTTTCTACTCACAGTGTCGAAGGCTTTGGTGAGGTCGACAAATGTTATGTAGAGACCGTTGTTCTGCTCCCTACATTTTTCTTGCAGTTGCCTAAGGGCAAATACCATGTCTGTAGTACTCCTATTGGCTCTGAAGCCACATTGGCTTTCAGGGAGAAGTTCTTCTGCAATAGCAGGAACTAATCTGTTCAGGAGTATCCTTGCAAGGATTTTTCCAGCAATAGAGAGCAGTGTTATGCCTCGATAGTTTGAGCAGTCGGATTTTGCTCCTTTTTTCTTGTACCGGGTGATGATGACTGCATCTCGGAGGTCTGATAGCAGTTCCCCTTTTTCCCAGCAATTCACAAGGAATTCGTGGAATTTTTCGTGGAGTGCATGACCTCCTTGTTTCCAAACTTCAGGTGGGATTCCATCAATCCCAGCTGCCTTGCCGTTTTTCATCTGCTGTATGGCCTTAACGGTCTCTTCCAAAGTGGGAGCTATGTCCAATTCATTTTTCATTGGTTTTTGTATCATATGTTGGATAGCTGAGCTTTGGACTACTCGGTTGGCGCTAAAGAGACTTTGAAAATGTTCAGCCCAACGATTCAGGATGGAGGCTTTATCAGTAATTAATGTTTGACCATCTGTACTGTATAAGGAGCTTTGGACCTGATAAGTAGGTCCAAACACTGCTTTAAGAGCTTCATAAAATCCTCTATGATCACCCAGATCTGCACAGCGTTGTGTCTTTTCTGCTATATTGATCCACCACTTGTTCTGCATGTCTCAGAGATTCTGTTGTAGTTTACTACATGTGAGGCGGAAAGCTGCTTTTCTTACATGGCACGTTGGCTGGGCGAGGTATACCTGGTGAGCAGTTCTCTTCTTTGCCAACAGCTCCTGGATCTCTTGGTTGTTTTCATCAAACCAGTCTTGATTTTTCTTGTGGGAAAACCCGAGGGATTCTTCTGCAGACTGGAGGATACTGTTTTTGATATGTTTTGATATGTTGATATGTTTTGATATGTTTATAATAACTCTACTGGATAGCATTGAAATGGAAGAAGAGTGTATTTATTTATTTTATAATATTTATACAATATTTATTTTATAATTTTTAAAAAAGGAAAAAAACTCTTTTATTTTTTTAAATTCTAAAATAAATATTATAAAATAAATAAATAAAAAATTCTTCTTCCATTTCAATGCTATCCAGTAGAGTTATTATAAACCATTGTTCTACTAGATGATTGTGAGTTGAAGAAGGCTGGAATTTTTTTTTAATTATTTTTTGCAAACCCTATAGAGTTTGTAAGTCTGTGTGCAAAATTCTGCAAGCAGGCTTAAGTTCCTCTGCAGAAACAGTCAGATATTTTTGTCCAATGTGGAATGCCTGCATTCCGTTCAAGACTGCAGAAGCTGAGTTGCACATGTGATCCTACTGTATATGGGTGTGCATTGTGAGTAGCATATGGATGTGTTGGTATATTTGGTTGTGTATTTGGTTACAAATTTGGTGTCTTGGCACAGTTGCTCAATATTGTCATTCCACACAAAGGTTGCAGAGCCCAATTAATGTACAGTTCCACAAGCAGAGATTTATGCTATGCAACCCAGACATATGATCTCAGCCAAAGTGTGAGGGAATGCTTCATGTGGGCGTGGAGACATGCTGCCCCACCATGGCACTGGGCACACTGCCGGTCCCATATCTACATGTTGCTATGATCAGCTACGCTCATGAAACCTATTTATGATCAACTGTTTTTCACTGTCCTTTTAAAAACTTTGCAATCAGGACCTTTGCAGAGTTTGCTAAAATATAAAAAACCATGGGGGGGGGCTTTAAGAAGAGGGGAACGGCCTTATCAGATCTGAAGCTGCTCAATGGCTGAATATCTGTTAGGGTAGGAACAGAGAACTTATGAATAGGAGTGGAGTATCTTGCAAAAAGGCATGGCATGACTGGCTGGCAGACACCATGAACAACAGATGCATTCCACACTGCAAAATTTTATTGTAAGTCTCACTTGTAAATAATAAAACAAGTCAGTTTTCAGCCTATTTAACATTTATTGCACCCTCCAAGATATTCCATGAATTCTAGTTTATATAACTGTCTTTTAAGCTGCTCACAAAACTACAATTCCTGTGATTGCCTGCCATGACTTTAAGCTGCAAAAGAAACATGTTTAGTTGGAAGTATCTCACCTTGAAAATCACTTTAGAGTAAACACAATACGAGTCTATACGCTTGTAACATAAAGACTTCTTTTTACCTGTTGGTAGCTATTACAATCATCCATCTTGATTTGGTCTAAAGGAATCCTGTACAACCTTTGAGACTAATTGGGTGGGTGAGGGTTTCTAGAATAAGCTTTCATAGACTTCACCCCACTTCCTCAAGAAAAAGAAATCTCTAGCATAAGACTTTGTGAACTCCACTCCACTTGTAATTCACTTCTGTGCCTTTTTTGGGGGGTCCAGTAATATATCTGTAAATGGTAAATTAATAAAATGTGCAAGTTCTACAGTGAACACTTTGCTGGGTCAGAATGCATGCTGCAGCCACAGAACTACAAGAGTTTGAACAAGTTTTGGTGAGCATTCTAGTACAAGCGTCTAGTCATTGTAAGACCTGCAAGGCAGTTTGCAACTACTGTACATTATTTCCAAGGGATACTCATTTAGCCTTTACTTTAGAGGTGGGCAACTTTTATAGATTTGAGGGCCAATGTTCTTCCTCTGGGACCCTCCAGGAGCTGCACAGACTGCCAAAAAATGGTAAATAAACAAAACCCACACAGAAGTCCGTTTCCAGTTTTGAAGAATGGGAGTTTAAAATGTTAAACAGTGTAAGGTAGGCCTGAAGCCTATTTAAAAGCTGAAGTTCTGATAGAAAAAGTATGTTCCAGGAGCCTGGGGGTGGGATGAGGACCCTACAGAACCAACTTTTGGGACCACATTGTTCTTACCTCTGCTCTGCTTAGATACCTCCTGTGAAAGAGAGCCTGCCACTTCACAAGACAGACCGGTCCACTGTTAACTCATGCCAGTAGGATATGGTATTTCTCCTAATGTATAGCCAATATTTGTTCCCTACAAATATCCACCCATTGGTTCTAGTCCCACCCTATGGAGCAACAGAGAACAAGACAGCTGCCTCTTCTACTTGATAATCCTTCAAAGACATGAAAACCACTATCATGATCTCCTTAATCTTCTCTTTTTCAGGCCAGCTCATAGGAGATGGTTTCTAAACCCCACACTATTTTGGTCATGCTGCAAGTAATCCACACCCTTATTAAAATGTGGCACCCTTAAGTGGACTTCAGTAAACAGTAGTATTATCAGTTAAAGAATTGGTTGTTTACATCACTGCTACTCAAAGTGGTGGTCTCTGGACCAGTGTCAGTACATGTACCATTGGCTGCCAGTCCTTAGTGACTTTCCAAGAAAGAGAAAAACAACTGTAGCCAATGGGCAAAAAAATAAATTAAAAATATGAGCCAGGCTGTGACCTCTGAGGGACAGAGCATAGGCACTGGTGTATATGTTTATGAGAGGAAAACAACTCCCGGAGCCATCATTCCAGACAGTTTTAACCTAAAGCAGGAGGAAGAAGGCTAGAATAGGAGCAGTAGATTTGTCTTTAATATGGGATATTGCCCACCCCACACATATTTCAAGAAATAAATGCATTACAGTACAAGTTGCTGCATGTACCACATTAAACATCAAAGAGGGAAATTCACCTTCACGGCCTTGGCAGTTTGTAGCCATAAAAAACAGCTTCTAAACTTTCCATCTCACTGCACTCACAGACTGAAAGCTTTATCAGATCTAGCTAACAGAAGCACTGGTTTTTCCTGGGATCAGCTCCTCTGTGCCAAGGAGCTAAATGAATGTTTATGAGTATGCTATAATTTGGAAGGGGAAGCAAAGGGAAAGTACCTTGTCAAAGTGATTAAAGCAGCTCTCACCGGGCCAGTAGAGTTAGACGTTGCTGTAACACCTGAAAACATCTTTCCTCTATGACTGAGAACACAGCTGTTTTCTATTTGCAGCAAGAAACAATATATTACACCTGGTAAGATGGTGCCTTTTGGAAGAGCAGTTGCATGTGAGCTTAAATCCTTCTCACAAGGACAGGATGCTATTCTTGTTTTCTAGGGGAGTGTGATTTAGGAAGAAGATGTTTGCTGGAAAAGTGGTTGAAAATGAATTATGTACAGACAATGAACTTCATGGCCACAATCATATGTTGTTTATTCTGGCTTTTAGCTGTTATTAATGTGTACTGAGGCAGCAACACAGTGGCTGATGGCATGAACAGGACTCTGGGCACATTTATTTTGATTATGGCAGCATGCTATACCCCTAGCCTGTACAGGATGGCCTCTGCACACAGCTGAAAGTCAAGTCTTCTTCAGTGAGGGAAATATTCTGAAGTACTGTATAGGTTAAGCAAAGTTCAGAAAAATTACCATTCTGGACCACAATTCCCACAACTCCCTACCAGGCTAGCTGGAGGATTTGAGGAGTTGTTGTCCAAGTCAGTAACTTCTCCAAACTCTGCAGCAAAGTGGCAGAAGTGGTTTACTTTCAACATGTTATGAAATTCTCATAGACGGCAAGTATTTTATTGCATCAAATATCCTAGAATATGATAAATTCCCAAGATAAAACACAGTATTCAGTGCAAAAATTTTGGGGTCTTTTCATGAAATGCCCAAAATTATGAAAAATCTTGCAGCTGTTGGCCATTTTCTTGATGGGCTGCCTCAGTGAGTCAACATACTCTCTTCTTGTTAAGGAAGAAAAAATCACAAGTATTTTTTGCACCTGCACTTAGCCATTACACCACACTGGCCTTTAATTGCTCTCAATTTTTTACTGAAATTCCTCTTTGCTGGCCTCTTTTCTGTTGCTACCTGATCAAGTACAGCCATTATTCAACTCTGAAGAGAAGGAGGACCACAGAAGTCCCCAGGAGGCTGTAGGGAGGAAGAGGCTGTTGTTTGCAGATGCTTTAGACCTCTGCTTCCTAGTTGGTCTCCCTGCACTTTGCAAGACTGAAGCCCTGACTCTACAGGTACTGTTTTTCATCAAGCTCAGCTGTCGTCCTAGCTGCGGGGACTATAAAAGCAGGCCTATCCCACACAGAGGTTCACCACTGGAGAGGGTGACACAAAGAGGGGTTACCTCTTTGGAGGTGCATGAGGGTGAGGGTCCGCCCTTCTGCCAGACAAAGGAGATAGGGCCTTCTTGGTAGCTTCCCTTAGGCTCTGGAACTTTCTTCCCAGGGAGGCCAGAATGGCTCCCTCCTTGACTGTATCTGCACTACAGAAATAATCCAGTTTGACACTGCTTTAATTGCCATGGCTCAATGCTATGGAATTCTGGGATCTGTAGTTTTCTGAGATATTTGGCCTTCTCTGTCAGGGAGTTCTGGTGCCACAATAAACTACAAATCCCAGGATTCCATCGCATTGAGCCATGGCAGTTAAAGTGGTGACAAACTGAATTATTTCTGCATCGCAGATGCAGGCAGCCCTTGTTATCCTTCTGTCTGCAGGCAAATACCTTTTTTATTCCAACAAGTTTTTAGAACTGAAAGTTTTTAAAAGAACGGGCTTTAGAGGGTGCTGTAATATTTGCACTAGACTGTGGTTATTAAAAACTTTTTTTTAAATCCTTTTCAGGCGTATGTTTTAAATTATCTCACTATTGTGGTTAATTTAATTCTATCTTTATGTTGACTTTTGTATGTTTTAGCTATATTGTACTTGTACTTGGTTTAAACTGTAGGGTTTCTTGAAACCCAATTATGTTAATAACAATTATCAATAAATAGCAACAATAAATGACAATAATTATTATTGACAATTGAGTCCCAATTGCATTGGTGGTAGTGATGACAAAGTTGATGATATTCATCTGAAGGATAAAGCATACAACTCACTGAAAAGGAAGCTTTTTAAATTACTCCCCAACACATGAAAAACACCCAGTACTGAGCATAGCCATAGGTGTGGCAGTGATGGTATTGGGGCTACCACACACTCAATGACTGCAGGAATTAATTGCACCTTTAGATATTTTTCCCTGCTCATGCTCAATTTAAGGCACTACATGCCTTACCTTTCACCTTTCTCCAGAAGCAAGCTTCTTTAAAAGCTGCTACCGGTATTTAAAAATGTCACCCCTTCCATTCTATTCTGATCCACAAGGGCCCACTAGCAGGACACCAGGTTTCACGTCCATATTTATGTAGCTTGGCATTTTGCTTCCCAAAAAGCTTCCATTTATAATCTGATGCTTCATCTACAAAGAAGTTAAGCTCCCCCTAACTGGTTTTTCCCAGTTTACATTTCCACGATGGAAACTCTGCATCGTCTGCTGTTAACATCGATGCATCACAACACCTGTCAACAAGCCACTGATAGCGAGTTAATCAGGCCACATATGGAAATGGGACGCCATTGATAGGTACTGAGAATGTGTGATGAAAAGACTCATTTTAGGAGTGCCACCCAAAACACAAATTTTAAACCAGCACATGATCCTCAATGCAATGTATGAATCAGATCAAAGTTTTCTTGTAATTATCTACTTAGTGGAACTATACATCTTTGACTGACAGCCCAAAGTTTTATTGATTGGTAATTACCAGCCCCACAGTCTGACCTAGACACTTATTTTTATTCCACATAAAGAACAGTCAGACTTTGTGGTCGCTATTGTATACAACAACAAGAAGATACAAATCTGGAGTCTCTGTCTAAACACTGGTCAGAACAGGAGGCTAAAAAAAAACCCCAAAACACATTTGCTTTTCTACTTCTGTTTCACAGACTTAAGTTTAAATAAATAGAAGACAAGGATACCTAAAACTTAGAACCATAAAAAGAGCCAAATCAAATAAAAGGCCTATCTGGACCATTATCTTCATGAAGTGGCCAACCAGTTGCATATGGGAAGCCCACAAGCAGGACAGTTATATAATACTCTTACACCCCATTTGTGTTCACCAGTGACTCATACACAGAGGAATATGTACTGCCTCTGATACTGGAAGGAATATATATCTGCCATGACTAGTAGCCACTGATATCCCCATCCTTATGAATCTGTCCAATACTTTCTTAAAGTGGTCCATGTTTGGTAGCCATCGAAGTATCTTACAGCAGTAAATTCAGTAAGTTTAACTATGTACTGTGTAAAGAAATATTTCATTTTATTTGTCCTGAACCTCCCTCCATTCAGTTTCTGTGGGTGACCCAGGCTGAAAAGGAGAAAAATTTCTAGGATTTGTTTCAGGAGAGAAAGGCTAACAATTCTGATTTGAGGACATTTGACAAATTCCTTACTCTTTGCCAGGGTGGATGGAGTCTCTAAAGGAATGTGGGAAGAAAGTGTGAAAGTACACCAGATTCAAATGTATGGACTTGAAAGAGCCAATGTGTTCACAGCTGCAGCCAAAGAAGTATTGCATGCATGACAAAGATGAAGTGTTGTATCCTCATTGAAAGGGAATACTGTGGTTGCAGTATTTTTAGAATAAGATAAACAACTTTACAAGGGCAAAAACTACAAGTGGTCTGCACTATGTCAGAAGAAAAAAACAAAATAATTTAGAGATTTTTTAAAAAACATAGATAAGAGGGAGATAATAACAATTTCCAAGCATATAGGTAGACTCTATACAAAAGAGAAGGAACAAAATGACAAGGACTAGAGGAAACAAGATAAAAAGTAGTCAGTTCAAATTGAAATAAAGCAGATTTATTTCCACAATGCAGTCTATGTCCACAGTGCTTTACCATGCAAATAAAAAGGTTTCTGTCTCCAGGAATCTACAAACCAAATGCCATTAACAAACAACTTTTTTGCTTTGTAATAAGAAATCTTAGTATAGTGGGAGGCAGAGAAGGGAAGCTTCCCTTGACATCAGCTTTGGAGGCTTGGATATTTGTCAGGGCTGTAGCAGGGAAACAAAATTTAAATTCCCATCCCATTGACACTACTTATGTAATAAAAATAACGCATATTAATCACCATCCTAATGACATGGAAGCCACCAGTTGCCACTGGTTAATATAGCTGACATGTCTAATTTGCCCTTTGACAGTTTGGGGTGATAGAGTAACAGCTAGGATTTACATAGCATTCTGTAGCCCCCAGAATCTATGTATAGTTTAGCCATTGACTCAAGACTGTCTCTCAGATCCCAAAACACAGCAATAACAACCGTGGCCAACCATATAGGAATTTTGTAAGGTTGATTAAGATAATGTACGTGAAAAACTTTTGGCATCCAGAAGAAGTGCCATACTATTTACAGTTAAGTACTGTACTCTGTGAAGAAACATCACAAATCAGTAACAATTTGTTTTTGTTTTTTAATATTGCATTGTTGTTGTATGTCGTCAAATCATTTCTGACTTATGGCAACCCTAAATCTCTTCTTGGCCTTGGCTCCTCTTGGCAAGATTTATTCAGAACATGTTTGATTTTGCCTTCCTCTGATGCTGAATGAGTTTGACTTGCCCAAGCAGTGGTATCATTTTTGGGGCAACTCTGAAGCATAAAATACATTATGCAAGCTTTCAAAGCTTCACTGGCTTCTTCATCATGTAAAGATGTTAAAAATCAAACAGGATAAAAAAATAGTGGTGATGTTAGAATCACAGGCCTGCATTCTGTCTGAGATGTTGTCTGTTATGATGGTATTGAATGATTTCAATGTCAGGGGATGATAGGATACTCAATCCCTGGCAGAAGCCAAAAACTGTCTCAGCAGACTTGGTAGCAACACTTTTCCAAGAATACTCACACACAGAGTGGTCTGACATCTAGAAAACAGAAGGTACTTTAATCTTCAAGTACTGTAGTTGCAGATATTCACAAATATTTACAATCTCATCAGTCAAACTGCTACTCCAGGAACCCATGAATTGCAAGAAGAGAATGAGCTCTGGTCTAGCTCATTTACAGTTGTCCCTTCACATTCGCTGGGGTTTGGTTCCAGGACCCCCCGTGAATACCCAAATCCGTGAATACTCAAGTCCCATTATATGCAATGGCAGAGCAAAATGGTGTCCCTTATATAAGATGGCAAAATCAAGGTTTGCTATTAGGATTGTTATTTTTTTAAGAATATTTTCCAAGCCGTGAATACTCAAATCCGTGAATGTCAAATCCGTGAATGTGGAGGGACAACTGTATATACACATCTACAGGGCATTGGCTTACTTAGCCACACGGGTGCATTGCATCAGATCTTGTACTCCATAGCTTGCCCTCTAATAACCCTCCTTCTGCAGCTGTGGCATGACTAGGCATGATTTGACAGTTCATGGAGTCAGCCATTTTGACTCAGCATGACTCTGCAGTTGTTTGGCCATTTTATAATGGAGTTCAGTCTCTATCTCCTGACATTCAATGCAGTCAGAGGCCACTCCCCTTATACTTTTTGAGGTCTTCTACCTTCAACAAAGGTAAAACTCTTTCATTGGAATACAATTTGAGACTACAATTTGGCAATTTTTACCTGTACAGCACCTAAAAGTTTTTCCAGATATAACAATACAAAGACTTCTTGAGAAAGCCAATGTTCTCTGCCTAAGGGCCCATCTACGAAAGGGGGGAGGCTGAGTACCTCATAGTAATGGCTTTTCACAGAGGCAGTGACATGTGTTAATGGCGTTTTTGGCTTCAGAAGCCCCCATAAGCCTTGCGGTCCAGATGGTGGCCTCGAGTCATTTACTCACATTAGTTCTCCCCTGCCACAGATGTTTTCATTGTCCAAGGTGCGCTGGAGCGATATAGCAATTTCCAATTTAAGAGGAAAGCAATACAAAAAATACCCCCCCATTTTATTGCCTTAGCGATCACTCGCTAAGGCGAAAATCCAACATGGTGGCAGCAGGCGCTTGCCCTGTCAGCAAGCCCCACCCCTGCTCTTGCCTGGCCAATCAGCTTTGTGCTTCCCTTCTAATTACTTGTTGTTTGAGTGTCCTAATGAGCAGGAATGCACAACCCCCTTGTATTTTTTTAAAAAGTACAGGAAAAGCTGCAAGGGATTTTCCTGCATTGTTTTTGCTGTTTTGGGCCCCCTCCTTCGGCATAGTGAGGACTGGTGCATGATCCCATTTAGATAGGTAGGATTCCCAGCGAATTCCATTAGGGTTTTGTTTTTCTTTTAACCATTTAGACAACTCCTAAGAAAGGAGCAGTTAGCTTCACACAGGACAGGAGCATCTAGCTCTCAAGAGAAGTTACCTTTCTGTTGCTAATGGGAGTTGAAATTTTACTGCCAATATTTTAAGGATGCAGTTTAAGGATAGGCCATGGGGTACCCACATCATTCACCAATGGAAGGAAACAGCCAAGGGACCCAGGTGGAATAAATGGATGATTACACAGCTGATCTGCAACATCTCCTGCCGGAAGCAGTTTCCTCACTTTGTTTAAGAATAGAATCACAGAGTTGGAAGAGACCAGAAGGGATATCTAGTCCAACCCCCTGCCATGCAGGAATAAACAATCAAAGCACTCTGGACAGATGGCCATCCAGACTTTGCTTAAAAACCTCCAAAGAAGGAGACTCCACCACACTCCGAGGCAGTGCATTCTACTGCCAAACATCTCTTACCATCAGGAAGCTCTTCCTATAGTTTAGGTGGAATCTCTTTTCCTATAGTCTGAATCCATTGCTCCATATCCTAGTCTCTGGAGCAGCAGAAAACAAGCTAGCACTATCCTCAGTATGACATCGCTTCAAATATGTAATGTGGCTATCATATCACCTCTTAACCTTCTCTTCTCCAAGCTAAACATACCCAGCTCCCTAAACTGCTCCTCATAGGGCATGGCTTCTAGACCTCCCACCATCCTGGTCTCCATCCTCTGGACACATTACAGCTTGTCAACATCCTTCTTGAGCTGTGGTGCCCAGAACTGGACACAGTATTCTAGGTGAGGTCTGACCAAAGCAGAATTGAGTGGCACTATTACTTTCTTCTTTCTAGACACTATACTCCTATTGTGTTGATGCAGCCGAGAACCCAATTGGCTTTTTTTTTGCTGCATGTTCAGCTTGTGGTCCACTAAGGCTCCTGGATCCCTTTTGCATGTACTGCTGTCAAGCCAGGTGTCACCCATCCTATACACTCCCCCCTCTCTCTGGCTTGTTTTCTTCGCAAACAAAGATTAAGGAAGGACTCATGTTGCACTTTCTGCAAGCGCACTGATGACTAAAAAGGCCAATCTGAGATAAACAAGTCCGGTTGCAGAAAGCACAGCAGAAGGTCCTTGGGTGATGTTTCTGGGTTGTGATTCTTTCTGCGTTGTCGTTTCTCTTCAAGACATTTGTTTCTTTGCCTTGGTTTGACCGCATCAGACGATGCCCGTTGGCCACAGGTAGCCAACCAGGTAGGTGGGGATGAGCTTTCATTAGGCCACCTGTTCTAGGCCCCTCTCCATATGAAGCAAGCAGTGCTCTCCTTAAAAAAAAAAAAAGGCTGCATGGTGGTTCAGGATGCCGAACAAGACTGTCATCTCCTGGGTCAGCCTCAAGTGACCAGTCCTGAACCGCCTGCATGCAGGATTGGGTCTGCAGCTTCCAGTGCATCTTTACACCTGCCGTTTCGTCCCTTGCCTATCACTACAGGGCTTTTTTGGAACTGGATTTGTCCTTTGAGCCTGTGCAATGGATTTTTCTGGTGGAGCACAATGTGCACAGAACTTGCCTCACCCTTTAAACAAAAGGTTCATCTGCTGAGGCCTTGCAAGCATGGATGGTAGCAGCAAGGTCCTCGGGTCATAGGTTTGATTAGAGTTTCCTTCTCTTAGATGGTTGACCTTACAGAGTTGGACGAGCACCATCTGCCTGGGTTTGGGATTAGAGTTTTCCTTCTCCTAGGACAGTTGCCATAAGGCTAGAGAGCCCATCCTGCCCTTTGACACTCTTTGTCAGACCCTTTCGTTTTGACCTGTCTGGCATGGGAGACCCTACCCATGGCTATTATGCCACCACCAGCATAGTTCAAAACATCATTAGGGTACGCAAGCCTCTCTCCCATGACAAGGGGGCGTCAATGGAGAGGCATCCTATACAAGTATCTGTCCATTTCATTTTTACTGCCCAAGTGTAGTATTCTACAGTTCAATTTGTTGAAATTCATTTTGTTAGTTTTGGCCCATCTTCCTAATCTGTTAAAGTCATTTTGAATTGTGATCCTGTCCTCCTGGGGTATTAGCTACCCTCCCTAATTTGGTATCATCTGTGAACCTAATAAGAATGCCCTCTAGACAGCCCTGTCTATTCCTTTACATGGCAAGTGACAACAATCACCAAGAAAGAGGCATCAAGAAGAAAACGAATATACATTAATAATTCTAATAACTGTTTGTTGCAGTTTTTCCCCCCATACTGTACTGAAGTATTGTACGTAATTGTCTTTCCAGAGGGACAGAGGTTGTTAGATTATATTACTCACAGCACACATATCCCTACATTCTTCAATATTAATGTGCATGTACCTATTTCTTTCCCTCAAACCAAAAGCAACTTAGAATTGTATTACTTCAAACACAAGAGGCTCAAAGAAATTTGTGACAGACAGAATAAATGACAAAACTATCGACTGCAATATTAAGGCTCCCATGCTATAAGTAATAAAGTAATGTACATGTTGGCATACATTTTAATGGACCCCTGTGACTTGATTAAGCCAAGCTACAGGATTCTACAGCTGGCAGGCATTTGCTTTGCAGGAAACATTCTCAGTACCACCATCCTTGGGTGTAGCTACCACCAGGATCTCTGCACTGAAATTCTGTTCCTTTCACCACATAAGCAAAATCTAGACCAAGGATGGCATCTCCCCCCTTGTGGCTTGCCTGGAGTCGGTAATGGACTGGATGAGGAAAAACAGACTCAGCCTGAATCCAGGGAAAACGGAAGTACTGGTGATAGGTTCGCCCGGCCCAGGGAAGGTGGTGACTCCTCCGGTCTTGAATGGGATTACCCTTCCCGTGAAAGACTCGGCTCGCAGTTTGGGGGTGCTCCTTGACTCGTCGCTCCAGCTTACACAACAGATGGATGCGACAGTCAGGAGCGCCTGTTATCAGCTTCGGCTGATTCGCCAGCTGCGTCCCTACCTGAGCCGGAAGGACCTTGAAACCGTGGTACATGCCCTGGTAACTTCTCGGTTAGACTTCTGCAATGCGCTCTACATGGGGCAACCCTTATACCAAACTCGGAAACTGCAATTGGTGCAGAATATGGCAGCCAGACTAGTCACTGGGACGTCCAGGACCAGCCATATAACACCGGTCTTAAAAGACCTCCACTGGCTGCCTATCCGTTTCCGAGCACAGTATAAGGTGTTGGTTATTACCTATAAAGCCCTAAATGGCTTGGGCCCAGGACACCTGAAGGACTGTCTCTCCCTGTACAATCCGCCCCGCACTCTCAGATCATCCGGGAGCTTTTTGCTAGATGTTCCAGAGACGAGACTTGCTACTACATCGCACAGGGCATTTTCCACCCAGGCCCCCCGTCTCTGGAACTCTCTCCCATTTGAGCTCCACTCCACCCCAACATTGAACCAATTTAAAAAAGATCTCAAAACCTGGGCATTCCGGCAGGCATACCCTTAACCTCACCCTTTAGCCTGCATATCTCGCCCCTCACCAGCATTGGGCATTGGCTTTTTTATTATTGTTGTACTCTTGTATTTTAATGCAATTTTAATGTAATTTGTATTATGTTGTGATTTTTGTTATGTTGGAAACCGCCTCGTTATAAGAGAGGCGGTATAGAAATAAAATTTTATTATTATTATTATTAAACGCCACCAAATGACCTAAGTACCTACTTTGTGTTTTGCTCTGCAGGGATTAATGTATCAGCACCTGATTTCTGCTATTTTTACAATGCACTCAGTTTTCAGTTTACTGCTCTGTCCCAACAGGGCTTCTTACAATAGGATACTTTTTATGTTTCAACAGGCCTTTTGGAACTGGCTGTTTATGGGGAAATAAGTTTTAATAATATGCTATACCACCTGTATTTTTTTACTTTTTAATGTGTTTATGTTTTCAAAATTGCTTTTAATTCTATTGATCATTTAAATATTAGCATTTTTATGTTTTTAATTATGTGACCTTCTCTCTGTATCCTGTTTTAATTTTTGTAAGCAGCCTTGTGTTCCAGGTCTGGGGGGAAAGGTGAGAAGTAAATAAATATACATTGTGTGGGTGTGGCCTCATTAAACGTTAGAATATGGAATATCACCTGGTTCAAGTGCTGACATACTCTGTTGTGTGCGTTCAGGTGAAAATGACCTGGACAGTAAGAACACGTTTTGTAGCACAGTCCAGCAATATGTAGAATTTCAATTTTTTTTTCATTTAGAAAAATGTAATTATAATGCTGAGTAGCTACTTTTGGGTCTATGAATCTGTAGCTGTGGTTAATTATTTAATTACTTTTAAAATTAGCTTTACAAGCTCTGAACAGTACAAATGAAATTATAGGTATTTCATTTGCACTATATTTTTGTATCTTCTGATTTGAATTCTCTTAGTTAGTCCCAACTAGAGTAGACCCATTAGATTCACTGATGCATGGTGAGTCAACACATAGGTCAATCCTATAAAAATAATATAAAAATATTATTATTATTATTATTATTATTTATTTTTAACCCGCCCCTCTGCTCGGCAACCAGGGCAGCATACAGCAAGATTAAACAACATTGGTTCCATGGGTCTGTTTTAGTTGGGAGTAACAACGGAGTGTATGCTTCTATTTTATGTAAGCTGTTTTTACTGTTCGCTGGTGTTCGTTCCACAGTGACACAATCAGCATGCATCAATCTTTTCCCACTTAGAAGAGAGGTGAAAGACAAATCCAAAGAAGAGCTGAACAAAGCAGCTTGGTGCAGTAACTTTCCTTTGAAAAAATACATCCCATCTCCACTGAATCCAGCTTCAGAAATTTCACAAGTATATATCACATCTCTTTTCTATTTTAAGACACTTCAAGGGAAGTAATGCAATATATTCAGCAAAGGATTACTGTACAAAGGAACAGTGCTGAACTATAAGTGATTAAAAAAAAACACTTTCTGCTCTATAGATACTTTGCTTAATAAATAAGAATTGGGAGGAAACTGACACAACACTTCCTTTCTGCTCTGTGTTTGGCCAGCACCAAAATGTAGAAAGCCATGGTTGTAGGGAAATATATTGTCCACAGAACTGAGTGCTTCCATAGGACTGGAATAAGTTTAAAGCAGAGGTAGGCAACCTGGAGCCAATGGGTCGCATGCCGCCCCACCTGTTTTTGCAGCCCTCAGCCCTCACACCATTACTGCCAAAAAATATGTTCAAAACAGTGAGAATCACACTACTGGAAGCATCCAGGAGGGTAACAGTTTTCCTCTAAAATAAGAGGCGTGACCTTTCATTAGTGCAAATGTCCTTTTTAAATTATATATATATATATATATATATATTCAACTATCAGAAATTAATTCCTAGTTCATTTCAGTTTAAAATAAATGAAAGTGAAAACAAATTGACACAGAAGTGACCCCCCCCCATTATGTCAGCAGGGGTGGTGGTGCTGGAATTGGTCCCCAAAAGTTGCTTATATCTAGTTTAAAATATGCTGCCATCCAATACATCATGGCTGGTTCATACATACATATTGATCACTTATGAACACAAGAAGAGTTTATTTGTATACCTATGGCAGGGAGGTATGTATCTATTGTTTTACTTTTGTACAGCACAATCTACATTGATGACAAGAGCTATTTGACAGTGGAATGGACTGCCTTAGAAACTTGTGGACTCTCCTTCTTTGGAGGTCCCCAGGTGGCCATCACTCAGGAGTGCTTAACTATCTCTTCCTGCATTATAGGTTGGACTAGACCAGTGATGGGCAACCTTTTGAGCTTGGTGTGTCAAACTGAGCATAACTTGGGTGGTGTGTCACTTTGAGGAAAAAACATTATTTCACGATATTTATTGTTTAATCAACAATACTATTAATTATTTATTAATAATTAGTAAGTTCTCACAACTCATGTGACAACTGAGTAATCAAAATGTACAGTCGTCCCTTCACATTCGTGGGAGTTAGGTTCCGAAGACCCCCGCAAATGTGAAAAATCTGCAAATAATAACAGCCCCCCCCGGCCTCCTAAAAGTGGCGACGGGGCCCCGTCACTACTTCCCCACCCCACCCCATCCTACCAAAAGTGGCGACGGGGCTTTCAGAGGCCCCGTTGCTACTTTCCCCCCACCTCCCCCGGCCTCCCTCTGACCCATGGGTTTATTTTGTGTGGGTATACCTCACCCACGGGTGAAGCAGGGAAAGTATAAAAGAGGTGGACTTACCTGCTGGAGGCAGAGGAAGGCTGGGGGGCATGGTAGCAAGTGTGGGAGCAAGGTGGAGTTGGAGACAAGGAGGCAGCCTGAGTTAGCCATGGAGCAGAGCGTGTGATGCCGGCTAACCTAGGAGTGATTACGCGGGCAGCTCATCGGCTCCCAGACCCTCAGCTTCTTTCCTTCACAGCACTTACTCCCCCTCCCCACAATACCACATGCACACACGCACACGCACATTCTCTCCCCTCTTTTGGCAGCTCCCCTGTGCGGAGCTATTTAGAAGGGCTCAGTTGGAGAAGCTGCGCATGGTGTTCTGGGCTCAAACAAGAGGCCCACCTGCCCACCGCATCCCCGGCCTTTCCGAGGTGGCTCCGAGGCTTCGAAGCCTCGGAGCCCCCTCGGTAAGTCCGGGGACAGGCCGGGCAGAGTCCCTCCCTCCCATCCACCGCCTTCCCCGGCCCCCCCGAGGTGGCTCCACAGTGTCAAAGCCATGGAGGCCCCTCTGGAAGGCCGGGCGGCTACCCTCCCACTCGCCCATCTTCCCCGGCCTTTCCGAGGCAGCTCCAAGGCTCCGGAGCCACCTCGGGAAGGTTGGGGAGAGGCCAGGTGGCCACCCTCCCACTCGCCCGCCACTTTCCCCGGCAGAGTCCCGCCCACCAGCCACCTTACCGGCTTTTCCGAAGCAGCTCCGGGGAAGCACGGCAGGCCTCAGGGGTGGTGGTGGCTCCACCCCCACCTCCCTAAACTGGCGATCAGGGCTTCGTAGCCCCGCCTGCCACTTTTCTCCTCCCTCCCTAAAGTGAGGCTTTGAAGCCCTGATTGCCACTTTAGGGAGGGCGGTGAGGTTGCGGGCGGGGACAGGGGGGAGGAGGCCTATGGCCACGTGTCAGCACAAATGACTACGTGTGTCAGTGCTGACACGCGTGTCATAGGTTCGCCATCACTGGACTAGACAGCTCTAGCTGTCCCTTCAAATTCTATGATTCCAACATCCTGTTTCATATAAGTACACAAGTAGTAAGACATGAGAGCTAAAAAAGACTGCTGTGAAGACAAATGTGTTGGTCTCTGAGTAAATTAAGCCTAAACTCTCTCTCCCTAGAAACCAAAACAACTGAAACTATTGCGACTCATTAGAAAATATGATAATGCTACATATGGTGGAAACAGTAGGAAAAGAGCAAGACCAGAGGTCAAGGTGGTTAGACTCCATCAAGGAAGTCTCAGTCCTGAGTTTGCAAGACCTTATCAAGGCAGCTGATAACAGTTGATACAAAACGTGGAGATCTCTCATTCATAGGGTCACTATAAATTGAAGTCAACTTGATAGCAATTAGCAACAATAAAGACGTGAGACCAGTACAGTTATCTTGCTGTTGTTCCCTAGCATTTTGTGATTCACAGGCATCCTGCCGCTGAACTTATAGCCAGTGATAGTCTCATGCTGTGTGACTCTTATCTAATCCCTGTTATAATGATCAATGATGGTGGCCAGTGAATTCAGCAATTCAGTGTGTGTTAATAACATATTTTATCTGTCTTGAATCTCTCACCAATTAGTTTTATTGCATAACCGTAGATTCTAGTATTATGAGTGTGGAAGAATAATGTAATAATTACTATAGCAAGTGATATCTTGCATATGGATGAAATATCACAGATCACAGATTTATTGCAATAGGTTTCTACATCACAGGGATTTCCATATTTAACTAAATTCTCTGGGTAAGTATTCTAGTAAGCATGCTTAGCCATTGGTGGAACCAACTGTAATAATGCTATGCACTACCACCAGTGGGTAATGAGCATATATGAAATTAATTGTTAGATCTGTGTCATGTATAAATTGACTGGGTTTTTTGGCATCTGATTGTTTGGTAACAGCAGCAACATAATGAAATTATGAAATTAAATAATTATAAATGATGTTTTCTGTGAAAGAGCTACATGCTCAGCTGGTAATAGGCAAGAAACAAAAAACCCTTGACTGGGCATACACTCAAGACGGATCTAGTTCCATGCCAACCCAATTCGTTATGCCACTGTTTCCTGTCTGATTCTGTTTGGTGGACTTCAGAGTCCTATCAAAAGACAAAGCAGATCTCATTTATCTTGACTTCTGCCCAACTGTAGCACCCACATGTTCATTCAAAATGTATATAATGACTGAAAGGTGTTGAACTGTCAAATGGGAAAAACTTGCATTTGTGAACTGGCCTTAAATGGCCCATTTCTCTAAGGTGCCTCTTTCTCTTTCTCTCTCTCTCTCTCTCTCTCTCTCTCTCGATCTCTCTCACACACACACACACATCATCATCACAAAAATAGAACAAAGTTGCAATATAGGATGAAACTAAATAGGATTTTCTGATCAAGAGAGATGTACAGGCTGTCGGTATTGGGCATAGGAAATCATGCTTCGGATCTCTCTAATACTTGTCTTCACAAGTCAACAAAATTAGATAGCTGTAGTTATATCAACATGTAAAAAGGAATACTAATTTAGAGATTGTATGTAAATTGCAGAACAGATTTTATAGCAGGACGTTAAAACCTCTACAAAACTGCAGGGTGCAGAAGGCACTAAAATGATATACTGTAAATAACATAAATACTGAAAAAGGTAACACATAAGATACTAACACCAGGATGTGAAAAGCTGTCTCAATTTCATTGCATTTCATGAACTCCCATCTGCATTTTTCCCCATCTTTTTCATATCAGCCTGTGAGACTTTGTTTCTCCTTCACCCTGTTCTACAGTTTCTACACATTTTCCCTAATGTATGCATTTATTTCTACATTTACCTAATGCACAAGTTTTCCCCACTGATCTAAGTGTGTTTGCAAACACTTTTTAAATTGTAAACATTTCAGCTTCTTACATTTTAAAATGTGCAAATTGTTTTGTGATTGCTTTATTTCTCTGAAACACTCTGTAAATCTCAGAAATGTGCTTTCTTCTCAAAAGAAGTCTTGGAAGTGCAAACCGGCTACTTTCATAAAGACTGGCAAATTTAACAGATGCCTCCTTGGTTTCTAGATAATACACAGATGTTTGTTTCTGTGCACACACATACATAATTTCTCTATAGCTGAAGTCCCAGTCTCTGAAGCTTGGCGTACAGCAGCAAGGCAAAGAGGAGAAGGCCAACAGGGGTGTTTGGCATGGGTGTGTGGAAGAGACAGCATTACGTGAGCTTGTGGCTGTTGCATTAAATATCTTCAGCCCCAGAGAGTTTGTTCAGCTAATGCTAGTGTGCTTGCTTGGGTCAAGGCTGTTTGTGTGGTCTGAATGTAGGCTTGCCGGGGCGGGGGGACTCATTAGTACTTGTTTGGTGAGCTGCTTGTGTTGAGAGGAAGTGAGTCAGAGACTGCTGAGAGGAAGTGGGTGAGAGTCAGAGGGAGGAGGTAGCAGCCAGTAGCTCTTTCTATAGCTGAAGTCCCAGTCTCAGGAGGGCATACAGGAGCAAGACCAACAGGGGTGTTTGGCGTGGGTGTTTAGTGGGAGAATTTGAGGGGGAGGCACAGAGTTCTGTTCTAGTGCCTGCTTCAGAGCATTCAATATGGACAGTGAGGGAACTGCTGCAGTCACCTGCACAACTGTGGGATGTTTGTTTGCTTGCTTGCGGATGTGCAGAGCTATATCTGCAGCAAGTGCAAGTTGGTTGTGTTGTTGGAAGAGAAGGTCCAGTAACTTGAGCCCACAATGGTTAGCCACTTTATAGGATATTAGGTAGCAGGAAGTTTTCTTAGACAGAGCAGAAGGTCCTCAGGAACACAGGGCGTGTCTCTGTGGAGGAGGGTAGTTCTGATACACAGAAGGTTGGTGTTTGGAAGAATGTGACTCATAGAAGGAGAAGGGGCAGGGGCCATTCTGTGAGTTTGGCACTACAGAACTGGTTTGAAGCTCTCTCCCTTGTCAGTGATGACCAGGAACAGAAAGGAGAGCAGCAGAGCCAGGCCTCAGAGAATGTGCATGAAACCTTGGATGGTTCAGCACACAGATTGGCCTCTGCCAATCCTCGGAGGAGGTGTGTGGTGGTGGTAGGAGACTTTTTTCTGAGGGATACAGAATCAGTAGTTTGCGGGCCTGATAAGATGTCTTGAGAGACGTGCTGTCTCCGAGGTGTAAAAATCCACAATGTAATGGAGAGGCTGATGAGACTCGTGAAGCCCACTGACCATTATCCCGTTCTTTTGGTCCATGTGGGAACCAATGATGCTGTAAGGCACAGGCTTCAGAATATCAAAAGGGATTATGAGACTGGGTAGGAAGCTGAAGGACTTGGATGTACAAATAGTCATTTCCTCTATTCTTCCAGTGGAAGGGCATGACCCAGGAAGGGAAAGATAGTGGAGGTGAACAACTGGCTGCACAGATGGTGCCGCTGGGAATGGTTTGGCTTCCTGGACTATTGGGTGCGGTTTCATGGAGGTGGACTGGCAAGGGATGGGTTGCATCTCACGGCAGTTGGCAGGAATGTTTTTGCTAAGAGTCTGAAAGATCTGATCAGGAGGGCTTTAAACTGAGTTGTGTGGGTGAGGGAGACAGTATTCATGAAGGCAGGAGTTCACCAGGTGCTGCAGATAATAGACCAAATGTTATACAGAGAATAAGGCAAATAGTACAAGAGCCCAACAGTGGGAGGAATAAAACCTTTAAAAGGCAGATAGGGGGAATGGCCCATGGTCATAGATGTCTCTATACTAATGCTCAGAGCATGGGAAATAAACAGGATGAACGTGAACTCTTAGCACAGCAAAGCAAATATGATTTAATAGGCATCACTGAAACCTGGTGGGATGAGTCTCATGATTGGAATGTAATAATAGTGGGGTATAACTATTTCATGGAAATAGACCAAACAGGAAGGGTGGTGGAGTAGTATTATATGTTAAGGATGTGTACACCTGTGAACAGATCCATGACTTAAATCCTGGGAGCCAGGCTGAGAGCATCTGAGTAAAAATCAAGGGGGAGAGAAACATCAGGGATGTTGTTGTGGGGGGCTACTATAGACCTTCAAGCCAAACTGAGGACTTGGATGATGCCTTCCTAAAAGAGATGAATGCACATTCAGACAGGAAAGATGTAGTAATAATGGGGGATTTTAACTATCCTGATATTTGTTGGAAGTCCAAATCTGCCAAAAATGTAAGGTCTATCAAATTCCTCACTTGCCTTGCAGATAATTTTATTGTCCAGAAAGTAGAAGAGGCAACAAGGGGATCAGCTACTTTAGATCTGATCCTAAACAACAGAGATGATCTGGTTAACAGGGTGGAAGTGGTGGGATCCTTAGGGGGGGGAGTGACCATATTCTCCTGGATTTTGTTATACATAGGAAAGGGGAAGCCAAGCGTAGTCAGACATGCCTTCTAGACTTTAAGAAAGCTGATTTCAGAAAACTTAGGGAATTACTGGGGGTGATCCCATGGTCAGGAATGCTTAAAGAGAAGGGAGTATATGATAGATGGGAGTTTCTAAAAAGTGAGATACTGAAGGCACAACTTCAAACAGTTCCAACGAGGAGGGAAAATGGCAAGTATGGATGTCTAAAGAACTTTCAACTGAGCTAATACTTAAAAGGAACATGTACAAGAAATGGAAAAAGGGAGAAATCACCAAAGAAGAATTCAAACAAACAGCCAGCATGTGTAGGGGGAAAATCAGAAAAGCAAAACCTCAGATAGAGCTCAGGCTTGCTAGAAAGGGTTTTTATGGATATGTCCACAGCAAAAGAAAGAACAAGGAAGTGGTAGGGCTGCTGTGGGAAGAAGGTGGCGAAATGCTAACGGCACAGAGAAAAGGCAGAGCTACTCAACACCTTCTTTGCCTCAGTCTTCTCTCAAAAGGAGAACAGTGCTTGTGGTAGCCATTTGCATTCTAATGTATATTTGCTAAATGCTGTAATCTTAAAGTCTTTTTTCTTTAACTCTCAGGCCTAGTCAATGTTCCTTACTAATCAACTCTATGTCCCATAAACATATGATAAGCTGATGTAAACAATTATTTCTCTAATAACACTCGAACTGTACCCAAGTGTACCTAAGCTATCTTGCCTTGTACTTTCTGAACTATCAACAATTGTCACAGAGAAATTGCTGACACCAAAGAGAAGAAGGAGGGAATTGTTTTTGCATACGGTCATTATACTGTATAAAGGTATTCTGTGGTCATGGCTCGGGGCTCTGACTCTTTGGAAGATATTCCAGTCAGGCCCACCGGTGTAATAAAACTCACTTTCCAATCCATGGGTCTGCTGTTCCATGATTTCTGCAACATGCTCAACCTGGAGAAAATGGAGCAGATAATGCAGTAGGGGAAATGCAGCATAGAATAAGTAAAGAGGTTGTTCAGGAATACCTGGCCAGTATAAATGAGTTCAAGTCTCCAGGGTCAGATGAACTACACCCAAAGGTACTAAAAGAACTGGCAGAAGTAATCTCAAAACCACTGGCTAATAATAATCTTTAAGAAATCCTAGAGAACAGGAGAGGTCCCAGCAGAGTGGAGGGAGGCAAATGTTGTCCCCATCTTTAAAAGGGGGGGGGGGAAAGAAGACCCAAATAATTATCGCCCAGTCAGCCTGACATCAATATTAGAAAAGTTTTCAGAGTGGATCATTAAACAGACAGTCTGTAAGCACTTAGAAAGGAATGCTGTGATCACTAAAAGTCAACATGGGGTTTTGAAAAACAAGTCATGCCAGACTAATCTTATCTCTTTTTTGACAGAGTTATTGGTAGATGAAGGGATTGCTATGGATGCAGTGTATCTTGATTTCAGTAAGGCCTTTGACAAATCCCCCATTATATCCTTGCAAAAAGGTTAGTAACATGTGGGCTAGACAACACATGGCTGATGGCCCGAATCCAAAGGTTAGTCACCAATGGCTCCTCTTTATCCTGGAGAGAAGTGACCAGCAGGGTGCCACAGGGTTCTGTCCTGGGCCCAGTGCTATTCAACATCTTTATCAATGACTTGGATGAGGGAATAGAGAGTATGCTTATCAAGTTTGCAGATGACACCAAATTAGGAGGGGTAGCTAATATCCCAGAGGACAGGATTAGAATTCAAAATGACCTTAACAGATAAGAAAGCTGGACCAAAATTAACAACATTAATTTCAACAGGGAGGAATGTAGAATATTACACTAGGGCAGTAAAAATGAAAAGTACAGATATAGGATGGGTGACACCTGGCTTGAAGGCAGTACATGCGAAAGGAATCTAGGAGTCTTAGTGGACCACAAACTGAACATGAGTCAGCAGTGTGACACAGCAGCTAAAAAAGCCAAAGCTATTCTAGGCTGCATCAATAAGAGTAAAGTGTCTAGATCAACGGAAGTAATAGTTGCACCTACAGCAGTTGGCAGGAATGTTTTTTCTAAGAGTCTGAAAGATCTGATCAGGAGGGCTTTAAATTGAGTTGTGTGGGCTGAGTAAGTAATAGTGCCACTCTATTCTGCTTTGGTCAGACCTCACCTGGAATAATGTGTCCAGTTCTGGGCACCACAATTCAAGAAGGATATGAACAAGCTGGAACGTGTCCAGAGGATGGTGACCAAAATGGTGGGAGGTATGGAAGCCATGCCCTATGAGGAGTGGCTTAGGGAGCTTGGTATGTTTAGCCTGGAGAAGAGAAGGTTAAGAGGGGCCATGATAGCCATGTTTAAATATTTGAAGGGATGTCATACTGAGGGTGGAACAAGCTTGTTTTCTGTTGTTCCAGAGACTAGGACACGGAGCAATGGATTCAAAATACAGGAAAAGAGATTCCATCTAAACATTAGGAAGAACTTCTTGACAGTAGGAGCTGTTCAGAAGTGGAATGCACTGCCTCAGAGTGTGGTGGAATCTCTTTCTTTGGAGGTTTGTAAGCAGAGGCTGGATGGCCATCTGTCGGGAATGCTTTGATTGTTTATTCCTGCATTGCAGGTTGGACTGGACGGCCCTTGTGGTCTCTTCCATCTCTATGATTCTATAAAGAGGGAAAAGGACAGATGCTCACTACATCGTGCATTAAAGAAGAAAAGTTTTAGGAGTCATAATGTGGAGGTGGAAAATAAGATCCCAATTTATGCAGTATTTTCAGATGGGACACTAATGTTTTTAGAGAGGTTATGCTTCTGCCCCATTGCAAGAATCACTCTCGCAAAAACCGTTTGGCATTTGCAATGCTCAGCCAGAACATTAAAAATCAAAACAGTGGGCTCTTGGTATCCACTGGAGTTTGGTTCTGGGACTCCCTGTGGATACCAAAATCCGTTGATGCTCAAGTCCCATTATATACAATGGTGCAGTAAAATGATGCCTTTTATATAAAATGGCAAAATCAAGGTTTGCTTTTTTGAATTATTATTTTTTAAAAAATATTTTCAAGCCATGGATGGTTGAATCCATGAATGCAGAATCCATGGGTACAGACAGCTGACTGTATTACAATGACTAATGCCATGTTGATTCTCATATCTTGAATATTGGAGGCAGGGTAGAACTTGAAAAAGTTACTTTTTTATTAGTAGCCATGCTAGTTGGAGAATTTGGGGAGCTGTGGCCCAGAAAAGTAACTTTTTCAAACTGGAGGCAGAGTAAAGTGGGCAGCTATATTCCAGATGAGAACCATGAGTACCTTGCTCATAAGTAAGGCATTAATGGGGTTAGTGTTATGATGTAAGCATAAATGGTAAACGGATGTATGCCTGACCTATTTTTCTTAATATATCAAATACTAGTCACTGCTGGAAGCAGGATGTCAGTCTTTGGAAAACAATAGTCAATGCCTTTAGAGCAAATCCTGTGTTCCCAGGAACTAAGTTGCACTGAAAATCAAGAGAAAAGCTAATAACAAACCAACCAATAAAAAAAATGAAGGCAGTGCATGAGTCTCTTACTCCCACGCTTGAATTCATGTCCTAATTTCCTTTTGGGGTCAGTGAATTGGTCAGAGTAGTACTTACTTACCATTACAGCCAGTAGTGCAGGATTAATTTTACAATTCATTTTCTTCTCCATTAGAAATTTTGGGCAGATGTTGGGCTTATAACCTGGGACACCAATGTTCATATCTTGGTTTTTCTCCTATGATTTCATGACCGAGTAACTCAACATCTGCTCCAATGAGGAAGTAATGGTGCAAAGATTACTGAGACTCACTTCTTTTTATCCTGCTTTCTTTTGTAACTTCTAAAACAAAATCACCAATCTTACACAATGAACAAGCCCCATCAAACAAAATGGGATTTACATCTCAGGACTTATGTATGGCAGGGAGAGGCAACTGCCAGAAACTGAGGGGTTGTGCTGGTCCCCAGGATACTTGGAAGGGCTGCAGCCCTCCCCACAAAAATCTAATTTTTGCCCCTGAATGTCCTACGGGTATATTTTTGCCATGTTCCTGTCAGGAGTTAGAGACTGAACGCCATGATAAAATGGCTGAACAACTGCAGAACCATGCTGAGTCATAATGGCTGACTGCATGAACTACCAAGTCATGCCTAATCAAGCCACTAGAGGGCAATGTCCTGTAGAAGTTTATATAAGAGCTCAGAACAGAGCTCACTTCCTCCTCTTTTCTCTTCCTGTGAATGCTGATTCCTGGTGAAGCAGTTTCTCCTTCAATTGTAAATATTTGTATATACTGCAACTGTTTGACTTTGAACATAAAAGTGCCTCCTGCTTATTTGGACGTCAAACACCC
This sequence comes from Gambelia wislizenii, assembly GCA_030847615.1. Classification (NCBI taxonomy): domain Eukaryota; kingdom Metazoa; phylum Chordata; class Lepidosauria; order Squamata; family Crotaphytidae; genus Gambelia; species Gambelia wislizenii. The sequence continues at coordinate 65,502,940 of JAUMIR010000002.1, forward strand.
TGTGTGTGAGTATTCTTGGAAACAGGTTGCTACTGAGTCTGCTCAGATAGTTTTTTGGCTTCTGCTGGGGATTGAGTGTCCTATTATCCCCTGACAGTCCCCCCCCCCGACTGTTGTTGACCCCTGGAAGGCTGTAAAAATGGTGCGGGGGGTTCACATGTTCACATGTAGCCCATGGCCCACACTCTCTCCACTCCAGTGTACAGGATGAAACTTGGAGTCCTGGTGGTGCAGTGGTTAAATGCCAGTACTGCAGCCACAACATTGCAAGTTCAATTCCAAGGGCTCCAAGGTTCACTCAGCCTTCCATCTTTTCGTAGGTCTGTTAGAATGAGTATCCGGCTTGTGGGGACAATTAGGTAACTCACATTGGAAACCGCTTAATGTGGTGTAGATGTATAAAGTGCTATTGCTTAACAATTTGTAAGCTACTCTGAGAGAAGAGTATAAATACCTAAAAAATAAAAATAAACTCTATGAGTGGGGGTGGCTGTGCAGTGCATGCATGGTTCATGGGAAGGAAGTCCCGTTAAACATCAATTACGTATATGGAAGCATGCTCAGGATCATATTGTGTCAATGTGATCAAACTTAAATAAATAGCCCAACGCTGCATATTCTGGACATGGAAACAACTGCTATTTCATTCAGAGCAAGAAGACCGTATTTTCCCAATATGTGAATGCATTGCTGTGAGATTTGGGCTTGGACAGTTGTTGCTCTCCTCTCCTCTTTCATGTCCCCAAGAAAAACTTTCTGCTTTTATTTTAAAATAATACAGTTGCCCCTCCACATTCACGGCTTTCACTTTCGCAGTTTCAACTGTTCGCGGTTTGCTCAGGAAGCACCTCATTTAAATCAGCTTCTCTCCCTCACACAAGGGAGAGGAACCGATTTAAATGGAGTGCTCCCTGAGCAAACCGTGCGCCCAACTCCCCGCTCTCCTGGGACTTGGCTCCATTTGGGGTGGAGAGCCAAGCCCCAGGAGAGCGGGGAGTTTGGGGCAAAGGCGCTTTCCAGCCACCACCACCACCCCCCGCCTTCCCAAAAGCGGCAATGGGGCTTTTGAAGACTTGTTGTGGTTTTGGGAGGGTGGGGGTGGCTGAAAAGCCTCTCGGCCACCCTCCCTCCCCAGCCTCCCCAAAGTGGCTGCGGAGCTTCAAAGCCCCACAGCCACTTTGGGAAGCATGGGGAGAGGCTGGCCACCCTCCCGCCCACCCTGCTGCCTCCCTACCCAGTCTTTCTGAAGTGGCTGCGGAGCTTCAAAGTCCCATAGCCACTTCGGGAAGCGCGGGGAGTGGCTGGCCACCTGTCCGCCTCCCTCCCCAGCCTCCCTGAAGTGGCTGCAGAGCTTCAAAAACCCCCAGCCACTTTGGGAAGCATGGAGAGAGGCTCAGCCACTCACCACCCACATGTAAAACACTGAATTTCCCCCCCCCCCACACAATAATAGCATGTAGCTGAACCATGTGAACCTTTCAAATCTGCTATAATGGCATATATTATACTGGGCACAATGTACCCTAGTTGTACATTGTACAACTACCCTAGTTGTACAGCTACCCTAGTTATTTAAATAAAACACACATATCCTGGAATGTGGATGTCTCATGGAACTGGGGTCACTTTAAAAATTTAAACCAGAAGCTTTCTAACTTTCAAGTTCCAGAAGCTTTCCTTTTCAAGGCCAAGATGTAATGCAGCTAATTCTCAACCCAAGATAAGGAACCTTGGACCCTGCAGACTCTTGGACCCACTACAGCCCCACTCACTTATGACCAGTGGTGGGGGACTGTAGGAGATGAAGCCAGAATATCTGGAGCATTGCAAGTTGTCTATCCCTGTCATAGTGGGAAATCATGGTAGTACCTATTCAGTATGTTCTATTAAATATCTCTCACTCATCTCACTCACATACCATCACCACCATATTTATAAGATCAGGCAGCGCATCACTAAAATATCTGGGCCAGTGGGATTGCAAAAGCTTTTCATCAGCCAGTCTGATTTCACTTTTTAAAAAGGAAGAATCCCTTGTATGTGTTTGATAGAACATAACCTCAGGCAAAATAGAATGTTTTTATATAGAAATGCTGGATGAAAAGTGGGAACTGCTGGGAGCTGCCTCAGTCCCACCCCCAAAATAGAGTCCTGCTGACTCTTGAGGTCAATCTGCCTGTTTGACTAAGGAAGTCCCAGTACTATTTGTAGCACTGTGATGTCTACTGAACAAAACAAATGGGACAACAGGAAATTTACACAACTGCAGATTCCCTACACATCATCTCTTCCTGCCAAACATCCTTACTAAAAGATTTAGGCTCCAAACATGTACACACTGAAACAGGAGTACGTCCCAATGAAATTAGTGGAACTTGCTTCTAAGTAGACAGAAAACTGGTCTTTTAGGGCTGGGGGTGAAAATAACGCAACTTTCCAGATGTTGTTTAACTGCAGTTTCCATCGTTCCTCACAACTGGTTATGCTGGCTAGGGCTGCTGGGAACTATAGTCTAACAACCCCTGTTGTAGGGAAGAAGAGATGTCTTAGGGATGAAAGTAAAGGTTAATGCTCTACTCCTGTGCACACTTTCCTGAGATAAAATCCCACCAAATTCTCAGCTGGCCTTACTTTTGAGTAAACAGCTAAAGAAGTAGGACTTTTATATATTTAATATCATGAAAGCAACATCCATATTATTTACTAGATTTGATTATTTTCATTCACAGGAAAGGCTTTGGCAATTTTATTGAAGACAGAACAAATGAGGGTTCCACTACATGCTATAACTGAAACATAGCAAGCATCTTTATGCCTGTGTTTGTTTTACACAAGAGTTGGTGGGCATGGCCCAAATCCAGACTGGGACTAGCCCATCTGTATTATTTAAGAAGTTGGCTGGTGTGATTTTTAACCGATCATCATTCATCTGGCACATCTGTGTCTGCTACTCATTTATATTGCACTGACCATAATTAATTTATGAAATTTGGTGCCAGAAAATGCAACGATGGCCACTACCCCAGATGGTTTTAACAGAAGAAGTTTTGGTCTATTAATGGTAACTACTTGTGATGGCTGTTTGTTGCCTCCGGCATCAGAGGCTGCATTCCTTTGAATATCAAGTTACACATGGAACAGAAGCAGAAGGATATCTATAATTGCATGCATATCCTACCTGTGGGCTTTCCTGTGGGCAGGATGATGCTAGTTTAGACAGGCTTTTTCTGATCAGGAAAGAATAGTCTTACATTCTTAATATTTCAAAGTTATTCAACATGTGGATTGCTCTAACCCATTGGAGAATCTAGTTATATGGAATGTGACTGTCATGGAATCTTTAAGGGCTGAAGGTAGTTTATTGCACAGATCATGATAAGGACACATTCCCCATAAGTAAGGAAAACTATTATGTGAAAATAAACTCTGGTTCAACTTAGGTCTGTCATGCAATGTTTATATGTGCAGAGATATTTTTCAAAAGGAAAGGAAGCAAGAGCAATGCTCTGCAGGGCCTTTTGCTGACAATTGCCCTCATGCTATTTAACCCGAGCCTTGGCATTGCCAGATCTCAGGGCCTGGATCCTCTTCTACAGCCCTCAGGGCAGAATCTCAGGCTATGAACAATGCTTTGAAAATCCCTCCTTTATTAAACATGGTGTTTGGATTTTTATTTCCATTGGCATGTTCTATGCAACTATAGTTGATGCTTAACACATCATGCTTAATGATATCACCAGGAATGTCCCTTGTACTATCACCATGGCCGAGTCTCTGGGATATCACAAGTGGTCAATCTCTAGGTCTCAGGTTTTGGCTCTGAAATCTCAGCACCTGAGTTATCCTAACCTGGCAACTCTATCTAGCCTCCATTTTAATTTCCCACAATGTCTTTGACATCACATGGCTCCTGTGGTCTGTGAGAAATCACAGTGGCAGCTAGACCCAGCCTCTGCTGTTATGCCAAATGCAGTTGTCTTCTACTGCCAGATAAACACACCAAAGAAAAGAACTCATCAAAACACACTCTTTGGAGAACCCCTAAAATGCAGCCAGCGCATAACCATGAAAATAGGTCATGTCTTCTCCAGATGTTCTCAGTGATCAACTGCACACATTTCTTCTATTTTCTTTCCAGTTTGGCATCTCCAAAACACTTCTTGCAAGATCCATCTGTTTCTGACTTCTCCATCTTTCATCTCAACCATTCTTCTACTGAGAAATTGGCATGGCAGCCAAATGGCACAATATGTATGGAACCAAATGAAACACTGAACTGTAGGTTGCTGATGAGAAGAAAGGAAATGACACAAAAAGATAGACAAAACAGTCTTGAGACAGAAAGGGAAATTGAACCTAAACAAACATTTTATTGTCTTGTCACATTAAAATAAAGACATGTAAGAATTTACAATAACATCTGAACACCAACATTCAAACGTAAGAAAAATACTGTTTCTTGTACAGTATATTCCTTGTACAGTATATATTTATAAGAATTATTGGCAATTACATAGAATGCAGGGAAGAACACATATAGCTATCTGAAATGAAAGGGAAAATATCTCCCTACTGAGCAGGGACCAAACTCCCAGTTTAGAAAGAAAGGGGGGATATACATCAGATCTACCCTATTTTGGAGAGAATCTGTTGGCTCTCTATTATGTCCTGCAAGGCGTGCAGCAACAAATACAAAAACTAGGCCCACTGAGAAGCCAATTATCAGCACTGTCTGAGGTGCCTGTCCTCAATAGTAGCTATTACAGCAGAGTGCAGAAGCACAGAACCCTTTAGCAGTATTTGGCAATATAGCACTGACCAAGCTTGAAATGATGCACAGACACAGTTGGCTTCTTCCAAAGTCCTTAGAGGCTCTTTATCTCTTGTTGCAAGATATATCACCAACATACAATGTCTGAAGTAATGCAAAATACTCATAATAGTCAATCCACGACTCTCAGCAAACTTACACAACAACTACTCCAACCCACCACAATCCACTCACTACAATCCACTATGACCCACTACAACCCACACTTGCTTTGGGTCTTAGCTCACTCATATACTGTGGTGATTACTCAGGGTTGACACCTGTTGTTACACACCCTTCACAGCCATACAAAATATCTTATCTTGTCTTAAAGGAACTTTGTTCCCAACAGAATCAAAACTATATAAATGTTATAGTAAGGCTTTATCCTATATCAACCCACTATCCTATATCCACTCACTAAACTGTGAGGAAACGCCACTGTAGACAATGATACTTACTATTAAACAACTAGGATTGCACTGTTAAGAATAGTGACACTAATTCAAGCTAAACCTACTACAAAGATGTTTTTAATGTGTGTCTTCAAGTTGTTTCTGACTTATAGTAACCTTTAGGGGATGCTATCACGGGGTTTTCTTGATAAGATTTGTTCAGAGGAGATTTGCCATTGCTTTCCTCTGAAGCTGAGAAAGTGTGACTTGCCCAAGCACACCAAGCAGAGTATTGAACCTTAGTCTTCCAGAGTCTTGGCCTAGCACTCACACCCTTACATCAAAATGTAAGGGGTAGGTGGTGGATGGGGGTAATCTGACATTTGAACAGAAAGGCTGGGATTATCAGTCATTTTCTAATTAACCCTCATCCAGTCATCCAAAGTCATGTTTTGTTGCAGTTCAGATAGAACTAGACCGACATTTTAAGATATTGCCTCTAAAAGACCTGTAAACATTGTCCATGGTTTTCAGGTACCAACAACAAAAACTGTCTGGGACAAAATTTATCTCAGCAGATTTTCTGTCGCTTTTTGTCACTAACGCACTTTTTTTGGAACCAGCCAATATAATGTAGGAGAACAAAAATGTCCCCTGCCATTTTGTGGTCAAAACATGATGCAGAGAAGCTGGTATGCATGTTCAGATGAGAAACAACCACTCCTGCTACCCTGAAACTAGAAAGAAACTAGAAAACAATTGTAATCTGAAACCCTAGGCCTTGCACGAACTGTGCTAGAAAAGTGTCCTGTCTGTGAAGGGAAAAATGCAGTACGGTAAATTGCTTTGCAGCCAGGACACTGTTGGCATTCATGATTCCCTAGGAGAAAAGGACTTCATTCAAGATTAAATCCATGGCTGTAAGTGTTCCCCACGAAACTCTAAGGCACTTGTTGTGGACAGCCCCAGCCCAGTGCCCAATGGCAGAATGACACACTAGGGGCCTCACACCAACCCAGCAGCTGCACAGCCAGCCAGCCTTGGCCCCAGGGCCAGTTTAAGTAATTTAGGCGGGCCCTGCAACACTTTGGGGTTTTTTTGGGGGGGGGGGATATGTTTATCTCAGGTCAATGTAACCTAACCTAACCTATTCACAGTACAAGATATTCAGATTATTACTAATAATGTTGTTGCAGGAGGAGGGTTACGATGCCCCCCAATAATGGGGCCCCTGGGCTGCAGGTGCTGCAAGTCCCTTAAACCTGCCCTGCTTGGCCCAGACCTTTTCCCCTTCACTTGGCCCAGACCCTGTTTGCACATCGCTGGGAGGCAGGAAAGAACAAGCTTGCCTTCCAGCCAGGAAACCTTCTAACAGCTAAAAAAGAGTGAGAGCAGTGGCAGTTCTGACTCCAAAGGACAGCCACTCTTGGGCTTGCTTTCTAGCTGCAGTAGAGTTCCATTCATGTGCTACTGCCCTCCCACTGCACTCCAAAGAGACAGGAGCTTCATGATTGGCCTTCAAATTTGGTGCTTCATTGGTGTAAAGAGTAGCAGAGTTCCCCTTTTGGGGACAGAGTGGAGTTGTGAATTTGCCACCACCAAAAGGGACCACCTCTTCCAGCCTCATGGCAGAGGCAGCCATGTCTTGACTCATAATTTAAAGACCTACCGGTACATGGAGAATATGAGAGCAAAATGGTGTTCTTGTACCCTTCCAACTGACCAACTTGCTCTAGAGAAATGTAGAGTCAGTTTAGGTTATAGGAGTACAGTTACAGCACCTATCATATGGCATAAGCCCTTGACAATATTGAAAGCAAACTCTGGTCATGCTCAATGTCCCGCAGCCATTATTCAACAAATTCCCAAACAGCAGGAAGAAGAACATTAGTTGTTGGGGGGGTGGGTTGGGGGGGATGGGGGATCTCAGGTCATTTAATATCACTGATAGCCCAGAAAGGCTTTACCACAACTTAAACAGTAGGATTAGATTTCCTAGAACTCAATAAATATACCTCCAACCCTCATATACATATCCCCATATCCACAGGGGGTATGTTCCAACATGTGTTCACACACATACACATGGGTACCTGAAACCATAGATAATAAGGAACCCTATTATTTTCAATGAGAAGAATGCCGGACGTTGACCGTAGAATCAGATTGGAGGACCTAGAAAAGCTGAGAGAGAACTTATATTTTCAGATGTGGGTAAGTGAAACTGTGAATATCGAATCTGTGGATATGGGGGTAGACTGCAAGCCTCATGAGACCAAGGCCAAATCCACACTATACAAATAATCCAGTTTGAAACTGGATTATTTGCCATGGTTCCTTCCTATGGAATCCTGGGATTTGTAGTTTGGTGAGACACCAGCACTCTTTGGCAGAGAAGGCTAAAGACCTTATAAAATTACAAATCCCAGGTGGTATAGGGAAGCAGCGGAGGTGGCAGCAAGCCCTGCCAGCCATCTGCTTTTGCCTTGCGAAGGAACCCTGCTGCCTTGAAGGCATCTGCGGTGGGTTGAATCTGCAGGTCATACTTTTATATGTGTGTTAAATATGATTTGGGGGGGGAGGAGCTAGAAATATTCATGGTTTTTCCACTTTCGCTGGAGCTCTGCTCTCCTAACCCCAACAAATGTGGAGGGCCAACTGTACAATGAAATGACATGACTCATGGGAAAAGACAATAATGCTGGGAAAAGTGGAAAGCAGTAAAAAAGGAGTAAGATCACAACATAGCTGGATGGACTCAATCAAGGAAGCCACAGCTCTGAGCCAGGCTGTTAAGGACCAGGACTTCTGGAGGGCTCTCATTCATAGGATTGCCATAAACTGAATCCTACTGGATGGCAAGTAATGACAGCAAACCAGGCCAAAGTGAGAATAGTTCTGTGGAAGTGATCCTGTCAGAATCTGATCAGTAGAGCCCAAGAAAGAAAGGACAGAGAACTTATTAAAGAGCCCGGATCTTAATAGACTGTGGAATGAGACAACATGGATGTGCTGGGTATTTCTGACACAAAATGCACACCTTCCCTAGGTCTACACCTTCAGTCTTTGCCGTCCCACTTCTCAAACTATCATGAAAAGAGGAAGTTCTCTGAGCCTGTGTTTTTATCCTTTTCCATCATGTCTGATGCTCCACTGCATGGGGGCAATGCTACCCTTTGACTACAACTCCCAGAATACCCCAATGGCCATGGGGGCTGGGAGCAAGATTCTTCTGGGAACTATAATCTGAAAAAAGTTACTTTTCCATGCGTGTGAATCAGATAAACAACTATTTGCAGATAACGCCTTCCACTTCAGCAATGATGGTTAGAACAAAGTCTGCCCGCTCCCCGCCCCCCAAAAAAAATCAATTCACAATCATTCCCTTTTTTCTCCCCAAATTTCTGCTACTGCCCAATATTTATTTTGGTAAGCATTTTCCTTTTCATTTTACCAAATCTCTGGAACATTTTTGAGCAATTTCAAAACATTTTAAGATATTTTTACCCCAAGATTGCCACAAAACAATTAATCAGAAAGGAGATTTTATCGGACAAACAGAACTCCCCACCCAACCCCCAGCTCCCACTGCCATTATTGCATTTTATCCTAAGAGGTCAAGAATTCATTATGGATGGGTGAGCCACAAAACAGAAAAACACAAAAAACTAATTGAAATTAGGGCATTTCAGCTTTCAGAAGGTACTGTCCATTAGCTTCTCCCAAGAGACCTCGTCATTTCAAAGTATGGTATGTAGTAGCGTTAACATTTCTTTTTAAATAATTACTCTTGTAACTCATTCTATTTTGCCATAACTTTTAACCATAGTAACAGAAAACCATGATGTGATATGATGCAAGGAGAACCTATTCTGACCTGCTTATGTTCTAGAAAATAAGTGTTTTCCTGTGGCATTTATTAAACTGACTGAAAACAAACGTTGCCCCCATTAAAAAAAAAAAAGACAAAGCTGAACAGACATTGAACCAGACAGAAATCAACTATTTTGAATTTTAAAACATTTTGAAGCAGGGATAAGGGAGTGTTTTCAACCAAGGAACAGGGATATCCCTTCCAAAGCAGGGATGGGGAACCCATGGCTCTCCAGTTCACATAATGCCTGGACATTAGCATGACTCCTGGCTTTGCTGCCTAGGACCGATGTGAGATGAAGTGCAGTATCATTTGGAGGACCAACAGATTTAGGAATGCCAGATCCAGAGCATCCCAGGTCCTGGGACCTAAAGATGGCCCTTAGTGATATCAGAGGGGCTAGGATCACTGATGACACCATTAAACATAATACATTGAGCAGAAAATATAGTTGCTCAGAACATGAAATTCAAATAAAACTCCAAATCTAAGAACTGAGAAAATATTTCTCTGGCTAGAAATTATGTTTTCAAAGCTCTGGACAAAACAGAAACCAATCTTTCTTAGCTCTGTTTTTAAAACCTTTGCAAGTTTTGAATAACACATGGAACTTTTAGTCTAACCAAATAAAGTTTTCCATTATCTACTGTGAACAGAAGAAAAGCACCACACTTTTCACAGCTCTGTTTTTTAATGATTTTCTGCGCACTACTTATAATGGGAATTGTAGTCCAACCAAAGAAAAAAGTTCCAAGCAAAAAGAATATATTTTTTAAACTCTGCTTTTAATGGGTTGCCCCAATTAACCAGTGCTTCTTACTGTCTCATTTTCTTTCTTTTAAAATCAGGTTGCAGAATCCTCCCTCATCCCCAAAACAATAACTAAAATAATGTTACTGATCTCCATATATTGGAGGAAGATGTTGTCAATTATAATAAGAGATTAGTAGGACAATAGAACATCTATTCAGAAGCAAACTCTGTTGCATTTAATGGGACTTAACATTTTAGAATGATGGCACTAACATAACCTAGTCATGGTTTGTGGGGGTGGGGAAAGACAGATAGGAAGGAAAGGAAGGGGAAGATCATGAGTGTAGCTAGAACTGTGGGGAGAAGGAAGATGAAAGAGCAAAAAAGAAGGATGAGGAAGAGGGAGAAGGGCAAAAAGGACAGGGAAAAGGGTGTGTGTGGAAATAGCTAACAAGAAGACAAAGAGGGGATAGGAGAGAAGGAGAAAAACCAAGAAGGCAAGATCTTTAGCCAGGAGTTGTAATATTGGGGGGGGGGGAGGAAGATGACAAGTGGGGAAAGGAGAAGACATGAGTTGTGGGGGGGGGGAGAGAAAGTGAACAGTAAAGAGAGAAGGGGAGAGTACAGAATGAGAGAGCTGATGAGTGTAGGCAGGAGTTGCAGAAGGAAGAAGACATGAGGAGGGAGAGAGAAGATGTTAAGCCAGGAATTGCTATGGTGGAAAATGAGAAAGATAGAGGGAATCAAGAATCAAAAGAGAAAGATAGCAAGTGCCTAAGCAAAGCTGGAGACGATTCATACAATTTTATTTTATTTTATTTGCTAACAATGGGGTGCAACCCATTTGTGCCTCAGATGAAGAAAAGAAACTGTACTTCAAAAAGTTAGGGTAAGGTGGGAGAAGGTGAGGAGAAATCTCTCTCCCCCCCCCCCTCTGTCACACACACACTCATGTAGTACCATATTCAGTGATTCTAAAGACAGTTCAATATTTCCACATGCTGCCCTTTTCCTCCCACTGAGTCCTAGCGCTAATGATGATTTCAGAAATTTTGAGAGGGGAAGGAAAGAGGGGAAGGAGGGGCTACGTGGACCGGCCAGCAACAAACAGTAACACAGACATCGTTTTCTAGTCACTGCTCTTACCTTGAGATTCTTCCTCCTTGCCCTGAGGATTGAAAAAGAGGATGCAGATCGCAAAACTCACAACTAGGCGCTTAGATCCCTAAACAGGTTCCTCATCCTTCTTTTGAAAGTTGGCATGTTTGCACTGTTATTCAATGGCATATTGCCAGCACTTCCCACTTACCTGAGACTAAGCCCAACTGAACTCAATGGGGCTTACTTCTGAGAAATCATGTATAATATTACGCATACTTAATCCAACCACATGCAGCAGATTTACGGTAGGTGCATATAACTATGCACAGGAACACAATGTAAATGTTCACATAGTGAGTTTTCCACAATACAACCTGCACAATTGTCCAAAATCCTATCCAGCTTGCAAGAGACTACTAGGTAGTCTTGTTTAGACTGATACTGGCTTTCAGCTTCCCCTGCATTACCTCTTCCTGTGTGAGAACAATTCAAAATCATTTGCCTACAAATCACCAATGGTAGAATACAGAGAAGGGGACGTTGAACAGGAAACACACTTCAAAGGGGCCTAATGCAGGTTACTACATCATAGATCGTGGAAGACTGACTACAAAAAGGGCATGCTGCTATCTTTTGAATTTAAACCATATGTGGGATCCAAAGAAGTATCTGGGCCATAGACCTATTGAATTAAGGCAGGCCTTGGAACATCATGACTTTAAATGTTTTGTTCTTGTGCCAGGAGGGTATAAATTCCTGCATTAATGGGGCACTATTGTAGTCCGGGCACTTTCATCAGTGCTGTCTACGCACAATCCTAAATATACACTGGACTGACTATGTGACGAATGTTGCTGTACTTGAGCAAGCAGGGATCACCAGCATTGAGGCCATGATATTGAGAACACAGCTGCGCTGGGCAGGGCACGTTTCTAGGATGGAGGACCATCGCCTCCCAAAAATACTACTCTACGGTGAACTCGCCACGGGTCAGCGTAAGAGGGGCGCTCCAAAAAAGCGATACAAAGACTCCCTGAAACAACATCTCAGGCTCGGCCAAATTGATCACCAACAGTGGTCCGCCCTGGCCTCACATCGGGAGGCATGGAGACGCACTATCCACAATGCTGCAGCCTTATTTGAGAACTCACGACGAACAAGTCTTGAAGAGAAACGACAACGCAGAAAGAATCACATTGTTTATCACGGATTGGCCTTTTTAGTCATCAGCGCGCTTGCAGAAAGCGCGGGATGAGTCCTTCCTGAATCTTCGTTTGCGAAGAAAAGCCAGAGAGAGAGAGATTGTAGTCCGGGGGAATATAGGGTACTGCATTAAGTATGTTCCTTAACTGTGCTAGCCCTACCATCCCATTCATGATTAAACTTCATTTTAGTGAGTGCATCAGGGTATAGACTGAACATCCTGCCAGGACTGCTGAGTAGTTCCTCTGGCATATATGTCATGGTACTGATATGATCCACTGGTGGAGTGGGACTTCTGCTGTATCCTATGATATCCCTTCCCACAATCTGGGATCTTATAGGATAGCTCTGTCAGCCCTACAACCAAGCACATAAGATTGTGAGGAACCCATGTTGATGAACTACTACTCCCATCATCTCTCATCACTGGCCAGGTCTCTAGGGGCTGATGGCAAATGGAGTCCAACAACATCTGAAGGACCTCAAGTTCACCAGCCCCAGCCTAAATTCTATAATGCTTCAGAATCAAACTATCAAAGTGGATGGTTTACCTGGAGGGTTAGAAAGGGAACTGAAAACAAGGACTCCCTCCCCTTGCCTCAGTATGAGGCATCTCCATTCCCCCACCTGCTTGGGCCAATCCAAAAGATTTCTAGGGCTTTGTCTGAGTTGTTAAACTGATGGCTGTCTGGACTGTACCATTGACAGTAGGTGGCTAAGATGGATTGAATGCTTCTCCACGCAAAAAAGTTATATGTCAAGGAGAAATGTCTTAACCTAGCCATCTCACTGACAGCCTTCTTGTCTATGTGCAGTGTGTGTTTTTAATGTATCTATTTATTTACTTGGAACAGAACAGCATGCATATACATCTGTGCTCCCACCCACAAATTTACCATCTCAATGAGAATGAAGCCACAGACACCCTACCATTTCTTATTAATTTTTCTCTCCTAAAAATAAAAAAAAAAGTAAGCCCTTTTTCTAACAAACTAATTCGGCTCAAACTTTCAGTTAATTCAAGTGACTAGTCTACCTGATGTTCATTTTAATTACTACTCAGACGGTGTGTTCCACTTTCTCTTTATCAGTCCAAATTAAAACAAATTGGCAGGGAGCCATGCTGTGGGGATTTGAACAAGTTTCGCAGATGTCTGGGTCTATTCATCATACATCTGCCTCATTCCACTTATCATTTGCAAACCAAGTTTAATCTCATTGGTTCAGTCAGGTGAGAGAGGGCAGCTCATTGGATTGAAGCATTCAGTTGAGACCAGCATAAAGGAAAGGAGAAGGGGGAAAAAGGATGACAGAGAGAAAGATCCTAACCATTTAAATTTGTTTGATTGTGTAGATGCTTTGCCAAACCCCAACAGTTCAATGACAACGTTCAAGAAAAAATAAGTTTAAGGCAGGAAATGTAAAGAGCAGAGTGTACAGGTATAAACTATGAAAATTTAAAAACTGAAATTTGTTTGAAATAGAAATATCCATCTATATTACATCCTCCTAACCTTCCCTTTTTTGTGTGATTAGATTTCTCATTAAATCCACACAGTTCCACACAAGAAAATAAATAGATAAATTTAAGGCTGCATTCTGACACCCACTCACCTGTGAACAAGCTCCAGTGAACTCAATGGGATTTATTTTTGAGCAGATACATATAGGATGATGGTGTATATCTCTTAAGGTATATCTCTTAAGGTAAACTTAAGAAATCAGTTTAAGAAATCAATCTTAAACTGATTTCTATCATCTTGCTGAGTAGTGGGAAGACCATATTTTCAAAATGTGTTACAGAAGGTTGACTCAGGACCTTTTGATGCCAGAGGCAAAGAAGCACACATTGCCCGCCTCTGCCTCATGAACCAGAATGGTGCTAAATTCTGAACAGCAGGTACCCAGTATGACAGCCTTATTCCCAAAGAGAATTAGAAATGCACACAGCTGTTGTTGTTTTTTAACTAACCAACCAGTTCTCCCTGTGATCTTCTCCACCAGCGGCTCATTCACACTACACAATTACAGTGCTATGATTCTACTCTAACTGCCATAGCATCATCCCATATAATCCTGGGGTTTGCAGCTTAGGGTGGGGTATTTAGGGCTTGCCTATACGAGCCCATAAAAAACAGAGTTCCTTGCAATAATGGCATTTCGCAGCAGCTGCAACCTGTCCTAACCAATTTTTTGGCCCCCATAATCTTTGCATGCCCGGTAGTAAACATGGCGGATGCGAGTGATTTACTCGCATTTGCACTTACCTCAATTTGCCAACAACAACCTTTTTTTAAAAAAGAATGATGTCCAAGGTGTGATTGAGTGATTTTTCACTTGAACACAAAAGCAAAAAAAAACATCCTTCATACCATTTTCTTGCCTTAGCATGTAAGCCCCGGCCCTGCACTCGTCCAGCCAATCAGATTTGCGCTTTGTCTCATTGGGCAAGCAAATCAAATTGATTCACTTGTTCTAATGAGCAGGAATGTGCATCCACTCACTCTTTTTAAAAAGATACGGAAAAAAGCTGTGAAGGCTTTTCTGACAAGGTTTTTGGCCTTTTTTGCCCCCCTCCTTCACAATATGGCAAAATCACATGGAATGCCATTAGGACAGGTAGGATTCTCCTCACATTCCATGAGGAGATTTTTCACTATTTGGAGAACCCCTTATCTCAGTCAGAGAGCTCCAGGGCCTCCCAAAACTTCAAACCCTAGGATTCCACAGGTCAGAGTCACAGCAGTTAAAGTGGAACAACAGTGCTCTAATTGTGTAGTGTGAAAGGCCCCCTGGATTGGGATATATATATACATACATATACATATACATATAGCCTATTCAAGACCAGGTACATCTTGAAAAAGGGAAGGTCACTACAAAATACAAAAACATCAATTTCCCTTCATGGGTACTGTGAGGGTTGCAACTAATGAGGAGAAGGGAGAAGTGGCTGACAGTGTCATCATGCCTACAAATCAAAAAATCTCTGTGAGCTCTGGTTCCACTACACCTAATGCCAACAAGTTATTTCTGCACAAGCACCTCTCCCCACCCCTGTCAATAAAACTACAATAATTTTAAAGTAACTAACAGGAAAACTACAGGAAAAGAGATGCCACCGAAACATTCGGAAGAAATTCCTGACAATAAGAGCTGTTTGGAAGTGGAATGCACTGCCTCATAGTGTGGTGGAGTCTCCTTCTTTGGAGGTTTTTAAACAGAGGCTGGATGGCCATCTGTCAGGAATGATTTGATTGTGTATTCCTGCATGGCAGGGGTTGGACTGGATGGCCCTTGAGGTCTCTTCCAACTCTATGATTCTATGATTCTATGAAAGCAAAAAACTAACAGTGCAAGATACACCTGCAGCAGCTGCCTGCTTATGCCAAATAGTAGTGATCCATCTGTATAGGCTCAGTGAGACTAGTCTGTCAATGTGTCACTGAACTCTGTAGTAGATCCCTGGTTAACTGAACTCTTTAGTCCAGGTGTGAGAACTGTGTGACCCATGGGCCATATGCAGCTTTGGGGGGGTATAGAGTGGTCCTAGGAGCCCTCAGAAACCTTCCCCAAGATCCCCCAACACCCCCCACAGCTTCACACACAAAAATATTGGCTGAAAAATACATTTTTTGATGAAAAATACTCTGAGAAGCACAGCTTTTCATTCTAACATGTATTCACTCTCAGATTGCTAACAGCATAAAATCACCACAAGCTGTACAGTGGAATAAACTTCCTTAGGAAGGGAGAGGTGGACTCTCCATCTTTGGGGGATTTAAAACAGAGGTTGGATAGGCATCTTTCAGGGGTGCTGCAATTTTTTGTTCTTCCTTTGCAGGGCATTGGACTAGATGGCCCTTGTGGCAATTTTTTTATTCTATGAAACTGATCAGAAATACCTTCCAAGTCCCAGAACATGACTTTTTGTTCAACGAAAGGGTGGCAACATGGCCTGCATGTTGGAAAGAGCAAAAAATTGCCCTATGACTATCTGTGCTTGCTCACAGTGGATCCTCTGTCCAAAGTAACTTAGTATTTTAGAACCATACCAAAATACATCAGCCAATATCAAACCAGTCAAAAAGTCTTGTATTACCTTGAAGATTTCACAGGTTTATTTTTCCACTGATTACCTATTTGTTTTGAGGTAATACAGTGCACTGTTAAGACTCTTAGTCAAGGTCCCAAGAAACCCAGGTTTAAATCTTAGTCATGCTTCACCACATGATCTTGGTCCAGTTACTATCTCTCCACCTGACCTACCAATTGTCGGGGGGGACGGGACCATACACACTCATAAAATGCATGGAGGAAGAGCAGGATGAAAATGCAAATAATATTAATTTAAAGGTTATTAAATCAGTTGAGATGCAGATGTGCATAATCTGAAATGGGTGGAATGGAATGTTCAAGTGTGATAAGACTGAGTCCATTATTAAGGGGAAAAGATACTATTGAAAAGCAAGAAGAAAGGAAACAGGCACAGAAAACAATGCAGGAAGAGGGACTATTCTAGGAAACTGAGGAGGAAATAGAGTAAAGCCACAAAGGAAAGGCAGTACAACAAACAGCATGAAATAACTGACCAAAATTACACCCTTGATAAAGTTAGGATCTGATTTTGGAAAAGCTTGCTCCAAGCTTTGTTCAGAAGTCCTCCGCAGAAGCACAACAGAAAAGAGAGACAAAACATGCAACAGTTGCAAAACAACAAAAGCCACTGAGCTTTAATTTCATTTAGGTGCAAAACAAGAGGCAATCTCAGCAGTTCTATACATCTATAGTCAAAAGTATTAAATCCCATTGAACTGAATGAGTTTACTTCCAGGTACATGGATATAGAACGGCAACCTATGGTTGGAATCTGACTGATTAGTACCAACTAAAACCCATAAGCCCATTGAGTTTATTGTTAAATGGTGAGTCAACATATAGGTAAATCTCATTGATCAGTGGGTTTACTCTAGTTGGAACTAACAGCAGAATTCAGGCTTATGATTCTTACAAGGTACTTAAACATATACTCTGTTATCTCTTTCTGAAGGAATCTGTACCATTCCTCATCATTCCAAGGAACAGGAGGAGGGGGGAAGCTTTCTGATCTAGTCACTTGTACCTCATAAATTAAAGCACACACAGCTATGTAGTCCTACCAATCAAAACAAGGGCTTTTGTCTTCCTTTATTATCAAGTACTCCTTAAATAGGATACAGTTGTCCCTTCATATTCACTGGGGTTTGGTTCCAGGACCCCCATGGATACCAAAATCTGTGAATACTCAAGTCCCATTATATGCAACGGCATAGCAAAATGGTGTCCCTTATATAAGATGGCAAAATCAAGGTTTGCTTTTTGGATTATTATATTTTTAAGAATATATTCAAGCCGTGAATACTTAAATTCCAAATCCGTGGATACAGAGGGACAACTGTAATCCTTTGCAAGTTCACTTAGAAATCAACCCCATCATGTTAAAGAAGGTTTACGCACAAGAAAGCATGGCTGGCATTTTTGCAATAGATCATACACACCTCTGAGGAAATCCAATGTTATTCTATACAGTGTATTTCTTTACTTTGTTATTTTACATACATACAAGCCATTTTCCAGGCTAATTTTTTCCAAAGAGGCATAGATAAGAACGTCAAAAATGATGGGTGCATCTACACAGTAGAAATAATGCAGTTTGATACCACTTTATATGCTGTAGCTCCATCCTATGGAATCCTGGGATTCGTAGTTTTACAAGGTATATCACCTTCTCTGACAAAGAGTGCTGGTGCCTCACAAAACTACAAACCCCAGCATTCTGTAGGATGGAGCCATGGCAGTTCAACTACATTATTTCTACAGTGTAGATTACGAGTTTAAAGAAACAGTGCCAAAAACTATCTAATTTACAGTTAAAACCAAACACCATGGGTGAAATCCTGTTGAAAAACTACTACACTGGTATAAAAATCACTGTGTAAATGGCTGTGCTTTCTCACTGTGTAAAGGCAATCCCACATGTAGCCAGCCAATCATCCCCCAAGCACACATAGAGCTCTCCCGCACTTTCTGATAGGAGGCAAGGAATAAGGAGGTAACTAAGCCTTCAACAAATGTGAACGCAAAGCTTATTATACAATCCATCACACAAGTATAGGACCCACTGCAACTACACTGGCTTATAATTATATTACACTAAAAGGCCCCCTCCCCCCACACACCATAGAATCATAGAGTTGGAAGAGACCACAAGGGCCATCTAGTCCAACCCCCTGTCCTGTAGGAATACACAATCAAAGCACTCTGGACAGATGGCCATCCAGCCTCTGTTTAAAAACCTCCAAAGAAGGAGACTCCACCACACTCGGTGACTGTGGATTCCACTGCTGAACAGCTCTTACTGGCAGGAAGTTCTTCCTAATGTTTAGGTAGAACCTCTTTTCCTGTAGTTTGAGTCAATTGCTCTGTGTCCTAGTCTCCAGAGCAGCAGAAAACAAGCTTGCTCCATCCTCAGTATGACAGCCCTTCAAATATTTAAACAACTACAATATTTAAGGCAACTACAGAAAAGTTGAGGCAACTACAGAAAAGCTGAGGCAACTACAGAAAAATCTATGTCCCCTCCTCGCAGGCCTATTGCTCTTACTGGTTGGTACATATATAGGGTCTATCTATGCATGCTATGCCACAGTATGGACAGGGTGCTATGGATGAAGGACTACACTATTAGGGAGTAAGCCCCACAGAACACAGAGGGACCTACTTCTAAGTAAAGCTGCATAGCCTGTAAGTCACTGAAAAAGTGAGACAGCCTGCTGTCACATAATGCCTCTCCCTTTTCATTGTGTTTCGGGTAAAAATGACCCCCCCCCTCTCCAGAAACATACCTGTAAGATCAATGGCTTTATCTGGCAGAAAACAATACTCACATTGAGTAATCAACCCCCCCCCCTTTGATCAGTTTTCTTTCCCTGACCCTTACTTTAATCTCTTCTCCAGCAAAATGCCAATTCTCTGAAGGAACCCAGCAGTTGTAGCGACTACAGTAGTGGAAGGGGTGGAAGAGAGCTGGTGCCTGTCCCTGGACGCTTCCTACCGATCAGCGAATTTCACTCCACTGAAGTCCATCACAAATATTTCTTTCATCATTATTATGGAATCAAAGAGTTGGAAGAGACCACAAGGGCCATATTGTCCAAACCCCTGCCTGCAGGAATACACAATCAAATCATTCCAGACAGATGACCATCCAGCCTCTGTTTAAAAAACTCCAAAGAAGGAGACTCCACCACACTCCTAGGCAGTGCATTCCACTGATGAACAGCTCTTACCGTCAGAAAGTTCTTCCTAACGTTTAGATGGAAATACATTCAGTGTCCAAAACGGTTTGAAATATCATTTGTGATCCAAGAACTTATACAGCAAACCTGTTTCCCTGCTTATATGAGCCGCTGCATTATTTATTTGATTTCTCCCAGAATGGGACCCAAGGCTGCTCACAACTCATTTAAAAACAAAAAAAAAACAAAACAATTTCTCCTCTACAATAAGCTCTTGTGAATTTAGACCTGCAATCTTTTCTCTACCCCCCTCCCTTTCTAGGACCGTTTCTAGTCTTGGTTTTGGGGTGGTTCTTTTTTTTTTTTTTTTTTTTTTTTTAAGCTTAGACCTCAAACCAGATGGCAGGGACTGGGAGAAGAAACTGTACCAAGCGGATGCCCCCACCAATCCAGAGCAGCCATCGAGAGGGTGTTTTGCTTTTCGGGGAGGAGGGGGGAAAGACCACCTTAAAGTGTCGTGAAAGAGAAGAGAAATCTATTATTCTCCCGATCGGAATCTTCCTGCTCCAGCGACACACAAAACACAGAGAGAGCCTGCGGCGGGGGAAGCTCGGAGAGATCCCCTGTAGTCCATTGCAGCTGCCTCCCTCCCTCCCTCCCTCCCTCCCTTCATTCATTCATTCATTCATTCACTCGCTCACACGGACCTACCTAAAGCCCCGGTTGGTTTCATCAAGCCCCCCCCCTCTCCGCCTCTTGAAAGGCTTCTCCAGCTCCAGCCTGGAGGCTCGCTTCCACTCGCAGCAGCCAGCTGAGGAATCACGGAATCATAGAGTTGGAAGAGACCCCCAAGGGCCATCTAGTCCAACCCCCTGCCATGCGAGAATGCCCAATCAATACCCAATCAAAGCAACCCGGACAGATGGCCATCCAGCCTCTGTCTATAAACCTGTATTTTTCAGTAGAATGGTCTTATTCCAATAATTAAAAAAAAATCCTAATTCCAAAGAAGGCGCCTCCACCACACTCCCAGGCAATGCGACCTCCTCTTTCCCTGCTAAGTGCAAAAGCCCCGCCGGCTCTTTTTCCTCTCGCTCTCTTGACTCCCATTCCTAACAGACCCGTAAGAACAAAGCACATGGTGCGCGCGTGTAGATATATACACTGTGTATATGCAGGTGCGTGTATGTGTCCGTGGGCCATCCAAAGCAAGGCAGCTTTTACGAAGGGGAGGGGAGGCAACCACAAAATACACCCCCCACACACACACTACACACAAGCATAACCACACATCTCCAACTTCCAACGGGGCGAAGGTATAGCCTCGGGGTCCCCTCAGCCCCAGACGCTCGGCCCGACTTTGGGGGCTTTGTTTCTGGCTGGGAAACCCCGGGCGCCCTCAAAACATGGGGAGTAAAGAGAGAAAGCCGAGCGGGGGGCTGCCTTCCTCCAACCCCACGCGCCCCTTCCCCAGCCACCCACCCAGGGGAGCAGCGGTGGAGAACTGGCCGTGGCTCTCTGGCCTGGCTTCCTCTCTCTCCCAGCAAAGGGGCCACACACACACACTCACACACCACACACACACTGCGGAGAGACGGCGGGGGGAAGCAGCCCATCCCTCCACAAGCCGAGGAGCAGCCCCACCAGACAACAATGCCACGGCCGTACCTTTGCCCTCCTGCTTTCTTTTCCCTCAGGGCGGACGGGCGAGCTCTGTGGGGACCTGAGAGGCGTCGTCGTCGTCGTCCGCTGCCCGCTGTCTTTCCTACTCCCCCGGCAGCCTGGGCGCTCCGAGGCGGGCCAGCAAGTGCGGCGCGTCTCCCAGGCGCTCCCCTCCCGCCTCCGCCGGCCTCTCTCCTCCGCCTCCTCCTCCTCCTCCTCTCAGGCGCCGCCACCGCCGGGCCAAGCTGGGCATGGTCTTCGCACCTCCCGCTTTGGGCGGCCGTCAGAGGGTCCCGCCCGGGTTTTTGGCGGGGAGCGAGAAGGAGAGAATTTTTTACCACATAGGAGGCGAGGGCGGCTTGGTTCCTCAGCCCAACAGTTCAAGGCGGGGACACCACAGCAGAGGGGTGGGAAGAGGGTCGGGAGAGGAGAACCCCTTTTTGCCCCGGGGAAGGCGGAGTCACGGGAGAAAAGCCAGGTTCACACGTGCAGCCTCCTCGTGGCTGGATGAGGGGAGAGGCTCGCGCGTGTGGAGAAGAAGCCACTGCAAGCGGAAGGGTTTTGCCCCCTCAGAGGGAATCCCTGCGGCATCCTTTCACGGGTTGAGCGGTGGAAGGGAAAGGGATTTGGTTTGGCCTGTGCGTTTCTATATACAGTACAGTTGTCCCTTCATATTCGCAGGGGTTTGGTTCCAGGACCCCCGTGAATACCCAAATCCGTGAATACTCAGGTCCCATTATGTGCAATGGCACAGCAAAATGGTGTCCCTTGTATAAGATGGCAAAATCAAGGTTTGCTTTTTGGATTATTATTTTTTAAAGAATATTTTCAACCTGTGAATACTTAAATCCATGAATGTGGAGGGACAACTGTAGTTCTTGTAAAAGGGACAGGACAGAAATGGCTTCTTCAGGTGGCTCCTCTGGGAGTTTTGAAGTTTATCCCTCTGCAACCCGCAGGTTGGGCAAGCTGCCAAAATCCAGCAGCTGCCAAAATCCACATCTCTCCTGGGTATCAGGGTCCACTCCAGTGAGCTCCTGATCCAGGGCAGAAACCTCAGGGACCTAGTGCTTATCCCTTCTGTCTGGGACTGGCCCTCTTTGAAAGTGTTTTATGTGGGTGACATACCCTGCCAGCTTGTTTTTTGCTTGGGATGTGAGGGGGGGGGGTCCTTTGGGGCTATCCAGAGCAAATACTTTGTGCTAGAAGGGTATTCATAGGATGGGAGGAGGAGGTGAGGGGCTTGTGTGCAACTAAGTGGAGCTGCTGCAGTTTAGAGCCACAGATCACGCGTGTGCGCTTGACCATTTACTGCCGCCCCATGAATTTGATGGGGTTTTCATAGGCAGTAAATGTGTATCTCAAATTGGTGGGTCAGATTGTCAGGATATTGGGACATACAGTAGATTTATTTGGTAAAAGAGCTAGGAATGTAGCAAACAGTTTGCAGAGAGAGAGTGCGTTAATGGCAGTTTGCAGAAAGCTAGCAAATGTATCAGTATTGATGAGCTCTCAGCTCCAGTGCAAACAGGACCGGTTTAAGGAATTTTGGAGCCCCCTGCAATGCTTTATTTGGGGGGCCACATATGTTTATCTCAGGTCAATGTAACCTAACTCAACCTAAGCTATTCACAGTACAGGATATTCAGATTATTACTAATAATGTTTTTGCAGGAGCAGGGTTACTACGCCCCCCCCAATAATAGGGGCCCCTGTGGATGCTGACACCTCCGGTGCCTTAAACCGGCCCTGGGTGCAAAGCTGACAGGGGAGGTGCTAGGAACTCCAGAGAGCAGGGTATTTAGTTTGTCCTATAGAGTTGAACCAAGGAGTTCTGTTTTAGACATGGTTGTGTGAAGATGTTTTCTTCTAGATGCTGTAATGCAGTAGTCCCTGTGTATTCACGGATTTAAGTATTCACGGCTTGAAAATATTCTTAAAAAATAATAATCCAAAAAGCAAACCTTGATTTTTCCATCTTATATAATGGACACCATTTTGCTATACCATTGCATATAATGGGATTTGAGTATTCATGGATTTTGGTACCCATGATGGTGGTGGGGTCCTGGAACCAAACCCCAGCGAATATGAAGGGACAACTGTATATTGTAAATAGTCTTCATCATATTCAAGTAAAGAACAAGATTTTAGACACAAGCCTGTGTCTGCACCTTTATTTTTATGCCTAAAGTAACAATACTCTGCTGTTTATTTTTGGTGCCTGTGAACCTGTTTAGGTACCCTGTGCATGCTCAATAGTACGTGTCATACATGTGTTCCTGGGCATTTTCTGCTTTCACGGAAAACTGGGTATCAGACGCTAAAATAAAATGGAAAGAATAAGGCTAGATGCCTAGCCCTCAAAAAGGAAGAGGAATTCAACATGTTTCAGCAAACTTTATATTGAAAACAATAGGCAAAGGTAAAAAAATGTGGATTGATGCACACTAATGCGCACTAATGTGGATTGATGCTCACTAACACCAGTTCAAAGCAGCTTAAATTTGTCTTAATTTTTTTGGCAAAATTGCAGGCATGTGAAGCTATCCACGTTTGCTGTCTCAACAGGTATGCCTGTGAATCAGGATGGCAGGCGTGAGTGAATTACTTGCGCTTTTATTCTCACTTGTTGCCGCTGCCAAACAGTATTGTTTTAATGTGTGAAAGTGTGATATTCTGCCTAAATAGATGAAGAAAAAAGGGAAAAAAACTTTTTTTCATCTCAGCACTTAGGCAAAAATCCAAGATGTTGGCTCTGGGCACTTGCCTTGTTAGCTCCACCTCCTTTGCACACCTGACCAATCAGCTTTCCACTTCTCTTATCAGGAATGCAAATGAATGAGAATCAGATTGTTCCAATGAGCAGGAATCCACATTCCTCATGGAGCTTTTTAAAAGTTTTTGGGAAAGCTGCGAAGGGTTTTCCTTTGGAGGTTTTCATGGATTTGGCCTCCCTTTCCCCAAATACTGTGGACTGATGTGGGATGGCATTTAGACAAATCGTATTCTTCTCAAATTCTATGAGGAGCATATTAGCTCTTTAGACAACCTCTGTGTGCCTATGAAATTAAACAACCAGGACAGATAAGCTTGTATAAGTAAACAAAAATGTTTTGACCATTCTAGAGACCTTTGGAAGACTTCTTCCAAAATGCATCCAAGAATGACCCCCACCCTTTGGCTAGCCTCTGCTTCTTCTTCTTCTTTACAATTTCTCTTTTGGCACTCAGATCTATGGCTTTTTTTAAAAAAAACACACATGCTGGTCTAGCTGGTGTAAGTTTATCTGATCTCCCTTTTTCTCGCTGTTTTGCTGTTCACACACACTCAGTAAAGGATTGTAGCGGCAACTGCTGTTTTCTTTGCCTGTTGTAGGTAGGCACACACAGCTACAGTAGGATTGGTTAAAGTAGAATCCCATTCTTTTCCCAGTTCAAGCATTATTGCATTGTTTACTGCAGAAATACTGCTTCAACCTGACACTGAAAGTCTGTGTTTCTCCAGTCCTCCTTCACCATCCTCTCAATGCTGCTGAAAAAATCTTCCAGCTAAATAGAGGAAAAGGAGAAAAAGGGACCTTGAGGGCATAAGAAGAAATTCTCAGAGGCTTTGTTAACTCAGGTATGCCTGTACTCAGAGATGGTTTGTTACTGCCTTCTTCTGAAATATAGCCTATAGTACCATCTGCCATCCAAATACTAACCAGACCTTAAATCTGTTAGGGTCATATATTTTCTGGTGCTGCTAGAGTGCCTCTTAAACTGGGCATCACTTCGGAGCTTCAGCATGGCTTAATCTGGCTTCTGTGTTGATGTGAGCATGTTCCACTTCATCAAGATTTTGCATCCCCCAATGGTATGTACAGTTCCATTGAGAGCGCTCTGCCCTGTCACTGGCATTCCTCCTAGCCTATCTACTGGGGTGGTTTCAAGGAGTGGAATGGACTGTCTGGCTCAATAGTCTGATGCAACCCACAAAGGAGCCAAAGGCCTTACCTCCTAACTAGGAGCACAGTCAGGCAAAGGGAGACCTTTTTTTCCACTTCACTGATAAGCATTCAAAAGGAGACTCCCCCCCTCCATGGTCCATTTACATTTTAATCCCACCTTCCCACTCAGAAGATAGCACTCAATGTGGTTAACATCCCCAACACAAGTTAAAGCAACAAAACCTATACTCAGTAAACATCAAGACAGTTTTAAATGCTCACTTTGAAAAGATACATCTCCGCACCTTTCCTGTAAATGGAAGAATGGGAACTGATAGCAATTCTAAGTGGAGCATATTCCACAAACTAGGAACAAGGAGAAAGCCAACATCAAACTGAACATTGCTGCTTATTGTCTCCCATATTCCATAAGGGAAGAGAATTCTATTGCATGCCAGCTGTCAGACATATATATGAAATGTGATGCTAGTGTTTCAGACTATGCTGCTCTCTCTGGCAAATATAGTAGAGACAGGAGTGAATTCGTGCCTAGTTCTCAGAAGCAAAAGTATAATAGAATATGCTGTGGAACAAAGATTACCATTCCTGGTTTTGAAGTAAATTTTTCTTTAATGTTTAGTTTAATGCTAAAATATCAAACAAAGAGCCCCTGAATCTCTCATTCAAACACACTCTTGAGTTCTGTATGATTCTGCACATGGACTGATCACAGGGTGGGGGTGGGGGAAACACACTGCAGTGTTAAGAGAATAGAGCAAGTGTCAGGCAATCACTCTTAGGTGATGTGTACTCAAAACCAGATAACAGATCATCTGCAAAAGCAGCATTTCAACTGCCTATTTGTGTTTGGGAGGAAAAAGAGAGGGGCAGAATAAAAAAAAATCTAGCAGAAAGGAAGAGCAGTTTATTATAGGAGGGACACCTAATGTGTCTGAACAGTTGATCTTTATCAAGGCCATATGGTTTCCATGTAGCCAATTCTGGTACACCAGTTAAAACAGTTCATTCAGACCACAAGAGGCAGAGACATTTTAGTGGGAACCCCTGTGTGAGGAACTACCTTGCAACCATGGTGCTGAGTTGTGCTTTGATGAATGGGCGTGAAGCAATGGATGGGCATAACAAAAGGCAGCCAATCACAATACAGAGAATGTTGTGATGGAAGGGGCCTCTGTGAGTGAAAGCGGTACTTTTTTAAAAAAAGACATTTTGAGAGTTGTCAGTTGACAGTTGGGAGAGTCAGTGAGGAGTGAATGTGTACTGTGTGTCTGAGGTGAATGAAGGGCAAGATCTGACACAACTTAGATGGAATCTTACTGTCTAGTTGGAACAACTACTAGAACTTGTTACAGCCTTCACAATTCTACTGGATATAATAAACAACATTGACTTGTTTGTTAATTTTTCAACTTTGACTCAGGCTGGCTTTATTCACCCCAAAGTAAGGGGTGGTCACACTTCCCATTAAAGAAACCACTTTGAAACGGACTTGTCCACACTAAGGTCACCTAGAGGCCCAGGACCCAAATCCTAAAATGGATTGGAAAGGGGGACCATAGGGCAAGGGGAAAGTGATAGGCAGCCAGGGCTAGGAGCCTTGTTGGGGTTGGGGGGAGCCTGGTAAGGCCAACGTCACACCCTGTCTACTTACCCTAAATCTTACCCTAAACAGTAGACTCAGGCAAAAGCAAACTGCTACAGCCTCTTTTAGCTTGTGTGTTCTTCATTAATAACTTAGCCAGTTTGACCACACTATGATGTTGTGTGGCCATACATGTCCTCGTTTACATCTGTGAAATGTAGAAGGATATATAGTAGTGTATATGGTAAATAAGTTTGACAAATTGGAGCGTGTCCAGAGAAGGGCAACTAAAATGGTGAAAGGTCTGGAAACAATGCCTTATGAGGAGAGACTTAGGGAGCTGGGTATGTTTAGCCTGGAAAAAAGACGGTTTAGAGGCGATATGATAGCCCTGTTTAAGTATTTGAAGGGATGTCACGCTGAGGATGGAGCAGGCTTGTTTTCTGCTGCTCCAGAGACTGGAACACGGAGCAATGGGTGCAAGCTCCAGGAACAGAGATTCCACCTCAACATGAGGAGGAACTTTTTGACAGTAAGAGCTGTTCGGCAGTGGAACACACTCCCCCGGAGCGTGGTGGGGTCTCCTTCCTTGGAGGTCTTTAAACAGAGGCTGGATGGCCATCTGTCGGGGATGCTTTGATTGTGATTTCCTGCATGGCAGGGGGGGTTGGACTGGATGGCCCTCGTGGTCTCTTCCAACTCTGCAATTCTATAATTCTATGAAAGCATTTCATATTGCTCAAATAGCAAAATATATTCAAGTTTGGTATTAAAATAAAAATTGTATATATTTCAACTTTGCCCAAATTCATTGTCACCCCCCTCAAATGGTGCAGAACAGTTCCCCCTCCCCTTGGTCTCAACATTTCCACAAATTTTACATTTCTAGGTAGGGCCAGCCCTAGGCTGAGCCCATGGAACCTGTATCTGTAATCAAAAGATAACAGCTGTGTCTTAGGTAGTCAGACCTGTCCTTTTACTTGACATGAGTTGGGTTTAGCACGCCATAGGCTAAGGTGGATGTGTAGACAAGGATTTGTGCCCTAAGACTGCATTTAGGACCTATCATTGCTCCCCACATTTTTTTTTATTTTTTTATTTAGTTATTTATACCCCACTCTTCAGCCACAAGGTTATCAGAGCGGCTTACAAATTGTTCTAAGCAATAGCTATTTACACATCTACACTGCATTAAACAGTTTCCAATGTGTGTTAGCTAATTGTCCCCACAAGCTGGGTACTCAATTTACCGACCTACGAAAGGATGGAAGGCTGAGTGAACCTTGGAGCCCGCTGGAATCGAACTTGCAACGTGGTGGCTTGCAGTACTGGCATTTAATCACTGCGCCACAAAAAAAAAAAAAAAAAAAGCCCAATCTGAGATAAACAAGTCTGGTTGCAGAAAGCACAGCAGAGGGTCTCCTTGGGTGAAGTTTCCGGATTGTGATTCTTTCTGCATTGTCGTTTCTCTTCAAGACTTGTTCGGCGTGAGTTCTCAAATAAGGCTACAGCATTGTGGATAGTGCATCTCCATGCCTCCCAATGTGAGGCCAGGGCAGACCATTGCTGGTGATCAATTTGGCCGAGCCTGAGTCCTTGTATCGCTTTTTTGGAGCGCCCCTCTTATGCTGACCCGTGGCGAGTTCAATAATCAATGTTTTTTAAAAGACACAATCTAAAGTTTAAAATAGCAGTAAGGGTGAAGGTCCATAAGGCATAGAATCATAGAGTTGGAAGAGACCACAAGGGCCAGCTAGTCCAACCCCCTACCTTGCAGAAATACACAATCAAATCAATAATGGAAAGAAAGTAGACAGCTAAACGTCTTGTCAGGTTTTCATTCAAAGAGAGGCCCAACACATTTCAACCAATGGTCTCTCCCAATGGCAAGTGACATTCTTATATTTTCCAGTTCTTTTCTCCAGGCAAATATAAATTCTTATAGAATAAAAGTGGCTGCAGCTTAATCCTGACTTTGTTTTCCACTAAATTCAATGGCAGTAATTCCCAGGTAAGTGTGCTGTGACAATTACAGACCCAACTGAAAGTACAGCTCTGCTTAAGGAGTCATCACATATAATGGGGTTACATCCCTACACTCTAAATACATACATCCCATAGATGTCACAGGATACAGGATTGTAGCCTAAATGACACCTCTGTACTCAAAAGTTTTCAAAGCACACACACATGTTCTCAGCATTGTAGTCTTACAATACAGAGCACTAATTAGTATTATTGGATAATAGTACCATCTTTAGTACAGAAATCAGTCATGAAATAGTACTTGACCATTATTGCACTGTAGTTATCACTCAGCTGGATTCCATCAGATAATCTTAGAAATTTATCTTGTCACTCAGTAGACAAACACTATAGATCTAGGACATTTTGAGGTGGAGGAAAATAGTTGCAGATAAATGGTAAGTTTGCAGCATGGGAATTTATTGCAGTATTCAGCTGTGAAATTACATATCTCAAGTTTTCAAGTCATTATGTTGTCAATCTGGCAAGTGACAACTAAAGAAGAAAGACAGTACGAGGATAATGATAAAGAGGCCAGCTGTATGTATCAAAACAGTGAAATCTATAGGGATAGTTCTGGCTTTCCTGAAGACAAGGAATTTTGCAATAAACTTAAATGGCACTGTAAAGTTATCTTCTTTCCATACTAGTTAGCAGATCAGACAAATATTTGATTCTTTTATTGATTGACTCAATATGTATCCTACTTTTGACATGAAAACAGGGCTCAGGATAGTTTTAAAGTACAGCTGATTTTAAAATGCAGTTGAAACACAAAGCAAGTTCAAATACTGAAACACAATTGAATTTACCAGCTTATAACACATCAGTAAAGAAAATGCAGCACCTTATGGCTAAAGTTTCTTCCTCAGCAACCAATCCATTGCAAAAAGCTTATCTGAACAAAAAGACCTTTGCCTGCCAGCAGGAAGGCAACAGGAAGGGGCCCAGTCTAGCATCCCTAGGAATGAAGTTCTGCAGACTGGGAGCAACCACCAAGAAGGCCCTGGTTTTTTCTCTACGAGGTATATCTGTGAGGGTGACAGAACTGAGAGAGTTACTTCATCCACAGTTCTCAAAACCTAAGCAGGCTTGTATGAAAACACAAGGTTTTTCAAATAGCCTAGACCAAACTTATTTTGGGCTTTGTCCAAGTCAGCACCTTGAATTGTTCCAGGAAATAAACTGGTATCCAGCGAAGTAGAGGAGTGATGGATTCCCTTTAACCAGTCCCCACTAACAGGCTGGCTGCAGAGTTTTTGAATAGGTGAACTTTCTGGATATAGGGAGTGCTACAATAGCCCCAAAGGGCTGTAACCAGGATATATGTCACTGTGGGCAGATCAGATATCGCAAGGACTGGGTGAAGCTAGGTATAATATGTTAAAATGTATAAGTACACTCTGGACCATTGCTAAAATGTGGATATCCAGGCTCAGGGTTGAATCCAGTAGTACTGTACACCCAAAAGGTTAACCTGCATCTTCAGAGGGAGAGTAAACCCTTCCAGCACAGGCTGAATCCCTGTTTCTTGATTAGCCTTTTGAATGAACTGGAGCATCTCTGTCTTGTCTGAAGTAAACTTTGGTTTGTTCACCCTCATCCAGCCCATGTACACAGTAGGGGAGACTGCATGGAGTGTTGCTTTTAAAAGAACTAGTTACTTTACTCTTTAATCACCCAACAGGTTATTACTATTACTATGCTCCGGAAATATAGCTCACTAAGATATACATTACCAACAAATAGTAGTAGTAGTAGTAGTTGTTGTTGTTATGCCATTGAAAAATATAGGTACACAGTGTCTGGTTTCTCCAAGTAGCCAATTCAGATATTGCACTTTGGAAATGCTGAGAAAATGCCAACGATATTTGAAGGAATCCTTCCCTAGCACTTTCCCCCTTGATGTCTCGGGGCAGTAATTGAGCTGGAAGGTAGGGGTAAAGGCAGGGGTGGGGACAGGAGAGAAAGGAGGAAAAATTGAAAGACAAGCCTTGGAAGATATCTTGCAGAGATAGACAAACCTACCTCCACCCCCATACATTCACTCTCTGTATCTGATCATCATAACCCTGAGCAGACTATCTTGCATGGACTCCTCACTACTACTTGCCCAGAATGGCACAGCCTAGCAGACCAAGGCTGCCATGTGCAGTGCACAGAGGTGCTTTGAGTGAGGTCGTGTGGGAGCCGCTACTCACACAGTCTCTCTTTCTTCACTCTCTCTCTCTCTCCCACCAACCCACTTGCTCTAAATCTCACATCTGTGCCTGAGTAGGGAAGTACCGTATCTCTCTCCTACCCCTCCAAATTCTTTCTCACAACTCACACCAGCAGGAGAAGCAGTCCACACTCTCTCTTGTCCAGGGCTAGGCAGAATAGAGGAAGAGAGAAAGGGCAGGCTTAGTCTTAGAAAGTCTATTTTAAAATTTCCATCTAAAGTAAATTTTTAGTACAGTTCATGTTTTCAGTGTCTGTCATCTTTGTTGTACTCTTTCTCTTGTCCTTGTTACTGGCTGCAACACAAGGCAACCACTGGTGTGATCCTTCTTTCTCCTTCTCCTATTGGTCAGACTGAGGAGATTATCAGACAGGAATGCAAAAATTGTTCCTGTCCCACAATCTCCAATCTTGTCCTTGTCCCGGGACAATAATCCTCCCCATCACACTTACCTTCTCTTCCATTGACAGGCAGCCCAGGAATGAACAGAGCTCTAGCAGAGCTCCGTTCACTTCCTGGACTAAAATCCTGCCCATTCTCATGAGAAGATGCGAGTGAAGGACATTAAAAAATAAAAAGTAAAATAACAAGAAAAAGGTTTTAAAACACACACAAAAATGCTAAAAAGATAACAAGTAACCTGAGGAGGTTTATAAAAAGAAGGTAGCCTACCTTGTTTTTGCGATCCCACCCAGAAGCGTTATGGCAATGCTGGCACCAAAATGGGATGGGCAATCTATTGACGGCTCGGCCTGTCAATAAAAAGAAACGGCAGAATAACAACAGTGGAACAGAAAAGGACAATGTTGTGTGGTATTGGCATCCTTTTGCATTCTGATGTTGTTATTCTGGTGCCACATTAGCTATGTCTGATAATCTCCAGAGTGAGTCTCAAGTACCAATCCAAATAACATGACTGGTTTTTACTGTTGCCAGGTTTTCCTCATAGCAATAAGGGACAGTTGAAATTCATGGCATGCAAGGTTAACAAATAAGAAGTTGCTGTTAACTAGTTTTCATTCTACATACAGTACTGTAAATAACAAATGAAAGTATTGATTGGCCTTGTGATATTCTGTAAAATTAACATATTGTCCACATTAACGAATTACATGATGCACACTTTTCTGCCCTTATGAAAAGTCTACACTCCAAAATATAGGATTTTTAGCATTTTGTTCTGTCTATGTAAAAGGAAACGCAGCCCAACCCTCAAATAGAAGAGGGGTCCAAACTTTACAGCTCATATAAGAACTATCCCTTTATAATAAGAGACACCTGGAATTTGTTGTCATGCCCCACTTCTTGGGGAAAGGTGGCATCATATACTACTCTACTCAAATTAATAAATGTTCTGGGCTGAGCTTGGCAGTTCATGAAGTGGGAAATGCACTTGTAGGAGAATGTTTGTGATGCATGGTAGCTGAGGAAACTGGTCGTGTGAGGGAACAGTCACAGTCAAATATGTGAGGCAAAAATTTGGAAGTAATCCTGAGACTGGTGAAGAAATTCATGGGCAGCCAGTCCTGGATCACAACCCCTATAATGCAGTGCCTTGGTTATGTACTGCTTCTTTTGGTTGGGATGAACTGCCGTAGTAGATATTTCTGTGCTATAAGTACACATCCATTTGCCTACCACAAATAACCTTAAATCAACCTCAAAATAATAAGTGCTTTCTCTAAATGGCTTCTAAAGGTCAGTCAAAATTTATATGTGTGGACATAAATATGCTTTATCTATTTTATTGCTATATTATTATCACTTTTAAAAAAAGAAGTGCACTAGCTCTATAAAATATGTTTTCCCTGGTGGGCAAGTTTGAACGGAAGATTATAGAGAGCTGTAATATATAAAACACTGACAATTATTAAACCTAATACTGTATTTTCTCCAGAATACTGGTCATAATATACAATGGATCAATGGGAAAGAATATGAACGAGGGGTCTAAAATTTACTTTAAGTTATGATCTTAAAGAAAATTTCTATAAGATGATATATCACTGGTATTTAATGTCAGAAAGATTGTCTAAGGGCTTCATAGAATCATAGAATTGTAGAGTTGGAAGAGACCACAAGAGACATCCAGTCCAACCCCCTGTCACGCAGGAAATCACGATCAAATCATCCTTGACAGATGGCCATCCAAGCCTCTTTTTAAAGACCTTCAAGGTAGGAGACCCCCACCATGCTCCGAGGGAGTGTGTTCCACTGCCGAACAGCTCTTGCTGCCAGAAAGGTCCTCCTAATGTTGAGGTGGAATCTCTGTTTCTGGAGCTTACATCCATTGCTCTGTGTTCTAGTCTCTGGAGCAGCAGAAAACAAGCCTGCTCCATCCTCAATGTAACACCCCTTCAAATATTTAAATAGGGCTATCATATTGCCCCTTAACTGTCATTTTTCCAGGCTAAACATACCCAGCCCCCTAAGTCATTCTTCATAAGGCATGGTTTCCACCATTTTAGTCACCCTCCTCTGGACACGCTCCAATTTGTCAATACTCTTTTTGAATTGTGGTGCCCAGAACTGGATACAGTATTCTAGGTGAGGCCTAACCAAGGCAGAATAGAGTGGCCCTATTACTTCCCTTGATCTAGACACTATACTTCTATTGATGCAGACCAAAATTGCATTGGCCTTTTTAGCTGCTGCATCACACTGTTGACTCATGTTCAACTTGTGGTCTACTAGGACTCCTAGATCCCTTTCGCACTTAGTCTCGTTCTGCCAGGTTTCCCCCATCCTGTATCTATGCATTCTGTTTTTCTGCCCTAAGTGCAGTACCTTACATTTCTCTGTATTGAATTTCATTTTGTTAGCTTTGGCCCAGCTCTCCAGTCTATCCAGGTCATTTTGAATTCTGATCCTGTCCTCTAGGGTATTAGCTACTCCTCCTAATTTGGTGTCATCTGCAAATTTGATAAGTATGCCCCTAATTCCCTCATCCAAGTCATTAATAAAGATGTTGAATAGCACTGGGCCCAGGACAGAATCCTGTGGCACCCCACTGGTCACATCTTTCCAAGACGAAGAGGAGCCAATCCTGAGCTCCCTTTGGGTTTGGCTGGTCAACCAATTACAGATCCGCTTAACAGTTAACTCATCTAGCCCACATTTTACAAGCTTGTTTGCAAGAATATCATGGGGAGCCTTGTCAAAGGCCTTACTGAAA
This sequence comes from Gambelia wislizenii, assembly GCA_030847615.1. Taxonomy (NCBI): domain Eukaryota; kingdom Metazoa; phylum Chordata; class Lepidosauria; order Squamata; family Crotaphytidae; genus Gambelia; species Gambelia wislizenii. The sequence continues at coordinate 65,536,970 of JAUMIR010000002.1, forward strand.
TCAAGGTATGCAATATCCACAGTATTTTCTTCATCTACCAAGTTGGTTATTTTATATATAAAAAAAGAGATCAGATTAGTCTGGCATGGCTTGTTTCTCTGAAACCCATGTTGACTTTTTGTGATTATGGCATTGCCTTCTAAATGTTCACAGACTCTCTGTTTAATGATCTGCTCTAGAATCTTCCCTGGTATTGATGTCAGAATAACTGGATGATGATTGTTGGGATCCTCTTTTTTCCCCTTTTTGAAGATGGGGAGAACGTTTGCTCTCCTCCAGTATGCTGGGACTTCTCCTATTCTCCAGGAGTTCTCAAAGATTATTGCCAATGGCTCTGAGATTACATTTGCCAGCTCTTTTAATACCCTTGGATGTGGTTCATCTGGTCCTGGAGATTTAAATTCATTTAGATTAAGAAGGTATTCCTGTACTACCTCTTTGCTTATTCTGTGCTGGATTTCCCCTATTGTGTCCTCTGTTCCATTATCCTCAGGTTGGTCACCCCTTTCCTTTTCTGAAAACACTGAGGTAAAGAAGGTGTTGAGTAATTCTGCCTTTTCTCTGTCTCCTGTTAGCATTTTGCCATCTTCTCCACGTAGTGGCCCTACCATGTCCTTCTTCCTTTTGCTGCGGACATACAAAAAAAACCCCCTTTTTATTGTTCTTAACCTCTCTAGCGAGCCTGAGCTCATTCTGCGCTTTAGCTTTTCTGACTTTACTCCTACATGTGTTCACAATCTGTTTGAATTCTTTTTTGGTGATTTCTCCTTTTTTCCATTTCCATTTCCTATATTCCATTTAAAATTTAGCTCTGTTGAAAGTTCGTTAGTCATACATTCTGGTTTCTTGAGACACCTCCCATTTTTCTTCCTCATTGTAACTGTTTGAAATTGTGCCTTCAGTATCTCCCTTTGAGAAAGTCCCATCCGTCTTGAAGTCCCTTCTCTTTTAGTATTCCTGACCATGGGATCACCCCCAGTATTTCCCTGAGTTTATTGAAATCAGCTCTCCTAAAGTCGAGAATGCATGTCTGATTATGCCTGGCTTCTCCTTTCCATTGTATAACAAACTCCAGGAGAACATGATCACTCTCACCTAAGGATCCCACCACTAGCAACCCATTAATCAGGTCATCCCTGTTGGTTAGGATCAAATCTAAAAGAGCTGACCCCCTTGTTGCCTCTTCCACCTTTTGGAACATGAAATTGTCTTCCAGGCAAGTAAGGAATTTACAAGACCTTGAAGTTTTGGTTGAGTTAGATTTCCAGCAAATATCAGGATAGTTGAAGTCACCCATCACTAAATACGTCTCTCTTTTCTGCGTGTGTGTTCATCTGTTCTAGAAAGGCATCATCCAGTTCCTCCATCTGACTTGGGGGTCTGTAGTAGAGTCCCACAATAACATCCCTATTGTTTCCCTCTCCTTTAATTTTTATGCAGATGCTCTCCACCTGGCTTCCAGTATTGATGTCATGGATCTCTTCACTGGTGTAAATATCCCTGACATATAATGCTATTCCGCCTCCTTTCCTGTTTGGCCTGTTTCTCTTATAAAGGTTATACCCCTCTATTCCTACATTCCAATCATGTGACTCATCCCACCAGGTTTCAGTAATGCCTATTATATCATATTTGCTTTGTTGTGGTAGGAGTTCAAGTTCATCTTGTTTATTTCCCATGCTCTGAGTATTAGCGACATCTAAGACCATGTGTTTCCTTTACTTGCTGCTTGTGCAAGTTTTTTTGCCTCCCACTGCTGGATCCGTGCACTGTTTGCCTTGTTCCCTCTATGACAGTTTGATTGTTTTCTCCAGCCCTTTTGCCTTCCAGAATATTATCTCCCTCCCCCATATGACTCAGTTTAAAGCCCTCCTGATCAAATTCTTGAAATTGTTGGCAAAAACCTTTCTGCCAACTGTCATGAGATGCACCCCATCCCTTGCCAGAAGTCCCCCCTCATGGAACCGCAGCCCATGATCCAAGAATCCAAATAGTTCTCGGCGACACCATCTATGGAGCCAGTTGTTTATATCAGCTATTTTCCTCTCCCTTCCTGGACCATGCCCTTCAACTGGCAGAAGACATGAAATGACAACGTGTGCATCCATTTCTTTCAGCTTCCTCCCCAGAGCCTCGTAATTTCTTCTGGTCTACAGAAAGCTGTGCCTTGCAGTATCATTGATTCCCACAGGGACCAAAAGGCTATTATACACTGGTCCTGGCTTGTCACTATTCCAGAGCCCTGCAGTCCAGATGACTCAGGACATTTACCCCGATCTGCCCCTAGATAGTCTTCACAACCCCTGGGGCAGATACAGGGTTGGAATGGGGGCAAGCTAGGATACGATCTTTATCATCTTTTAAGATAATACCCAGTTTAATCCAGTACAGCTGCATCAGACCCAGCGTGTCCATGGGATTCCATCCCAGAATGCCATCCCTTGCTGCTACCACCAGCTCCCTTGCCCTTCTGGAAGCCAGGCAGGGGTCCCTCAGCATGTGACCAAGGATAGCCACATGCAGGGGGCCTACAGTCACATGTTGTGAGTCCCCTTCCTGGCTTCCACGTCAGTGGAGAAAATGGCGGTGGCAATTGCTGCAACAATGGACCAGCATTCCTGTGTGGACTCTGGCCCATTTTCTTCAAGTAATGGGGGAAGGATGTGCCAGCTCCACAGCCAGGATATACCGGCAGGGAGCTGGCCTATCCTGGCTGGTGTAAATGTATAGCCTTAAGATGTATAACGGTTCTGACATAACTGAAAAGGATCATTGCCCTGATGCCCTGGTTATGGCTTTCCCGGATAAGTTTGGCTTTCCTGTGTTGAAAACAGCAGGCTGGGTTATGAATTATATTCAGATAGACAGACAGACAGACAGACAGACAGACAGAGACAGGATCTTCTGCCCATGTAGGCTGCTTGGAGCAACTGGCAGATACAATGTATTTTTTTTTATTTATATAGACATAATAAATGATACAATATATTTTCCATATTTTACAGAAATAATTCTGTATGTAATCCAGCTGTGTTCTTCCCTTTACATCTATCACATTCAGCTGCTTTGTTTATTGGCTTTAACAGTTCTGTTCTCTGAGCAGTTCTTCTGCACTGTCTTATTATTTTAAATAATACATGTTGTTATTGCTTTCAACTCAAAATTCAATAGTGTGAGATTAAACCTCTTCATTTAAAGTTGTCCCATCATAGCATGTAGCACAGTGCACAGATTTCATGAGCTGTGTATTCTGTATATTTGATTTTTCTTTTTAAAATTTGCAATATGGTAGGGTATGACAAAGCTACGGTAAGCCAAATTCCTTGCAGAGTTTCCTATCTCTGGCTTCAGAGCCATTGTTTGCCAATTGTGATGTGCAGAAACAAAGTGGAAGAGATGTGAGGAAATAACCTCAGCTATATAGTGTGATCCTCAGAGCGATTACTCAGAAGTAAGCTCTTCTGATTTTAATGGGGTTCATATTCTAGTAAGCAGTGATTCAGCTAAGTAATTGGACCTTTGACTTAACACTACAAAGGTGGTGGCTTGAGGGGGAAATAATTCCACCATCCTTCCACCATCCTTCTTACAACAACCAAGTGGTGTAGCTACAGAAAAGGAAAAATAAGGGCATTGCGCCTCCAAATAAGAATCTGCCCCCATGAAATTTTCCTTCACTCCTCAAATTTCTATTATTGCAGTTAACTTAAAACTTTGGTTGAATACAACACAGATGCAGAAGGAAGCTGTATGCTATTTCATTATTTTCTTTCTCTTTTCTTGCTTTTTGCTTTTCTTTGTGATTCTGCTTTCTCTGCTGTATATTTTAATGTATATGCTCTTTCTCTGATGAAAATAAAATAAATTAAAGAATAAACCAAATGGCTGAAAAAACAAAAACAAAACTTTGGTTGAAAAATTAGAAATCCAGTTTAGGCATCTAAAGAAAAGGGGCAGAGAAAGTGGCCAAGGGAAAGTAAAAGCAGCAAGTCTAGGAGTTCTGGGTGTGAATGATTTCCATTGTCTCACTCTGCAATGCTACAAATTTCAGGACTAAAGAAAAATTCCACTGGGGAGGGAGAATTCTTATTTGGGGGTGGGCAATGTCTTCATTTTGACTCCCCTGTAGCTAACACCATTGCAACAGCCTGTCCCATTTTTTAAAAAACAGTATTTTTAAAAGCTGGATGAGAGAAAATATTTTATTGATGTTGGGGAGGGGAACCCAGAATTTCTAAAAATAAAATAAAATTCCCCACATTTGCTGGTTTTGGTGTGTGCTGAAGAGCTCCTCCCCCTCCTTCTTCTTTGGGGGGTGGGGGACAAATGTTAACTTATGATGATAATGAATTTCATAGGGTTTTCTTAGGCAAGGAATCCTCGGATGGACAATGGTTTGCCATTGCCTTCCTCTGAAATATATCCCACTGCACCTGGTATTCCCTGGTCAACTTCCTTCCAAATGATAACTAGGTTTCATCTTGCTTAGTTTCTGGGCTCAGATGAGATCTGGTGCCTTCAGCATATTTTAGGCACTACCCAATAAATTAACTAACACAATTTTCAATAAAAATGACCACATCAATTATTTACAATTTACTTGAAGAGTTTTGTAAGTTAAGTAGGTAATGTCCTTTTGAAAATTGTGGGCACATCCAGGAAGAGATCCAGGCTTGGATGGTCAAGAGTAAATTTTTCACTTAGGTCAAGAGTAAATTTTTCACTTTCCCCAGCATCAGGGGCCCTTTCACACTACTGGACACAATTATAGCAGCATGCTCCCACTTTAACTGCCATAGTTGCTTCCTATGGAATCCTGGGATTTGCAGTTTAGGCATGGATATTTAGAATACTCAGCCAGAGAGTTTTAGTGCCTCACCAAACTAACAATCCCAGGATTCCATAGAATGCAGCCATATAGTTAAAGCAGAATAATAGTGCTATACAGTTGTCCCTTCAAATTTGCTGGGGAATACTCAAGTCCCATTATGCAATGGCATAGCAAAATGGTGTCCATTATATAAGATGGCAAAATCAAGGTTTGCTTTTTGGATTATTATTTTTTAAAGAATATTTTCAAGCCATGAATAAATCCGTTGATACCAAATCCGTGGTTACAGAGGGACAACTGTAATTGTATAGTGTGGAAGGGCCCTAGGTTCCAAAAGGGCTGGTCATCACTTGCAATGAACTGCCATGCATGACTGGGCTGCAACCTGTGGCCATACATTTTCTCTGCCCTCCTCTTAAACACAGACACCATCAGCTTGACTACCTAGCTGAAGAAGGAGTCGGCCTACTGAGAATGGAGAACTGACTTGAACTCAAAGGAGATATAAAACTGACGCATGCAGGGACTGACTTTCCCCCAGAAGTTGTGACTTGAACTATCCGAGTGTTTCCAAATGCTGAAATAATGTCCATCTGTGCTGATGATAAGGCATGGAGGAAATTTCAGAGCAAGTGCAAATCCCACTTAGCAATAGCAATAGCATTTATATTTCTATACTGTACCACTTAGAAGTACAAAGCACTCCCTAAGTGTGTTAACTAATTGCCCCCAACAAGCTGGGTACTCATTTTACCGACCTATGGAAGGATGGAAGGCTATGTCAACCTTGGAGCCCTGTAGGACTGAACTTACAACTTTGTGGCTGCAGTACTGGCATTTAACCACTGTGCCACCAGGGCTCTAGTTCTAGTTCCACCAGTGTGAACACATCATGATGGGAACTGACTTGGGAGCAGGTTCACTAAGGTGCAAACAGGCAACAGTTGCTCTTGTCTGCCACAATGTCCTATCTCTGATCAACAGAATACACGCACTGATGGAGTTCTGTGTACTCCATCCACTTAGCACCAGGCAGTAGGGCTGCCCAAGTCCCTAGATGTTGTTGAATAAGAACAGGACTAAGTAGGACCAATGGTTAGGGATGATGGGAGCTGTAATCAAACAAGTATTGCAAAATCCAGGGCTGCTGTGGGAGGGGGGGATAAATATAAATAATAAACTAAATGTGCGTAAGGACACCCATATTTATCCTCACCCTCCTGTCATAAAAAACAGATTTACAACACATATTAAAATATATTTTAACAACACAGTCACATTATCACAATATTACCCCATAAAACCATCCTAAAAAGAGCATACTAAAAATGCAGTGATAAAAGTAACACACTCCCCCATCAAATTCTGTGCCTGCGTGTGTAGATGTGAGTCTGATGGGCTGTTTTTTAACATTCACGGGCAGTTAATTGGATTAAATAAATCAAGGACCCTAATCAATTTGTCCATCTTTCTCCCATATTCAAATCAATTAAAACAGAATTTAAAACTTTGAATGGAAAAGAAATGGCTGGCTTGATCAATGCTAATAGCGTCTTTTATGACTCTGGCTCAAGAAGGAGAAGAAAAAAACCAGAACATGTCACATCCCTGCTCTCTTGCAGTCCCTATAAACTTAATGCCAAAGATTTAGAAAAAGAGAAGGTGGCTGTTTAGAAGCACTGCTGCTCTGCTTTCCTTTGGGCTCACAAGTTGAACAGAAGAGGTCACCAGGAGTGACACTGCTACACCTTGCAACCTACTTAATAGCAAACTCATTCTCTGTGTGGATCTTTGTGAAGCCAAAATGATACGATCTACACAAAAGAGGGAAACATCGATAGAGTTGCAGGGTGTGCGTGTGTTAAAGTTTGCAAAAGAACAAAAATCTTTTTAAAAAAAAGAAGTCCAAAGGAGTGGGAGCACTCAAAACCTTTCAGCGAGGACAGAAAACTCAGTGGCCCTGTCTACACGAGGAGCAAAAAATCCATACAGGGGGTAAAAAATCCAAAAAGGCAGGCGTTCGAATGTGAACACACTGCCTACAGAATTTTTTACCCCCCACAAAGTTCAATAGAGCCAGGGTCCAGAGGAGGAGGATGGAAAGTGAGGCTGGGAATCTACCTTGCTGGGGAGGAAGGCGAGGGCTGCCACGCCAGAGGCAAAGCCGAGGAGGGGGCAGCCCAAGTTGGGTTGTGCTTGCTCCAGGGCTGAAGAGGGAGAGAGGGGGAAGGTTAGAAGTGTCCAGCGAGCCTCTCTTGGCTTTTCCTTTGCTTCCATCTAGCAGTTTTCCTCTAGGGAGTAGGAGGAGGACAGCAGTGGTGGCTGTGGGGCTGGGAAGGGGGCCAGATGGAGGAAGGAGGATAAGGAGGACAGTGGCGGCAGCATGGACCACATACCTTTAAAAAAAATGGCAGCTGCTGCTGATTCCTCTCTTTCCAAGCCCTGCCCCCTCTATCTGGCAAGCCAATCTGGTTGCACCCCTGTTCGTATGTGTGCAAACAGGAGTGTTTTGATGACCAATCAATTGAAAGCTGTCCGTATTAAACCCTGGGATCTGAATGAAGAGCCGGATCCATCGGACACAGACTAAAAGGTGTGTTTTACAGCCTCCTTTCTGAATAACATATATTTTATTCAAATGGCGGTCTGTACAGATCGCCGATTTTTTGAATAAATATGTGTTATTTTTTGTTGTGTAGACGGGACCAGTGTCCTGGAAGAAGGCACAGCTAGCTGGCTGGCTGGCCGGCACCCGGAACAAGAACATTCAACACAGCAGTGTTTTGTTGTCTCACTTATGTAGTTATATTGGTGCCTGATGAAATATGGAAACCATCCTACAGTAGAGATAGTAAGACAATAAGATGGCAGCAGCATTGCAGGGATGACCATCAAGTTTGGTTGAGCAAGTTCCAAATGTTAGGAGCATTTTTCTTAGTCTTTGTTGTAATAAACACCATGAGGTTACTTATTAAAAAATGATGCCATATTCAGGAAGATCCTACAAGAAGGAAACAGTTAACAACAAAAATACAGGAGAAAGAAAGTAACATAAATCAGTGAGCTCAGTTCGGTGTAAAAGGGTGGATCACGTGTCCTATACTTTGCATTATTTTTAGCCACATGGCTGTGGATGCTCCACTTTTTTTCTTCTTCCTGTCATGCATGTGAATATGCAATTAGGCAGAGGTGCACTAATAATGATATACAGTAGCACCCATGTATCCATGGGGGACTGGTTCCACGACCCCTGTGGATGGTGAATTATGTGGATAATAGCGAACGGCATCCTGGGGGCCATCCCAGGGGAAAGGGGGGGAGGCGAGATCGCTCCTTCCCCCTTCACCCCCACCATGGCCGCACCGCGGTGACAGGAGCCGTCCTGGGGGAAGGGGAGGAGGCAAGATCGTTCCTCTGCCCCCTTTGCCCTTCACCCATGCCATGGCAGTGAATGTAAGGGTGAATAGGGAAGGTGAGGAGGCAAAATCGCTCCTCCACCCTCTTCTCCCTTTGCCTCCGCAATTGCCACCATGGCAACAGGAGCCCTCCCAGGGGAAGGGACAGGGGAGGGAGATCCCTCCTCCCTCCTCTCTTCCCCCTCCATCGCCAACTGTGGATAATTGAATCCGTGGTTGGCAAATCAGCGGATATGGGGATGCTACTGTACAAGTATCCATACAAATGCACCTTCAAAAAATAATAGTAACTGCATGCCAGCAAAACGTAAATACAAACAAAGGAAGTAGCTATTTCTAGTGGGAATGATCAGTTGACCCAAAACTCCATCTCCTGGCTCCACACTGAAGCCAACTTGGAGGAATGGCCACACATATGATTATCCAGATTTTCAAAGAAAGTGTGGGGTAAAAGGCAAGTTTTTAAAAACTGGATAAAAGCCCTCAGGCATCAAAAAGAACTGGATTCTGGACTGGCAGTTTAGGGAAGAGTATTTAGAATGCTCCAGAGTATTTAGAAGTCTCCAGTGCCTCTCCATATTTCAAACCTCAGGATTCCATAGGATGGAACCATAGCAGTCAAAGTGGAATCATAGCACTATAATTGTGTAGGGTGATTCAGCTCCCAGTAGCAATCTTCCCCACAATGATGGGATGTGTTGCATTTCTAGTGAAATAATAGTAAATAGTATTTCTAGTTTGCATTTATAAATATAAATCAGCATATGCAAATGTTATGCAAATCTATTCTTTTCTGTTCTGCAATATTTAAGTAGCCACCCCAACACAAATGCACAGGCACAGAGGATCATTTGTTCTGGCTGCTGCCTTCCTTTTAATTCCTTCTAATGACACCCGTATATTTTCTCTTTGCTTCTGCAATCCACTTAGTTTGGGGCTCTTTTTTTTCACACTCTGTGATAATTGTATAGACAGTAAAGATGTGTTTATTCCTCCACAGTTTACTGCTGGGGAATATTTACTGAGCTCCATGGGCCAGCTTTATCTAGGATGCCTTATCATGTGTTATTTTATGTGCCCTTATATTCTGTCCAAAGCTTTTCCACAGTGCGCATAACTGACTGGCTTAGGGTGCTGCCACACTGCAGAAATAATGCAAGTTTGACACTGCGTTAACTATCATGCCTCCATCCTATGGAATTCTGGGATTTGTAATTTGTTGTGGCACCAGAATCCTCTGACAGGGAAGACTAAATATCTCACAAAACTACAGATCCCAGAATTCCATAGCATTGAGCCATGGCAGGTAAAGCAGTGTAAAACGGGATTATTTTTGGAGTGTGGCAGAGTCTAAGGCAGCAATTCTATCCCTCCCTACCTGCAGATAAGTTCCATCAAAAGCAGGGAATCTTACTTCTGAGTAAACATGAATTATAAGGCATTGTAAGAAGCCTCCATAACAGCAACGAAGCTGCTGCACGGCAGGGGGTCCGTTTCGGACGACACTGTCCCTCTCTCGGCATCGTCCGTGACGGTTCCGGGTCAGATTGAGGCCGGCCGTGCCATTTTTTATTCATGGACAACTTATGTGAGTAAAAAATGGCGCGGCCGTCCTCAGTCCTACCCGGAACAGTCACAGACGATGCCGAGAGCGGGATGGCATCATCTGAAACGGACTCCCTGCCGCACAGCAGCTTCGTTGCTGTTACAGAGGCTTCTTGTACAGTAAGGGGCATCTGAAAAAGTCCTATAAGGCAAAGCATTTTCTTCTTTCTGTCCCTACATACATTTGATTTGTGACTCACTCACCAGTTTAAAGAGGAGGTGCCCTTAAAGAGCAGTGTCTAGATCGAGGAAAGAAATAGTGCCACTCTGTTCTGTTTTGGTCAGACCTCACCTGGAATACTATGTCCAGTTCTGGACACCACAATTCAAGAAGGATATTGGCAATAAGTCCATATCTCTGGAATAAGTCCAGAGGAGGGTGACCAAAATGGTGAAAGATCTGGAAGCCACACCCTATGAGGAGTGGCTTAGGGAGCTGGGTATGTTTATCCTGGGGAAGAGAAAGTTAAGAGGTGACATGATAGCCATGTTTAAATACTTGAAAGGATGTCATATTGAAGAGGGAGCAAGTTTGTTTTCTAGGACATGGAGCAATGGACTCAAATTATAGGAAAAGAGATTCCACCTAAACATTAGGAAGAACTTCCTGACAGTAAGAGCTGTTCGGAAGTGGAATACACTGCTTTGTAGTGTGGTGGAGTCTCCTTCTTTGGAGATTTTCAAGCAGACACTGGATGGCCATCTGTTGTGAACGCTTTGATGATGCATGGCAGGGGGTTGGACTAGATGGACCTTGTGGTCTCTTCCAATTGTACGATTCCATGATTTTGTACGGCTATAAAATCCAAGGATTCATGACATTGTGATACAATCAGGTTCTGCCACATTTACAGAGAGTGATTATCACCACATCTTTTCTTTGGTATATTTAAAATACTGGGATCATGCCAATCCACCTTACTGCTTCTTGCAGCAAGAACAACTTTACCTCTGCAGCACAGTTCATAAGTGCAGGCTAATAGAGGAACAACATAGGAGAGATGGCAGGTGCTTCTCATGGTAAAGCTCTGGTGCTTCTGAAGAAACACACTGGATCTTTAGGCTGACATCTGTAAACCTATTGTTCAGACCTTGGAAATTATATTACGAAGACCTGCTAAAAATGTGTGTGTGTATGTGCTTTCAAGTTGCTTTTCGACTTATGGCAACCCCATGTTTTTTTTCCCCCTTAGGGTTTTCTTAGGCAAGGAATACTAAGAGATGGTTTGCTAGTTCCTTCTTCTGAGATGTAGCCTACAGGTCCTGGTATTAATTGGTGGTCTCCCATCCAGGTACTTACCAGGACTGGCCCTGCTTAGCTTCCAAGATCACACAGGGTCTGGTGTTTTTGGAGTATTTAGGCACCACTAAAAATACTATATTGTTGTTGTATGCCTTCAAGTTGTTTCCAACTTATGGTCACCCTAAGGTGAATCTACCATAAGGTTTTTTGTGGGGTTTTTTTGGGGGGGGGGAAGATTTGTTCAGAGGGGGTTTGGCCTTGTCTTCCTCTGAGGTTGATTAGAGTATGACTTGCCTAAGGTCACCCAGTGGGTTTCCATGCCTAAGCAGGGTTTTGAACCCTGATCACAGTCCAATATTCAAACCACTATACCACACTGGCTCTCACTTTCTATTTTTAAAAGGAACTTTTTACTTTTCTGTTTTTCAAAAGCAATGAACATGTTACGGTTTTGGTTGGCTCTAAAATTATGGAAGCCACAAGCTATAGGCCTATGAAACATAATCTACCACCTTGAGGACGATATTCCATTCTTGTCATCTCAGCACCCTCAACAGGCAGAACATGAGCCAGCATTGGCACCATGATATTCCTCCTCTATCATTCAGCCTATAATTATAAAATTAATCAAAAAGTTATCATTCTACCACAAAAGAAGTGAACTGATCTTGTGTTGAAGTGCAACCACACAAGGTAATATAACTTACTACAGCTTTGTTACTGGAAAAGGGAATCAATTACAATTAACTAGGCATTTTGTAACTAGTTATTTCTGCATCCTTCTTTTCTCCCCATTTCTGTAATGTGATTAGTGATTATTTCTTTTGTAATTTTTTAAAAAAATCAGTTTTAATTGATTTTATATATAAGTAAGATAAGAATGCAATACAACAATGATGAGCAATGTTTTACTATTGGAAAGAAAGAAAGGATGAGAGTAAGTTAAAAATGAGTGGTTGGGTTTTTTTGGGGGGGAGGGAATCTCTTCATTATGAATTTCATGCTTCCTTCCATTCCAGCATCACATTAATGACATATGTTTAACCAGTTTTTTAGTTACCGACTAGCAAACATATGGCAGTAGTGAGGTGCTTTTCATATTGGCACATAGTGTGATAAGTATTCATTTTTGCACCCAGTGCATATTCAGGGGCTGTACTTTGCCATGTGTAGAATATATGCATATTCATGTGTACAGGCTACTGTCATGAATAGCTATTTGCATTTTGAAAGGATTTTCCTTTGATTGCTTTTGTAAAAGGAACCTTAATGATGGGAGCATCTAGTAAGCTGATTTGCGGCACATTCTTGTGCCATTGAAATATTTGTACCTAAAAGATACTGGCAGTCCACACGCATATAGCCGAAGATAGGCAAACCTTAGCAGAATGTATGTGCAATTGTGTGTCTGTGAGTGAGTGAGGCTACAGCAAGGATAGGAGTCCTTCAGCCCTTCAGATGCTGTGGGATTTTTCCATCATCCTAACACCTTCACAGGTGCATTTGGTGAGGACACAGGAGAAAGCCTTCTCCACTGTGGAAGTCTGTTCCACTGGCGGGATGGTTGATCCACTGTTCTCTCTCTGCTGGCAGGCAAAGGTTTTATTTAGACAAGGCTAAATAAATACATTTGTTGGTGCCTTGTAATTTATCACCTTCACTCACAACTCAAATGTGTTTGGTAGGTGTCCTAACATCAAGAAGCAGCCGTTATTAAAAATAATGATATCTCTTGCCACTCCTCAAGAAAGCATTCTGCAGATCTGCTTTCCCAAATTTGGCACTTTCCAGATGTGTCAGATTATAATTCCCATTGTTTCCATCTGACAAGCCAGTAGATGTGCTACCCGGGGGTTGATGGGATTTGTCACCTAACATACCTTGAGTTTGCTAAATTGGAGATCTGGAGTATGATTTCTTTGCATGCAGTGTTCTTCATGGAAATATTTCCTCTGTGTGCTTAGAAAGCTGGGAGGGGGAGGGGAGATGGAAGCTGTGTGTTAATACTTTTAAAAAGCCCCCAAGGGTCCTGGCCTTTGGCAGCATGACTAAAAGCAATGTTCTGGCTAAGAATGGAGCACTGAGAATGGGGGGGGGGAAGCAAAGCACAAATCCCCTTTAAAGTCCCTTGCTTATGCCTCTAGGGAGATGGTCCCAGACTGTCTCTGTCACTGTTGTAGCATGAATAACTAGACGACTAATTAACAGTGGATGCAAATAATGAACATCTGTGAAACCAGACAGCTGAGCTACAGGAACATGGAGAAAGGGGCTCCAGAGCTAAATGGCAAACCATGCTGGTGTTTGACAAATGTTCATTTTTCAAATGATTAAGCTGAGGAAATCTGGCTTTACAACAGCTGCCTTTTCCAAGGAATCGGCATCATTTTTATTTTATTATAACATCTCCAGCATACTAGATTGGAAAGGCTGCAGGAGAAGGAACAAAACATTGCTCTAGGTCAATAATTCATTACAGGAAAACATCACAGGCAGTCTTGGGGAGGGAGTTTGTAGGGGTGAGTGCAGTGGGGTGATAATAAAATGGAGAATAGAATGACTTGAAGAGTATCAAAATTCACTGAGTGTCTCATAGATTTTTTTTTAAATCACAACACAGATTTTGAGTGAACATCTTTCTGCATACACCGTATTTTTATTTTAAACAGGTGCCTACAGGTCCTTGTGTGTGCTGTTTCAGAAGAGAGACATAGGATTTGTGTAGCCAAGAGCTGACACTTTTGAATAAGCAAATATAATTTGACATACCTTTAGATAATTCAAAGTTCAGAGAGAGTTGGAGTTCGAGAAGGAAGAGAGAAATAGAAAGAGAAGTGTTTTAATTAACTATATAGCATATTTTACCAAACAGTCCCATATGGGATATGCGATATAACGAACTTTGATAGCTAGATATTAGATAGTTTGTGAGCACTGTTGGCCATATTAGTCTGTTGTGGCAAAAAACAACAACAAATTTAAACAGACAAGTTTTATTTGGCATAAGTGTTCATGGCCTCTGTCCCACATTCATCTGATGAATTGGAGTCCATAAAAACTTATACCAAATAGAATATGTTAGTCTTGAAGGCACTAGAAGACTCTTTGTAAGTATCCCAAATAACCAAGCACACTTGATAAAGCCTTCTGAGTTACTGTAATCAGTTTCTACAAGCAAGCCAAATTCAGAGGACTCAACAATCTACTTTCCCAAATTAGTGACTGTAGCACTTTACCAAAGAGCCTATCAACTACTTAAGTCAAATTAAAGCCCATTTCAGAACTAGAGCATTAATTAAGATCCAAGTTGAGCCCTCAAGTGGGAGCGAGGAAAGAGGATTGATACACAGAGAGAATTGTTGTCAACTGCCATCAAGTTGACTTCGACTTACAGCAACCGTATGAATGAGAGACCCCCAATTCTCCCTATCCTCAACAGCCTTGCTCAGCTCTTGCAGACTCAGACCATGACTTCCTTGATTGAGTCTATCCATCTGTAGTCTAAGGAGTCATGTATTCTCATGATATGTCCAGTGTTTGACGGTATCAGTTTAGTCATCTTGGCTTTTAGAGAGAGAGCAGGCTTGATTTGCTCTAGGACCCATTGATTTGTTTTTTTAGCAGTCCACAGTATCTGTAGAACTCTTCTCCAGCATCAAATTTTAAAGGAGTTGATTGTCTTCCTATCAGCTTTCTTCACTGTCCAGATTTCACAACAATACATAGAAATTGGAAATACGATGGCATAGACAATCGTAACTTTACTATTCAATAATCTGTCTTTATACTTTAGGATCTTGTCTTGTTCCTTCATAGCTGCCCTTCCAAGTTCTAGTCTTCTGATTTCTTGATTTCACTCGCTCTTCTGATTCATGACTGAGTGGAAAATCTTGAACTATTTCAATATCTTCATCATCTACTTTAAACTCAGATAAATCATATGTGGTCATTATTTTTGTTTTCTTAATGTTCAACTGCCTTTGCACTTTCCTCCTTGAATTTCTATAGCAATTGGTCCAAATCTTTACTATTTTCTACTAGTAGCTTGCTGTCATCCGCATATCTTAAACTGCTGATGTCCTTTCCTCCAATTTCCATGCCTCCTTCTTCCAAGTTTAATCTTGCTTTATGTATGATATGTACAGCGTACAAGTTAAACAGATAGAGTAATAAAATGTACCCTTGCCAGATGTTCTGGCCAATTGCAAACCATTCTGTTTCTCTATAGTCTATCCTGATGGTAGACTCTTGTCCTGAGTATAGGTTATGCATTAAGACAGTCAAATGCCATGGCACACACATTTCTTTAAGAACAATCCATAGATGAAAATCCATAGTTTTTTATGACCTACACATGAAGGTCAGCTATAATCTATAAAACACAGAATTTCTTTTGTTTGCAGTATGATCCCTCTTCCTTTCCTGAACCCAGCTTAGACATCAGGAATTTCTCACTCCTTATATGGTAAAAGTCTTTGTTGTAGAATTTTGAGCATTACTTTGCTTGCATGGGAGATTAATGCTATGGTCCTGTGGTTACTGCAATCCCTGGTGTCTCATTTGAAGGTGATTGGAACATTTATTGAGTGTTTCCCATCTGTGGACCACACTTCTGTTTTCCATATTTGTTGACAGATTTTAGTTATAACTAGAGTAGATTCTGTCTCTGTATCTTGAAGCAGCTCTAGTGGTATGCCATCTGTTTCTGGTCGTAGAGCAGCCCCACTCTTGTTTTAAATTTCTCTTGCATTTCTTAGATCTTGTATAAAGTCTCTTGTTTTTCTTTTTTTGTTGTTATCTTCTATTTCTCTGCATTGGTTATTATTGTAGTTCTCCTTCCCACTGGTCAATGTAAGAGGGATACAAGGACTCCCTGAAACAACATCTCAGGCTCAGCCAAATTGATCACCAACAATGGTCCGCCCTGGCCTCACATTGGGAGGCATAGAGCCACACTATCCACAATGCTGCAGCCTTAGAATCATAGAATTGTAGAGTTGGAAGAGACCATGAGGGCCATCCAGTCCAACCCCCTGCCATGCAGGAAATCATGAATAAAGCACTCCCAACAGATGGCCATCCAGCTTCTGTTTAAAGACTTCCAAGGAAGGAGACCCCAACAAGCTCCAAGGGAGTGCGTTCCACTGCCAAACAGCTCTTACTGTCAAAAAGTTTCTCCTAATGTTGAGGTGGAAACTCTGTTCCTGGAGCTTGCATCCATTGCTTCGGGTTCCAGTCTCTGGAGCAGCAGAAAACAAGCTTGCTCCATCCTCAACGTGACAACCCTTCAAATACTTAAACAGGACTATCATATTTTTCCAGGCTAAGCATACCCAGCTCCCTAAGTCTCTCTTCATAAGGCATGGTTTCCAGACCTTTCACCATTTTAGTTGCCTTCTCTGGACATGCTCCAATTTGTCAATATCCTTTTTGAATTGTGGTGCCCAGAACTGGACACAGTATTCTAGGTGAGGCCTGACCAAGGCAGAATAGAGAGGCACTATTACTTCCCTTGATCTAGACACTATACTTCTATTGATCCAGCCCAAAATCGCATTGGCCTTTTTAGCTGCCACATCACACTGTTGACTCATGTTCAACTTGTGGTCTACTAGGACTCCTAGATCCCTTTCACATGTAGTCTCGTTCAGCCAGGTCTCCCTCATCCTATATCTATGCATTTCATTTTTTCGCCCTAAGGAGATTTTCAGACAGGCAAAAATCGCCCCTTGCCGCGCGAGCAGCCTCCCGAAACTGCTGCGCGGCAAGGGTCTTTTTCGGACGATGCTGTGCCTCTAGCGAAGCCGTCCGTGTCACTTCCGTGAAGCTTGGGACGGCTCCGCGTCATATTTCAAGCACGGAGGCTGCCCGTGATTGAAATATGACGCGGAGCCGTCCCAAGCTTCACGGAAGTGACACGGACGGCTTCGCTAGAGGCACAGCGTCGTCTGAAAAAGACCCTTGCCGCGCAGCAGTTTCGGGAGGCTGCTCGCGCGGCAAGGGGCGATTTTTGCCTGTCTGAAAATCTCCTAAGTGCAGTACCTTACATTTCTCTGTATTGAATTTCATTTTGTTAGCTTTGGCCCAGCTTTCTAGTCTATCCAGGTCATTTTGAATTTTGATCCTGTCCTCTAGGGTATTGGCTACTCCTCCTAATTTGGTGTCATCTGCACATTTGATAAGTATGCCCCTAACTCCATCATCCAAGTCATTGATAAAGATTTTGAATAGCACTGGGCCCAGGACAGGACCCTATGGCACCCCACTGGTCACATCTTTCCAAGATGAAGAGGAGCCACTGCTGAGCACCCTTTGGGTTCAGCCGGTCAACCAATTACAAATCCATTGAACAGATAACTTGTCTAGCCCACATTTTACAAGCTTGTTTGCAAGAGTGTCATGGGGAACCTTATCAAAGACCTTACTGAAATCAAGGTATGAGATATCCACATCGTTCCCTTCATCTACCAAGCTGGTCATTTTATCAAAAAAAGAGATCAGATTAGTCTGGCCTGACTTCTTTCTCTGAAACCCATGTTGACTTTTTGTGATTATGGCATTGCCTCCTAAATGTTCACAGACTCTGTTTAATGATCTGCTCTAGAATCTTCCCTGGTATTGATGTCAGACTAACTGGACAATAATTGTTGGGATCCTCTTTTTCCCCCTTTTTGAAGAGGGGGACAACATTCACCCTCCTCTAGTCTGCTGGGACTTCTCCTGTTCTCCAGGAGTTCTCAAAGATTATTGCCAATGGCTCTGAGATTACATTTGCCAGCTCTTTTAATACTCTTGGATGTAGTTCATCTGGTCCTGGAGATTTAAATTCATTTAGATTAAGAAGGTATTCCTGTACTACCTCTTTGCTTATTCTGTGCTGGATTTCCCCTATTGTGTCCTCTGTTCCATTATCCTCAGGTTGGTCACCCTTTTCCTTTTCTGAAAACACTGAGGCAAAGAAGGTGTTGAGTAATTGTGCCTTTTCTCTGTCCCCTGTTAGCATTTTGCCATCTTCTCTGTGTAGTGGCCCTACCATTTCCTTCTTCTTCCTTTTGCTGCGGACATACAAAAAAACACACACCCTTTTTGTTGTTTTTAACCTCTCTAGCAAGCCTGAGCTCATTCTGCACTTTAGCTTTTCTGACTTTACTCCTACACATGTTTGCTATCTGTTTGAATTCTTCTTTGGTGATTTCCCCCTTTTTCCATTTCCTATACATGTTCCATTTAAAACTTAGCTCTGTTGAAAGTTCTTTAGTCATCCATCCTGGTTTCTTGAGACACCTCCCATTTTTCTTCCTCATTGTTACTGTTTGAAATTGTACCTTCAGTATCTCCCTTTTGAGAAAGTCCCATCCGTCTTGAGGTCTCTTCTTTTTTAGTATTCCTGACCATGGGATCACCCCCAGTATTTCCCTGAGTTTATTGAAATCAGCTCTCCTAAAGTCAAGAATGCGTGTCTGACTATGCCTGGCTTCTCCTTTCCATTGTATAACAAACTCCAGGAGAACATGATCACTCTCACCTAAGGATCTCATTACTTGCACCTCATTAATCAGGTCATCCCTGTTGGTTAGGATCAGATCTAAAATAGCTGACCCCCTTGTTGCCTCTTCCACCTTTTGGACCATGAAATTGTCTTCCAGGCAAGTAAGGAATTTGATAGACCTTGAAGGTTTGGTTGAGTTAGATTTCCAGCAAATATCAGGATAGTTGAAGTCACCCATCACTACTACATCTCTCCTTTCTCTGTGTGTGTTCATCTGTTCTAGAAAGGCATCATCCAATTCCTCCATCTGACTTGGGGGTCTGTAGTAGAGTCCCACAATAACATCCCTGTTGTTTCCCTCCCCTTTAATTTTTATCTAGATGCTCTCCACCTGGCTTCCAGTATTGATGTCATGGATCTCTTCACTTGTATAAATATCCCTGACATATAATGCTATTCCTCCTCCTTTCCTGTTTGGCCTGTTTCTCTTATAAAGATTATACCCCTCTATTCCTACATTCCAGTCATGTGACTCTTCCCACCAGGTTTCAGTAATGCCTATTATATCATATTTGTTTTGTAGTGCTTGTAGTTTTGTAGTCCTTATTTGAGAACTCACGTCAAACAAGTCTTGAAGAGAAATGACAATGCAGAAAGAATCACAACCCGGAAACCTCACCCAAGGAGACCTTCTGCTGTGCTTTCTGCAACCGGACCTGTTTCTTTCGGATTGGCCCTTTTAGTCATCAGCGCGCTTGCAGAAAGCATGGGATGAGTCATTCCTGAATCTTCATTTGCGAAGAAAAGCCAGAAAGAGAGCCTTTTCCCTGTGCACAAGCTACTGAACAGTTGCATTTAAGGTTCTGAACCTATTTCTGTCCCCTTTTACTTTTCTTGTCATCTGTCCTTAAGTGCTTGGTGTTTCAACTGTCACCCATTGCTGCGTCTCCTTCTTTTAGACTACAGATAGTGTATTTTTGCATTTCTCCCTGACAATGTCCCTGGCTTCAGTCCAGAGTTCTTCTGGTTTCCAGTCAATTAGGCTTAATAGTGCAAATCTATTATTTACATTATCATTAAATTCTATGGGGATGTTGTTCAGGTTATAGTTTGGCACAGTGGTTGGTTTAGTGTTCTTATTTATCTTTACTCTAATTTTTGATATTAGTAGTTCATGGTCTGTGCCATAGTCTGCTCCTGGTCTTGTTTTTGAGAGAAATAAAGATTCTCCATCTTCTGCTTCTGATTATGTAGTCTATTTGATTTCAATATTGGTCATCAAGTAATTTCTGTGTATACAGTCACCTCCTTGGTTGGTTGAAGAATGTGTTTGCAATGAACAAACTGTTGGCCCCACAAAATTCAATCAGTTGTTCTCCTGCTTGATTTCCTGATCCTAGGCCAAATTTTCCAACAATCTTTGATTAATAAGAAGTCCTGTTGTGGTGTGTGATCAGTTTCCTCCTGGACTCCAGCATAGTTCCTTATTCTTCTGCCTCTACAGCTGGAGCATAACTAGGATTATGGTTTTATAGATGAGTTTCCCCTGACATCTTACTGATATTATTCAGTCAGACTTTGCATTATATCCATTGACTTCTTTTGCTACATCTATCCTCTCTATTAATGCCACCCCATTTCTTCTTAGATTTCCATTTCCTGATTAAAACACTGTGTAATTATCTGACTCAAAATGTCCCATTCCTGCCCACTTTAGCTCTCTCACCCTAAGTATTGCAATGTTGATATGTTCCATTTCTTGTTTTACAATGTCTAGTTTCCCCTGATTCATTCTTCTCACATTCCATGTCCCTATAATATGTGTTGTGCAACTTCAGACTTTCCTTTCACCTCTGAGCACGTCAACAGCTGAATGTCCTTTTGGCTTGAGTCCAGTTGCATCATTAGCCACAGTGCTACTTGTAGCTGTCTTCTGCTGTCCCCAAGTAGCTTGCTAAGTGCCTTCTGACCTGGGAATGCCATCTTCTCTTGTCTCACTATCTCTTGTTTCATTTTGAATGGTCTCATCATAGTGTTTTCATGGTACAATACATTCAAAAGGAGTTTACCATGCCCCCTTCTGCACAGTACTAATAAGTTTTAGCTCTGGTGCCACTACCATTGTCTCTAAGAGATCCTCCATCAGTGTCACCCCCCACTACTGCTGCTGCCCAGTAGCAGTTTGGAATATTTAGTGCCTGTTTGACATGGGAGACCCTACCAGCAACATAGCTACCATCAGCATAGTCTCTTGTCTCACAGGAGCACACAATACCACTGCCACAGAAAGGTAGTGCCATGGTGATTAGGGTATCAGCTTGAAAAAAAGAAGCTTTTACACACTAATGAGCAGACAGCTGAAAGGCATTCCCTTTCTATGATACTTTTACTATGATACCTATTCAACCAGTAGCCCTGGTGGCTCACAAAACCAGGCAACTTGTGAAGAGCCACAAAGCTTCCTGGTTCTAGCCCTAGCTGTTCCTTTTAATTAACAAAAAGTATCCATGGCCTAGCTTGGTTGATGGACAATAGCAATTCAAGCAGGTTATCCATTTTTGACCTCAAGAAGACTCTGGTGGTTAGTTCAATACTAGGCAGGAGCCTAGTATTTATAGCCTCTCCTCTTGCAGTGACAGAAAAGCCACCTCTGATGGGAAACGGAGGTCACATCTTTGCTTGCTGTTTTTTTGCTGGTGCTGACCTCTAATGTGCTCTTGGGATAGCATTAGAATTGCATGCTTCTCTTTGTGGCAATTATTATTATTATTAATGTTATATACACACACACATATTTATATAATGCCATCATTATATGCCATCATGGTATGTTACAAATAACAACAAAAAATAGCTGTCCCTGCCAAAGGCATACAATCTAAAATATTTACTTAAATAAAAATAAAGGAAGGAGTAATGCATTTATAAAACTAAATAGTACAATTGTACAACAAATTATTGAGATAGAATACCAAAAACAATACAATATGAAATAAAGCAAACTGACAAATACATATAATCAAGCTATACAAGATGATAAAACAGTATTAAACTAAAACTCAAAAAGCTTTGGATAACAGTGTCCACAGAGATCAGAACAATCTCCATTTTCTTTTTGAGCATCTTTCTCAATGTACTGGGACCGATTTTCATTTCCCAGGCTGAGGAATGTGAACACACATCAGTTTTGTTTTCATTTCTTAGAATCCCACCAGCATTCTTATCCCACTCCAGTTTTGTATAAGTCTGCAAGATTCCCCCCCCCCCACCCTTTTATTGCATGCAAGGAAATTCAAGAGAATTTTATTGTATATTTTTGGCCAAAATACTCATTGTTTTGTATACATTTTAAGGCACTTTCTCCATTGACTAAAGTGTGTTTGTGCACATTTTCCCCCAAACAATGACATTCTTATTGTGCATCATTTTGCAAGTAAGTTCATGTTTTTGCGATCATTTTTTTGTTGCAAAGCTCAGAAATGTATGTATTTCCAGGAAAAAGATGTACCTATTCCTTTCAAGGTGCTGCAAAATGGTTATTTTCATAGAGAAACATGAACCCAATTGTTCTCTTTCCACTCCTGACTCAGGGTCAAAGCTAATGTTCAGGGGAGTGAAGGAAATGAACCATCTCCTGGGAAGATTTGTTTCTTGTCCTTCACAACTTATCCCAGAAGCTGACTGGGTGGGGGAAAGGTGAGTGAAGGAAAGTTTGCTTGTGCTCATGTTTTGTCTTTCAGTTACATTCATCATAGATTATTAAAATGTATATACATTTTAGTGGATTAATAAAAGAATTAAATTTGCATTAAGCAGTGGGATTTATCTTTGTGTTGACTCACTGTTCCATTGAGTCAATAAGTCTTCTCTAGTTGGAATTAATGGTGTTTAGGCCCATATGCATAATACAGCTCAGAAACAAAACATATGTGCTGGAATCGTCTTGGTGACTTATGCTAGCGTAACCCCAAAGAAGCATAAGTACTTCATTGGATGTTGTGCAAGAAGGTATCCAATAACTGTGCAACAGCTTCTGAATGGTCAATGATTGGCCAGGGGACTGCAAGAATAATAATAGAATCATAGAGATCAAAGAGACCACAAGGGCTATCCAGCCCAACCTCCTGCAGTACAGGAATAAACAATCAAAACATTCCCGACAGATGGCCATCCAGCTTCTGCTTAAAAACCTCCAAAGAAGGAGACTCCATCACACTCCCAGGCAGTGCATTCTATTGCCGAACAGCTCTTACTGTCAGGAAGTTCTTCCTAATGTTTAGATGGAATCTCTTTTCCTTTAGTTCGAGTCCACTGCTCTGTGTCCTTGTCTCTGGAGCAGCAGAAAACAAGCATGTTCCAGCCTCAATATGGTATCCCTTCAAATATTTAAACATGGTTATCATGGCCCCTCTTAACCTTCTCTTTCCCAGGCTAAACATACCCAGCTCCTAAGCCACTCCTCATAGGGCATGGCCTCCAGACTTCCACCATTTTGGTCCAACTTCTCTGGACATGTTCCAGCTTGTCAATATCTTTCCTGAATTGTGGTGCCCAGAACTGGACACAGTATTCCAGGTGAGGTATGACCAAAGCAGAATAGATTGGCACTATTACTTCTTTTGCTCTATTACTTCTTTTACTCTATACTATAGCTTTTGACACTATACTCCTTTTGATGCAGCCTAGAATAGCATTGGCGGTTTTAGCTGCTGCATCACACTGCTGACTCATGTTCAGTTTGTAGTCCACTAAGACTCCTAGATTCCTTTCACATGTATTGCCATCAAGCCAGGTGTCACCAATCCTGTATCTGTGCTTTTCATTTTTACTGCCCTAGTGTAATATCCTACATTTCTCCCTGTTGAAATTCATTTTGTTAGTTTTGACTAAGCTTTCTAATCTGTTAAAGTCATTTTGAATTCTGATCCTGTCCTCTGGTGTATTAGCTACCCCTCCTAATTTGGTGTCATCTGCAAACTTCGTAAGAATGCCCTCTATTCCCTCATCCAAGTCATTGATAAAGATGTTGAATAGCACTGGGCCCAGGACAGAACCCTGTGGCACCCCACTGGTCACATCTCTTCAGGATGAAGAAAAGCCATTGGTGACTACTCTTTGGGTTTGGCCCATCAACCAATTACAAATCCACTTAAGAGTTGCATTGTCTAGCCCGCATGTTATTAACTTTTTTGCAAGGATATAATGGGGGACTTTGTCAAAGGCCTTACTGAAATCAAGATACACTACATCCAGAGTATTACCTTCATCTACCAAGTATGTGACTCTGTCAAAAAAAGAGATAAGATTAGTCTGGCATGACTTGTTTTTCAAAAATCCATGTTGACTTTTAGTGATCACAGCATTCCTTTCTAAGTGCCTGCAGTCTGTCTGTTAAATGATCTGCTCTAGAATCTTTCCTAGTATAGATGTCAGGCTGACTGGGTGATAATTATTTGGGTCTTCTTCCCCCCCCACCTTTTTTTAAAGATGGGGACAACATTTGCCCTCCTCCAGTCTGCTGGGACTTCCCCTGTTCTCCAGGATTACTCAAAGATTATTGCCAGTGGTTTTGAGATTACTTCTACTAGTTCTCTTAGTACCCTTGGATGTAGTTCATCTGGCCCTGGAGACTTGAATTCATTTATATTGGCCAGGTATTCCTGAACAACCTCTTTACCTATTCTAATGATGATGATGATGATGATGATAATTTTTTATATCCCACCCCTCTACGAATGCAATCGGGGCGGCTTACAACAATTAAAATATAAAGTCGTCCCTTCACATTCGCGGGGGTTACGTTCCACGGACCCCCACGAATGTGAAAAATCCGCGAATAACAACTGCCCTCCCCCTCCCCCACCATAGCGACCATGGGGCCTCCGGAGGCCCCATAGTCGCTTTGCCCAGTCTCCACACTCCCTTCCTAGGCCTTCCCGGGGCCTCCGGAGACCCTCCCGAGGCCCCGTGGATGCCTCCCCAGCTCTCCCACCCAAGCCCTCAACGGGACCTCCAGAGAGTCTCCGGAGGCCCCACGGAGGCCTCCCTGGCCCTCCCCACTCCCCCCAAGGCCTTCGTAGGGCCCCGCGGAGGCCTCCCCCGGCCTCCCCCTCCCTCCCTGGGCCTTCGTGGGACCTCCGGAGCGTCTCCGGAGGCCCCATGGAGGCCTCCCCAGACCTCCCCCAGGCCTTCATGGGGCCTCTGGAGTGTCTCCAGAGGCTCCATGGAGGCCTCTCCCGGCCCTCCCCTCCCTCCCCGGGTCTTTGTGGGGCCTAGCCAGGCCCCACGGAGACCTCTCCTGGCCCTCCCCCTCCCTCCCCAGGCCTTCGTGGGGCCTAGCAGGGCCCCGTGGAGGCCTCTCCTGGCCCTCCCCCTTCCTCCCCGGGCCTTTGTGAGGCCTCCGGAGCATCTCCGGAGGCCCCATTGAGGCCTCCCCAGTCCTCCCCCAGGCCTTCATGGAGCCTCCGGAGCGTCTCCGCAGGCCCCATGGAGGCATCCCTGGCCCTCCCCACCCCTCCCCAGGCCTTCGTGGGGCCTAGCAAGACCCCGCAGAGGCCTCTCCTGGCCCTCCCCCTCCCTCCCTGGGCCTTCGTGGGGCCTAGCCAGGCCCCGCGGAGACCTCTCCTGGCCCTTCCCCCTCCCTTCCCGGGCCTTCGTGGGGACTAGCAAGGCCCCGCGGAGGCCTCTTCCGGCCCTCCCCCCTCCCTCCCCGGGCCTTCGTGGGGCCTCCGGAGCATCTCCGGAGGCCCCATGGAGGCCTCCCCGGCCCTCCCCGCTCCCTCCCAGGCCTTCATGGGGCCTCCGAAGTGTCTCCGCAGGCCCCATGGAGGCCTCTCTGGCCCTCCCCAGGCCTTCATGGGGCCTCCGGAGCGTCTCCGGAGGTCCCATGATAGCCTCCCCAGCCCTTCCCACCCCTCCCTGGGCCTTCATGGGGCCTCCGGAGCATCTCCGGGGGCCCTGTGAAGGCCTCCCCGTCCCTCCCCCCTCCCTCCCTGGGCCTTCGTGGGACCTCCGGAGCGTCTCCGGAGGCCCCATGGAGGCCTCCCCAGACCTCCCCCAGGCCTTCATGGGGCCTCCGGAGCATCTCCAGAGGCCCCATGGAGGCCTCTCCCGGCCCTCCCCTCCCTCCCCGGGTCTTTGTGGGGCCTAGCCAGGCCCCGCGGAGACCTCTCCTGGCCCTCCCCCTCCCTCCCCAGGCCTTCGTGGGGCCTAGCAGGGCCCCGTGGAGGCCTCTCCTGGCCCTCCCCCTTCCTCCCCGGGCCTTTGTGAGGCCTCCGGAGCATCTCCGGAGGCCCCATTGAGGCCTCCCCAGTCCTCCCCCAGGCCTTCATGGAGCCTCCGGAGCATCCCCGGAGGCCCCATGGAGGCATCCCCGGCCCTCCCCACCCCTCCCCGGGCCTTCGTGGGGCCTAGCAAGACCCCGCAGAGGCCTCTCCTGGCCCTCCCCCTCCCTCCCCGGGCCTTCGTGGGGCCTAGCCAGGCCCCGCGGAGACCTCTCCTGGCCCTTCCCCCTCCCTTCCTGGGCCTTCGTAGGGACTAGCAAGGCCCCGCGGAGGCCTCTTCCGGCCCTTCCCCCTCCCTCCCCGGGCCTTCGTGGGGCCTCTGGAGCATCTCTGGAGGCCCCATGGAGGCCTCCCCGGCCCTCCCCGCTCCCTCCCAGGCCTTCATGGGGCCCCCGAAGTGTCTCCGCAGGCCCCATGGAGGCCTCTCTGGCCCTCCCCAGGCCTTCATGGGGCCTCCGGAGTGTCTCCGGAGGCCCCATGATAGCCTCCCCAGCCCTTCCCACCCCTCCCCGGGCCTTCCCACCCCTCCCCGGGCCTGTGAAGGCCTCCCCGTCCCTCCCCCCTCCTTCCCAAGGCCTTCGCGGGGCCTCCAGAGGGTCTCCGAAGGCCCCGTGGAGGCCTCCCCAGCCCTCCCCCCTCCCTTCCAAGGCCTTCGTGGGGCATCCGGAGGGTCTCCGAAGGCCCCGTGGAGGTCTCCCCGGCCCTCCCCGCTCCCTCCCAGGGCTTTCACGGGGCCTCCAAAGGCCCTGTGTCATGGTTTTGGGGGGGTCCGGGGGGCCCTCCCAAAACCACAAATAATCAAAACCGCGAATGTCAAGTTCGCGAATGTGGAGGGGCGACTGTACATCCTGGACCCTCAAGCCCACCCCCCCTTAAAATACAATTAAATAATACAGGAAATAAAACATACTTTAAAACAAAATACAAAAAATGAAAATAAACAAAGGACACTGGCCATAGCGAGTTTGAGACAAGCTAGATTTTCTTTTCTTTTTTAATGGCCAGCAATCTATTCAGGAAAGGCCTGCCGGAAGTGATCCGTCTTAAGAGCTTTTTAAAAGCTTGCAGAAAGCGCAGGATGAGTCCTTCCTGAATCTTAGTTTGTGAAGAAAAGCCAGAGAAAGAGAGAGATGTTGGTGATATGATGGATCTCATCTGGCAGGTCGTTCCATAAACTGGGAGCAATAGCTGAAAAGGCCCTCCGAGAGGAATTAAAAAGCCTACTTTTTAAAGGTTGTAACAAATTCCTCCCAGAGGACCTGAGTGCATGGGGAGGATTATATGGAAGGAGACGGTCCCGAAGAGAGATTGGACCCAAACCATTTAGGGCTTTAAAGGTGATAACCAACACCTTGTACTGGGCCTGGAAACTAATGGGCAGCCAGTGGAGTGATCTTAAGATCAATGTTATATGGTGTCTTCTGGATGTACCTGAGACCAGTCTGGCTGCCATATTTTGTATTAGTTGAAGTTTCTGGACCAAGCATAAGGGTAGCCCCATGTAGAGTGCATTATAGAATTCAAGACGGGAGGTTACCAGAGCATGTACCACGGTCTCAAGATCCCTGACTTCCAGGAAAGGGCACAGCTGAAGTATCAACCGAAGCTGATAACAGGCACTCCTGACCGTCGCATTTACCTGATTCGTCATCTGGTGCAAAGGGTCCAGGAGTACCCCCGGACTGTGAACATAGTCCTTGGAGGAGTAACCCCATCCAGGACTGGAGATTGTATCCCAGTGCCTGGGTTTGTGAGTACCACTGTTTTGTCTGGATTCAGCTTCAATTAGTTTTCCTGCATCCAGTCCATTACTGCTCTAAGACAATCATTAAGAGAAGAGATACCATCTGAAGTCAGAGCTGAAGACCGAGGCATGGAGAAATATATCTGGGTGTCATCAGCGTACTGATAACTCCATCCCCCATGCCTCCAGATGATCTCTCCCAGCAGCTTCATGTATATATTGAATAGCATCGGGACAGGATGGCACCTTGTGGAATGCTACAATTACACTCTTTCCTTGCAGAGCAACTGTCCCTAAGCATCACCCTCTGGAATCTGCCTGAGAGGAAGGAACAGAACCATTGCAATGCAGTGCCTCCAATTCCTAACCCTCTCAGGCGATCCAAGAGGATGTCATGATCTATTGTGTCAAAAGCCTCTGAGAGATCCAGTAGCACCAACAGGGTCATACTACCCCGTCGATGCTCAGGCGAAGGTCATCAGCCAAGGCAACCATGGCAGTCTCAACTCTGAATCCCGCCCTAAAGCCAGTTTGAAATAGATCTAGATAACTGGTTTCTTCCAAGATAGCTTGGAGTTGGGGAACAACTGCCCTCTCGATCACCTTGATCAAAAAAGGTAGTAAGGAGACTGGCCTATAGTTCTTCATATCCAGAGGGTCAAGGGAAGGTCTTTTTAGGAGGGATCTTACCACCACTTCCTTCAAGCAAGATGGAACATGACCTTCCCTAAGGGATGTATTGTTGATGTCCCTAAGGAACATCCTCAAGGCATCACCCCACCCCCTAGACGGCCAGCCATGAAGGGCAAGGGTCAAGAGGGCAGGTATTCTTCCTCACTCTACCAAGGAGCTTGCCCACATCATCAAGGGGGTCAGCTATTTTAGATCTGATCCTAACCAAGAGGGATGACCTGGTTAATGGGGTGCAAGTAATGGGATCCTTAGGTGAGAGTGATCATGTTCTCCCAGAGTTTGTTATACAATGGAAAGGAGAAGCCAGGCATAGTCAGACAGGCGTTCTCGACTTTAGGAGAGCTGATTTCAATAAACTCAGGGAAATACTGGGGGTGATCCCATGGTCAGGAATACTAAAAGAGAAGAGACCTCAAGACGGATGGGACTTTCTCAAAAGGGAGATACTGAAGGCAAAATTTCAAACAGTACCCAATGAGGAAGAAAAATGGGAGGTGCCTCAAGAAACCAGGATGGATGACTAAAGAACTATCAACAGAGCTAAGTTTTAAACAGAACATGTATAAGAAATGGAAAAAGGGGGAAATCACCAAAGAAGAATTCAAACAGATAGCGAACACGTGTAGGAGTAAAGTCAGAAAAGCTAAAGCACAGAATGAGCTCAGGCTTGCTAGAGAGGTTAAGAACAATAAAAAGGTTTTTTGGGGGGGTATGTCCGCAGCAAAAGGAGGAAGAAGGAAATGGTAGGGCCACTACGCGGAGAAGATAGCAAAATGCTAACAGGGGACAGAGAAAAGGCAGAATTACTCAACACCTTCTTTGCCTCAGTGTTTTCAGAAAAGGTAAAGGGGGACCAACCTGAGGATAAAAGTACAGAAGACACAACAGGGGAAATCCAGCACAGAATAAGCAAAGAGGTAGTACAGGAATACCTTCTTAATCTAAATGAATTTAAATCTCCAGGACCAGATGAACTACATCCAAG
This sequence comes from Gambelia wislizenii, assembly GCA_030847615.1. Lineage (NCBI taxonomy): Eukaryota > Metazoa > Chordata > Lepidosauria > Squamata > Crotaphytidae > Gambelia > Gambelia wislizenii. The sequence continues at coordinate 65,566,259 of JAUMIR010000002.1, forward strand.
AGTATTAAAAGAGCTGGCAAATATAATCTCAGAGCCATTGGCAATAATCTTTGAGAACTCCTGGAGAACTGGAGAAGTCCCAGCAGACTGGAGGAGGGCAAATGTTGTCCCCATCTTCAAAAAGGGGGGAAAAGAGGATCCCAACAATTATTGTCCAGTTAGTCTGACATCAATACCAGGCAAGATTCTAGAGCAGATCATTAAACAGAGAGTCTGTGAACATTTAGAAGGCAATGCCATAATCACAAAAAGTCAACATGGGTTTCAGAGAAACAAGTCACGCCAGACTAATCTGATCTCTTCTTTTGATAAAATTACCAGCTTGGTAGATGAAGGGAACGATGTGGATATCTCATACCTTGATTTCAGTAAGGCCTTTGACAAGGTTCCCCATGACATTCTTGCAAACAAGCTTGTAAAATGTGGGCTTGACAAGTTAACAGTTCAATGGATTTGTAATTGGTTGACCGGCCGAACCCAAAGGGTGCTCAGCAGTGGCTCCTCTTCATCTTGGAAAGACGTGACCAGTGGGGTGCCACAGGGTTCTGTCCTGGGCCCAATGCTATTCAACATCTTTATAAATGACATGGATGAGGGAATTAGGGGCATAGTTATCAAATTTGCAGATGACACCAAATTAGGAGGAGAAGCTAATATCCTAGAAGACAGGATCAAAATTCAAGATGACCTGGATAAACTGGAGAGCTGGGCCAAAGCTAACAAAATGAAATTCAATACGGAGAAATGTAAGGTACTGCACTTAGGGCGAAAAAATGAAATGCATAGATATAGGATGGGGGAGACCTGGCTGAATGAGACTACGTGCGAAAGGGATCTAGGAGTCCTAGTAGACCACAAGTTGAACATGAGTCAACAGTGTGATGCGGCAGCTAAAAAGGCCAATGCAATTTTGGGCTGCATCAAAAGAAGTATAGTGTCCAGATCAAGGGACGTAATAGTGCTGCTCTATTCTGCCTTGGTCAGACCTCACCTACAATACTGTGTCCAGTTCTGGGCACCACAATTCAAAAAGGATATTGACAAATTGGAGCGTGTCCAGAGAAGGGCAACTAAAATGGTGAAAGGTCTGGAAACCATGCCTTATGAGGAGAGACTTAGGGAGCTGGGTATGTTTATCCTGGAAAAAAGACGGTTAAGAGGCGATATGATAGCCCTGTTTAAGTATTTGACGGGGTGTCATGTTGAGGATGGAGCAAGCTTGTTTTCTGCTGCTCCAGAGATTGGAATACGGAGCAATAGATGCAAGCTCCAGGAACAGAGATTCCACCTCAACATTAGGAGTAACTTTTTGACAGTAAGGGTTGTTCGGCAGTGGAACACACTCCCTCGGAGCGTGGTGGGGTCTCCTTCCTTGGAGGTCTTTAAACAGAGGCTGGATGGCCATCAGTCAGGGATGCTTTGATTGTGATTTCCTGCATGGCAGGGGGTTGGACTGGATGGCCCTCGTGGTCTCTTCAAGCTCTGCAATTCTATGATTCTATGATTCTTTCAATAATTACAGATTGAAATTGATCCAGTGTAACTTCATCTAGAGAGTTACTGGACACCTCATCAATATAATCTGCATCCAAGTCAGCTCTTATCTGAGAGATTTTATCTGCAAAGAAGTTGTTAAATGCATCACAGCAGGCCATTGTCAGGTTAAATGAGTTCTGCACAGGTGGAACCTGTGTCAGTTCCCTCACCACCCTAAACAGTTCTGCAGGGCGAGACCCTGCAGACGCAATACGTGCAGAAGAAAAAGATTTCCTCACTGCACGTATTGCCTCTCTATAGGAACAAAGAAATTTCCTATGACGAGTCCTGTCAGACAAGAGCTGAGTTTTTTGCCAGATGCACTCTAGTCGTTGTCTAACCCGCTTCAACTTCCTAAGTTCTTCAGTATACCGTGGTTGGTGATTTGAAGCAGGTTGGAGAGGACGCTTGAGAGTGATTGTGTCGATAGCCTTGGTGGATATTCTATGCATCATTTTCCCTACTGCATTATCTGCTTTTAACGTAGAGTGTATCCGTTAGGCTTTCATTCTCAGCAATGACTTTGTATTGTATGCTTCTTGGATTTCTGGCAATAAAGTTTTCTGATGAACTCTGAAATTGATGCTCACTGGGCCTGGGAATTCTAATACCTCACAGTGACTTTGGGCAAGTCACACTCTCTCAGCCTCAGAGGAAAGCAATGGCAAACCTCCTCTCAATAAGTCTTGCCACCACTACTCCTTATGATGTCTCACCGTAAGTTGGAATCAAATTGAAGATACCTAACAACATTTTTTTCCTGTACTAGATGAATGCTTCCTCAGACACCAAAGGAGTTTTCATTTGTAAAGCCCAGGGAGAATTTAAACCAACACAAGCTGTTGGTGCACTATGTTAGTAGTTGATTTTTTTTCCTGGGGCTACACAGTGGTTGTGAGGAAAAACAGACAAAACTGCTGGCTCCAAACAGTCTATTTTTCAGATGGTTTTCTTCCTTCATGGCTGCTGTGCTCTCAGCCTTTTCCCTCCTACTGTCATCACCTAAAACCAGTGTATGTACACCAGCACAGTGCCACAACAGAATGTTGGCCTCACTTTTAAAAGCTACCACTTGTATTGAATGATTTGGCATAATTGCTACTAACATGGAAGGCTTGAGGGCTTCTCAGTACTGACACTGTGGGTTAAGTGGACGTTATCACTCCTATCATCAAGTTGCAGATTGTATTTTGCTCTTGGGATGAACCATTGCCATGTGCATTCAAGAAAAAATGCAAGAGTTAACAGAGGCAATCTCAGCACATTGTTGACCTCTCCCTTTTATACACCTGAATGACTTGGCAGATGGGATTTTAAGTGTTTATGGCTCTTGAAGTTTAGTGCTTTGAGGACAACGTTTCATAAATTATATCCTTGGAAAGAAAAAGAAGAAGGAGAAGAGTGTTTAGATTTGATGTCAGATAGTATGGAATTATACTCCCAAGCCTTTATTAATCAAAGGAGATATATAGCCTTTTGTACTCTTCCAGGCAGGGAAGGTCGGAGATGTGGATTCAGCACTGTACTAGCCTATTCATCACAGGATGTCTGAGATGTATATGCCTTCTCTTCTACACAGGCTGTAGCAGAGGCACATGGTGCTGAATATCCATCCTGATCAATGGAGCAAGGCTTTGCAAAATCAGGATTACATTTTTGCAGTACAGAGCTGGATGTGCAGGACTGAGAGAATTTTGTTATTGGATTATCATGTGGGCTAATTAAAAATTGGGCTATGTTTGCTGCATGTTTATTCATTGGATTTGCATTTCACCATCCTCCAGAGAGCTCAATGCATGGAAGTTATATTATTATATATATTTACAACAACCCTGTGAGGTAGATTAGGCAGGTGGACAATGTATCTGGTCTGACACCATTAAGCAAGCTTCATTCCATCTCTCTCCCTCCCCTCTCTTTCCATGTGTACATTTTATTCACATTTATTTTTCTAAAAGGGAGAAAAGAAGTAAAGGTAATAATAATAATAATAATAATAATAACTCATTGTTTTCCTATGTGTCATGGTACTGACAGGTTAATGTAGCTTTTCTTGTTTTTGATTGGTGTAAACTTTTGCACAGTTGCTCTTGCTTTTCTGTATTTTTTAAAAAATATTCAACAGTTTTCCTTTCCATTTTTAGGTAAGCCCACCTCCTTGTAAGTCTGCAATTCCTATTGGTTAGTTCCAGCTAAAATTAACTGTTGGTTGAGCCAACAAAGAGTTAAAGCTCACGGATTCCATGAACCTACTTTAGTTGAGACTAACAATAGGATTCAGGCATGTGGGTGCTTATTTTAACTAGCCCTAGTACTGTGTGTGTATGCACCTTCAATTTGCCTGTTGACATATGGCAACCCCATTAATTTCATAGCATTTTCTCAGGCAAGAAATATTCAGAGGTGGTTCTGCCAGTTCCTTCTTCTGAAATCCCAGTTCCTTCCTTCCTGGTATCCATTGGCAGTCTCCCATCCAAGTACTCACCAGGGCTGACCCTGCTTAGGTTACAAAATTAGATGGGGTCTGGTTTCTTTTAGGATATTTAGGTCTTAGCTCCAGTACTAGAGATGTAAAATTTCTGGAATGATGAAGCCATGAGGAAAAAACAGGGATTTCCCATTGGGGGAATACAAATTTTCAAGGGGGGGGGATGAAAAAATGTGATATTAGCATGTATTAGGTTAAAAATAACTTTGCTACTTTAGAAACATAAAATGTATAATATAACCCAACCTTTCACTATGGTTTGTCATAAAATTATCATAGAATCATAGAGCTGGAAGAAACCACTAGGGCCATCCAGTTCAACCCCTGCCATGCAGAAATGCACAATCAATCATATTTGGTATGTTAAAAGTACAGTTCAGTCAGACAACAGTTATAAACCGAATTCACTTTCTAATTTTTTTTAAAAAAATGTTATAAATGAATTTTGAGGAACCTCTGGGTTTTGCCATATATTAGGAGCAAGCAAAATATATATATATAAATAAATAGAAGAGACCATCAACATCAGAAAAACAGAGATTTTTTTAATCTCTTCTAGTTTTTCATAGCAAACATAAATCATTTATTCCCACAAAAAGAACTAAGAAAAGGATGTCAGGGTCAAGAAATGCAATGATCAGATAGTGTGCATCTGTCTTATATGGAAGTATTCCTGTTATATAGTTTTTAGAAATAATTTTTTTTGGGGTGGGGAAGCAAGCTATGAACACCTTGTTCTAAAACATTTTATTCATCATTCTAAAATAAAATGTTCCAAAATCCATTCCCCCCATTTTTCCTCAGAGGAAAAAAGGCTCAGGAAAAAAAGGGGGGGGGCTGTGTTTTCCTTGGATTCCTGCTTCCCCCCCCCCCTTGGGGTAACTGCTGATTTTTTATTGCTTTCTGGTCCGAGACTCTTAAGAACAGAAGGTTCAGGGGTTTGCCTTGCAGCCCAGGGACATCCTGTAAGGTCTGGGATTGTTCTGGCATACGCTAAGTGGACAGACAGGAGTGGTGGCAGTCTATCTTGTAGGGTTGGTGTTTAGATCTGGGAGTACTTCTTGGCCTGCAGGGGTCCATAATGGTCACCATCATACATCTTCAGTTTTCTTTCCTGTTTTGCAATCAAATGGGCAAGTGCCATTGCTCTTGATACTGGGAGACAGTCACAGTCAACTTATCATGGGTTCTAATGGGCCATCATGTTACCTATAATTACAGCAGGCCAGGGCCAGGGCTTTAACCATTAGACCAAGAAAGGCAGGTGTATCAGGCAGCAAATGCTGGTGTTACCCCATCCTTTCCTCCTGATTCTACTCCCATTTGTGGCGCTCAGGTCCACCACTCTTTTTTGGCCACTGACCCAGTAGTAGCTAGTTTCCTTTTAGCCAGTTAAATAAAGTACACACCCCTGCATCCTTGGAACCAATATCCACAGTTTCAGTTACCCAGGTTGAAAAAAAGAGGGGCACATACCACAGAGTTGTGCTGGAAAATGCCTAAAGAGGCATCTTCTCTAGGAATCGCTAGGTCCTCCAATGCAACTCTATGGTATGTTTGTTTTATTTTAATGTGTTTTTTTTTTAAATCCATGGTTTCACTTATAGATGGTAAGTCCAGGAATGTAACCCTGGGCTGTGGATATGGGGGCAACCTATACTCATGTCAGTGGTATATTGAATGTGTTATGAATTTTAATATGAAATTGAAAGGAGCTATCCAAAGTTCTGAAACAACTATTTAGGGGATAGAGTGGAGCAAATTGGAGAGTTCCTTTCAAGTTCAGACTAAATCTCAGAACTGATTCATCATACTATTGACATGGGAGCTACTTGCCACCATTGTCATATAGTCATAGTGCCATTGGAAAAAGGCCCTGGCTGAATAAGAAGGCCAAAAGAGAGTGACTTCAGGCCACCTACTCCAGTAGACTGTACGTGTAAGTGTGTCACCTTGCTTGCATGGTGCAAGTCAGTAGTCCCTGCATTTCACCATTTGAATGGGCAGATGCCATAGGCAAGTAGGCAAGCAGTGGTGAGATGTAAAAGAAGAGCTTTACATCCTGCAGGGCTTATCTTGTCCCCCTCGAGTTAGTCTGCTGCCCTTCCACATTACCAGCACAACACAAAGAGCCTGGAATAATTAGCTTTTTGTGCTACAATCTGCACTCTGTTTAATATCCAGCATGACCACTGGCCATAAATTTCCAAGGTTGCCTTTTGTAAGTAGAAAGGGGAGTTTGCTTCATCTCAGGCAGTAAAATATCAACTCCTCTAATGATGGAAATGGGATATGTTTCCAGTATTTCTCAAATAGGATGCATGGCCACTATTTCTCAAATGGGGCGCATGGCAACATTTCCACAATTGCTCTTGCTTTTCTGTATTTTTTAAAATATATTCAACAGTTCTCCTCTCCATTTGTAGGTAAGCCCAGTTCCAGCTTCCAGCTAATCTCATAGGGCAAGCTTTGTAGCTGTGAAAAGGGTCCTTCCCAGGTTTCCTTGGCCACTGCTATCCCCTGTATTGCAATGTAAGTAGAATGGGGATTCCCTACATTACCACCATCCCTGCACTTGCCGAGCATCTCTTGCATGTGTGGGTGTGCAGAGCTTATAGTCCACCAGGTACTCTGGTACCGGCAAGATTGTGGGGGGTGGTGGAAATGAAAGGTGTACCCTCTACTGAGCAAGAAAAAGAGCTGTCTGCCAATGCACATATATTTATTAATATCTTTATTAGCTTCAGTTCTGCGTTGGGTCCAGGTTATCTAGACTATCATATTCTCTCCTATAAACCTGACCAGGGTCCATGGGAGTTGCTTCACACAGTCCTGCCACACACACACCCCAGGCCCATCTGTTGGGTATGTGGGAGACAGCCTTCTTGGTGATTGTTTCTAAGCTTTGGAACTCCCTCTGGAGGGAGGCTAGACAGCCCCCTTCCTTCTCATACATCCACTGTCAGGCAAATAATTTTTTTTTAAAAAAATATTCCAATTGACTTTTGGAAACTGACCATTTAAAGAAAGGGTTTTTTAAATGTGTTATACTGCTTTTTAAAATTTAAAAAAATCCAGATTGTTCTTTCTATGTTTCATGATCATGTAGTGTGGGAACCAGTCTATTTCCCCTCATTTGCAAATAAAGGAGATTCGACAAAAAAGCTACACTTTTGTCTTAGCCTACCAAATATTTAGTATGTTTGCATGCCTCAGCAAATACAAGATTTTTCTTTCTCTGCAGGCTTGCTTGCAGTGATAAATACTTATTGCTTGGCAAGGCATTCCCCTCCTCCCATTCTTCTTGTCCAACCTCAGTCACATCCATTTGCAATTTAATTAATTTTAAGCAATCCAGTCCACACAACCTCTCCTCCTGGCAGCACCATCTGCATGTGACCTCTTTGCTCAGGTGGCTTCAAAGACAGTCCCTAAATAATTAATGGTAACACTTGCAAGGCAGTCTGGTTGAGAAAGAAACATGGCTATTAAGTAAGAAACGGATATGTAAGTGACTAAATGTCATTCCTACTCTACCCCCATTGTGAAATCCATAATCAAATTTAAAACAGTCTTTAAATATACGTACCTAGAATATGCTGAAATACGATGACACTGAATTCTCCCAGTGTGGGATCTGCACATTTTGGAGAGGAGCTACATACTTTGAGGTGCTAAGAGAGAAGCATTTAAAAACATGTGCCAACTTTTAATTTTGTAGTAATTGTTTGGATCTAGTCAATGTTTTTGGAGGGGGTGGAGGGTGGTTGGATTTCTTTTATGCAGGGATGGACAATGCTAGAGCAACTGCGGGCTTTTTCCTGCCCCCAAGAAGCTTAGCGGGTTGCACTAGGCCCCAAAATTAACAAGGGCAAAAACACAAAACTAGAAGTGACCAGATCTTTACTTTCATACCCTCCAACATTTAACAGATGAAAACCAGGACACATCTGGCCAAGAAACATCAGTGTGTGGTCAAGATGGCCAACATTATTAATGAAGAAGAACACACAACCTAGGAGAGGCTGCAGCAGTTTGTTTTTGCCTGAGTCTACTGGGAAAGTGAAGACTCCACCTGCTGCTCTCCCTGCTGAGTTGAGGGCAAGCTACTTTTATGCTTTGAACTCATTTTGCAGCAACTGAAGTAAACTGATGACAAAGGGGCAAAGTAAGAGGAGGAGAGAGAAAGTAGGACATTTTTAAAGCAGCTGGAAAAGTGGCATTAATCAGGACTGCTCCTGCCAAATTGGAACAATTGGGGAGTATGTACTTCCAATTTGATTTTGGGCTTCTAAGCTTTTTGTGGGGCCAGCCCAGGGTGTGGATGTATCTGTTGCCAGTTTAAATTAAAAACTATCACTCTTGGATGCTTCCAGAAGTGGAAACCCACCTTATTTTGGCCTGGGGTGCATTGTTGGGATCTGGGAGCTATGGGACTGGTGGGGGGGGAAGCCTTGATATGTGCATAAGTCATGGGGACATTTCACCCACTTGTCTTCATTACATATGTGAACCAAGCTACACATACACATTCCCCTTCTGATCATCCCTGTCAACTTGTGGGAAGATTCAGGCTTGCATATTGTCTTGCTAGATGTTATAATTCTGTGTGATTTTTTTTATAAAGAGCCCACAGCTTCCTTTTCATTTAGTTGTCTATTGTCTTTTGTTGATGGTCCTATCCATTATAAATCAAAAATTGAATATACACACAGAGAGAAACAGGAGATTATCAAACAACTTTAATTAACCAAGGCAGGAATGCCACAGAATCCTAAAGGGCTTCCTGTTCAGATGATGCTGTTCCTGTCCCATTCTGCCCCTGTGCTGCTTCTGTTCCATACCCTTTTTTAAAAAAAATTGATGGGCTAAGCCAGCAATAGATCGCCCATTCTTTTTCTGTAACGGAATCACGGGTAGAGACTGGAACACGGAGCAATGGATGCAAGCTCCAGGAACAGAGATTCCACCTCAACATTAGGAGGAACTTTTTGATAGTAAGAGCTGTTTGGCAGTGGAACACACTCCCTCAGAGCGTGGTGGGGTCTCTTTCCTTGGAGGTCTTCAAACAGAGGCTGTATGGCCATCTGTCAGGGATGCTTTGATCGTGATTTCCTGCGTGGCAGGGGGTTGGACTGGATGGCCCTTGTGGTCTCTTCCAACTCTACAATTCTATGCTTCTATGTATGTGAAAAGGTGCCCTGTTTCTGTAGCGTGATGCCAACCTCAGCTGCCAAACACGTCCAGGTGCAATTGGGATATCCAGGTAAGTGACAGCCTTTTTTGTACCCTCCCCTGTTTACTTGGCTTTTTTTAATAGTTTGTTTAGGTGCTTGGTTTAAGTTTTTGACGTTTGGTTGTATTTTTATTTTTAAATTTCCTGCGCGATGCTGGCCTCCCTATAAGGTCTGTGCCAGACATTTCCGGGTGTGATTGGGACATCCAGGTAAGTGACAGACTTTTTTGTACCCTCTCCTGTTTACTTGTTTTTGTTTGTTTGTTTGTTTTTTTAGTCTGTTTAGTTGCTTGGTTTAACTTTTAGACTTTTATTTTTAGTTTTATTTTTGAATTTCTCTCGTGATCATTCTCTGGGATTTGCTTTTCAGGAAGTTAGTGGAGCTCTGTGAGAGCTCCATTCATGCCTGGGCTTCCGGAGGGGAGGGGAGGACTTTTAATAGCACTAAAAGGTAGGTGTCTGAATTTTTTTTAAAGAAACTGTTAACAGGAATGGGAGCAGGATGGGAAATAGGTGGTGAGACAGGGACACTATATTTGTCCCCATCTGATAATCTCCACAGACACAAACACACACCGTGTCTCAATCTAGTTACAAGCTACTTTGAGCATTTTGTAAGTAGACAAGTCTGTCTGTCTGTCTGTCTGTCTGTTGTGTGTATGTGATTAATCAAACAGAACTTAATAGTTCAATTAATAAGCAAAACATTTTGGCTTCTGCCCTCCTCCATTTTTAAAAAGTATTTTACTTTCATTTGTTTTATTCTGATAAAAATCAAATTTTATATATTTATTTTACTGTTTTATTATAAGTAGCTGAGCAAGGCAGAAGTTGAAATACAGTATTTTGCTTAGTAATTCATCTATTAAATTCTGTTTGTTAATCACACTAATAAATATATAATTTTAGTGATTAACTGCATCCTACTTGGATCAACAAGAAACTTGTAAGAAGGGATGTTGGTTTGCTTTTAAATCTCTCTCTTTCTCTCTCTCTTCTATTCTAAATTATCCAGTGCTTATGACTCTTAGATATGACCCCCCTCCAGTAGCCTAGGTCTTTTCTATATATCAGTTGATCCTACATTTGTTTAGTTTGTTCAGTTTGTGCAGGGCACTAAATCACCCATCAAGGACATAAGCCATGCCTATTTAATCAGTCTCTGCCCTTGAGCTTCCTTTTTCTGCACATCAGTTTGTTCATTTGTGCAAAAAAAACAAACAAGCAAACAAACAAGACAATCTGTTGTCCTCTATTTGTTCTGGACATGTTTATCTTTTTGGGATGCTAATATTAGAGAAAATACAGCAATGCTGCAGGCTACCAGTAAATAAACTTTGTATGCTGTATTATATCATCATGCTGATATTCGGGTAGGAGGGAAGGGAGTGAAATGATTGATGTAACTACTTACTATATTTTGAAGTCAATTCAAGTTAGTAGTAGCCAATCAATCTCATCCTAATAACCAATCCACAGGGGTGGGGTAGGGACGAATGTTTTGTGAGAGATTTTCTCCTAGAACTTTTCCTTTTGAAAATAATGTGTGTGTTCATGTTTGTGTGTGTGCACACATGCACCTTCAAGCCATCATAAAAGCTGATTCTGCTAGGTTTGTAAAAGAATATTTGCAATTATTTTTTCCCAGTTTGAAAAACAGGTGAATCACAGAATTACAGAATTGTAGAGTTGGAAGAGACCACAAGGGCTATCCAGTCCAACCCCCTGCCATGCAGGAATACACAATCAAATCATTCCTGACAGATGGCCATCCAGCCTCTGTTTAAAAACCTCCATAGGAGGAAACCCTACCACACTCCAAGGTAGTGTATTGCACTTCTGAACAGCTCTTTTTGTTAGGATGTTCTTCCTAATGTTTAGGTGGAATCTCTTTATCTGTAGTTTGAGTCCATTGCTCCGTGCCCTAGTCTCTGGAGAAAACATGCTTGCTCCATCCTCAGTATGACATCCCTTCAAATATTTAAGAATGGTTATCATGTCACCTCTCAACCTTCTCTTCTCCAGAGTAAACATGTCCAGATCCCTAAGCCACTCCTCATAGGGCATGGCTTCCAGACCTCCCACCATCTGGTTGCCCTCCTCTGCAGCTTCTCAATATCCTTCCTGAGTTGTGGTGCCCAGAACTGGGCACAGTATTCCAGGTGTGGTCTGACCAAAGTAGAATAGAGTGGCACTATTACTTCCCTTGATCTAGACACGATACTCCTATTAATGCAGGGGACTGCATCAAGAAGACTTATAGACAAGTGACAATTCGGCACAATTTTCTCTTGGCATTCAACTATCCCAAAGTGTTGCAGAGGAACATGGGGAGCAGCTACGTGGGAGAATTTGTAGCAAAAATATCACCTTACCTCCCTTTCGCTGCAGTGCCCATTTGTGCCCATGGCTCATTAGCAGGCTTGGAACAGAATATTCTGCAGTTTACATCCAAAAAAAAAAAAAAAAAAGCTGCCCAGGCACAAAATCTCCCTCCATTCACCCACTTTTTTTCTTAAAGTGACAGATGCGGAAGAGCTGTTTTCTGCTTAAAACAACCCCCCCCCCCGGAGCAGCATAAATGGTTGAGCCAAGAGAGGTGTTTTAATGAGCACATGGAGATGAGCACAGGATTGGCCATGGTGTGCTACACCGTGGCTGGGAGGAGGCAGGGCCAGAGCTTGTCTTATTTAGCTCGTTGCCACCCCTGGCCTCCTCCTCTTTCTTCGCGACAATGGAGGCATTTGGGAGGCTCGGAATAATACTGCATCACCCAGGAGACTCAATTTGAAGATTGCATCATGGAGGCTAAGTGGTTGTTGGGCAGTGTGCTTGTGGCATATTGTGTGTGTGTGAGAGAGAGAGAGGGACTGCTGCTGCCCAGCCAGGGGGTAGGGGCAATTGGCGTTGCTGGCTGTGCGGCTGTTATGAAAGTGTGATCTTGAAGTTGAAGCTCCCCTGCTGTTTTGTTTTGCCTCCTTGCTCATTGAATTTATTTTGCCTTCCTTTAACAAGCGGCTTGGCTGAGCTGCTACAGCCTCACTCTCCCCCCCACCCTCTCTCCTGCTGGCCCTCTCTGCCTGGTCTCTTTAAATTTTGCCTTCCCAGTTAGCAGCTAGTAGCTCGCCCCGCTCTCTGCTTCCCAATCGCGTCTTGGCTGAGCTGCTCTCGCCCCATGACCCTCTCTGTCTCTTCTCTTTAACTTTTGCTCTGCCACTTTGTGAGCTGAATGATCATGCCGGCAAAAACACAACAATGGCAGGTCCAGCATTGCAAGCCCAACCCCTCCAAGTTCCAACCAATCAGCTTTCAGCTTCACTGTGTTCTCTTTTAGAATCGGTTGTACAGATGACCTATTATGTGCATTTTTGCGCACATTTTAAAAAAGATTGTGAGAAACAGCAAAAGCTGTTATCATGGTCTTTGTGGAGTTTTCAGCTCCCCTCCCCTTCTTGATATGGCAAATCCTGGCAGGAGCTCATGTTAACTTAAAGTATTCTGCCCGCATTCTTGCTGAATTTTTTTCATCGTATAGATGGTTTTGGGGGTGTAAAAACCCAAATATGACCACTTAAGTAGCTCAAAAGAATAGGGGTGGACAAAATGTGGTCTTCCAGATGATGTCAGACTGCAATTCCCATGAGTCCTAGCAAGCATAGAAAATGGTGAGGAATGCAGGAAGATGAAGTCCAATAATGGATTTATCACACTATACTGTCACAGTGCTATTATTCCACTTTATAACTGCTATGGCTGCCTCCTGTGGAATTTTGGGGTTTGTAGTTTAGTGATGCCTAAGAGCTCTCTGGCTGAGAAGTCTAAATGCCGCTTCCTAAACTACAAATCCCAGGATTCCATAGGAGGCAGCCAAAGCAGCTAAAGTGGAATAATAGCACTATAAGAGTGTAGTGTGATAAAGTCCAATATCTGGAGGCTCACACATGGGCCATGTCTGATATAACCCATCAACATTTCAGACAACACTGTCTAACCTCTTTTACTGTGCTTTTGTAGAGTGATCACTCTCTGTCTGTCACACAGCACCATCAAGAAACAAAATTCAGTGTATGACTATGCTGATGAAAGGACAGGACTATATGGCTAGGAATAAGATCTTTGTTTTACAATCTAGAATATATTTATGGGTGTGGGGAAGACAGAAGAAAAACCTGCCTCTAACACTATAAGGTGGGTTTACCATCCATGGGAAGGGGGAGTTATCCTTCCAACTGTGCCCCCAGTGTAAACATTCTCCTACCTAAGCAGTGGCACAGTAATAAACTTTGAAATAAAGGTGTTTATTACAAAACTTCCCATTTTTATACTTGCAAGCAACATCTCAAAATGCAAGCAATTGTGTTAATCCACATCAACAAATCATTTTAGCGGTTTCCATCACCAGGAGCAGCTATTTTGTAAAATGAAAAGGCCTTAATTATCCAATGAAGACTAAGCCACCCCCAAATACTTAGCATAATAACAGGGATAGCTCACAACAAGAGAGAGAGAAATAAAGGAATCTGGTAGCACTTTTGAGGCTAACTGAGAAGAAATAATTTCTAGCAGATGCTTTCATGGACACAGTCCACTTCTTTCTAGGCATGGAGTGAAGCCTCTATGGGTAGATATACAGTTGTCCCTCCACATTCATGGATTTGGCATTCACGGTTTTAAGTATTCACGGCTTGAAAATATTCTTAAAAAAATAATAATCCAAAAAGCAAAGCTTGATTTTGCCATCTTATATAAGGAACACCATTTTGCCATGCCATTGCATATAATGGGACTTGTATTCACGGATTTGGGTATTCACAGGGGGGCCTGGAACCAAACCCCAGTGAATGTGAAGGGGCAACTGTATATGTGAATGGGGAGAGGAGGGAGTGTGATGTATAATGGAAATGCAAAACATGTTAATATGGTGATAAGTATCAATTTAATGATGGTCATAAATAGTAGATAAAAAGACAATGTTGAGACAGGTTTTGCATACAAGCTTTGATAAGCAGGTGTCCTATGCGCCAGTTGGCAAGTGACCAAGAAACCAGGTGAAGTGTAAGAGTTGCTGAGGAATTAATTCAGTCTAGGGGGGTTGCCTTAATGGCCAAAATAATCCTTATAGAATTTGCTTGGAAGCCTACCTGTCCTAATGGCATTCTGCATCAGATTGCAGTATTCAGAAGGGGGGGGGGTAAAATCCACTCTAAACTCCATCAGAAAAGTCTTCACAGCTTTTCCCGGTGTTTTTTAAAAAGAGCTGTAGAGAATGTGCATTGTTGTGTCAGGGATGATGGGAGTTGTAGCTCTTCACCTCTGGCTCAAACTCACCACCTTGTTATGCAGCAGAGCCGACCAGCTTAGACCAGTGGTTAATGCTTTCCTTCAAAGCAGCAGAGTTTCAGAGAATAGGCTGAAGATCCTGACAAACTCTCCAAGCCTTCTCACTCTTCAATTTTTGGATCATTAACCCTTCTAGACAATACATTTACAGCATAAGAAATGTCTGGTCTGGTGTGGCAAGATATGAATTGTAAAGATCCTATTATACTTCTGAAGAGAATCTTGTCCTCAAACACTCTAGTTGTTTCCTCAGACACGAAACCAGTTGTCATTGGAGCGCTTACTATTTTTTATTCTGTAATCCACACTTTTCAATCAATCTTTCAATTTTATTTCTCTGACTTAATAAACAATGTCCTTCTTCTGTCCATTCAACGCAAATACCTAAATAAGACTTCAATACACCTAAGTCCTTCAAAACAAACTTCTCAGACAATTCTCTTTTTACTGACTCAATTTCCTGTTTTGACTTTGCTGCTACGCACAAATCATCTACATAAATCACTAATACTATGTCTCCTTTTGTATAAACACAAGCATCTGCAATGCTCCTCTTGTAACCTAGCTTAACTAGCTCATCATTGATGCACAGATTCCACGCTCTGGCTCTTTGTTTTAAACCATACAACGCTTTCTTTAATTTATATACTCTCTGACTACCATTTTCTTTGAAACCTTGTGGCTGCTCCATAAACATTTCTTCATCCAAAGCCGCATTCAAGTAAGCTGTCTCAAAATCAAAATGTTCTACAACTAAATTCCTTTTTACTGCTATAGCTAGAACCATTCTCAGACTTTCTGGATTTGCAGTTGGAGAATATGTCTTGTCATAGTTCTCATACTGCTGTTGTGCAAAACCCTTAGCCACTAACCTAGCTTTATATTTGATACTTCCATCTGGCATTTCTTTCCTTTTGTATACCCATTTAACAACCAATTACTTTCTTGTCTTTGGGTCTATCAACAATTTCAAAAACATCTTTATTTACCAGGCAACCAAACTCATTATCCATTGCATCAAACCATCTTTCCTGTTCTTCACTAGAATAACTTTCCAATTCTTCAAAACTTTCAGGCTCTTCTACTGCTAAACAAGCTCTTGCCTTTGTCACAACAAACCTATCTGGAGGCTTTCTAACTCTATGACTACGCCTGGGAATAAAATCTGCTGTTCTGTCTCTTTCGTCCTCACTTTCTCTACTAGGAGTTGTAGTTCTATGACTAAATCTCTTGTCTTCAGTCATTCGAGTAGTAGTAGGCCTAGATGCTATCTCATCATCGGAAGAACTACCACTGCTGCTAGGTGATGCTTCCTGCTTAACTGAAACCCCTCCGTTTCCTGAGGTTGGTTCAGTTTGTGCTTCTGGCTCATTTGAACTCCCTAATCTCAAAAACACTTCTTTATTGGCATGCAGTTTGTCCCAACCAGCATGTCTCTTGAAATTTGCAGACCTAGAATACTGCACTTGTTTTCCATCCAAATGAAACTTGTAGCTATTTCCAGAATACCCCAAAAACCTAAGCCTTTTGCTTTTGGGTTCTCCTTTCCTCCTGAAACAAGCAGGTGTGTAAACATGAGCAAATTGTCCAAAAACCCTTAAGTACTTGTAATTTGGCATTCTCCCATACAATACCCTGTAGGGAATGTCTTCAATTTCTGAATGATACAATCTGTTACTGATATGTATTGCAGTCAAAGTTGCTTCTGCCCAAAAACTATCTTTCACCCCTGCATCTGCCATCATACAAGCAGTAATTCTTTTTATATCTTGTATTTTCTTCTCTGCTAACCCATCCTCACTAGGACAAGCAGGGTTTGTAGTTTCATGCCTTATTCCCACCTTTTGAAACCAGTTAAACAATTGATTATTTAAAAATTCTCCTCCTCTATCAGTAATAATGGTGCCTACTCTGCTATCAAATTGTCTTTCCACCATTCTTACCCATGCTTTTAAACTTTGCCCAGCGTCAGATTTGTTTTTCATTATTCTCACAAATGCAAACCTTGTATACCTATCAACAATTACTAGGAAATACTTGCTTCCCCCTAAGGACAAGCAATTAGCTTGGGCGACATCTGCATGTACATACTGAAATGGTCTTTGAGCAATTCTTTTTGTTTTCTTAGCTACTGGAAAAGCTCTGACCTTTACCTGTTGACATACCGTACAATCTAAGTGGTTTTTGCATTCAGTAACTTTTAAATCTGGACACATACTGATTAAATTCTTTAAACATTTGAAGCTCGCATGGCCGAATTTTCTGTGAAGCTCGTTTATGCAGTCTTTGTGGATTGGAATATTTTCTGTTATTAGCTTCTTCAACCCTGTAGCTATCAATATTGTCCTCCAAATAATAAAGTTTGTCCTTTTTCAAACCTATG
The DNA here is from genome assembly GCA_030847615.1 of Gambelia wislizenii. Taxonomy (NCBI): domain Eukaryota; kingdom Metazoa; phylum Chordata; class Lepidosauria; order Squamata; family Crotaphytidae; genus Gambelia; species Gambelia wislizenii. The sequence goes on from JAUMIR010000002.1 coordinate 65,583,242, forward strand.
CCACGCAATTCCCCATTCAGTTTTATCTTACACATGTTCTTTTCAAAGATGACTGTGTAGTCTTTTTCTGTTAATCTGCTTACTGATAACAAATTATTTTCTAACTCCTTTACATGTAAGACATCATTAAAATTCTCTAAAATAGCCCTGGAATGTATACAGTACCCATTTGATTTACAGTACTTAGCTCTTTCCTGTCAGCCAAAACTACAGCATTTACATTAGCTGATTTTCTATTACTTATTAAATTTATATTATTACACATCGAAGATGAGGCTCCTGAATCAACTAGCCATTTAGAATTTGCATTTTGTTTTTCCTTAATCATGGTTGCAAACCCCTTTTTATTACCACTGTCCCTCAAAAATGGAGGTCTGGACTGTTTTTGATACTGCCGCGGCTGCCATCTGCTCTCTGCTTGCTTGCGTCTCTCAGCTGCAAAATGTTTACAATGTCTCTGCAGATGACCAATCTTCTTACAATAAAAGCACCTCCGTTGCTCCCTTGTAGAGGCTGCTTCCTCTTGCGTCCGCCAGTCAGGAGTTGTTTGTTGTTTTGGCACAGTCTTTAAGCTTGCTGAGTCACCCTGCTCAGACATTCTTCTCTGGTTCTCTTCCAGTATTCCAGCCACAATTAAGTCTCTATTAAGCTCAGCTTCTGGCAAGTTCTACAAGCTGTTCGTTATGTTGTCCCACGAAGAGTCTAGCGATTCTACTAAAATGTAGCATTGCTGCTCTTTGCTAATTTGCACTCCCCTCAGTTCAGCTTGCACAAAGAAATCTTGCATCATTTTTAAATGTTCTATCACACACTGCCCTTTAGCCATCTTTTGCCTGTATATTCTTTTAGACCACAGCATTTTTGCAAAAGCAGTTGAAGGAGTGTGTAATCTCTGCAAGGTATCCCACACATCCTTGGTGGACATTTTATCTCTGACATCATTAATTAAGTCTTCTTCAAGCATGAGATAAAGACAGGCTTTTGCTTTACTATCTCTCTCTTGAGTGGCTTCATCAGCATCGGCTGCCAGCCCTGTTTCAACTGTTGACCACAGACCTTCCTTTACTAGTAGAGATTGGGCATAAATCTTCCAGGTAGAGTAGTTGTTTCTATTTAATTTACTAAACTTTAGAATTTCCATCTTGATTTGTGCAGTGACTCAATTTGACACAGTCCTTCTGAGTATGCACAGCCGACCCGTCTGGGCTTAAGCAAAACACAAAATGATTTACTTCCAAGGCTTATCAGTGCAGCACAAACAGCTTGCTCTGATCTATCATCCACAAAGCTTTCTTCCACTCTCTGGAACTTTCAGCTTCTGTGGATGCTGGGTGCTCTAGTAACTGGGCCCATAACCCTTGTCAGGGATGATGGGAGTTGTAGCTCTTCACCTCTGGCTCAAACTCACCACCTTGTTATGCAGCAGAGCCAACCAGCTTAGATCAGTGGTTAATGCTTTCCTCCAAAGCAGCAGAGTTTCAGAGAATAGGCTGAAGATCCTGACAAACTCTCCAAGCCTTCTCACTCTTCTCCAGGTGTCTCCAAAACGTCTCCAGGATACACTCAGGCAACTCAGTAGTTTTATATAAAACCTACTTTATTCTTCTATATAAATATACTATATGGTCAACAAATCACAATCTCTACACACTACTCCACAATATCTCCAAACTACTCCACCTCTACTCAACCACAATACATTGGCAAACATTGCAATTTTATAGCCATTGTTTATCACCACCCACTAGTTAGTTTCCACCCAGTGGGTGTGTACTTCCATTCTGATTGGTCCAAGTAGTTCCACCCATGCTTAAGACCAACCCATGTATTTCAACATTTCACCTTGTACACTTAATGATTCTCAGGTGTTTCCATTCTGCATTCAGTACCTCTGTCCTTAGCTCTCAGGACTTCTAGATTACATTAGCAGTTTCACCTGTGTAGCTTCATAATTGCTCTTGCTTAGTCATTGTGACTTTTACATACATATTTTATTTCTTTCACTGTATGTCCCATGTTGCATTTTCCTTAACATCTTGCTCATTTGGACAATTCATTTGCATTTGCGATAAAAGTGGAATCGCATTCATTTGCATTTGCGATAAAAGTGGAAATGGAAGTTGATCGGTTGGAAGTGGGCGGGGGCAGAACTTGCTAACAAGGCAAGCACCTGGAACCACCAAATTGATTTTTGCTTTAGCAATCGTGTGCTCAGGTGATGAAACAACCTTTTTCTTTTCTTTTTAAAAACTTATTTAGGGGGAATATTGCACTTTCGCACCTTATATATGCCTTAACAAAAAAAAAAAACACTTTTTAGTGGCGGCAACTGTCTACAATAAAAATGTGAGTAATTCACTCATGGCCGCCATCTAGCAGGCATGCCTGTTGGGAAAGCAAAAGCAAATAACTTCGCATGCCTGCGATTTTGCCAGAAACTTGTTAAGACAAATAGAATTAGCTTTGAATTTGCATTAGTGTGCATCAATCCACATTTCCCCCCCTCGTATAGACAGGTCCTAGGTCAGTCACAGGGTGTACAGCAGGATGAAGGGAGAAACAATAGACAGGTTGTCAGCCAGTCCAGAAATTGTTCAGCAAGTCAGTGGTCCTGATAAACAAAGCCTGCAAGAAATAAAACAGAGTTATAAATTGTGGTCAGTCCAAATTCAGGAAAAACATGAACATGAAAAATACTGCTAGTTGCCAAAAAGCAGGGCTGAAAGCAACAAACCTGCCAGGGAGTGACTGGGAGATTTATAGGCAGCTGTTTTAAGACAACAGGCACCTAATCAGGTCAGTGTCTTCTACTTAACAACAGCTTGGAATGACACAATCACTTTTTGTCTTTTTGCTGCTCTATGAAAGATGGTGATGGGTCGACTGCAGCCTCCTGCTGGGGAGTAGATTCCCCCCTCTGCCTCAACCCCTGCCTCCTCAGAAAGACCATCATTATCAGGAGCTGCAGATTCTTGGCAATCTGCCTCCTCCTCTCTGTCTGAATCATCCAACTCCAAAGGGTGAGTCATGACAAAAGTAAACAAATGCAGAGTGGAGGAATATCTTTGTCTAATGCAGGGGAGGGCAAAGTGCACCCCATGGGCTGTATGTGGCCTTCCAGGACCATTTTTGTGGCCCTCAGCCCCCCACCCCCGGAATCAATTTGTTTTGTAAATCTTTGTTCCAAAATGTCCTCTAGGGGGTGTGGCAGCATTTTTGTCCCTCTTTGTAGCTTCTGATCACTTCCTGCCTTGAAAAAAAGGCCTCTTTGGGCATAAAAAGGCCCAAGGGGCTAAAAACATGGCAAAAGTGCCACCCACAGCCCCTAGCGGGCATTGAGGGGCAAAAATGTGTGGGTTTTTTGATGATGTGTGCTCCCCCAAGATCTCCTAGGGAGCTAATCTGGCCTCCCACAGTTTCCCACCCCTGGTCTAATGCATTGGTAACCAGTAAAATATTGTAAAGATTCGTTGTGTGTGTGTGGCTGTGGTAACAATTAATGTTTTAATATATGCAGTGTGCCAAGAAACCATTGTATCTGTTCAAACCACTGGTAATATATTAGAATTTGTTATATATCCAAATTCAACTGTTTCTCTTTCCAGCATGAGGGCCAAGATAAAATATACAGGAAGGTTGAGGTGATTTGGTGACATTAGAATACCCAGTTCTAATGTCAGATTAGACTATCCTGTTTGTCCAAGGCAGAGTGAAGAGGGGTGTTGTTGGCATAGGGTGGCATATATATTAGAGCAATGGTTCCTAAATGTTGGTCCTGCAGATGTTTTGGACGTCAGCTCCCAGAATTCCTGACTGTTGGCCAAGCTGGCTGGAACTTCTGGGAGTGGAAGTCCAAAACACCTGGAGTACCAAAGTTTGGGAATCACGAGCAAGTGAATGCACCTCTGACGTTGTAGGTGATGTTATTAGGTCCTGTAATGTTGCTGTCAGTGTAGATGTGGAGATACAGTAGAATTGACATCTGGGTTTGTAGAAGATCTTGTTCCTGTATGTCCAGTCATGGTATGTGTTATTTTGTAGGTAAGTAGCTGTTTAAGACTGGGGCTCTCTATATGTGACTAAAGGCTTGCTATATAGAGCCCTTGAGAGGGCAGTGTTACTCTCTAGAATTGGTTGTAGGTCACTGATGATACACCTGAATGGTCTCAGTTGGAGGCTGTATGTGAGCACTAGAGGTGTTCTGTCATTTTCTGTTTTTTGTCTATCCTGTAATAGATTAGTCCTGGATACTAGTCTTGCCTTGTTGTGGTTTTTTCACCTCACTGGTGGGTATTGTAGTTTGAGAAATGCCTGATGTAATTCTGTGACTTTAGTGTCTCTGTCTTGTGGGTATAAGCAAATAGCGGTCTTTATCAGACCACCCTCCATTAATATTTCTTCCCCACCGTATTTTTATGCTTAATTGTCCCAGCAAAATAACCCTTTCTATCAGACCATACCTTCTCTAGTGTGAAAAGGCAGCCCCAGCATTGATGGAGCATGAACGGAACTGTTTACCTTTGCATTCGTGATCTCGTTGATTCTCGCGAGAAGACACGAGCGCAGTAAATTTTAAAAAGCACAGAAACACACTTTAAAATTGAAAAGTAAACCAGGGAGGTTCATAAAAAGAGTGTCCCCTACCTGGCTTTTGCATTCTCACCCGGAAGTGTTCTGGCATTGATGATGAAATCACGAGAGGACAATGGTATGAGGTTTCAAATTCCTGCAATACTATGGGAGATCTTTTGACGGCTTGGCCCATCAATAAAAAGAACAGCTTTTTGACCACACAAAGTCACAAAAAGGCAACATCATCTGATAATGCGTTCCCTTTCACGTTCATTAGGCATTGTTATGATGCCATATTTGCCGCATCTGATAAAGCCCACAGTTGTATTAGGGGGCTGGGCTGGGCTGGGCTTCATCAGAAGTGATTTGTTCCAACACAAGTCCTATTCAGACATTTTTTTAAAATATGTTTTATTTGTGCTTCAAAAGATAGACAATCTTAAACTGTATTACATTTACGTTACATTGCATTTATATATATACACATTCATTCAATTTATTTTACACTTTACAATCATCACTTTACAGCCATCCTAGTCTTTCAACCATCCTAGTCTTTCATTACCTCCTCTTTACATCCATCTTAAACTCTTCATTACCTTCTCTTAACTTTTCCCTTCTCCTACCTCTCCATCCATTCTCTTTTTCTTCTATCCCACCCATCCCATCCATACTTTCCCAAAACTTATTCTCACCATCTCACTTACAATACCTTCCTTCTTTTCCTCCATCCTTTTTACTTCCTTTAGTTCCCACCCGATCAAGATATCCTTTTTGACTTTTCCCCCCCTTTATCTCCCTTTTTCCTCCTATCTCTAGAAATTTAATCTCATTATCTTCCTTTACCTATCTTTTAATCATTTGCTTAAAACTTTCTTCCACTTTATATCTTGCTTTCCTTCTAATATATTAGTTTCCTGTTTCAGTGTCATTTTGAGTATTATGTTATTTTTATTTTTACATCACTTAGGCTCATCCTTATGTTAATATATTTCTTATATGTGTTTTTCCCCCCCCCTGATTTACACGTTCTCTTTCATGTTCCATCTTTTCTTCCAATATTCACGGATTGGAGACCATTCTTCTTCAAGCTTAGTCTTCTTTCCCTTATTTATAATATATGTAAGTCTATCATTTTCCATCATCTCCCAAAGTTTCAGCAGCCAATCTTCAACCGAAAGGTTGTCTTTTTTCTTCCAGTTGGCTCCTATTATTAATCTCGCTGCAGTTATTAAGTATAGCATTATTCTCCAGTATTGCCGAGTAAACAAGTCCTATTCAGACATTATGAGTGAATATTTAAAGAACAAGCAAGGGGGATGGAAGACAGGCATTATCCCTCTGCACTCTTTGACTGGTGGTTCTTATTGCCCTGCATTTATTGAGGATCAGCTTCTGCAATGGAGCGAGTTTTCTGTCTTCCCTACTTTAAAACCCTGATTTTCCACATGAGATAAAAGGCTCCCTCTATGGAAGTCCATGCTAGCACATGGAGCATTCTGAGCACCATGGTGGGCATGATGGAACTAACATGCTTCTCCCCATGTTCTTCACTCACATGTCCTTCACCCATAATATTAGAACAGAGCAGTGGTGTTTGCAATGTGTAATGCCCAAGTAGATGGAAATCTCATTCACTTAAATATCATGTATCAGGCTATGAGAATTTTCAAACAGGGGATCTACAAAAAATTTAAATGACTCTTTAGAAGCCAGAACACTCTTTTTACAGCAAATGACCAACACAGCAACTACCTTGCTGCAAAATCTCGTGCTCTGCACTCATTTCTAAGACTACTTTATGTTTCCCTGCTTTCCTTCAATTAGCATAATTTTCAGAATGCTGTTCAGAGGCAGTTGATGCCAGCTATTAATTACTGGAAAGCAGCACCTGAAATACTTCAGCATATTGACCAAACTGCCAGGATTTGATGACAGAATTAAGACAGATTGAAAATTGGGCTCACCACATAGAAGAAGACAATCTGCATTTTATGCACAAGAAATTATTGCTTACTTGGGCATAGCTGAAAAGAAGGAAGGAAGGAGGGTTGGTTTAGATTTGAAACAGCAAGAGGATAGAGTTAATTGGAAACCCTATAGGTAACAGTAAAGTAATGTTGTAGATGTAACTCAAAATGGGATAAACAGTGACATTTATATTCTGCAAAACAAAGTTGTCAGGGTTCTAAAAATTAGAGGCTGATGAATCAGAGGCTTTTACCGAGACCGTCTACAGCCCACTGTGGTTGTGGGAGTACTTCCCAAGAGAAGGCCAGACAGTGAAGAACAACGAAGTGGTCACTTCGGATGACAGATACCAGGATGAAGCAACAGGGTGCTGTAGAAGAGATCTGTGTGCAAAGCAGGCTCTCCTGTGTCCCCTTAACTAGCCTGCTACTGTCAATTGTTATGAAGAAGCCTGCCTCACTGCCACTCTGCTTGTCTTTTGTATAAGAAATGGGAGAACATGCCATCTTGTTCTTTTCCTCAAGCAGCAAAATTCTTGAGTCAACACTAATATTCCCCACATCTTCCACTATTGTTAGACTGTTGTTTCCCCACATCTTATGCTGCTTTTGTGGCACTTGTTCTAAAAAAGTAAATTAGAAATCTGATGTGTATGTGTGTACAGTATAACTAAAAAATGCAAGGCTTCTGCAGAAAGGGTAGAACCCACGGCTGGACTGAACGTGCTTTTCCCAGCTTTTTGCTTTCTTTGGAAGATAGAATGATACCTCCATTAAAACAGGAAGCAATCTAATATTTCAGAGCAACCACATTTCTATGCCAGCAAACTATGGAGATTATCAGACGTGGCAAAAACCATGTCAGAAGATCACTAGAAGAACAGGAAGGGGCAACCTTACCTGATGATGTTGTGTGGGGCTTTATTGTAAGAACTCCTTATGCCTTTAAATGGCCAACCACACTCCCTTGGGCCATTTCTAATTGGCCATCTTTATAGCAAAGTTCTTGAAGTGGGCTGTGGAATTGAGAGGTCCAGCATTTGGGAGGGGAAATAGTGAGTGTAATCTACTGTGTTCTGAAGGAAGGTGAAAATGGCCTGCAGGTCCACTGGAGTTGCTTATTGCTTGTGTGAATACAGACCTTTGCCAAGTACAGAGGGTTTTCAACATCCATGCTTTGTTGGGAGCAACTTAGGACCTCATACCTGCCATGACAACCATGGGTCTGTCCCAAGTGGTATCTGGCCCTATTTATGTTGCTGGGCACCTTCTGGACCTTGCTTTCTGTGATGAATGAGGTGATAGTAATCTAGGGATGGAGAAACAGTCTATAGTTCCATTGTCATTGACAGATCAACACCTGGTGAGGTTTAAACTTCCTGACACTCAGAACCTCTGCAGGGGTGGAAGACCCATTAAGAGGGTCTACCACAGGAGGCTTATGTGTCTGAATAGATTCCTGATGGCTCTTGGGGAGGTTTCTGCTGTCTTAGCAGGCAATTCTGTTAATATCTTGGACAATTTCTGGAATGGAAAAATGGCCAGGACAGTGGACACAGTGGCGCAGTGGTTAAATGCCAATACTGCAAGTCACCACATTGCAAGTTCGATTCCAGCGGGCTCCAAGGTTCACTCAGTCTTCCATCCTTTCGTAGGTCAGTAAAATGAGTACCCAGCTTGTGGGGGGCAATTAGCTAACACACATTGGAAACTGTTTAATGCAGTGTAGATGTGTAAATAGCTATTGCTTAAAAACAATTTGTAAGCCGCTCTGATAGCCTTGTGGCTGAAGAGCGGGGTATATATAAATAAATAAATAAATAAATAAATAAATAAATAATCCAAGTGTCCCCTTTCACGAGTAGAGCCAAAACAGTCCCCTGTTTTTCCAGGCAGCTCGTGACAGTGAAACAAGTGAGAGGGCAACTAGAGTAACATTGGCAGAAAACTTGGAGTGGGTCTGATCAAACATAGACTAACACTTACTTGAGGGCCTATTCTGTGACAATACAGACAGCAACAGCAAATTTCTTCTCTTCCTCTATTGCATCTGCAAGCATCCAGCATGGAGCTATTTTGAGTGGTCAGGAGTCTTTTACACCCAGGCCCAAGAGAAGTAAATACAGATAGTCCACTGTGAACAACTTGCCCAGCACTTTACAGATAAAATTACTCAGATCCACTCTGACTTGGATGCTGCAACTGATACAAATCTAGTGAATGTAACTTTGGCCACGGCTTGTCCAGTGATAATGGATATTTTTCCATTTGTGCAACCCAAGGGTGTAGATAATATTCTTGGAGAGATGAGAGCCAGCAAATGGGTGTTAGATCTTTGCCCTTCGTGGCTTATTTTAAAAGGTAGAGTGGGACTAGCTGAATGGATAGAGGGAGTGGTTAATGCCTCTCTAAAATGGCAGATTTTCAGCTTGCCTGAAGGAGGCTGTTATAAAATCATGACTAAAAAAGCCCTCCCTGGAACCCACCATTCTTGATAATTATCACCCAGTCTCTAGCGTTTCATGTTTGGGCAAGGTCCTGGAGTATGTGGTGGCCTCTCAGTTCCAGGGGTTTCTGGAGGAGATGGAATATCTAGATCCATTTCAGTCTGGTTTCAGACCTGGTTATGGGACAGAGGCAGCTTTGGTTACCTTGGTGGATAACTTGTGCCAGGAACTGAACAGGGTGTGTGTGTCCTTGTTGGTTCTGCTGGACCTCTCAGCAGCTTTCAGTACCATAGACCATGGTACATATCCTTCTGGGCCACCATGCTGACATTGGACTTTGGGGCACTGTTTTACAGTGGCTTTGTTCCTTCCTAGAGAGCGGAAAGTAGAAGACCCCTGCTTGACCCTTTGGTTGTTTGTCTATGGGATCCCTTAGGACTTAGCTCTGTTCCCCATGCTATTTAATATATACATGAAACTGCTGGGAGAGATTGTCCAGAATTTGGGGGTTTGATGATATCAGTATGTGGATGTCACCCCACTCTATTACTCCTTTCCACAACAAGCCAGGAAAACTGTTTCAGTCCTAAACTGGTTACTGTCATCAGTAGCAAACTGGATAAGTGTGAACAAATTCAGACTTAATCCATACAAGACAGAGGTGCTCCAGGTCAGTCAAAATGGAGACCAGGGAACAGGGATTCACCCTGTGCTGGATGGGGTTACACTTTCCCTGAAGACTCAGGTTTGTAGCTTGGGTGTGCTCCTGGATTCAACTCTGAGCTTGGAAGCCCAGGTTTTGGCAGTGGCTAGGAGTGCGTTTGCACAATTAAAGCTTGTGCACCAGCTGTGCCTGTTACTTCAGGTGTCAGATCTGGCCACGGTTACACATGCCTTCATTACATTCTGGTTGGATTACTATAATGTACTCTACGTTGGGCTGCTTTTGAAGAGTGGTTAGAAACTTCATCTGGTCCAAAGAGCTGCAGCCAGATTGCTAATGGGGCCTATCTACAGGGAGCACACAAATCCCTTGCTGTAAGAGCTCCTCTGACTGTTGGCCAATTTCTGGGCACAACTGAAAGTACACAGCTTAGGTTATTTGAAGTGCCGTATTTTCCCTTATGAACCATCCCATGCTTTGAGGTCTTCTAGGGAGGCCCTTCTCTTTGCTCCACCACCCTCACAGGCACATCTGGTGGAAAGATGGGGGAGGAATTTCTCAAGTTCCTTCCTAGAGGGTACTGTCCCTACTTTTGTTTCACAGACAAGTAAAGACTTTTCTGGTTAGACAGAAAAGTAGTTAATTACTATTATGGTTGGCATAATTTTTAAAAGCCACTCTGCTTTTCTGTTTCTCAAAAACAACAAAGTACAGTCAGACCCCTGTATCCATGGGGATTTGGTTCCCAAACTTACCATGGATACTGTAAACCATGGATAACAGCAAACCCAATTAAACTAAAGGACTTCTGGTAAATAACAGAGTTGTGTTGAAGGACCCAGAAGATGCCTAGAGAGGATGCCTCTCTAGGGATTTTCCAGTGTTACTCCATGGTATGTATTGTCAAGTCCCCCTCCCAGACCCCAGGTCTGGATTATGACACAGTGAGGCAGGCAAAGAAGGCTTAGCTCTCAGGAGCCAGAGGCAGATCCTGACAGGGAAATGGAAGGGCAGAGGGACATGCCCGTGCAGGAGACAAACAGGGATACTTCCCAGCAGTCACAAAACACAGATACAAACCTGAACATACCAACAGCAATTCAACACAGACAGGAACAGGAGAGTGTGCAGATGCTCCTAGTGGCTTTATACCAAATGCTTATCAATCAGGCAACAACTGAGAGAGAATCCTAGACCATAAATACACCTGCCTCACACTCAGCCAGGTGAAGTAATATTCTTCTCTTGATTCCCGGCTCCTGCTTCCTTGACTTTTGAGCTCTGCTTTGTGACTGACTTCCTTACTGGATACTCCCTTGGACAGATGCTTTGGATTTACTGCCTTACCTTACGGACCTGGACTGCCTAAACTCTGATAATGATACACACTTCCCGGTAAGCTCCTGTTTCGCCCACCTGGTGGACTTCTCTGATAACTTGCTCTTGGCTGGCTCCCAAGACAGGACATGTATTCCCTGTTTTGCGTCCTGCGGATAATTGAAACCATGGATATGGGTTCCATGGATGGGGGGGGTTATGACTGTAGTTCCTTTTAATTACTTAAAAAAAATCTAAATGCCACAAGCTATTGATGCAAAACATACATCTCTCTCGTCTATTTCCTCACTGCTTCTCAACAACCACAACAGGGCATGAGGCAGCAGTGGGACAAAAGTACAATTTGTTAAAGTTGCCACCACTTCTGTTCTTGGAATGTTTCACTGCATTGTAGAGCTCTTTGCAAATGGGAAGATGGCACTAGGTGCAACCCATACTTTTAGCACTGTTGTATATTACAGGTATTATTTTGATGGATGCAAGCTGTCTTCACTGAATCTCAGGAATTATAAAGCAGTTGATGCATAAATATAGCTTTACTACACAACTGTTCATTTGTGTGTTGCAGATGAATTAACCATTTCTATCAACAGACCCTGCCGTTTGGTTATTGGCCTGAAAATTGGAATCTAGAAAGCTGAGGTGGCATTTGGCAAAGATTAAAAATCTGCAGTTGCCTTCAGGGAAAGATCTGTGAAATCTGAGTTTAACTTTTCAGTCGATGAACTGATTGCGATAATATGATAGATTTTTGTGGGCAAGACATTAAGGCATGCTGAAAAGGAAATGGTTAGGCCTGCCTTGTATCTTAACACTAATAAGCAGATTTGTTCAGTGCTCACTGGAATGAGATTAAGCATTGTCATTTGCACCTGAGGTTTTATTTAACTCTTTATCACAAGTCATTGACTTTGAAAAACCAGCAGGGTCTATCCTTTCACTTTAAACCTACATTTAAAAAATAATAATCAGGAAATGATTTTAAAGTTGGATTATTGCCAGTGCTGACATTTTTCATTCTAATACCTCCTAAATGCAGCACTTGGTTTCATGTAGTGCCTTGCTGTGCTTTTCCACACATATGGTTCATGACATGAGAGAAGGCTTTGAATAATTGGACCTGACATAGTGGACAATCCCATCTTTAGTACGACACAATTATATGCTCAGATATGATTTAATTCATGTTCTTGCCAATTGATGTTGATGGCTTAAAAGCATTAAGCACCTGTAAAACTTATCACATTCAGAGGTCTATGTCAAGACAGGTTCCTCTTTTGTTTTAGAACTTAGCCCATGGGAATATTTGATAATGCTATTCTGTTCTGACATTTAAAAGCAGAAAAATAAAACTGGAAAAAGAAAAGTAGAAAAAGAAAGTGCAGCTTTCTTCCCATTCCCACACAAATGTTTTAGAGTGATATCCACGAGATCACACTGAGTCTTTTGGAATGTTCAGCAGAGGACTATATTAGGGCAATCTATATCAAGAGGGAGAGACAGAGAGGGAGAAAGTTGGATGGGACCACAAGGGCCATCTAGTCCAACCCTCCGCCATGCAGGGATATACAAGTAAAGCATTCCTGCAAGGTGGGCATCCAGCCTCTATTTAAAAACCTCCAAAGAAGGAGAGTCCACTTTGTGAAGTTGAAGGCTTTCACGGCTCGCATCCATAGATTTTCCTTGTTTTTTTTCCGGGCTGTGATGGTAAAAATGATTTCCCTTTGGGTCACAGACAGAATAGGAAAACTGATGAAGAAACACAACCTCCAAACGATCTACAGACCAACCAAGAAAATCCAAGAAATGCTATGCTCAGTGAAGGACAAAAGAGATGCTCTCACAGCTGCAGGAATTTACCACATACCATGCAGCTGTGGACAAGTTTACATAGGGACCACTAAATGCAGTGTGCAAACATGAATCATGGAACATGAGAGACACTGCAGACTGGGCCAGCCAGAAAAACCAGCAGTAGCAGAACATGTTATAAACCAACCTGGAGACAAAATGTTATTTTAAAACACCGAAATTCTGGACCATGCCCACAACTATCATGTCAGAATGCACAGAGAAGCTATTGCAATCCACAAACACCTGGACAACTTCCACAGGAAAGAAGAAACCCTAAAAGTAAACAAAATCTGGCTGCTAGTTTTGAAAAACAATAGAATCAAAACTCAGCACTTGCAAATGAACTCCACCCAGGGACAGAGGGGTTCCCAACAGATAATGGACCATTAACCAACCATTAATGGGCCATTAATGGACCATAAACCATAAGCCAAACAGACACTAATCCTCCTTGCATATCTCCCCCCAGAAACTAGCCATTCAAATACACAAATGTACATATCATCTCCAACAGGGGTTCACAGTATATAACCCCCACACACACACACTCCTACCCAACCATTCTTTGAAGATGCCAGCCACAGATGCAGGCGAAACATCAGAAATAAACTCTTCCAGAACACGGCCTCACCGCCCAGAAAAAAACCAAGGAAAATATAGAGTCCACTCTACTGCTCCCTGAAGCAGTCTGTTTCAATGTCAAACAGCTTTTTCAGTAAAGAAGTTCTTCTTAATGTATAGATCAGTGGTGTCCAACCTATAGCCCTTTAGACTCTAAATCTCAGAAGCCTGATGGTCTAATGGTCAGGAAATCTGGGAGCTGTAGTCCAAAACACCTCAAAGACCGCAGGTTGGACACAAGTTGGCTTAGATGTTCTCTCTCTCTCTCTCTCTCTCTCTCTTGTAATTTGAATCCATTGGTTAGTGGTCTAGTCTCTGGAGCAGCAGAAAACATGCTTGTTCCATCTTCTACATGACATCCTGTCAGATATTTAAAAGTGGCTATCATGTCATCTTTCTGTCTTCCCCAGCTTCCTGATCATATAAAACCCAGGAGATGAATTAAGGAAGAAATTGTGCTTACAGTGATTTCTAGAGAGGAAACTGCCATGCTTTAAGATACTGAAGGCAAACTAGGCCTGGTGCTGGTATTGCGTGCCATCACGTAAGAGCCTGGTTTAGCAAACAGAACTCCTGCATGTACAGAGCAGGGGTTTTCATGATCTCTCATTCCATCCTAAATGTATGGTTTCAAGCTTTTCTTGCAAACATGAAAGAAACCTAGTTTCTTGAAAAACTTGAAAGATTCCATTTTTGGTCTGTATACTGCATGTGTGGTGTGCACACGAGATCCCACATACTGTGGACCTCACGTTTTTCCTCCTTTCCCCACCTCCAACAATAAATTGAAATAATTTTGCTCCAGCATAGATCCCAGAGCAATGCCTTTGTATTTCAGGCTCTAAAGGCTTCTACCTTTGACTCTGGAGATCATTATTTTCACCCCTGGTGTGGTGCATTATGCATTTATAAAGCACAAGCCAAAGTCTGATGCATTACTCCTGCTTGTTACTGAAGTAAATCCCATCAAAATGTCCCATGGGGAAAGGAACAAGGTAGCTATTCTATGCCATTTACTGAGGCCAGCCCATTTTGTAGGGCTTTTAATTGAATTGAAGTTGTCAGCTCACATATCCTTGGGAAATGGTTGGGGACTCAAACATGTTAATCAGACAGGTCTGTAATAGTAGTTTGTCAATTGCTCACCACAATATGGCCTACAATCAATGCCGCAGCTGACAGACCAATGAAAGGCAGTTTTGGTTTACAACATCATTTTCAAATTCCATTCCTTGTCATATGGGGACAGCCAAATTTAAAAGATTATATAAAGTGAAGTCAGAGAGGTGAGATTTGCAACCCAGTAAGGCTATGCACACCCCTGTCCATGTCAGTGACAGAACCTTCAACTGCTTTAATTTATTTTAGCCTGCTAACTTCAGGGTACATTTTTATTTTAAATTAAATCTTTCACATACAGGAATGTATTTTACATGTGAATTTGATGTACAAAGAGAGCACTATATCATTTTACAGGCTCCTGAGTAATGAGATGATGGAAATGAAGAAACCTCAGCAAGCTTCTCACATCATTGGTGCACTGGTTTCATACATTGGTGTATATGAAAAGCATATGTGAGGCTAATTGTACAAGTTGCCTCACCATCCATGATGAGAGGTTTTGACATAGATACTGACAGCTACCAGTTATGCATATACATATTGTGGTCTAAAGACAAACTGCAGGAGATATTTCAACTGTGTGGTTGATCCAGTGTGGTTATTATAGCTCCCTTAGCCATAAAGCTATGAGTCAACATATTATTTTTCACAGTTGAGTAAAAACTGCATTGCAAATGACAACTCTAGGCAGAATGGAAATGTATGACTTCAAGCAAGAAAACTATCCCATAAAACTATCCTTTGCATTACTAGGGAAAGATGTATACCATATGGATACATTAGAGAAAACAAATGTAAATTTGTGTGTATGTTTGTATGTCTCTGTTTTAACAGCAGACTGTGTAAGTTGGAAAGAAGACTTATGACTGAATACATGTGAAAATGATGCAGACTGATTAATTTATTCCCTTCCATTTCCAGTTTGACTCCCACTGGTCCAAAGAAAATAAGAGGTGGATCATATTGTTCCGGGACAGCAGCCATTCCTGTTTACACTGCGTGCTCTCTCCCTCTCTTTCACACACACACACAGAGGAGATTTTCAGACGCCTCTTGCCGCGCAAGCAGCATCCGGAGTAGTAACGAGGCTGCTGCGCGGCAAGGGGTCCATTTTGGACGCCGCCGTTTCTCCCTTGGTGTCGTCCGTGACTGTTACGGCTAGCATTGGAAGCGGCCGCGCTGTTTTTCACTCACGGAAGTTGTCGCCTTCAGTGCTAACGGCATGACATCCAGCGCGGACGCCTTCAATGCTAACCGCAACAGTCATGGACGATGCTGAGAGAGAAATGGCGTCGTCCAAAATGGACCCCTTGCTGCGCAGCAGCCTCATTACTGCTCCGGAGGCTGCTTGCACGGCAAGAGGCGGCAAGAGGCGTCTGAAAATCTCCATAGACACACACATCTTCTGTGCCCAATCTAAGCAGATGTTTTCTCAGTTTTGTCCACCTCTTTGACCTTCTATTCTCTGTCTGAGAGTTCCTCACAGATTTTATTGCCCAACTGTTTCTCCCCTCTCTTCATGTAATGTCATTAAGCATTCACCTTCTTTTCCCAGTGGCCACATAGCATCACAGGTCACAATGGCGAGACTTGAGACTTTATCAAACTAGCAGCTAATAACGCTGTAATTGCACAAATGAGGAAAGCAGAAACATAGTGGCATTATTACATTTATTATTGCACATTGCATTGCATAATTCAACTGCCACGGAATTATTGCACAATGACCGTTAGCACTTTAAGAATGGGAGTTTACTTCCATGATTTAACATGGATGAGATTTCAGTAGTTCTCGTGAGAAGACATGAGCATGCTTAAAAACACCAAAAAAACCTTTATTAACAAAGTAAATCAACACATAAACACTTAAATACACCTAAAAACATGCAAACAAAACGGGACAGTTCATACAAAGAGCGTCTTGTGGATAGTTTTCATGTTCTCACCCAGACGTTTCCTGGGAACGGGTAGGGAGGAAAGAGAACCATCTATTCATGCTGTAATCTTGCGATTACAGTGTGATGTGTTTTTGCATGCTCTTCAATACTGTGAAAATAGAAATATAGAACTGTTGACGGCTTGTCCCATCAATGGAAAGTGACACCTCATTCATGCCTGGAGCACACCATAATAGTGGGACCTGTTCACGCTATCATGGCATCATACTTGTGTGATTTTTGCTGTGTCTGTTAAAGTCCTTAGTCTCATGGATTCAATGTTACAATGTAATATATCCAGCTGTGAGTGCTATTTTTGGTCTGTTTGATAGGAAGAAAGGTATACTTTAAAAGAGAAACAAATGCATAGGTTACAATTCTGTATGTAGCTCCCCAAGTGCACTTACCCAAGACTTCTCTCCCACCTCCAAGTATGAGATGGCTTCTCAAATACTCTTCAACATTTCACAGATGAAAACTAGGATACATGTGGCCAAGCAAGGTCAGAGTGTGGTCAAGATGGCAAATCTCATTAATGAGGAAGAATATACAGTACAAGCTAGGAGGGACTGAAGCAATTTGCATTTGCCTGAGTCTGCAGGGAAGGGCAAGATTCCACCTCCTCCTCTCCTCTCTCCCCTGAATTGAGTGTAAACTACTTTTGCATTTTGAACTCAGATCGCAGTTACTGAAGTAAGGCTGAGGAAAAGGGGGGACAGTGGGAAGAAGAAAAAGAAACTGAAAAGTGGGACAACAGAGGATTAATCAGGATTGTCCCTGCTGAATTGGGTCAGTTGGAGGGTATGCTTCTCAGTACCTGTGCATGCCCACACAGCCATTTAGTGAGTTCCCCCAAATTTGGAAGGGGGGGTGATGGGTATTCTTTTTTCCCAGCTGCAGAAATACAACTGGGTGCCAGTTACACGACAGAAATTGTCGCGGTGCTTACCGTGACTTTGTGATCA
Source organism: Gambelia wislizenii (assembly GCA_030847615.1). Classification (NCBI taxonomy): domain Eukaryota; kingdom Metazoa; phylum Chordata; class Lepidosauria; order Squamata; family Crotaphytidae; genus Gambelia; species Gambelia wislizenii. Next base: position 65,600,732 of record JAUMIR010000002.1, read on the forward strand.
CGAATCCGTCTCTCGCTGTTTATACGATTTATGTCACTGATCTGGATATCCCAGGTAGTCCCGTGACTGATATTTACACGTCCAAAGTTCCGGGGGGGGTTAGGTTGTAGGGTTTTTTTGTTTTTTTTTGGCTGTCAGTCAAAGATGCGATTACTCGTGTTTTCACAACCTCGGTGATGCACTTCCTTTAGAGTTCTGCGCCACGAGCGATGCTATTGGCTGGCTGGGGGGGGGGAGACGGGGGGGCAGAGGTTTGGTATTCCCCTTGCTTCTTTAAAATGTTAACCCTTTAAGCAGAGGCAGAAAGCATTTTGAAAGATCCAGACAGATCTTTCGCTTGGACGCAGGGCTTTCCTTTTGAAATCAAGCCGAGTGCTTTCCTTTTGAAATCAAGCTGCTTGGGTTTCCCCTTGCCTCTTTAAAATATTAACCCTTACAGCAGGCTGCAGAGATTTTTTTGAAAGACACAGACACAGAGAGAGGAAATTAAAGGGTGTTTATTCACTCAAAGGCTTGAATATTTTAATGTGCCCGTTCTGACCCAGGGAGGTGACCAAGGCAGGGGATGAATGGGCGACCCTCTGCCAGCCACGATCTCTCTGTAACATGCAGTAGAGGAAAAGGTAAAGCTGAAGGGTTTGCAGTGTAGAAATCCATTTTAAAAGGTGATTGAGTACACGCGTGCGCGCACACACACACATCAACCTTCGTGCAGCTGGAAGGGATGCCTTTGTTTTCGGCTGGTGAGGCTGGATCTGTTGAACAGGTGACTGACCCCTCCTTTTCTGGTCGCTGATCTCTAAGCCCGCCCCCAGTCACCATTTCCGGTCATCTCAGTACCGAGACATTTTGTCCCAGGCTGTTTACATTTCCGATTTTCCGAATCCTCCAGTGACTTTTTTAAAAACCGGCACAAACCACGGGACTGGAAGTCTCGCAGGTTGAGGGATAAAAGGTGGGCCCCCTTCCGAAAATCACATACCTGACCCGATGTACGTGTAAACTGCCAGGGATCAACACAAATTCTTCTCGGGACATTTTCATCATGTAAACGGCCCCCTGGATGCTGTCTAGGAACCACCCATTTTACCCCAGCCACAGATGGCTGCCTTTGATCTCCCTCCCGGCCTCACTAAGTAGGCATGGGATCATGCTCCATTGCCTTGAAACTGCCTTATATATAAGGGAGTGAAGGCATTGCACAAGCAGGTACCTTAGAATGAATGTAAAAACTTCATATGCCTATGTAACTGTTAAGTTATGCTGGCGTATGCCACCAACAAGATTCTTGCCTATACAATGGTACTCTGATTTATAGGCCATTAGTATTAGCCTGTAAGATGATTATAATAGCCATGTTGCTCAAAGAAAGAATCCTTCACGTCTGTTGATTTTCTGTTGCTTTCTATTCATTAACAAGCAGTAAACATGGGACTTTCCAGAGCTTGACAAAGTTACTTTTTTAGACTGTAACTCTCAATAGCTATGCTACCTGAGATATTCTTGGATTTGTAGTCTCAAAAGTAACTTTTCCAAGGTCTGGGGTTTCTGGATTGTTATATAGTCAGTAAAGGGTGTGATCCTATGTTTGCTTGCCTGGAAGCAAACCCCATTACTCAGGAGATTATCTGATGTGGCAAAAAACGTGTCAGAAGATTGCTCAAAGAACAAGAAGGGGGGGGGGACCTTAACAGACTATGTCATCATCCAGCATTCCGGGGGTGTAGTGCGGGCTTCAGTAAGGTGTTCCTTTTTATTGGTGGCTTGTCCCCATCAATGAAAAAGGGAAGCCTCATCTGTGTTAGTACTATGCCCCAGGAATGGCTGGAGGACATACCGTCTGGTAAGGTTGCCCTTTCTTTTCTTCTAGAGATCTTCTGACATGGTTGGAAATGTGATTTTTTTGCATGTTCCTCTGCTCTGCATCTGATAATCTCAGTGTAAATTAGGTCTGAGCAGACATGTACAGGCTTTCACTGTGAAAGACCTGCTAGTCTATCATGTTGTTTTGGACCTTTTGTGTTTAAGGACTTTTTCAGACACCTCATACCACACAAGAAGCCTCTGGAACAGTTACGACACTGTTGCGCAGCAGGAGGTCCATTTCGGACGACTCCATCCCTCTCTCGGCATCGTCCGTGACTGTTCCGGTTATGATTGAAGGCAGCCATGCCATTTTTATTTGCAGACAACTTCCATGAGTAAAAAATGGCGTGGCTGCCTTCAGTCATACTCGGAACAGTCATGGACGCTGCCGAGAGAGGGATGGTATCGTCCGAAATGGACCTCCTGCCGCGCAACAGTGTCATAACTGTTCCGGAGGCTTCTTGCGTGGTAAGGGGTGTCTGAAAAAGTCCTAAGATATATAATTTTCTTTCTTTTTAGTCTCTGATTCTCCCAAGTTGGGACTTGCATCTTGATCCACCAATGTTATATTATGAATTATCCCATGGATTACCTCTGATAAGTTACCCATGTTTTATAAAGTGAAGGAGGTAAAAGGTCATTTTAAAATATAATTGAAAATTCTTGAATGGTTGTTCTGCTTTTTTGTTTTGGAGAACTTATACTAAAAAAAAAAGAGAGAATACAGTTCATATTAAAGGTAGCACCAGAAGGAGCTTTTTAAGCTTTAAATAATGCATGGTAGAATGGCAAGCACTACATTAAAGTGTTCCATCCTGATTTCCCCGAATAGTGTTCAGCCAATACTTCATAGATATTAAATTTATGGAGGAATGAATGTTGTACATTTAAGTATGAATCTAAAACACTTTCCCATGTTGAAGAGCTGTTTGTACATGGCCTTAATGCCCTCTGCTCAAGTCAACCATTTGAATTACAGTTGTCCCTCCGTATTCACGGGTTTGGTATCCACAGATTTAAGTATTCACGGCTTGAAAATATTCTTTAAAAAATAATAATCCAAAAAGCAAAACCTTGATTTTTACTATCTTACATAAGGGACACCATTTTGCTATGCCATTGCATATAATGGGACTTGAATATTCACGAATTTGGGTATTCACAGGGGGTCCTGGAATCAAACCCCAGCAAATGTGAAGGGACAACTGTATTCCTAAGAAATTATTTCTATATTTTTGTGAGCATGGAATCTCCTGTAAAACCATGTAGCAGGGAGGAACAAGTTCAGAACTTATGCTGAAGAAGTCAATCTTTGCTTAACCTTCTCAGTTTATGTGCAGTGTAAATTTTGACAAATTTGGGCCAGGTTCTGTTGATGCTTGATTTATATTTATATACGACTGGAAAATTAAACCAGCATTGTGCAGGTTCATGCTGGAGATTTTGACTGATTTGAATGAAACAATAGCCACCCACAAGGCATGAAATTTATTTCACACCAGGTTTCATACCAAAACAGCAATTTCCCCCCTTCAAAGCCAAAGTTTTCCAATCAAATCCCACAGAAATGTTCAGGATGTCACTCTAAGTATAAACATCACATTTGAATGCAATCAGTTTGTAAATGAACATTCTAGAGCAAAAGGTCCCAGGGAACCTTTTTGTCGGTTGCCCCAATTATGGAATGACCTTCCAGAAGAGAGTCAACAGCTAAACACACTGTTAGAATTTAAAACAGTAGTAAAGACCTTCTGGCAGGCCTGGTGCCCTGGTGGCGCAGTGGTTAAATGCCAGTACTGCAAGTCACCATGTTGCAAGTTCGATTCCAGCCGGCTCCAAGGTTCACTCAGCTTTCCATCCTTTCGTAGGTCAGTAAAATGAGTACCCAGCTTGTGGGGGCAATTAACTAACACAGGAGATTTTCAGACGTGATTTTCGGCAGGATGTATTGCAAAACAGCTCTGTTGCTGCTGCGCGGCAGGGGAGCTGTTTTGGACGATGCCGTTCCTCTGCCGAAACCTTCTGTGTCACTTCCGTGCCAGAATGGAGGAAACAGCGTCGTATTTCACTCACGGGCAACAATTGTAAGTGAAATACGACGCGGTTTCCTCCATTCTGCCGAAACAGCTCCCCTGCCGCACGGCAGCAACTGAGCTGTTTTGCAATATATCCTGCCGAAAATCGTGTCTGAAAATCTCCACACATTGGAAATTGTTTAATGCAGTGTAGATGTATAAATAGCTATTGCTTAAAAACAATTTGTAAGCCACTCTGATAGCCTTGTGGCTGAAGAGCGGGGTATAAATAAATAAATAAATAAATAAATAAAATTTTTAATCTATGAATTTTAAATTTGTATTTTAAGTTTGTGAATATTGTTATTATAATGCTTGTTTTCATCCTATGTATTTATCTGTGTGTTTAAACAATTTTATGTTATATGTTGTATTTTAATTCATGTTGCACCCTGTCTCAAGCCTTTGGGAGAGGCGGGTAAGATATAAATTCTTATTAGTAGTAGTAGTAGTAGTAGTATTAAAACCCACAGATATACAAACATTTGTTCAGGAGTTACCTGAAGTAGGTGAGCCTACAACCTTCCTGCCTTTATTTTAGGGAGCCCTGGTGGTGTAGTGGCTAAATGCCCATATTGCAGCCACAACATTGCAAGTTTGATCACAAGGACTCCAAGGTTCACTCAGCCTACCATCCTTTTGTAGGTCGGTAAAATGAGTACCTGGCTTGTGGGGGCAATTAACGAATACACATTGGAAACCACTTAGTTCCTAGTGATGTGTAAAATACTGTTGCTTAATAATTTGTAAGTTGCTTGGGGAGCCTTGTGGCTGAACACTGGGGTATAAATACCTAAAAATAAAAAAAATAAAATAAAATTTTTGGTCCTGCTAGATTACTAATGCAAACATGTGAATTCGTATAGCATAACAGCAGGAAAAACACTTTAAAAATTATAGTATAGATTTTCTAACAGATCTTATGGAGCAGGATATGCTTTAGGATATGCAGAAATTTTATCATAGAAGCACATTACACAAACCATTGATTTACAAACCACACATAAGAACATGGGCAATTTACTAACAGAGTTCTGTCCAGAAACTTACAGTAGCCTTCTCCAACCTGGCACCCACCAATGGTGTTCCACCATTGTCATCATTCCTAGTCAGCATGGTCAGCCATGTTGCCTGGGTAGGACGGTGTTGTGGTCCAACATACCTGGAGGACACCAGCCTGAGTCAGGCTGCCATATAGGTTCTTTGCTCGAGGATCCCAGCCACAGACTCCAGATGTCAGCACCCAAGGGCAACCACAACTCTAACAATTAGAAGTGCTAGGACACTGTGATCTACAGAGGTAAGGTAAGGAAAGGAAACGAAAGGAAAGGAAAGGGGAGTATACATTGTAATCCATCATTGCTGCAAATATACTGGTCTTTGGTAGGCCTCCACTCTTCACTGTTATTTGCAGAGTTTTTCAGGTCAGTCAGGCATCTTTGGTGGCTTTGTCCAAATGTTGAATGAAAGGAATGGGATGAGCAATCTTAATAATCACGGTGTCAATGGTTCAGCAGGTGCCCAATGAAGGCCTCTCCAAAAGTGAATTAAAATATCTCTTGGGAAAACAAGATAAAAGCTACTCAGAACTGTGATGTTTACACCCCATTGGCTTTTGTTATCATAGCATTCCTGCTGAGAATACCACTCTGCGGTTAAGTTGTCTGCCTTGATTATTGCAAATTAGTTCAGTTGTGCACTCTAGAGTAATAACTTGGGGTCAGTGCCCATTAATTTCAATGGGACTCACTCCTTGATAACTGTGATTGGAGTGAATAGCTACAATGCAATCTCCCTGACTGGAGAGCAAGTCCTATTGAATGCAGCAGGACTTCTTTTGAAGTAAAACAGGGAAAGGATTGCATTAAAGAGCTTTAATGAACTGATAATCACTTTTATATATTCAATTTCTCTCTCTCTTTTCAAACAATAGATTCCTACACTCACTTATTTAACTAACATGATACATAAAACTGTCATTGCCACACCTGAAAAATAATACTGAAATAAAAAATAAAGGACTTTTTGTTGACCAGTTCCATTTAGTATTATAGTCTGACCCCCATGTTTGTGGGGCATATATTCCAAGACCCCCTGTGGATACCTGAAACCATGGATAATAGAGAACCCTATTATTTTCAATGAGACTAACCTTGGAGGGTAACCATAGAATTACATTGGAGAACTTAGAAATGCCTAAGAGAATATATATATTTTTTAGACATGGGTAAATGAAACCATGGATACCGAATCCATGGATATGGGGGTTGACCTGTGCTTCTTATGCTGTTCCATTCACATTGCCTTTTGATTGCAGCAAACATTTAATTTAACCCAATCGTCCAGTTAGTCTGACATCAATACCAGGGAAGATTCTAGAGCAGATCATTAAACAGAGAGTCTGTGAACATTTAGAAGGCAATGCCATAATCACAAAAAGTCAGCATGGGTTTCAGAGAAACAAGTCATGCCAGACTAATCTGATCTCTTTTTTTGATAAAGTTACCAGCTTGGTAGATGAAGGGAATGCTGTGGACATTGCATACCTTGATTTCAGTAAGGCCTTTGACAAGGTTCCCCATGACATTCTTGCAAACAAGCTTGTAAAATGTGGGCTAGACAAGTTAACAGTTCAATGGATTTATAATTGGTTGACCAGCCGAACCCAAAGGGTGCTCAGCAGTGGCTCCTCTTCGTCTTGGAAAGATGTGACCAGTGGGGTGCCACAGGGTTCTGTCCTGGGCCCAGTGCTATTCAACATCTTTATCAATGACTTGGATGATGGAATTAGGGGCATACTTATCAAATTTGCAGATGACACCAAATTAGGAGGAGTAGCTAATACCCTAGAGGACAGGATCAAAATTCAGAATGACCTGGATAGACTGGAGAGCTGGGCCAAAGCTAACAAAATGAAATTCAATACGGAGAAATGTAAATTACTGCATTTAGGGCAGAAAAATGAAATGCATAAATATAGGATGGGAGAGACCTGGCTGAATGAGACTACGTGAGAAAGGGATCTAGGAGTCCTAGTAGACCACAAGTTGAACATGAGTCAACAGTGTGATGCGGCAGCTAAAAAGGCCAATGCGATTTTGGGCTGTATCAATAGAAGTATAGTGTCTAGATCAAGGGAAGTAATAGTGCGATATGATAGCTCTGTTTAAGTATTTGAAGGGATGTCACGCTGAGGATGGAGCAGGCTTGTTTTCTGCTGCTCCAGAGACTGGAACACGGAGCAATGGGTGCAAGCTCCAGGAACAGAGATTCCACCTCAACATGAGGAGGAACTTTTTGACAGTAAGAGCTGTTTGGCAGTGGAACACACTCCCTCGGAGCGTGGTGGGGTCTCCTTCCTTGGAGGTCTTTAAACAGAGGCTGGATTGCCATCTGTCGGGGATGCTTTGATCAAGATTTCCTGCGTGGCAGGGGGTTGGACTGGATGGCCCTCGTGGTCTCTTCCAACTCTACAATTCTATGATTCTATGATTCATCCTGTGAGTATGTGCCTTCAAGTCTCCTGAGGATTCATGGTGACCCTCTGAATTTCAAAGGGGTTTCTTAGGCAAGGAATGATCAGAGGGGGTTTGCCATTACCTTTGTCTGAAATATGGTCTGCCACAGTAGCTGGTGTTCCTTGGTGGTGCGCCTTCCAAGTACTAACTAAATCTAAGCCTGCTTAGCATGCAAGATCAGATGGGATTTGCTGCCTTCAGGGGATCTTCCCTGTTAATTCCATCCTATTCAAGTCAAATGCTATCCCATTTAAGTAGTAGAGTTTCCTTTGTTGAAGGTTTTTAAGCACCCATCTCTCAGAGATACTTAGTGTTGGATTCCTCCACTGGCAGGGAGTTGAAATAGATTCTACCATTCTAAATTTATGATTCTAACTTTACCATCCACATATTAGACATATAAACTGTAAGTCAATGGTGGATGAGTTTGGAGCCTTTCCTCAAATTCTTTTCAAATTCTCTTTTGACATGATCACAATCACAGTCTCACTACAACTTCATTATATGATTATCAAATACATAAAGCATGAAACCAGACTTAGAATAACCTCTTCTTGAGTTGATCATGGCCCCAGTCTTAGCTAGCTGAAAATTCCTTGTGTGTCTTTGGTTTTATGTATGAATGTTTAAAATATAACAAGTGTAGAAAGACCGCTGTTGTTGTCAGGTTGCAGAGTGTTCCACATTATAGAGGCAGCCATACTATTGTTTGGAATGAAGTAAGTACTGGTCCTATCTATATGAGGGGGGAAAACGGATTGCTCCAGAGTATCAGCAATTCACAGCAGCTGGAAACTATCTTAATGATTTTACAGTCCCCATAAACTTTGCATGACCCCTAGACAAGATGGCAGCCATGAAGGAATTACTCGGTGTTTTAAATCTGCTGCCGCTGACCTTTAAAAAAAATGTTTACTATGGTGCACACAAGGGATATTTTGCCTTTATGAAAGAAAAAAAGAGAAAAAAGAGAAAGATTGCCATTTTATTGCCTTACCGATCTCTCACTTAGCTGAAAATCCAACATGGAAGCAGCAGGTGCTTTCCCTGTTTGCAAGCCCCACCCCCTGTGCTTGTCCAGCCAATCAACTTGCACTGTCTCATTGCAGCAATGTGAATGAGACTGTCTTAATGATCAGACATTCGCATCCCCTATGGAGCTTTTTAAAAACTCCGGAAAAAGCCCCAAAGCCTTCCCAGATGGAGTTTATGCTGGATTTGGTTGTCCTCCTTCCGAATAAGACGTATTGATGAGAATGTCCATATAGATAGATCACCTTCCATTCAAATTCCATTAGGATTATTTTCACTGTTTAGACAGGACCACTGGTTCTTCTCCAGACTGAAAATATGCTAACAAAGAAAATAAAATTATATTCAGTGTCACTACCATAACATTAAAAATATACACAGAAAGGTGTTCATGGTGTAACTGACGATTCCCCAACTGCTTTCCAACATCAAATAGATGACAGTGTAACTGAACTTTACTAAATATTAAACATATGTCTCTGTTCCTTACCTTCTTGGATTGCATGAAATATAATTAGTATTCTACTGCAGTCAAGGATATGTGTTATTAAAATTCAGTGCAACAGAGCATATCCAATAAAAAGTATCTCTAATACATAATATACATTCTGTGGTCATTTTCATCTCATTGCCATGGGCGGCTATCAAACTTTGCAATACATAAGTACTTGGAACAGGTGAAACTTAGGATAACACCATTCATACACATGAAGAGACAGACTCTGGGGCCAAATCTGCACTACACAAATAATCCAGTCTGAAACGGGATTATTTTCCAAGGCTCTTCCCTATGGAATCCTGAGATTTGTAGTTTGGTGAGGCACTACCACTTTTTGGCAGAGAAGACCTTGTAAAACAAAAGACCTTGTAAAACTACAGTTCCCAAGATTGAACAGGAAGGAGCCATGGTAATTATTCCAGTTTTAAACTGGATGATTTGTGTAGTATGGATTTGGCCTGGGTCATGAAGGTTTATGCCATCATAAATCTGTTAGACTTCAAGGTGCTGCTGTTGAAATCAATACCGGTCTGTAACTTTGAAATGATCTTAGCAGTGGCATAGTCTTTCTCAACCTGGTACCTTCCAGATGTTTTGGCCTTTATTTTCCACTATCCGTTACCATTCACCATGATGGCTGGAGCTACTGGGAACTGCAGACCCAAACTGTAGGCACCAGGTGGACAAAGGCTACATTGACATAATAAATGACATCAGAGTGCTTTGCAGCAATGCCATTCAGTGCTTCTTATATATCTTTATTCTTCATAACAAAAATAAAATCCAAAGTCTACCTTGTTGAAATCACTGTGTTGACATTTTTTTTTGCTTTGGGATATTGTAGAAAGTGTGTATGTGGGCAAAAAAGGCTAGGCCAAACCCTATGGCCATGCTTTGAGTGGAAACAAAATTAACAGAGTAAAATAGTAAAACAGCAGCTATACAGTTTTGCTTCTCCATTTAAAGTTCCAATCATCTCCCTCTAGGTGTGATCTAAATTTCTTATATACTTAGTAGGGACATAATTCTTCATTAATTTTTTTTCTAGAAGGAAGCAACAAGTAATTTTTGCAATTTTCTTCCCACGGCATTAAAGTCTTCAAAAAACACCTAGATTTCAAAGTTGATTTGCAATTTAGGACTTTTTCTACACAAAATCCACACATAGTTGTTTTCTGTGTAGAATGCTATTTTCTGCACAAAACGACCATATGCAAATTTTGCAGAGAACAAGTACTACATACATATATTTATTTTGGTCCTTGACCAGTAAGTAAAATACAAAGTAGATAAAACACAATGAACAAATTAAAATGCACTATTAAATATAAAATTGAATCACAATATTAAATATAAGAACAGTGCTAAAAGAAATAATGTTATAATAGTGAAACTACATTAGATCTTAAAAATTTAAGATTGAGACAACATCCTTTGCCTACAAGCTATTGCCACCACGCAAAAACTAGCTACCTTTGCTGTAATCTCTGGAAATTGGTCAGCCAGGAGGTAATCAATATAAAACAATTCAGACCATCCTGGAATATTTTGTAAAACTGGATTAATAAAATGAAGTTGTATATCCCAATAGAAAGAACAGCATGAAAGGACATGCCCCACACTTTCTACTTCCTCTGCTTCACAAGGGCACAAGCATTCACAGTGTGGTATACTATTATACCGACCATTCAGAACTGCTGATGGGAGCACATTAAATTTGGCCTGGGTAAATGCCTTCCTTTATTTTGGAATAGTCAGATTTATCAAATAATCGGCAGGAAGAAAAGCACAGCCACTGTCTCTAAAAGTAAAAAATGTAGATGCTACACCTATAAGGCTTTGCAGCTCAGTATTCCAGATATGTTGATATATGTTTTCTTTAGCTTTTGCACATCAAAAACTCTGCAGGAAAAACCTTTGCGGCTTTTTCTGGAGTTTTTTAAAAAACAGTGAGGGGAATGTTCATTCCTGCTTGTTGGGACAAGCAATTCGATATGAATTGTTTTCTCATAGGAAAGGAAGTGCTAAGCCGATTGGCCGGGTGAGCACGGGGGGAGGCAGGGCTTGCTAACAAGGCAAGCGCCTGCTGCTACCATGTTGGAAAATGAGGTGGTGTGTGTGTGTGTTTCTGTTTTAGGGAGCCCTGGTGATTAAATGCTAGTACTGCAGCCACAACATTGCAAGTTTGATTCCAAGGGCTCCAAGATTCATTCAGCCTTCCATCCTTTCGTAGGTCTGTAAAATGAGTAGCCGGCTTGTGGGGGCAATTAGCTAACACACATTGGAAACTGCTTGGAGTGCGCCTAGCATGCTATAAAAGTGGTGTAGATGTGTAGCTGCTCTGAGAGCCTTCGTGGCTGAAGAACAGGATATAAATACCTAAAATCAATAAATAATAAAAATAATTTTCTGTTAAATAAAAAAAACCCCACTCTATTGCACCTTAGATATCATTTTTTTTAAAAAAATAGTGGCAGCAAATTGAGGTAAGTACAAATTCAAGTAAATCACTTGTGGCCACCATCTCGCATGCAAAGCTTATGGAGGCAAAAACACCATTAAGACAAGTCATAGCTGCAGTGAAATGCCATTACTGCGAGGCAGTCTGGGGTTGTTTTGTTTTGTTTTTCACCTCATATAGACAGGCCCCTGGTTTAATGGATTTCCTTGCTTTCTTTAGAGATTGTTTAAGGATTGTCCATTGGACAAACAAAGAATCTGCTCCTTGCATTTGTTTCTTAGTCATTTCAGCATTATTCTCTGCATTAGTTTACAAAATATGATCATTTACATTACATTTATGGTAAAGAGAAATTTACCATCATTTACAGACAATTGTGACAAGGAATGAATTTTATGATTTTAAAATACACTGGAAACTTCAGTGTTAATATAACTTGCCTGTCCTGAGAAGTGAAAATACAATTTAACTATTCCTGTTTTACTCTGGCCAGATATATTCTTTATGTTGGAGAAGGGTTCTGGCACACAATTTTACCCACCCAACTGGCCATCTTTAAAATTCTTGGCTACACTGAGCCTTAATTTGGCAATGGAACCGCTAATTTCCATGGACTTTCCAAAGTGTCTGAGATAACAGAGGGTTTCAGCAATGTTCAAAATGAGAGGCATCATAAAAATGTTAATTGTTTACTCTGGCAAAGATTCATAGTTATTTTTTGCTGGTATCACATAACTTGCTGCCAGCACACCCTTCCCTGCAAAAATCACTACATTTTTGGGGGGCGGGGGGAAATAAAGCAACAACATGACACAAGCCTTTTGGGGTCTGTTTGGAAGAAAGGAAGGCCCGTTGAGTTCACTGTGACTTACTTTCAAGCAAGAGTGTGTGGGACTGCCGCTTAAGCTTATGTTGTCAATACAGACAGAGCTATGGAATCACTAAGGAATGTCATCTCTCTTCAAGATTTGTATCACCTCTCACTTACAATCCACGACCATGAAGTAACCAGTCTGTCTGAGCTTTGTATAATATTTTTTTTCATTCCTAGTAGGCTTCCTGCAAGATCTGGTGCCATAGAAGATTATCAGACGTGGCAAAAAAACCATGTTCCAAACCACGTCAGAAAAACATGACAGGAACAGAAAGGGCAACATTATCAGACACCTGTGTCCTTCAGCCATTCCAGGGGTGTAGCACTGCCATGGATGAGGCTTCCTTTTGTATTGACTTGGACAAGCCACTAATAGAAAAGGATACCTTACTCATGGCTGTACTGCGACCCAGGGATGCTGGAGGACGTCATCGTATGATAATCTCGCTCCTGTTCTTCTCGTGATTTTCTGACACAGTTTTTACTGCATCTGGTAATCTCCATAGTCAAGCTGAGGCCCAAACTGTGATGGCCTGGATTTCAGCTTTTGCATTACTTTGGATTGTTTTTCTCAGAGTAATCCACTGTTTACTTGTAAGGTCATCTGCAATGGATTGAAGGTGGATGTATTCTGTCAGCTTCCCATGAAGGAAAATCCATGGTGCCAGCCAGCATAGCTGTCATCTTTCTTCCTTTATCTTCCATATTGTAAGGCATTTTTGGTATTTATATTAAGCCAATGCAATATGAGCTTCTGATACAAAACAGAATAAAAACATGCAGGATGCTCCAGTAAGGTTATCACACAAAACTTACGTTTACTATGGCAGAGAATACATCTCAGAAGGGAAAAATAGGTAGAATCATAGAATCATAGAATTGCAGAGTTGGAAGAGACCACGAGGGCCATCCAGTCCAACCCCCTGCCACGCAGGAAATCTTGATCAAAGCATCCCTGACAGATGGCAATCCAGCCTCTGTTTAAAGACCTCCAAGGAAGGAGACCCCACCACGCTCTGAGGGAGTGCGTTCCACTGCTGAACAGCTCTTACTGTCAAAAAAGTTCCTCCTAATGTTGAGGTGGAATCTCTGTTCCTGGAGCTTGCATCCATTGCTCCGTGTTCCAGTCTCTGGAGCAGCAGAAAACAAGCCTGATCCATCCTCAGCGTGACATCCCTTCAAATACTTAAACAGGGCTATCATATCGCCTCTTAACCATCTTTTTTCCAGGCTAAACATACCCAGCTCCCTATGTCTCTCCTCATAAGGCATCGTTTCCAGACCTTTCACCATTTTAGTTGCCCTTCTCTGGACACGCTCCAATTTGTCAATATCCTTTTTTAATTGTGGTGCCCAGAACTGGACACAGTATTCTAAGTGAGGTCTGACCAAGGCAGAATAGAGTGGCACTATTACTTCCCTTGATCTAGACACTATACTTCTATTGATACAGCCCAAAATCGCATTGGCCTTTTTAGGTAGATAGAAGAGTTATCTAACTTGGATGGAAGAGTCCCTAAGGCTGCGTCTCATGAGTGGATGTAAAGCATATTGAAGCAGAGCTGCCTCATGTCTGAAGGTTTCTAACCTCTAACTTCAGGCTTCTGAGACAAAGAGTTGTAAAACACTAAAAACTTCTTGGAGCAAGTGAGGGTGAAGTTACCTCTGCATGCAAGTAGGAAGTAAAACCTTGAAAACATAGTCACATACAGAGAGAACTGTAAACAAGTGTTAATGCTTCTTCACTTCCAACACATATGATTGCATCCCCTCCTTAAAGGATCTGTTTTACCAATCTTATAATTGGTAAAAATTGGTAAAAAATTGCTATAACTACCAATCTTATAATTGGTAGTAAAGCTTGGATAAGTTCCAATGTTTGGTATCTGGGAGGATAGAACATCTAGCCATTGTCAAATTCAGTAAGCATCTGAATCCCCTAAATACTCATACTCATATATATTCATAGGTAGGTTTCGATTTAGATAGATTTTGTATTTTAAAAAGGGATTGTTCCATTGCTATAAGCAGAGTTCGGAAGCATATGTTTTCTGACTGCAACTCCAAAAATCCCACCGCTGCAGGATTCTGGGATCCATAGTCAAAAAAGGAACTTATCCAAGCTCTACTACCAATTATAAGATCAACTACAAATGGTGAATACCATATGCTTTCCCTGAAACATCTTTCCTATCTCTCCATTTATTTTGTTTGGTAGACAGGCAGCCTGAAAAAGAGTTCTGGATAATTTGGGAACTCATCTTGACTCATGAGAGGGCTATTTTTTTACTGTCCTTTTGATTTTTTAAAACCAGTTAGATGGGATATCAGGGTAAGTAGTTAATAGAAGCTCTAATGTTTCCATATATGGTTGTGTGCACATCTGCAACCCACAGATTTTGTGGGAAATTCAATTAGGTTTCCAAGGAAAAACAAATGCTCCTTTATCTTTCAGGCTGCTTATTATTGGCAAAGATTCCTTGCAATTTAAAGATGTTGTGTTTTTAGTACCTTGCTTCGCCTTGAATAATATTGTTTCTAAATTAAGCCACAGGTCTCCTCTGTATATTATGGTGCTGATAACTTCAGCATATGGTATATTTGCCAAATAGTGATATGAAGAGTAATGGTTTCTTTCTCAAATAATACCCACAGGCTGATAGTTATTCCTCCTCTCCCCCGTGGCTCCACCGGGCACTGAAACAGATGTGTCCAAATGATGCCACCTGATGACAGATACCCGATAGCTTTCTGGCAATCACACCAAAGAAGTAAATATTAGATTTAAACAACAGTCCATCCTGAAGTTCCAAGCAAATATCAGTAAAAGGGTAGTGTGGAATATCATTCAGATGGTTGTTTGTTTGATCCTTACAAATAAACAATGGGTTAAATCCAACCCAAATTAAGCATTTTTGCTTCCATTTTGCAATTAGTTGGGGGAAAGCTAAGCACATGAATAACTCTCCCATTTAAAAGCCAGCCTTCCTTTGTTTTTCTGGATTACTTGTATTACATTTTAGCAGCCCTCTGTGATTTATTGTTTAGGATATCTGCAATTTGTGATTGTAAATATTTGTAATTTGTGATGTGATTCTCTATGGTGATTGTTAGCTGCCCTGAGCTCTACATTTTTTAAAAAATGACTGCAGCATTTAAAAATGCCTAATTTGGGTCTGGGTCATGCCCAAACATTCCCTTTACTTCCCTTATGTGTCAGCTCAGCAAGGGGCTGTACCTTTATAGTTGGTCCAAAGTGCAATATGTAACTCTGTATAATTGTGTGTGTGTGTGTGTGTGTGCGCGCGCACGCTTGCCTGTGTGTATAAAATATTGCTGCTTTTTGCAGAGGATGGTGGAAACCAATAAAAAAGTGAACAATTTGATATTTCCCACTTGATTTAGAAGGTATTCAGGGTAATTTTTAAACAAAGGAACATGCAATAAAATGTCAAACTCATGACCACTATGTGTAAGAAAACTAGGCTAGCTGATATCACAGTGGAAATAATAGTAATGCTAGTGACTGTTATACTTCCTTGACAACACATTACGTATGATATGAACTAACCCCCAAAAGCTGCTTCTGCCCAAGTTTTCTGAGGAGACAAGGTAAATTATAGCCCTGTACTGCCACCTCCTGGTAGCATTGCCAAACAGCATTTCTCAAATAACCAGCACAACCTTCTGTGTTATGCAAGTTTAAGTGGACTGCGACTCAAGGGATGGCCTAAGTCTGCCTAAAACTCTCCCCTTGAAATCGGTCTGTCCAGTCACTCTAGACCAGCCTTCCCCAAACTGATGCATTCCAGAAGTTTTGGACTACAATCTGTGCCCTACCTGACTCCTGGACATGTTGGCTGGGGTTGAGGGGAGAGGGAATCCCAAAAAGAGGACATTTATGTACTGTCGGCTAGTGACTCCCATGCCATTGGGGCAGTGAATCTGGTTTGAGTTTTAGTCCAAACTTTACTGAGTTACTCAGCTATCCAAGGTGCTTAACTCATTTTGAGTAGTAGTAGTAATGATGATAATGATGATAAAAAATAAATTTCTTACTCACCTCTACCCATGGATCAAGGCAGGGAATGACACCCAATTTGGATAGGTGTACATAATTCATCTGTGTACATACCAATAGGAGGTAATCAGGAATTCAAAGGCTGGGCAAAGACATTTTACTGCCTGAGGCAAAGAACGAGATTGCATCCCCTCCCAGTCCATGCTGTGGTGTCACTAAGGCTGGTGTCATCCCTATCCATGACAGTTACCTGGTGCGGTTCAACCACTCCATACCATAGAATCATAGAATCATAGAACTGTAGAGTTGGAAGAGACCCCGAGGGCCATCCAATCCAACCCCCTGCCATGCAGGAATACACAAACAAAGCATCCCTGACAGATGGCCATCCAGCCTCTGTTTAAAGACCTCCAAGGAAGGAGACCCCACCACGCTCCGAGGGAGTATGTTCCACTGCCGAACAGCTCTTACTGTCAAAAGTTCCTCCTAATGTTGAGGTGGAATCTCTGTTCCTGGAGCTTGCATCCATTGCTCCGTGTTCCAGTCTCTGGAGCAGCAGAAAACAAGCCTGCTCCATCCTCCTAGTGCTGCCCCATACCCCCTAGTGCTGCCAGTGAGTCCATGTTCAAAAGGCAACTAGACCTGCAGTTGAATCTTTCTTCAGTGCTGGCAACAGGACAGTACTGAATTCTCTACCAGAACTGACTGTAGCAGGCTAATTCTGGGGTCACTCGACAGCCCATTCCGCACTGAGCTATCTCTGCAACCTGATGCTGCTCCCTCTCGTTACCTGCCAGCTGAGGCAGCCCTCTCACTCAGCATAACAGGAGGGGCAGTTTCCCCCTCTATTTTCCAGACATGGGTCTTCTCGAAGTGTATAGACAAAATCTCCACACAGGATATTCTTTTCACTAAGAATCTTTAAGAAACTGCCCCCTAAATAAAATGCAGGCTCATGCCATGGAAAAAGAAAACACAGCAAAGTTCCCCTGATAATTTCCCCCCATCATTTAGCTCCTGGTTGCTGACTTCTTAATAGCAATGGCTGGTAGGATATGCAGGGTTATAGAGAAGCAAGCTGTTTCCCAACACTTACCTGCAGGAGAGGAAAACCTCTCCTGGCTAGCATTTTCCCTGTAATGCTACTTTTGAAGGTTCAGGAAGAGGGCCAGTACAAGAAGATGGCATTCAGTATATTGCTCTAAAAGGTGCAGTGAACCTGGCAGGAAAAGATATGGGTAAAACCTCCCAGAGAACACTAAATTACTTTCCCAAGAAATGGTAGGGAGAGGGAAGCAAAGAACAGTCTTATTATTCCACTTGGGATTCTAAAATAAAACATTAACAAGAACCTGTGAGTTTAGTCTATGACAAATACATTCACCTCCATTTATGGTACTGATTCTGGGGGTGTTTCCAAACAGCATGTGACTGCACTATACCATATGGTCTATGTTTCTTACATCTGATGTTGTTGTTTTCTGCGCTGCTGTATCTCCATGAATCAACAATATGGGAATATGGGGAAGTCAGAAACCAGCAAAAAGGGAAGCTGACCTTTCATTTATTCTGCATAGTTTTTTTTCCCCACGAGACATCTCTTACTCATGCCTTTCCCCAGGGCGGAGTGTCCATTAACAATGTTCATAAATGTTTCAAAAGATGACCGAAATGTGTGGAAGATTACACATATTTCTAAAGTAAATGGCAGTTAAAGTGACTCCACATTTATTTACCCAAGAAAGTGTAATATATTGGACAATAAAAATGGAAAATAATTGCTCCTTGCTGCTCTTGACTTGCTTTTCCCTGTTTTTTCCATTTTTTAAAATTTCTTCTCTTCTTTAGGAGTAATTGTTCTCCTTTTCAGCTGTATAGTCTAATATTTGGTAATATTGTAAAGAAAGGCTCTAGCTCTTCAATAAAAACAGATAAAAATAATCCCACAAACACCTGGATGCTGTGGATAAGAACCTGGTCTAGCTATAGAGTAGAACTGCTGGAATCAATAAAATTTAAGCTATGACTGATGGATTTCCCATTGATTTTAATCGGTCTGTTCTAGGAATGGGCAGCCACCAATGGTCAGCATTCTGTGCTCTGTGGAACTGAAGGTGTTTCCCATCCTGGGTGAGTTCCTATAACTGGAGGTGCCAGCAACTGGATTTAGCATAGCCGCCAACATTTCGCAGATGAAAAACCAGGACACATATGACGAAACAACATCAGACTGTGGTGAAGATGGCAAAAGTTATTGATGAGGAAGAATGCAAAAACTAGGAGAGGCTGCAGCACTTACTTTTGTCTGAGAAGAGCAAGTCTCTGCCCTTTCTTTTCCTTTCCCCCTTGCTGAGTTGAGTGCAAACTCCTTTTGCATTTTGAACTCATTTTGCAGCAGTTAAAAGTAATCTGAGGACTAATGGGGAAAGTGAGGAAGAGAGCAAAACTGGGGCATTGTACAAGAAGCTGAAAAAGTAGGATGACAGAGGATTAATCGGGACTGTCCCTGCCAACTAGGGACAGTTGCAGGGTAGGCTCTTTTCCCCACAGATTATGTGCCCCACCACTAATAAGTTTTTTTTTTAAAGGGGTTACATTCATATATGGGTGTAATGTTGTACCCAATATACTTAGGAGTAAGTCCTCTTGAATTCAGTGAGACATACTTCCAAATATAGTGCCACTGTATTCTGCTTTGGTCAGACCTCATCTGGAATACTGTGTCCAGTTCTGGGCACCACAATTCAGGAAGTATATTGAGAAGCTGGAACATGTCCAGAGGAGGGTGACCAGGGTGGTGAGTGATCTGGAAGCCATGTCCTATGAGAAGTGGCTTAGGGAGCTGGGCATGTTTAGTGTGGAGAAGAGAAGTTTGAGACAGGACATGATAGCCATGTTTCAATATTTGAAGGGATGCCATACTGAGGATGGAGCAAGCTTGTTTTCTGCTGCTCTGGAGACTAGGACACGGAGCAATGGGTTCAAACTACAGGAAAATAGATTCCACCTAAACATTAGGAAGAACTTCCTGATGGTAAGAGCTGTGCACTGCCTCATAGTGTGGTGGAGTCTCCTTTGGAGGTTTTTAAACGGAGGCTGGATGGCCATCTGTTGGGAATGATTTGATTGTGTATTACTTGCATGGCAGGGGATTGGGCTGGATGGCCCTTGAGGTCTCTTCCAACTCTATGATTCTGTGATTCTAAGACATGCATAGGATTGTGCTGTAAGTATTATTGGATGTATTAAGGACAAAATACAGAAGATGTATGAATCCATGCAATGGATCTGTTTTCAAAATTTATGTATCAGTCTTATGTATGGCAGAATAAAATCATACCAAGCATTTCCTGCGGTCCCAATGGAAGCAGTCCCTTTGAAGCTGCTCTTCACTGCAGGAAGGAAGCTTGGTTAGTGCCAGTGAAAGTTTTCCTCCTGGTTCAATTTCTTTTTTAAAAGACTGAAATACAGAGTACATCTGCATTACACAGTTACAGTACTTTTATTTCCTATGGATTCCTGGAATTTGTAGTTTACTGTAGTTGAGGAGAATGGTCTAGACCAGTGGTTCTTAACTTGGGGTCCAGAGAACCCCAGGGGTCTATGATGGCCTCACAGGGGGTCCATGAAGGCATGAAAGTTGCTTGGCCCACCATCTCCCTGCAGTGGAGCAGCCACGTGACGGGAGCCAAGGCTGGCTAGCTGGACCTGCACATTGCCATTCAATCCACTTCAACCACAAATTTGCGGAAGAAGCAGGATAAAAGTCTTCCCTCCTCCTACAGTGCCTCTGAGTGAAGGTTTTACGGATGGTATAATTGTATTATTTTTATTATCAGGTGTTGTTGTTGTTTTAAATCTTGAGTTAAGTCTTGGGGTTCAGCGGCAACAATGGGGAATTTAAAGGGGGTGCTGGTATAGAAAAGGTTAAGAACCACTGGTTTAGATAGAGCTCTCTAGCAGAGAATTTAAGGTACCTCACTAAACTATACGTGCTCATGGCCATAGAAATGGTATCAAACTGCTTTAATGGTGCAGTGTTGGCACACTCACAGTGACATATTTCTCATGCTGTCTTTCCCTTCCAGCTACATAGGTTGTCATTGTGAGCACCATCGTCTTTTGTTTGAAGAAAGTAAATTAATATATACATTCTTGTTCAAATTTCTGCAAATCACATGATTGCTCAACCTGTTGGGTAACTGGGGCTCTTGGAAAGAACACTAAAGATGAAGGGAAATAGCAAATGTTATGTTATGGAAAAACTTAAGAGTTTGACACAGAGAAAGGACTGGCAGCAGCATATGGAGAGACTGGACCAGCCTTTTATTTCCCGAGCAACGGAGATGATTGAGAAAGACAAACAGAAAGTTGAGTGTGGGAGGCTCTAAATTTATCTCTTTTTGATTCTACAGTTGACCCTCCACATTCGTGAACTTAGCATTCGCAGTTTTGCATATTCGCGGTTTTGGGATGACCCCCCCGCCCTCCCAAAAGCAGTGACACAGGGCCTCCGGAGGCCCTGCGAAGGCCTTGGGAGGGAGGGGGAGGGCCGGGGAGTTCTCCGCGGGGCCTTCGGAGACCCTCAGAAGGCCCCACAAAGGCCTTGGGGGGAGGGGGAAGGGCTGGGGAGGCCTCCGCGGGGCCTTGGGAGGGTCTCCGGAGGCCCCGTAAAGGCCTTGGAAGGCAGGGGGAGGCGGGGGGAAGCAACCGGAGGCCCCGTGGTCACTTTGGTGGGGGAGGGGGAGGGCAGTCATTATTTGCAGAATTTTCACATTCACGGGGGTCTGTGGAACCTAACCCCCATGAATGTGAAGGGACGACTGTATTACCATCCTAAATACTGGGGAAGAAAAAGTTTAGAAGACATGCAAAACATGCTAACCACCCCACATTTCAAGGACTAGTATTACTGGTTAATTTTTTAAAAAAATCACAAAAAGAACAAGAAAGCCAAATAAAATTTTATCCATGCATGTTGATGAATGCAAAAGTCTTATTGACTAGAGATTCAAAATTGCTGAACAGCAGAGAGGGACTTAATTTAATCCCAAAGCATTAAACCTAGCGACATGTAATGAAAAATCCACTTTTACATTTGGCTGGACAACTTCATGGTGACCACTGACCCGCTCTCCTCTCACTCCCCAAGGGCCACATACCCTTGACACCACTCCAAATGTCTCTGTCTTTGTCAGAGTCCTTCCCACAATAGCAATTAGAAGTACCATTGTGTCACTTCCTGCCAGCATTTTGAAAAAAAATCATGAAAATATAGGTATGGGAAAGGTGCTGCTGGTGGGTTCCAAGGAGATTTCTGTGTGGGACTGTGGGTGTTTTTGCCTGTTTTGAGGGCTTACTGTGTGATTTTTTTCAGGTGAATACATGCCTGGAAACTGTGCTGTTTTTTTTTTTGTTTTTTTTTTTAATGGGGAGGATTGGCAGCTTGGGCAAACTGTTTGGGCACTTTAGGGTCATAAGATGATAGGATACTCAATCCCTGGCAGAAGCCAAAAACTGTCTCAGCAGACTAGGTAGTAACCCTTTCCCAAGAATACTCACACACAGAGTGTTTGGCGTCCAGAAAACATGAGGTGCTTTTTAATTTTCAATAGTTTCAGTATGTATAGACAAAGCGGTATGCCAGGCATCAGAGGATCATAGGAAGAGAATGAACACTGATCTGGCTCTCTTGTATATATCTCAGCACACATTGGCTTACCCAAGCACATGGTTACATTGCATCAGATTTCATTTTATGTGGCTTTGTAATCTAGTAACCCTTCTCATGATGTAACCCTTTTCATGCAGCTGTGGCATGATTAGGCATGACTGGCAATTCATGGAGTCAGTCATCATGACTCAGCATGATTTCTGCAGTTGTTTGGCCATTTTAAAACTTAGGGTTCAGTAACAAGCTCCTGACATTCCCCTCCAAAATGGTCAAACTACTGCGCAGGACATGTTATCGTTGCAACATAACATCATACACATAGGACTTTTTTGGACGGCAATTTGTAATGCAAGCAGCCTCATCCCTGTTGCGAGGCTGCTGCGCTGCAAGGGGGCCATTTCGGATGATGCTGTCCCCACGCCGATACTGTTGAAGAAGAGCTGGGAGCTGCAGCGCTATATTTGGTGATTTTCTAATCACGGTCAACTTCTGTGATTAGGAAATTGCCAAATATGGCGCTGCAGCCTCCCAGCTCTTCCGCAACAGTATCGGCGTGGGGACAGTGTCATCTGAAACAGCCCCCCTGCAGCTCAGCAGCTTTGCAATGGGGACGAGGCTGCTTGCGTTACAAATCGCCTTCCAAAAAAGTCCATACATTGTTAGACAACAATTGTCTGTCGGTTGACGTTTCCCCTTTTTTACCTTTCACTTTACACACTAGTGACAAGGCCCAGCCTCTTTGCCATCTCCTCATGGCTTCCTGCTGGAAGGGCTTTTGTGAGCAGGTCTGCAACATTGTCCCCAGATGGGCAGTACCTCAGACACAAGAGACCTTCCTGTATTAACTGCCTCACATTTTGGTAACGTACCACAATGTATTTTGTCCTACATTTCAGGTTTTCTGCTTCTGCCATCGCTATGCAGGCTTATGAGTCCTCATGCACCTCAACAGGCATTTGGCACAGCTCCCCAAGATCTGCAAGCATTTGCCTTACGCACTGTACCTCACTTGCCATCTTAGACAAGGCTGCGAATTCAGCTTCCGTGGTACTAATGGCTACACAGTTCTGCTTCCTCGATCTCCACACTATGGGACTTTCTGCATACCTGACCACCAACCTGGTCACTGACTACCTGTCTAAAGTCTCTGCAGCGAATGAACTGTCCACATAGCACTCCAGGGTCACCTGACTTCCTGTCAGCTTCAAGCTCATGTCCCTGGTTCCCTTGAGAAACCTAACTACTCTCTTCAGGGCTTCCCAATCCACCCTCTTGGGCTTGGAGACTCTTCTGCTGAGCACCCCAACTGCAAAGCTAATGTCAGACCTTGTGCTGTTTGCGATAAACAACAGACTGCCTACCACTGAGTGGTACAGGTCTGGTCTCTCAAACTCCTGTTCTGCCTCTAGGTTCACAAAATCAGTGGTCATTGGGGGTCCTGACCACTTTTGCCTCACTTAACCCACACTTGGCAACCAAATTGACAATTTTCTTTTTCTGACTGAGAAAAAAAATCTCCATTACCGGTTCTTTCTACCTCTACACCTAAATAACACCTCAGGCTGCCTAAGTCCTTTAACTTGAACCAGCTTTCTAACTCCACCTGCACTTTCTTGATATCTTTGGCACTCTTTGCTGCCACACAGAGGTCGTCCACATAGATGGCTAGCATGACAGCACTATCTCCTGCCCCCTTGGTGTACACACAGGCACCTCCTTGGGTACACAAGGAGTATTGCTTGGTGTACACACAGGCAACACTCCTTGTGTACCCTAATGTCACCAGCACTTGGTGTATGCACTTGTTCCAGCACCTGGTGCTTTGCTTCAAGAAGTAGAGTGCTTTGTGCAACAAGTACACCTTGCTCTCACCTGCACTGTCATACCCTGGGGCCTGTTCCATGAACAATGTCTCCTCAAGATCAGCATTCAGGTATGCTGTCTCAAAGTCAAAGTGTTGCACAACCATCTGCCTCTTGGCTGCTACAGCTAACACTAACCTAAGGCTTTCTGGCTTAGCTGTGGGCAAAAAAGTTTTGTCAAAATTTATGTAGCACTCCTGCAAAAAACCTTTTGCAACCAAGCATGCCTTACACTTTTGTGTCCCATCAGGCATGTCTTTCAGCTTGTAGACCCACCTGCAACCAACAACCTTCTGATCTTTGGGCCTTTCTACTACCTGGAACATTTTCCTTTTCACCAGTGACTCAAACTCAGAGTCCATGGCTGAGTTCCACTTCTCCTGCTCTTCCTGGGGAAGTTTTAGGAGATCTGAAAACTTTCAGGCTCCTCTGCTATGACATTGCACAGCCTGGCCTCCTGAACTACAAATCTGTCAGGAGACTTTCTGACCCTCCTTGACCTTCTGGGGATGATCACTCTAGTTCTCCCTGACTTATCCTCACTTACACTACTGCTAGTTTCTCTCCTTGTGTCAGGTTCCTACTTCAAAAACATGTTGGGCTCAATGTTTGTTTGTGTGTGTATTGATGTACTAGGCTTTTCTTCTTCAGCCTCCCCATCATCATCATCAGTTTCAACCACCCCTCAATTTGTGGGACTTTTGGAAGTTGTTGTTGGCACATCCCTCCCTAAGGCAACAAAAACCTCCTGATTGCAGTGGAGTCTATCCCACACTGAGTGCATTTCAAAATTTGCACTCCTGGAGTATGTCGCCATACCAGGAGAGAGGGAAAATATGTACTTATTACCCTCATAGCCAAGAAAACGCAGTCTCCTGGTCTTAGGCTGCCCAGGCTTCCTTAGGCTAGGGTGAATAAGTACATTTGAAAATTGCCCCCAAGCCCTCAGGTGCATGAGGTTTGGTGCTATACCATACAATAGACAATATGGGGTCTGGTTGACACTGGATGTCCACAGTCTATTCATATGGTAAGCAGCAGTTCTCACTGCCTCCCCCCACAGCCCAGCTGGGGCTTATGCATCTTCCATCATGCACTCCATCATACTCTTTAACATCCCAATTTTCCTTTCAACAAGCCCATCCTCCCCTGGAGATACTGGGTTAGTGGTCTTGTGACTGATGCCTCTCCTATGCATCCAATTCTGCAGATTGTTGGATAAGAATTCCCATCCTTTAGCAGTCACTAGACTGGAAACCTTAAGAGAAGGAAATTCATGTTCCACCATGTTCACCCAATCACAGAATTTCTCTGCAGCTTGACTTTTTTCCTTTAGTAAATACATGTAGGTGTACCTAGTGTGTCTGTGCACAATTACAAACAAATAACTATTACCCCCTACAGTGGGTTTATAGGGGCCTGCCAAGTTGGCAAGGACAACCTCAAAGGGTCTTTGGGTGACACACTTGGTCTTTTTGGCAACTGGGAAAGCCTTCACCTTAACTTTCCTACACACAGCACATTCTAAAAACCTTGGGCAGTGTTTCATATTTAGACTAGGGCAAACCTTTGCTAGCTCCTTTAATCCTTTGTAACTAGCATGGCCCATTAGTCTATGATAATAATGAACACATATGTCATGGAGGGGCACATTGTCTGCAGGATTCACATTTGCCACCTTCCATTTAGGTAACATGTAATACAATCCATGTTTCTTTATCCCTTTTGCACAGACATTATTCATGTTATGCCATTCTGTTACTGTACAGTGTTCCCCCTCAAATATTACTTTATAACCATCTGTGGTAATTTGGGACACACTCAATATGCAATTTTCCAGTTTGTTAACACATAACACATTCTCAAAATCTTTGTCAAAAGATGGCACATATGCAGTGCCCATTTTCTGCACCTTGCTGGGAGCACCATCTGAAAGTGTAATATTGGTTATAGAAGCATTTTTAACTTTACTTAACATTTTCACATCATTTATCATATTGTGAGTTGCCCCACTATCTAATAACCAAGTTTTCTCCTCATTACCATCAGGAAAGTGCTTTGCTATTAAGGCATGGCTTCCAGCCTGAGAGGATGTACCCCTCCTTTGCCCTTTAGCTCTGCTGCCCCTCATGTTCTCATGTGCAGGCATTTTATAGTCCTTCTGCAAATGTCCAGGCCATTTACACCTGAAACACCGTCTTACATAGCTGCAGGCTCCTTCCTCCATAATCTCCTGGTTGTACCTGGTAATTTGTGGCTGAATCCCCTCTGTGTCGGAATCAAACTGCTTGCACTGGATGTCTTCCAGGATACACCCAGCCACAAGGTCTACAGATAAATCACACTCTCTGATGCTTTGCAGATTGTAGATTAGAAAATTCCCATTCCTTTGACAAACTTCCCAATAATATAAAACACCTATGGGCTTCTGGAACCCCCCTGTTGGCTACCTCTTGGAGAAGCTGTCTCATATCCTCCAAATGTGCTTTTACACAGCTTCCAGGACACAGCTTTGTGTTATACAGTCTCTTTGTCCAGATCATCTTTGATAAGCAAAATGTATTCTGATGAACATCCTCTAATGCCATCCAGAGCTGATAAACTGTGACTTTTTGTGCAGCATGAATCATTTGGGAGGGACTTAGCCCTGGCTTTTTGATCAGCCAGTCTGAATGCTGCAATTTCATTTTCAGAGCCTTCTGGGCTTATGCTCTCATTCTCCAAAACATGCCATAAATTGTCTTTTATTAATAAAGCTTGCATGTATATTCTCCATACTGGATAATTGCTATCATTCAACCATCTCCTGACAATAAGAGTGGTGTCCAGGGGCTGCATTCAGCCCACAGCCTTCGCTTTACACACGCTGATTTACATGAAGGCCATAAGTGATATTTCAAGAAACATGACATACAAAAAGAAGAAATAGACCTGACTAGGATTTTCAGTGGTGCTGGTTTCCAGCAGCAGCAGTCTTAAATGCTTTCATATGGAATGCATGCAGCCTTTAGGCCAAACTAGATGAGAAGAGGGAAATTCAAGATCATCTCTCTCATTGCCTGAATGCATTATTGCTCCTGGATGCCCAGGTGGCTGTTCAGCTCTGATTCATATACCAGCTCTGAATTTTCCTAGAGAAAACAGATATGGCCACTGTGATAACATGCTGCCACCTACTGATTAGATTTCTACAATGAATTCTACATGGGGCAGCTCTTGAAGGGTATTCAGAAACATGTGTCATGCAAAATGCAGATTGCTTTCTTTTTAAAAGACTAATAAACTGGTCTTACATTAATTACATTAGAGTCTGATATTTTTCTGGGCTCATTTCAAGGTTCGGATGCTCTCCTATAAAGTCCTAAATTGGGGTTGGACTTCAGCTCCCATTCCAGAGGAATCAATGGGCAGGCTTGATGGGAGCTGCAGACCACCTCTTCCAGTGTCAAATGGATTGTGGGTTATAGTGGGCCTGTTGTACAATCAAAAGAGGTTTAATTGGTGGGTAAGTGGAATAGGGTCTTCCCACTTATGGAATTATTACCCAAGACTGGTTATATCAGCTCATTCCCAGATGATGTTTAGGTAGACAATGAAAATATTTTTTATTCTCTTTAATGGTTTGCAGTTTGAGATTGAGGACTTAAAAAAACAGTCTTAATTATATGTCTTATGTCAGTCAGTCATTTATTGTATTTGACTAAAAGCATCCAGTAGAAGAATGCATACATGTGCATACATACAAGGAGCAAGGGGATCTTATAGCACCTTTGCACGACTAACTGAGAGAGAGAAAATTGTAGTATAAGCATTCGTAGACTTAGTCTCCTTCCTAAAGAAAGAGACTAAGTATACGAATAAATTATTTAATAAAGTCTATGAAAGCGTATACTACAATTTTCTCTCAATTAGTCTCAAAAGTGCTACAAGCTCCCCTTGCTTACTGATATTCCAGTTTAACACAGTTATATCTTTGAATACATACGAAAAGTCACATTAATGAGCCCCCTGCACAGACTATAGCAATATGTTTCAGATAAGTAGCACAAATACTTTTAGCAGCCATAGCAACTAAGGGCTTGTCTATATGAGGCAAAAAAAGGGGGATTGCTTTGCAATAATGGCAATTTGCAGCAGCTGAATTCATCTTTTTTTTTTTTTGGCAGATCACAGGCATGCGAAGCTATCCACATTTGCTGTGCAAAAAGGGCATGCCTGTGAATCAAGATGGCGGCCACAGGTCGATTATTTGTGTTTTTACTTACCTCAATTTGCCACCACTGGACAGTATTTATTTATTTTTTTTAAAAAAACCCATATCCAAGGTGCAAAAGAGCAATCTTTTGCTTTAACAAAAAAGGAAACAAAAAACCACACAATTTTATTGTCTTAACACTTGCTCACTAAGGTGAAAATAGAACATGCCTTTTTAGCAAACTCCACCCACCCATGCATGTCCAACCAATCAGCTTTCAACTTCCACTCATAGAGGGAAAGTGTATTAATTCAAATCATTTGTCCCAATGAGCAGGAATGCACATTCCACTCTGCTGTTTTTTTAAAAAAAAACTTTGGGAAAAGCTGAAAAGGCTTTTCCCATGCAGTATATGGTGGATTTGTCCCCCCTCCTTCCCAATACATCAAAATGATGCGGGATGCCACTTAGACTGATTGTATTCTCCTCGCATTCTGCGAAGAGTATTTTCACTGTTTAAACAACCCCTAAAGCTGCTTTATGTGTGACATTGGGGTCACAGTCTGACATTAACCAGCATATTTTCATGTAAGAGCTCTCACCCTGCATGGATGCCATAATCTGTCCCAGGAATCTCATCCTGGGGTTTTGATGTAACTGGCAATAAATTATATAGGGTGAAAGTTACTGCCAACTAGCACCTCAGAAACTTGTTTTGACAGACCTCCAGGTCATTCAAGTTGCTATGCCTAATCCGCAAGATCTCAATACCATATTGTAATTGAGCAACTACTTTCCCTAGAAACATTTTCAGTACAGGAATTACCAGCCTGCCACCCCTAGAACAGAAAAAGATCAAAATAACAAAGGCTGTCTACTGTGCTATTGTTTTGATGAGTCTTCCAAGAATTTTTCTCATCAAAGTATACCTCCAGTTATTTAAAGAAGGAAACCTGTTCTATCATATTTCCACCTGAATTCTAATTATATTTAGTTGATCATTTGCCAAAATCTGTCACCTTAGATCTAGCATAATTTATTTTAAGTTGTTCTGATTGACAAAACTTATAAAATTGATTCAGCGTTCTCTTCGGCCTGATTTTCATAGATAACAGTACAATATCATCAGCATATATGAGGATGTTGCTGCTTGGTTTTATAGTATTTGATTTTGCAGACCACCCTGGAGTCACTGTTTAGTGTAGTATGGAATTATCTGTACAAAAATACATTGTTTTAAATGGATGTAAAAAAATCCTACTGCTGGACTACAAAACTACAGTTCTGGCTATTTCATGATTAGCATTGCCAGACCTTGCCACAACCCCAGATGCCAACTCTGCCCACACATCTACTCAGGCAATGGCATCACAGGACCTAATCACTTCACCCACAATATTAGAATATATGCCACCCTCTGTCAACAATTCCCTTCAGCTTTCTACACTGGGCAAACAGGCCAGTTTCTGTACTGGAGGATAAATGGAGATAAAGCAGACATTAGGAATGGGAACACACAAAAACCAGTTGGAGAACACTTCAATCTTCCTGGACATTCCATCTCTGACCTCAGGATAGTTGTACTTGAACAAAAAAACTCAAGGGAAGATGGGAAACAGAAACAGCTCAATTGGATTATATCCACAAATTCTAGTCTATCAACTGTGGGTTGAACAAAGACAAAGGTTTCCTGGCACACTACACAGATTTTAACACTAGTTAACACACCAGTCTCATGAGGGCACTCTTGGCCAGTATCACATCTCCTTTCTCAACTAGCATCACAGTACATTGGAAAACTCCCACCACCATTCATATAGTCATCCATCCAACCTGACCTTAGCAAACATCTTTCCTCCTGCCTTTGTCCCTCAATGACTATTGTTAAATGGAACTTGTCACCTCGGACTTTATCAGACGGGCCCTTAAAACCCGTTCCTGTTCCAGTACCCACCCACTCACCCTCCTCCTGTCCCTGTAACTGAATTAAAAAAAATGTTCACACACTTACCTTAATCCTGGGACAGAAACTGCTCCCCCTCCTCCCCTTCCTGGAGACCACAGAGCCCCCTCCCCTTCCTGGAGACCAAATTTAAAAATAAAAAATCCCCCAAAGCTTAAAGAAGTGCACCAAGCACAATCCATTTATAACTTTATTAAGCACATTCTTGTTGAACTTTTTGCTTTGAAATTAAAATCTTGTAATTAGCCTTTATTTTCTCAGTTCTTGTTCACAGAAAGAAGGCAACTCACCAAGGCTTTAATCTCACCATTAATGGGAAGAGCTCACTTCATTTACAAATTAGATTGTTAAAGGTGCTTAAGAAAATGAGGGTTTTTTGCAGGTCCATTTTCCATTAAGGGTCACTTGAGTGGCAGAGCCTGATGTTAATCTCAAGCCCCCCTCACAACTCAACTTGCCTCATATCACTGCGATTTCCATAGTCTGCTCATGAGGAGCAGCGTTCCGGAGCACACGTGGGCGAGAAAGATGTACTGGCTGCAACTTGCATCCTAGCTGGATTATTTTGCTGCTTAAGCTTTCCTTGTCGTGAAGCCTGTGCAGGTGCATCTGGAGAGAACATTGAAGATGAACTCCAGTCCATTGGCAGTGGTTTCCTGGTATGCTACTAGGGTTGCCAGGCTGGATATGGGATAGAAGAAGTCTGTAACTTTAATCCTTAACAGATCGTGGAGCAAGACAAAGTACCATAAAGCTCTGCCAAATTGGATGAAGGTACTAATCCTCCCTTACCTCCCAAACTCCCACTTTCAGCGGCAGCCATCCCCTCCCAACATGGCTATTGCTTTGCCAGTTGAAAGAGAGTGGAAGGCCTCTGGGTGTCCTCTATGCCCTCCCCCTCACTTGTTCTCTACTGGGGTGGGGATAGCCATGTTGGGAAGGGATGGCTGTGGCTGAAAGTTGGAGTTTGAAAGGTAATGGAGGACAGGGACTTTTGTCCAGCTCGATGCAGCTTTATAGTACTTTGTCCTGCCCCGTGGTTTGTTCGGGATTAAAGTTATGGCAGCCCTATCCCATACCCAACCTGATAATCCTCCACATTGAGCTAGCTGTCATTACAACTGCTGAATAGAATCAGGCCTGCTTTATTGCAACACTTTTTGGGTCCTGTACCCACACCAATCCATTAGACCAAGAACTTCCTCCAGTATTCCTATTTTTATCTGCTTATCTTTGCTTATATGCAAAAGCTGTCTCCCACTTTTGTATCTTTAACTACTCTTTATGACCATCATTGAGTGTAAACTTGTCATCCCATCACCATATACACATGTTTTTGCATTTCTATTATAATTCACACTCCTTTGGACCAGAGAAGAAAGTCCAGGCCCTACAATCTGATACCCCTTTTCTCTATAGGGAGCTGCTGCTAATCTGGGAGTCTGTCCATAGAGGCTTCAGTCCATTCAGTGAAAGCTTAAGGTAGAAATTTCTTTTACTCAGTTGGTATGAATGGCGCTATAGGATTTCTACCTATCCAGACAGACAGACAGACACACAGACACCCGATATAGCTGAAACAGACTAACATGGCTATGTTTTTAAATACTACAACTATTCCAGAGTAACTATTCCTGAGCTGTATGTCTCAAAGCCAATGTAGTGTAGTGCTTTGAGTATTGGACTATGACTCTGGAGAACAGGGTTTGAATCCCCACTTGGCCATGGAAACCCACTGGGTGACCTTGGGCAAGTCACACTCTCTCAGCCTCAGAGGAAGGCAAAGGCAAACACCCTCTAAACAAATCTTGCCAAGCAAACCCTGTGATATGTTCACCTTAGAGTTGTCATAAGTCAGAAATTACTTAAAGGCACATGACAACACAACAAATATCTCATTTAAATCTGATATCCAAATGGAGTTTGTTACTGGTCAAATTATCATAGGTAGTTCATGCTCATGTAATTTTCTTCTCCTTTCTTCTTCTTTATTGTGTTATTGTGCAAGTGCAAAAAATTTGTGTATTAATAGTTTTCAGAGGACAAATTAAAAAGCCATTTGTTGTATTTACTTCACACTCAAACCAAATCAAAAGTGCTTTTAGGAAGATTTCCACCTCACCTAGGTAGTGGAATTTTCAGGTCCAATTTTAGATCCAAGTGTTGTTGATGTTAGAATAACACTGTTTTATTTAAAAATGAAAGCTAAGTATACACTACTTCAAAATAGAACTCTGTTAGGTGGGTGACAGAACTACATTCTGTCCAGGAGATTGCTGTTAAATTAGTGCTGGGCAATTAGTTTTTCTTCTGTTTCTGGTAACAAAAAATGAATCTCTCATTTTGTATCTGCTCTGGTAACCTTGCCAACACTAGTCAATATGTGAGATCAAAACAAAAACTCTCCAATCTCCTGTAGGGAGAGCTATGCAGACAGTTTCTGCTTTACATGCTCATGTATTTTCCCAAATGACCCACAAATGTTGTAACCTTGAGGACCTAAATGTTGTAAAGTGTATTTGTTTCAGCTTGCCTGTTGGGAACTAAGATTGGCTAACTTTAAAAGGAGTCTTATTTTCTCCCTGGTGGTGGCTTTTGACCCTAAGGAAATGTTCAGATGCCTCTTTCAGCGTCTTGCCGCGCAAGTAGCCTCTGGAGCAGTAACGAGGCTGCTGCGTGGCAAGGGGTCCATTTTGGATGACGCCGTTTCTCTCCCGGCGGCGTCCGTGACTGTTGCGGCTAGCATTGGAGGCGGCCGCGCTGTTTTTTACTCACGGACAACTTCTGTGAGTGAAAAACAGCGTGGCCACCTCCAATGCTAGCCGCAACACTCACGGACGACACCGAGAGAGAAATGGCGTCATCCAAAATGGACCCCTTGCTGCGCAGCAGCCTCGTTACTGCTCCGGAGGCTGCTTCCGTGGCAAGACGCTGAAAGAGGTGTCTGAAAATCTCCTAAGACTTCCAACCAATTTCCTAAGCCATTTCCGCTGATATCATTATATCTTACCTACTTCTGCCTAGCCTACAATTAACCAGTGTTTAATGCTAATTTTTGAAGGTGCTCATCTTGACAGTCCCCATAGCCATGCCCGAAGAAGAGTCTAAACATTCAGACAACTGTATTGACCGCATCAACAAGTTTTCAACTTCACCAGGAGCAGGTCTTTTGTAAAGCTAATGGGTTTTCATTGACTCTTTAAGATTAAGGCATCTCAACATACTTTGAATAAAACAGCACTCAACAATACATTGCTGCTGCCTCCCTGGTTTCCACCCCCAGTACTATGAGGATAGCCGTTACCTTCAAAAGAGACAGTGATGCCTGAAAGGGGTGGACAATTACATGATCATGCCTGCTAATCAAAACTCCCCTATGAGCTGAGGCCCCATGACATCACTAGTCATACTACAATACCCCATCATCTACCTTTGCATAATTTAAAATAACCACCATAAAAACACAAGAGTGTGTGCCCTGCTTTGCTTCTATAACCTGTCTCAAGACGCCAACATCCAGGTAAGACAGGAAAGTGTCCTCCATTAGTTTGGCCATTTGTTTCTTCCAGCAGCAGACCTAGCCACTTCAGAGGGAAAGGGGAACCATCAAGATAGCATTTATAGGCTGGCTAGGTTCAAATGTCACATGGCTTCCTCCCTCCAAAAACGCTATCCTTGTGGCCAACTTCACAATTTATAGGCCTTTATCTGTCAGAGTTCCTTCCCATGCAATCCTGGGGTTTGTAGTTTGGTGAGGCATTGGAGTGCTCTGGTTGAGAATTCTAAATTGCCCCCCTAAATTACCAGTCCCAAGATTCCATAAGACAGAACCATGGCAATTGAAGTGGAATGGCACTATAATATTGTAATGTTAACTGCACATGCAACAGTTAAATAAAATGGGAAAGTCTCAGGAGATTATCAGATGATCCCCCTTAGAACGTTATTTTGCTCACATAAAAAACATGAGCAAATTTTTGTTGCCATTTTTATGCCAGCAAAAGAGCACACACACCCCAGAATTTACCTTCCTCTCCCGGCAAAGGCAGCTCTGGCAATAAAGAGAAAGTAAACAGAGCCCTGTTCACTTCCTCATTTGAAATCCTGCAAGACTTTGTTGCGCAGGAAATTTAAAAATAAAAATAACACATTGAAAGTTTTAAAAAGGACCCAAACACACTTTAGAAGTCCCAAGTAACCCAGGGAAGGTCATAGAAAAGACTGAAACATACCTGAATGTCCTGATCTCACCTGGAAGCATGCATGCCAGGCTGGCCATTCTCACTGCAGTGACGAGATTTAAATGGCAAAAGCACAACGTCATCTGATCTGTGTGCCCTGGGGGACCTATTGATGGCTTCAGCTGTCAATAAAAAGGTATGGGATTTTGACAGGACATAAATGCAAAAAGGCAACGTCATCTGATCTGTGTGCCCTTTCGTGTGTATGTGGCATTGTTATGATGCCATATTTAGTGTGTCTGATAAAGTCCTCAATCTGAGCAGATCTCAAGTTTTTTCCATTCTGAATATGAAGAAATTTGTGAATGCTGGTAATTTCTTACTAGAAAATGAACTGAAATGAAATTCTTAACCATCCCTAGTACATCTTGGTGTGCACTCACCAATGGGATATTTATCTATTAATTTTAAAAATATTTTAAATATATAGACCCATAGCCAAAGAGCTCAGCTGGTGTACAATAAAATAAATGTAAGCACCTTAAAACAATTTTAAGCAATGTGAAACAACAAAGGATAATTTACAGTCTAAAAACATATCTAACTAGCAAATTAGAAGTAATTAAAACAGTTAAGACTCTTGCAAAGGGATTTTGCCGCACTTTTGAGACTGAGAAATAGTAGGTTGTAGAATAAACTTTTATAGACTGGGGGTTTGTCTACACAAGTGAAAAAAATGCACTCATATCATAGTGGGGGGCTGGTAGAACACATAATGTGAATCAAATATAGTTGTTTGGTGCCTTAGGGCTTAGATCTGATTTTTTAAAACCTACCTTTTATAATGCACTTTCCTGGAAGAACTGGTTTATTGTATGTGTGGCCACCTCCAAGTTGATTTTGGTGCGGAGCTGTGGGTGGGGTTTTGGGTCACCTGATCATTCCCTCCAGGAATGGCTACTTCCTCTGTTTGTATTTATATTTTGCCAGTGTGCAGTTGCTGTTATTTTTTGAAGGTGCATTTGTGTGGATAGTTGTATATCATTATTAGTGCACCTCCACCTATTTGCATATTTGCATGCAATGATGGGAAGAAGAAAACAGCAGAGTGGCCAATCCGTGTTGCCAAAAATAATGCAAAATATAGGACACATGATCATAGTAGGACTGCCCTTTTACACAGAAGTGAGCTTGCCTAGGAGAAATGTGTGGCTGATAATGCCAGTCTCATTTTACTTTAACAAGATGTCTGGCATTAACAAGATATGTGCGGGTCACTGTAGACCAGGAACATACGATTTGAAGCTGAATCTTTTTCACCTGTGTAGACAAGTCCTGGGTCAACTCCATTGGCTGTATGAAAGCTTATACTACAAACTTCTTTCTGTCAGTTGATGTCAAAGGTGCTGCAAGATCCCCTTGCCTACCTGGTCCAAATTAACATGGCTATGTCTTGGAATACAGTTAAAACCATGTACATGTACAAATTGTATAAAACCATTAGATCCCAAATACTTTAATAAAAAGCCATGTTTTACTTTGGGCGCCGAAATACAGCCAAGGTCTGTGCCAATCGAGCATCTAAGGTAAGGGCATTATGGAGCAGGATTGGAATTGTACTCTTTCTGTGCCTTTCCACTTTTTAAAACCTGGAATAAGGGGAGACAGTCAAACTATGCAACACACATAGGCCAAGAGCTTGTCTACATGAACAATACACTCTGTCTTGTCCCTGTCTTATTTAGTTATTTAATTATTGGATTTATATCCCTCCTTTCTCCCAAGATGGGATTCAAGGCAGCTTAGAGCCCTGCAGTCCTGATGACACAAGACATTTGCCTTGTTCTGCCTCTGGGCAGTCCTCATAACCCCTGGAGCAGAGATGGGGCTAAGATGCAGGGAAGGTAGGGCAGGGCTCATTACAGCACTTAAAAATAATACCTGGTGTAATATGTTCCTGCTGGGAAGGAATGGATTGGACCCTGTGCAACTGCAGGAGTCCATCCTGGCAGGCCATGTCATACCCTGCCTCTCAGAGGACAGTGAAGATGAATCTGAGCTAGAGATACAGGGACCAGGGCTCCCAGCAGGCTGAGGAACAAAGTGCTCAGACACAAGTTGCTGAGGAACAGAGATCCCAACAGGCTCACTTATCTGAGCAACAGGATATTCAACAGCCACAAGCACCAGAGCAGCAGAATACAAACTTACCTAGTTTCACGCAGTACCAACAAGAAAAGGAAAGGCATAGGAGATCAGAGAGAATAAATAGGAAGCAGGAAGCAATAGGTAACACCTGAGGGACACTGCTGGCTCATAAATTAGGCAGCACCTCCTCCAGAACAGCATGGCTAACAACCGATCTGCTTGGGTTTAAGTCACGCCAGACTCTGACTCTTGACTGACTGCCCATGATCTTGAACCTTGCCTTTGTCTTCGTGACCTCGTCTTTGGATTTCCCTGTTGGACTGTTGGTTTGGCTTGTTGTTTCTCTGTGTTTGGCTCTTAACACTGGACTGTGTTTACTCTTTGTGTCTGGCTCCTAGACTAACTTTGTGTACTGGTAAGCTGACTAAAACCCAGCTACTCCCTTTGAACTCTGGAAGCTGTTTTATTGGTTCTTGGCAGCCTGCTCTGAGTGATAGAGGATAGGCCAGCTCATCACTGCAGCTGCTGATCCGCTTTACTCTTCTAGAGCAGGAGGGGTCCCACAGAATGTGATCAAGGCTGGTCACGTGCAGGGGGCCTTGGTCACTTTTTGTGGGCCAGGAGGAGAGCGTGGGAGATGGTGGCGGCAGCAGCTTCTGGGCGCATGGGAGATAGTGGTGGCAGTGGCTGGAGTGACAAGCCAGCATGCCTGTCTGGATTCTGGCCTGTTTGGAAGCAGTAATGAGGGAGGAATGGGCCTGATCCACAGCCAGAATACTCTGGTGAGGAGCTGATGTATCCCGGCTCATGTAGATGAGCCCCAAGATCTTGTATTGCAGAACATAGCATAGAATAAATATTCTACAGACAGAACTACGTTACACCTCTCCCCTCATTTTAGCCACTGCAGCCCTCCCATGGCCATTCAGTGGCTGGTGGAGAGTGCGGAAGGTGGGGAGAAGAGAAATATCTGACTATGTCTCTATAGTTAGACACAGACTGAAAACAACATCATCTACTGAGATCTATGCGGATCCTCCAGACAGCTCAGTGGATGATGTAATTATTCTGTGCCTGGCTATGGGCACACTCTTGTGATCCTTCCCCTGCTCTCCACTAGGAAATGAATGGCCTTTGAAAGCAGGCTACACAGCAAAACAGTGATGGGGCAGGAAGAGAGTACCAGCTTCCTCCAAGATAAAAAAAAAAAAAGAAAAACTTATACAAGTGCATGGTAGACATACGGTTACATGCATCACTAACAGGATGATAGCATTAATATTCATTTAGAAGGAGCACTCCTTTGGGTGGTGAAAGATATCTGTTTGTCCTGTTAGCACATGATTTTCCTCACCTACATTCAATATGTTTTGTTTTGTGGTTGGCCATGAGAAGGTAAACACAGGCTTCATTTCCAAGTCTGATCACTGAAGAATGCCGTTCCTGTAGCTGGAGGGGAAAACACATGAATATCAGTGAATATGCATGCCTCTTAAAATCTAGTTTGACCAAGGGCTTAAAATCTAGTTTGACACCAGCTCTCCACGGTGTATCCTGGCCGCAAATCAGGCCTTTTCCTCCCCTGCAGCCATTGCCACTAGTATCTCCCTCGCTCTCCCTGAAGGCAGGAAGCTGGTCTGCAACATGTGACCAGCCTTAGTCATCTAATGCAGGCCTGCTTACTGCTGTGGAAGAGCAAAGCAGAACAGCAGCTGAAGTGATGGGCCAGCTTGCTGGGACAGGTTCCTTCAGTCACGTGGGGCCCAAACCATTTTTTTCCCACTGGGAACGGATTAAACCAGGCATTATTTTAAAAACACTACAATGGGCCACACCCTCCCCATTTTCTCCCCATTGTAGCCCCATCCTTGTACTGGGGGCAGAATGGGGCAAAAGCTCTACGTCATCAGGACTGCAGGGCTCCAAGATGGGGGAAAGATTGGCTAAATAGCCCATATAGACAAGCCCCAAAGTGATCACAGGTGTGCTGGTAAAAATGAGATGAGAAAAATGCAGATTTTCTTTCTTGGTTTTGGGGGAAAGGAGGTTGGGAAGTGTGAGGCAGAGCTTTTCTTCCTTGGGTTAGGAAGATATGTTGTGGAAGAGAGCAGAATGGGAAATTGCTGATGGGAGGTGTGGGAGAACCAACTGTTAGAAGGAGGATTGTGTGGTGAGTAATAACAATAGTACTATTAATCCTGAGATCCAATCTGGTGTAGTGGTTTGAGCATTGGACCATGACTTTGGAGACTAGGATTTGAATCCTCGCCTGGCCACAGAAGCTTACTTAGGCAAGTCACAGTCTCTCAGCCTCAGAGGGAGGCAAAGGCAAACCTCCCCTGAACAAATCTTGCCAAGAAAATCCCATGATAGGTTTACCTTAGGGTCGCCATAAGTCGGAAACGACTTGAAGGCCAACAACAACAACATTATGGGTGAGATTCTACAGCTTGGTCAATGTTGTGTAGCTTTACAAATCCTTCATTATATTGCAGAGTTGCAACAAAATCCTGTTAGTGAATAGCAAAGATGTGTGTCAGGGCACCAGCAAGAGTGTTCCAATGTGCATGAGGGCTCTTTGAGTGTGCATGGAATACTTCTGATTCACATTGCATCAGGCACAGGCTTTTTTGTCCCAGCTGGCTTTTAGTGTGGAAGTAAAGATGTTTCTTATTGGGATGTGTGTTTTATTTATTTTAAAAAAACTTTTGTATATCCTTTAAATGATTTTCTACTGTTTGATGTAGGGAGTTTTGATTGTTCTTAAAATTTTATTGTTAAGGTTTTTTAATTGATTCTCTTTGAAGCTGCCTTGGATCCCACTCTGGGAAAAAGGTGGCATACAAATGAAATAAATGAAATGAAATGAAACATTGGTGCCCGTTGGGCATGGTGCATCAGTCACTCCACCATTGTGTGATGGATGCATGTATGTAATAACATCACAACAGCCCCTAGGTGAATACAGGCATTGCAAAACTTCTCAGTTCTATTTCCTGCACACAGTACATAAGTCCGCTTACGAAGATAGAAGTCCCATAATGAATGTCAGCCAACAACAGCAGCAGCAACAAGAATAACAACAATGTGAGCATTTAATAAGTTACTGTTATTGATGAGAAGCTATAATTCAAGAAAAATTAATGATCAGACATGTAATCTGATGGAGAATTATTTTAAGAAATTAGATTGGCTCATTTAAAAACGTGGACTGAATAAAACCACAAAATCCTCAAGCATACTAGAAAGAATCTCCTTGGACACATCCTGCTGTGAGAATGCAAACTAGAAGCAGCTTCCTGGCTGAAGCTTCTTGGTGAAAACAGTCAGATATTCAAATAAACAGAACATTTATCCAAGAGGTGGTCAAGATGGTGAAAAAAACTCCTCATGGAATGTGAGGAGAATACCTTTTGTTCTAATGAGATCCCACAGTGATTCGCCATATTTGCAAGCCCCTCCTGCTCAAAAAACCCGCAAAAACTCTGACAGAAAAGCCTTTGCCATTTCTTCCGGGTTTAAAGTTTTCTTTTTTGAGGGAAATACGTATTCTGCTCGTTAGGACAACCAATTTGCCCTACACGGCCTAGGTCCAACCTACATAAGGGATTGCCTCCTCCCATATAATCCACCCCACACCCTTAGATCTTCTGGGAGAGGTTTATTGCAACCAATCAGATCTAGAGTAACAACAACCTCCCAGAGATCTTTTTCTATTGCTGCTCCCGGACTATGGAATGCCCTGCCAGTGGAGATCTGTCAAGCAACCAGCTTGGAGAATTTCAAAAAAGCCATCAAAA
This sequence comes from Gambelia wislizenii, assembly GCA_030847615.1. Lineage (NCBI taxonomy): Eukaryota > Metazoa > Chordata > Lepidosauria > Squamata > Crotaphytidae > Gambelia > Gambelia wislizenii. The sequence continues at coordinate 65,640,901 of JAUMIR010000002.1, forward strand.
TGGATCTCTTCCGGCAGGCCTTCCTTGAATAGAACAGACCATTTTAAATGGATGCTTCTCTCTCTTGTTATGTTTTTATGTTTATGTTGTTATGTCTTTATGTTTTGATATTATAGTTTTAAAGTCTTAGGGTAGTTATTTTATGTCACTGGTGAATTTGCCAATTATTTTAAATATATGTACTATTATATGTAATTTTAAGGGGGGTAAATTGTTTTAACTTATTACTGTTGACAGGATTTGTTTGTTTTATATTCAATTGTTGTGAGCCGCCTTGATTGCCTAATAGGCAAAAGGCGGGGTACAAAAATAAAGTTGTTGTTGTTGTTATTATTATTATTATCTGGATCACAGCGCATTTCTGGATAAGAGTGGATGTGAAAGTTGATCTGTTGGATGTGCGGGGGGGGGGGGTTTGCCAGCAACGAAGTGGCCAGAAGTGCTATTTTGGATTTTCGAGGTAGTGATTGTGTGCTTTTTTGCTGCGCTGAGGCAACTAAACAACTTTTAAAGTGTAAGTTCGCACTTGTGCACCTTGAATTTATAGTTAAAAACCCCTGTTCAGTGGTGGCAACTTGTGGAGAATAAAAATGCGAGTATTTCACTCATGGCCACCATCTTGATTTGCAGGCATGCCTCCGTGTGAACATCAAACATGGATAGCTTTGCATGCTAGCAATCTTGCCAAAAAACCCCAAAATGAACACAGTTGTGAATTTGTGTTACTGCACACCAATTTACATTATATTTTCTCATCTAGACAAACCCTTAGATTCAACCAGTCAGTGGCCTTTGCAGGCAACAAAAATATGCTTGTTTACAAGCATATTTTTGTATTCATCTGTGTCATCAAAGGAATATTTTCCAGTTTGGGAGATGAAAGAGGCATTGTTCAGGTTTTGAATAAGTTAGCTAAGAGGTAGGTAACCTGGAATCTCATTCCATCTCTAATCCCAATTGCTCTCATGGCTCTCAGAAAATCTTTTCTTTTCCTCCCTGTAAAATTCCACAGGAATAATTTCCCCCTACATGACAGACGAGGAGGCAGTAAGCAATGGACTTGCCACAGGATTTGCAGATCTTCAGGTAATCTTCAGAATAAAGGGGTGCAGGTGGCGGGGAAAGAGTAAGCCTGGGCAACAAAAAGATTGACAAAAATAACAACAATGCTTGGGTTATTCAAATGGATGAGATTTATGCATTCAGATCTTAACCATGTTTACCAAGAAATAAATTACATGAATTTCAATGGAAAGTATACATCTAAGCAAGCGTGCAAGGAATATGATAATCTGAGGTACCCTTAAAAATCAAGCATTTGACAGTTCACTGAATTCAGTGGGATATTAAGCCTGTGCTGAATTCTTTCTAATAGAAAGCAGTGTTAGTCAGAAGTGCCTGCTTTTGTACCAGTGAACATTCTGCCTCAGAGATGCACGCTAACAGCAAAGCCTCTCCATCAGTAGTAGTCACTGCCTCCCAGCTGTGGCCTCTGAATAGTTTGCAAGGTCAGTCCAACATAGAACACATTGTTGTCATCTACTGAGAAAGTCACAAAGGCATGAATGATAGGCATCAGCTCAAAAAGTGTATGTGTGTGGGAGGGAAGGTTGGGACGAGAGGCCTTCTCACCAGGTGGTTGAAATAGCTGGTAAAAAGTTTTCCTGGTCACTTCTGCAAGATATTAGAAGACCTCCCATTAATGCAAAGAAAATGTACTGGTGCAGTTAAAAACTGAGGTACAATGGGCAGCCCTACCATTTGGCAGAGTGATGGAATACATCTTTCTGGGTTCTATGGGGCTAACTGTAAATGAATATTGCAAACACAGGACTTTATCAGACACACCCAGCGTCATAATGATGCCACATAAATGTGAAAGGGCGCACAGATCAGATGATGTCGTCCTTTCGCATTTATGTCCTGTCAAAATCTTGTATCTTTTTATTGATGGCTGAAGCTGTCAATAAATCCCTGTGGTGCTTTAGTGCCAGCATTGCTGGCATGTGAAACCTTGGGCCATTTAAATCTTGTCACTGCAGCAAGAATGGCCACTCCAGCATGAACATTTCTGGGTGAGATCAGGACATCCAGGTAAGTTTTGCTCTTTTTATGACCCTCCCCAGGTTACTAGGGAATTTTAAAGTATGTTTAGGTGCTTGTGTTATCTTTCTATGCTTTATTTTTATTTTTGAATTTCCTGTGCCATGAAGTCCCAGGTTGGTAAAATGAGTACCCGGCTTGTGGGGCAATTAGCTAATACACATTGGAAACCCCTTAGTGCCTAGCATGCTATTAAAAAATGGTGAAGATCTGTAAAGTGCTATTGCTTAATAACTTGTAAGCCGCTTTGAGAGCCTTTGTGGCTGAAGAGTGGGGTATAAATACCACAAATAAATAAATAAATAAATAAGCACTATGGACCACTTTGGCTGCCCCAATTTCATCCTATGGAATCCTGGGAGTTGGAGTTTAGGGAAGGCTATTTGTAATTCTCAGTGAAAGACCTGTAGTGCTTGAATAAACTTCAAACTCCAGGATCCCATAGGATACAGCCATGACAGTTAAAGTGGAATCACAGCACTATATTTCTGTAGTATGAAAGGGCCTCTGGAAGTACCCCTGCTTCTAGAACCATCAGGTCAATACTGTATCTTGACAGAGCTATGGCAACCAGCAATAAGCAGACACATTGAGCAAATATCATGCCAATAAACCACACTGTATGCCAATAAACCACCCCCAGCCATTCATCCTGTATTTCTTGAGAGGGATCAAACTGTTATGTTTGCTTTCCATGTCAATTGCTTTCTTGTGATCCTTTGTGCTTTTGGTTTATCTCTAAATGTCCACTCCGATTCAGTAGTAATTGGATTTTTGCTTACAGCCTGGGGAACCAACTAATAAGACAGTATAACTCCAACACCTGCTATATGAAAGAAAGTGTTTCAAGTGACTCAGCATTGGCAGTATTTTTTTAAACTCTGATTAGCCAGGTGCATCCCTCCTAGGCAGGCAATGAAAATCTGCTGCCAATCTGAAGATGTAATGTACACCTTGTTCTGTTGTGGGAAAGAGGAATGAAATGCACATTTCAGGTTTTTTGCTAATGAGAAAAGAAAGAGAAAACTAGCATCTCTTTTTTGCACCAGCTGCTCTGTGTCTCATTATCATCACAGTGGTGTTGCAGGCAATTTCTATAATGCAAAGTGTAGGAACCATCAAGATTTTATTACTGCTTTTGCTGCTGTTTATAGGAAAGCTTGTGCATTCATACAGAATGTTTCAAGGGGTGCGCTTGGATTTCTTGAATATGGATCTCAAAATGTTCATATTGAAACTGCCTCCTACTGTTTACTCTGTTTTTACTTCTGCTCTTTTCTAATTTATTATTTGTGGGTTTCCAAGATTTATTCCTCAAAACAGGGGTGGCCAACTGTGGCCCTCTAGATGTTGTCTGATTGCACCTCCCATGGTCCCTCAATGTTGGCTGACACTGCAGGGAATTCAGCAACATCTATAGGGGCAGAGTTGCCCAAACCTTAAAACAATGTGTAGTTTGACATCCAGTGAAAAGAAAACCATTTCAGAGAAGGCCATGGAACACTTGTTAAAACCTTGTCAGCAGCAGTTGTTCTCACCTCACTGTGTTTGAGGCTAATACCCAGAGGTGTGTAGCTATATTCTCAGAAGCTAATATCTTCCCTTTCCCCTCTTCTCTTTATTGTGTATTGTTTTCAGATGGGAGCCAACATCTTTCAGCTTTCCACAGCAAAGTATCTGTGAACCATCATGAATCACATCAGCAGCAATCAGTATAATTTTGAGAATAGCACCGGATCACTCATTCTATATTGAGAACAGGATGGTGTGAGGGTAGGTTAAGTGTGGTTCATGATTCCAGTCCTGAATTCATTTGGGATACAGGTTAAGTGAGGAAAAGGTTGTTAAAATGGAGAAGTGCAGGCAAAAAACTCCTGCACCTAGTAATCTGACTATAGATCAGGGATTGCTCACCAGGGAAGGGTAAATCACTTGCTTTGATTTTTTTTAAAAAATAAAAAGTCTAAAATTTGCAAATTTCTTCATACATTTGGTGGAAATAGCTTTTTATTTTTTTAAAAAAAACCCACACAGATGTAGAGTGTTATTTATTTATTTATTTATTTATTTATTAGTATCACTCCTTTCTCTCAATATAGGGACTCAAGGTGGTAACAATGAGCTTAAAACAGTCCAAGTTTTAAAAAATACAAATTATTAAATGTATAAATATCAAGTTTAAAAACAAATTAAACAATTTACATAGTTAAAACCACAAACATTAAAATATTGAAATATGTAACACTTTAAAATACAAGTCACACAGCATTTAAAAGTCTATCCCACATTAGAGTGCAAATGCCTGCAGACACAGAAATGTTTTTACCTGTTTATGGAAAAAGAGGAGAGGAATAGTCCCTTCCCTGTCCATATCCACAAGCCAACTCTTTTAACCTTCCCAGACAACCCATAGAAAACCTGCTTTGGGCTGTCTATACGTCTAGGACACTCTGACAAACCTGGTCTGGACCAAAGAATGGACCTGCCACAAACTTGACATAGGGAAAAAAAATTGCCCACACAGGCCTAGGATTTAGCATTTAAAAGTCTGGGTTGGAACCCCTGCACATTCAGTTATGTTTATGGCACTGAATTAGGGTTGTCCTCCCTCCTCCTCCTTGAACACTGTGAACAGCTGCATGGTAACATGTATAAGAATACTGTATTCTCTCCGTACATGGAATAACTATACTGATTGAATTGGGCCAGTCAGATGGCTGAGAATTTAATTCATTTCATTTTTGGCAAGGAGCTTTCCAAAATTTGCATCTTTCTTAATAAATCTGATGGGAAGAATTTGAGTTTTTTAAATTTATTTTAAAGACATTGATTGTGGAAAGAAGCAAAACTGACAAGATTCACGCATTCCTCTGGGCACTCTGAATGTCTTCTGTACAGAAAAACAAAAATCCTTCAAAACTAGATTTGAGGGAGAACTATTCATTCCTTGTGATATGCTGGTTTTATATGTGCACAGAGAACATTCCTTCCTTCTTTCCTCCCTGCTCTCTGCATGGAGCCTCCCACCTAAAGTGGTACAAATTGGGGTTTACTACCACTATGAAAACAAGACCTATTGGAGGTCTGGACTTGCCTGCAATCTGCAGTGAAAAGTGAACTAAGGCTGCTGACACACTGCAGAAATACTGCAGTTTGACACCACTTAGACTATCATGGCCCCATTTTGTTTATACTTGCCAACAGGGGGTCACAGTATATAAACTCCACACACACTCCTACCCAACCATTCTCTGAAGATGCCAACACAGATGCAGGCAAAATGTCAGAAAGAAACTCTTCCAGAACACGGGCCTCACAGCCCGGAAAAAAGCCACGGAAAATCTAGAGGAGAGGGAATTCTTAAAACCCTGCTTAAATTTTGGCACATCTCCATTATAGACATCAACCATTTGGTAATACCACAGCACATCCAAGGTTTATATTGCTGAAACTTGTCAGGCATAAAGAAACATGGGTGGAGGAGGAAAGGTCTGATAGGAGAAGGGTCAGGTGATAATATATGTTTCCATTTTGACCAAATTATTCTCTGATAGAGAAGGCTAAATATCTCACAAAACTACAGACCCCAGCATTCCATAGCATTGAGCCATGGCAGTTACAGCAATGCTTAACTGCAATATTTCTGCAGTGTGTCAGCAGCCTGTATCACCATCAGAAACAAATGAATAACACCTTCCTATTTATCTATGGTAATGTTCTCCATTAAGCCATCTTACAATAGTGTGGAGGTGATCCTGGATCCTCAAAGGCTAGGCAAAGGAATATAAGCTCTGTCAGCTTCTGCCAAGATGGTAGGGCTTTGAACAAGGCCACAGAGGTGGACTGTACTGTAATTCTTTATTTTATTCTTAAAGGAAACAAGAGCTAATTTTGGTATTCCCCCCCCCCCTACTATGAGAATGTCACTATTCAAAGTTTGGGACTTATTTTGCACAAAATTAACATGTGGTGCAGGGTTTGGGGGTGTTGTTTTTGTTTTGTTTTTCCACATGAAACAACATTTTGCCTGCAGCTAATACCATTTTCTGCACAGGAAATATTTTTTGTACAGAAAATGCTGTTACAGGTACCTGCACAAAGATATCTCATGTGAATTTTGCACAGAGTACGACCCAGACTGTGAACATTCTTGTCAGTCCATGTTTCTCTTTGTTAGGGTTTCCCAACACTCAAGAAACACATTGTTGACAATATTTTTGAATATTTTCAAACATTCTTTCCATCCCTAATATCTGTAGCAGAGCTTGGATAAATTGCTATGCCAGTGAGGTATTTTGGCAGCTCTGGTTTGTCAAATAAGGACCAGCATAGCTAAGTTCACAGAGGCACAGCCCAGAAGATGGGCCACTGATGTGATGAATTGGCTACAGAAACTATCCACAGAATATTTGCCATCTGCATTAGTGGAGGGACTACCCATTTCAAGGAAATCACAGATCACCAAGATAGTAATCATTTACCAGCTCGACACAGACTATACCAATGTGGCCATTTCAATAAATTCCATGGGAAAGTAGTACAGTGGGGTGGGCAAAGCATTAATCTACTCAGTACCCACTGTTCCAACCCTTCACACCAAATTAACTTTTTTCAAAACTAAAAAAAGGGCTCACATCCTGAAGGTAATTTTGACAGATGTCGCCCCCATGAGCTATTTTAGGTCTAGGAAAGCATTTTATTGTTGTTGCTGCTGCTGTTTTTAAATACAAGTTGACCCCCATATCCACAGGACTGGTACCTGTGGTTTCACTTATCCATGTCTGAAAAAATACTGTAGGACCCCATATCCGCTGGGGATTGGTTCTGGGGGGCTCTGTGGATACTGAAAACCATAGATAATGGTGAACACCATTGAAAATAATGGGATTTCCGGGTTAAAATACCATAGAGTTGCCTTGGAGGACCTAGAAAATGGCTAGAGAGGGCACATTTTTTAAGGAAGACTCTATGGTAGTGGTGTGCTGTTTTGTGTCCCATAGATAATTGAATTAGTGGATACGGAGGTCCTACTGTATGTCCTGTCTAGACATTTTATAGGTCTTCCAGCCCCATTCTGTGATATGCCTTTGCTGGAGGTTGAGCCAGAAGTTATTCATTTCTATAGGGTTCACTATTATCCACGGTAAGTCCAGGAAATATTCCCCTTGGATACAGGCTCGGGGGGGGGGGGAGCCGACCTGTACGTGGGGCCTCTATTCACTACCTGTTTTGGGGGGAAAGACCCCTGGATCTAAAATAAGATGCCCTCATCAATGCAGAAGCCTAGCAAATTCTCCCCAACCCCATTCTCCCAAGAGAGTGCTTACAGCCTTTTCAGTTGTTGTTTTTTTTTTTAAATAGGGGGCATAAGGGATGCCCTCTTTGGTCTGCCAAGAGTGGGGAGGCTCATGTGGTCCCTGGAAAGTAGCCCACCCTGCCAATGGAGGGTGATAATTACTTTGTTCTATATTTTACAAAAAAAAAAAAAAAAAAGTCAAGATCCTAGGAAATATCAAAGAATAAGCCATATTATTATTATTCAGGGGTTTTTTTTGCAGGGGGCGGGCAGGATCACTGAAGCTGGGGGAAAAGAAGACGCTTGTTGAAAAATTTCCAGAATTCTCTTTTATTCTCAAGATGTGTATGCATCTTGTCTTCCAAACAATTTGTCCTCACTGTCAGCATTTGACTTCACAAAATGATGCAGTGGTAGTCAACATATGACAACAAATGAAAGATGGCATGCCATAACTTTCAATATTTCATTTTCTGACATGGATCACTCAGTACCGGACAATAGCTGACATGTAGCAGTTGAGATCTGACAGTTTGTAACAGTTGGCTTGAGGTTACTGTGTCAGACTCCAAGAGGTGCAAACCAACCTTTTTTTTTTAAATAGCATATAACAGCTGGTATGCAGAAGTGGTCAACATTTAGCAGTACCTGGTAGTTGGCAGTAACTTTAACAGCATCTGACAAGTAGCATAGTTGACATTATTTGATACCTGACATGCAGAAACTGTATTTGACAGCATAAAAGTACTTTTTCTCTATCCCAGCTCCCATCTAGTGGGAAAACTATGGCCATTCATTTTGGATTTTAATTAGCAGCCACCAACTCAAACTGCTGCAGTGCTCGATCAATATGACTGCCATTGATGGCAGGTCTGCTTTCAGTTTTCAATGTGTGTGTGTGTGGGGGGGTGCAGCTGCTCTCAGTGGCTGCATTGGGCAGAGATTGGAAAAGTTACTGTTTTTAAAAATTGAGACTTCCAGGATTCCTGCTGTAGTATTCTGAGATTTGTAGTTTAAAAACACACATCACATTTTCCAAGATCTGGAAAGGACAGGACTTGGCAGCTGCATGGAGCTATCACGAAGCAACTAAATACTGTATTATTCTTGATGTTGACAAGCACCCCCTACACACATGAAACTTGGGGGCAAAGTAGGTAGAACACAGGATGTGACTTCCATGCAGTCTCGGGACTTGACACCTATCTTTTATGAAACAAACTACTGAAGATACATGTGTCAGAGAGCTAAGCATCTCAGGCAGGTAATGAATCATTCAGGAAGGAATGGATGAATTCAGAAAGGGTTAGTGTCTACACCTCCCTTTTTAGTACCTCTGGTTATCAACAAGGGAGGACTTCCTTTGCGATGATCTAGTATCTTTCTAAAGAGATTAATCATAATTTGAATACAAAGCAGATGATGTCATGTCTTATACTGGAAACTTTTCTCTTTGAAGAGGCAGTGCACATGTATACACTGTTCTTCATCAGGCCAGTGTGGCCCTGGACATAGCATGATGGAAGAGGAACTCAGAGATCTGTGGCTGTTCAAATGTTGGAGGGTTTGTGGCCAGTCACATTCACACACACCACTGTGGAGACCTCCAGTTAATGATGTGTATAGAAAAGTTAGATCTCCATATTCCCTCCCACTATCATGCCTAAGAAACAAAACCCAGGCTTACAAATAGGAGCAGGCTTAAGTCCTAGTGCTTGGAATCAGTGGAGGTCTCCAAGACCACAGGATAAAATAGATTAACCCCTGCTAAGGTCTCATATCTCTAGGTATATCTCTTTACTTCTTCCCATAATAAATGAATAATTGCCATAAACATAAACACACACACACACACTTGAGAACACAGTTATCAAAGCTGCCTTTGCATTCTGTCAACGTATGGCCTGCCCATCATTGAAACAGATTTCTCACCATACAAAAGCTCCCGCCTCCCCACTGTATGTTCACTCAGCCATCTTAGTAGGGGATATTTTGCTTCCCTGGCAGGCAGAGTTCTTGTTGTGCTTTTTTCATTCAGATAGGCCTTTGGCATCTAGTTGGCTATTAACTGATGGGGTGGGGGTGTTTGTTTTTTTTTTATCTGTTTTTAACTGTGTTTTAGACTAGCTTCTATGTTTTAATTGTATTTGTTTTCTAATTGGGATTTCATTGTTGTCAGCTGTCTTGATTGCCTTTTTCTTGGCAGAAAGGCAGGAAATGAATTGAATAAATAAATAAATAATTTTTCAGTCATATAATAGATACCTTACCATCATGGTTGGGACAACCACTGGCCACAGCAGAGCTAAGGTTAGGCGAATAAAAGCCTCTTGGTTATTTCTCTCAGAAATGATCGGGGTCAGCTAGACAGGAGAATTGCGGAAAATAGCACATTACCTCACTATCACAGCAGTGTTCATTTGTCCCCACGATCCATGTGCAAGATCACTGGCATGGAAAGCTATTCAGAATTTACAGTTCACACAGAGCATGCCCACAAGAAAAGATGATGGCTGTGAGTGAATTACTTGCCTTATTTTCTCCCTCCCCCCCCCACTTTTTTTGCTGGTAAATGAGAGAAGTGGAAGAGTGATCTTCTATTTAAACACCTTTTTTTGCTCTGCTGCTTGAAACAGCACTCAGCCGTGTCCCGGAAAAACCAACAATGGCGACTCCAGCTGCTTCGTCGCCGGAAAGCCCCCTGTGCATGTCTAACCAATCATGTTCTGACTTCCTGGATGTGCCCCAATTCGAATTGGTTATCCAGATGGCCTGTTATGAACATTTTTGTGTACTTAAAAAAAAAAGATCACGAGAAACAGCAAAAGCTATTATAGTGAACTGTTTGGAGTTTTCAGTCCCCCTCCTTCCGAATATGGTAAATCCTTGCAAAAGCTCATCCAGACAAAACATATTCTACCCACATTCTTTTAGAATTTTCTTCGTAGTCTAAATAAGCCCATTAAGTATAGTATCCCCCTTTCATCCTTGCTTCTGTATATAATGCTCCCCTCTTTCTAGGCCCTCTCCTTGATGCCTGTCCTATGTGTAATGTTGTTCTTTAAAATGCTATGTATGTTAATATGCCTATAGTTAAGATCCAACACTTTTGTACTACTGCCAGTAGAGTTGGGATTTTTCTTTTTTCTCCTGCAACACTTCTTCACAAGGCCCTTCAGAGCAGGATTTTAGGGTTTATGGTTATAGGGAGGGGATTGCCAATTTTGGGAGAAGGAACAGGATCCAGTGAAAAGACACTGCTGGATCTTGGCCTAGTGGCCTATATATATCCAATGGGTGAAACAATACAAGACAGAGGGACTTCTGTAGATTTATGCACTCACAAAACAAAACTAGCCAAGCCTGAGGTTGAATCTGACCCTTTTGAAACAGAGAAACTTTCCCAAAATTTTGGGCAGAAAAGATGGCGATGAACTTAGGTCCCAGGGCTGGGAAGTCCAGGCCCCCTTGTTCTACCTGCCCATAAGCCACTGCTCTTGCCAGGGGGAACGTGGCCATTCCCCAAAGGAACTTGAAGAGAACTCGATCAGCTTCTTTAATCACTGAATCTGGAGGCGGGAAATCTGCTGCCAAGTTGGCTGCCACCGGAAGCAGGTAGGTATTTACAAAAGCGGCTCTCTGGTAAATGGTCAGCTTCCATCTCTGCCAGAGGGCCACCCTCTCCTTCACTTTTTCCAACCAGCGATACCAATTTTCTTTCCATCCCTCAGGAGCCACTGCAAAATTCAGCCCCAGGATCTTCACCTTATCCATCTTTGCCTCTTGCTCTGCTTGCCACCCTTCCTTTTCTTCAACTATGTCCTTTAGAGAAATAGCTGCCATCTTGTCCTCTGCAGCAAAAATCCTGATCAAAAAACTCTTTTCCATGTTAAGCCGAGCACCAGAAACTCGACTGTAGGCCTCAAAAGCATCTTTAATCTTTCTAACTTCCATCCTGTCCTTAACCAAGAGGGACACATCATCAGCATGGGCAACAAATTTAACAAATTCACACCAAACCAACCATGAACTGTCCAATGGACGTGGGATTCGGATCCCCGAGATGCTCTTGTCTAAACTAATCTTACACAGGATAGCATCCGAAGCAATAACATACAAGAGAGGGCTCAGTGGACAACCTTGCCTCACCCCAGAATTTAACTTAATCCTCTTTCCTCTATGACCATTGACTTGCAAAACCACCTCTGCATCCCTATAAAACAATTTAACTAAAGCAATAAATCTCTCTGGTACTCCTTTCCACTTGAGGGCTTCCCATAGAAACACATGATCTACATTGTCAAAAGCTTTCATCTGGTCGACCTGTAGGATCTGACCAGTCCAAGCTCCCTCCTTGCTGAGTTGGAACACTTCCCGAAACAAACAGAGTCTACCATAGTCCTACCCAGCACAGCACTGGACTGTGCTTCCATCACAATCTTATCAGCCACCTTAGCCAGCCGATTGTTCAGTATTTTTGCCAACATGCGGTAGTCTACCTTGGTCAGAGCTATGAGGCGCCAGTCTTTTGGGAGGGTAGGATCACCCTCCTTTGGGAAAAAAATCAGGACCCCTTGATAAAACGTCTCAGGGAGCTCATTATTATTCCACAAAAAATCTTAAATAGCATTGTCTGAAGGATTCTACTTCTCTTCAAAAGTGTGCTTTTCTTCACAGAGTGGAGGGACGCAGATCTTGTGTGTCCCTTCCACACTTTTAACACTCCTATGACTAGATGAACATCTCCACTGGGTTTGAATCACTAAGCAATCAACATGTCTTGTGTAAACTTCAAATTATTTGCACATTTCATTATCAATCTGTATTGGCCTTGTTAAACATCTTTTGTATGCAAAAAAAAAAAACCCAAAACAAAACAAAAAACAACAAAAAAAACCCACATACCTTTGCCAGATTGTATAACTGCATCATGGTATATGATACAATATTATGATGCAATGACTCAGCCCTTCTGCCCTCCCATTTCTGTGTAATAATATTCCAAGTAACGAGGATGGTTGAGTATTAAACAGCTTACAATCCAAAATGCTGGTGGACACATTACAAGATGGTTTGACATAACCGCTTTGATGAGTGTGTAAGCAAATGATTTTCCAGGAGTTTTGATAATATGTTTATACGACTTGATAATAAAACCCACACTCCTCCAAAGCGAACACCACTCCATCACCTTTGAACAACTAGCCCAAACCACAACACAAGAGGAACAGATTGTGTAAAGCAAAACAGCTATGCTTGTTTCTGAAAGCTCAATCTCTCTTCTCTCTGTGTGTGTTCCTGTGTATTCAGATTCAGAAAAAGATTGATATGGTTATTAATTATAATAAATTATTCAAATATTTTTAAAACAGAATCAGAAATAATACTCTGGTCCAAAAAAGGACAACAACAATAACAATAATACTAAGAAGAAATAGAGGCTGGAAAATCTGGAGGAACTCATTAGATGGCCAATATTTTTGCAGAAGGGGAGCATCTCCTCTTCCCTCCCACACTTCCTCCTATCTTAACACAGACAGAATGAGAGGAGTAGGAAAAACACAAGGATGAGTGACTCAGCACTTCTGCTCCCTCTGCTTCTGCACTTAACGTGGGAAGTGGGACTTGTTATTTACATGTAAAAAAAAGCCCCATTTCCCACGTGATAGCAGAGGTGTGTGTGTGTGTGTGTGTGTGGAGGGGGAGGAAGAATGGGAGCATGAGCCAGTCATGCTGTTTTGCTTCCCACTTCTATGTTAGAAATCTGAATGTGTCACAAGGGACGAGGGTTTTCAAAAATACATACCTTCTCGCCATATTAAACTGCATTCCCCGTTGATGGAGAAAGTATGCATTTGGGGGATTGATAATAGCTGAGTGGCAGAGCTTAGAAATGAGTGGGATTATCCTTTCCTTGCTTCACTAACCAATTCTACCCCCAAAACCAGGAGGCCTTCTAATGCCACAAGCCTCCCACTGCTTTCTTCAAGAGAACAGGTGGCTCACAGGGTATCTCATAACCCTTTTCCCCACTGGACTGTATACAGTAGGAGTCACTTCATGATATCAAACACCAAGGTAGAGAGAGACTTGTCTCCCTTTTTGTTAGGCACACACAAGGCCATGGAAGACCACCACTGAGTGTGACTACACTTAGGCTCAACTACATGAGCCTTGGAGTGCATCCTGGCCATGGATTAGGCCTGTTGTTCCCATTACCACCTCCAAATGGGCCGGAATCCAGAAAGTCACACCAGCCTGTCACTGCAGCCACTGTCGCCTCCATCTCTCTCGCTGTCCTGGAAGGGAGGACATATGATCTAGGCCACCTGCATGTGACCAGCCTTAGCCCCATGCTGCGGGACTCCTTCCTGCCTTTCAGGAGAGCAAGGTAGACTGGCGGTGGCAGCAAGGGCCTGGCTGCTGGGATGGACTCCTGTGGACACACAGGCCTGATCCATTCCTTTCCAGTGAGAAAGGATTAAAAGAGGTATTATTTTAAAACATTGTATCAGGCCCTATACCACATTCCCCTCATCTTAGCCCCGTCTCTGCCCTGGGGGTTGTGAGGACTGGCCGGGGGGATAATGGGGCAAATGCTCTGCATTGTCAGAACTGCAGGGCTCTAAGATGGCGGCAGGACAGGGTATATTGCCTGTCTAAACAAGCCCATATAGTGGTTTCATGGATTCCCGCTTCTGACAAACACAGTTATATATAGTCAGACCTCCGTTATCTGACCAATAACCATGGTTTCAGTTATCTGTGGAATCCAAAACAGGGACACATACCATAGAGTCATCCTAGAAAATGCCTAGAGAGGCATCCTCTCTAGACATCTGCTAGGTCCTCCAAGGCAACTTTGTGGTATTTTTTACTAGAAGTCCACTACTTTTAATAGGGTTCCCTGTTATCTGCAAGTTCCAGTATCTGTGGTAAGTCCAGGAACTGAACCCGCATGGATACAGGGGTTCAACTGTACACTTGGGGGCCCATTTACACTACAAAATGATATACCACCCAACTGTCCTGATCCGGCAGGGACAGTCCTGATTAACCCTCTCTTGTCCTACTTTTCCAGCTGCTTTTACAATATCCCAGTTTTTCTCTCCTTCTACTTCCCCCCTTTGTCTTCAACTTCAGTTGCTGCAAACTGAGTTGAAAGTGTAAAAGTAGTTTCACTCAATTAACACAGTGGTGGAAGAAGAGGGAGGGGACAGAATCTTGGCCTTCCCAGTAGGTTCAGGCAAAATGAAACTGCTGTAACCTCTCCCAACCTGTGTATTCTCCCTCAATAATAGCATTTGACATCTTAATCACACTATGATGTTATTTTTTTTTGTCACACAGGTCCTGGTTTTCATCTGTGAAATGTTGGAGGGTATGAAAATATAGCACTGTGTTCCACTTTAACTGTCATGGCAACATCCCATGTAATCCTGGGAATGGCAGATGAGGGAAGGGAATTTAAAGTTCACAAAGAGCTCTAGCGCCTCACCAAACTGCCAACTCCAAAGTTCTGTGGGATGAAGTCATGACAGTGAAAGTGGAACATAGCTCTATATTTGTGTAGCAAGAATAGGTCCTTGGTTAAAGCAAATCTCATCTAGTGCAAACACATTGGCCAGAATCTTGTTGCTTAGTCCTGAATAGAGGAAACCCATTGAATCAGCTGTTGAATTGTGAGCCAAAATGCAGGTAAATCAAACTGATTCAATAAGTCTGCTCTTGTCAGGACTAACTATTGGATTTAGGCCATTTTCTGTTGGGGAACTACCAGTAAGTGTATGCAGTATTTTCAATACATGTCCAGAAAACAAGAGATTCTAGTCTGCAAACAGTAACCTTCTGAAATTCAGTTTTTGTGAACTGTGCTACCTTTTCTGCAAACCTATTCAGATGTGCACTGTCTGTTTGTCTGAATTCCTTTACTAGTGGAAGTAGCTGATACACAAGGCATGCCTAGTTTTGTGAAAACAATGCCTCTTAGTTGCTTTATATATGAACCCTCCAATTTAGGGACTGATCACTGATCAGTGTTTCCAGCCTTGTAGCTTAGGGTTTGTCTAAATGGTGAAAATAATCCTCATGGAATTTTCTGGCAATACATCTGTCTAAATGGGAACCCACATCAATTCACTCTATTTGGAAGGACGGGGAGGGTCAAATCCACCATAAACTACACAGGGAAAGCCTCCAAGTTTTAAAAAAGCTCTGTGGGGAATGTGCATTCCCACTCATTGGGACAATCTGATTCAAATTCATTTGCATTCCTGATAAGCGGAAGTGGAAGCTGATTGGTTGGATGTGGGCAGGTGGTGAAGCTTGCTAACAAAGCAAGTGTCTGGAACCACCATGATGGATTTTCACCTTAGCGATCGTGCGCTCAGGCAAGGAAATAGCCCTTTTCTTTTCTTAAAATTTATTTATGTGGAATATTGCACTTTTGCATCTTAGATATCCTTTTTAAAAAAGTGTTTGGTGGCACCAACTCATGATGATAAAAATGCGAGTAATTTACTTGTGCCAGCCATCTTTATTCACAGGCATGCCTGTTGGGACAGCAAAAACAGATAACTTGGCATGCCTGTGATTTTGCAAAAAATTTTTTAAGACAAACTGAAGCTACTTCAAATTGGCGTTAGTGTGCATCAACCCACATTTCCCCCTTCGTATAGACAGGCCAAGAGTTTGCTGTTTGCTTGTAATGTCCACCAGTTCAGACAGATTCATCCTGTTTTAAGACAGGTACATTTGGAGTGCTCCATTGAGAAAAGGGGGCCATTGAAACTATGCTATTATTCCACGTTGACTGCCAGAGTTCTGTCCTATAGAAACCTGGGATTGGCAGTTTAGGAAGAGGCATTTAGATTTCTCAGCCAGAAAGCTCTAATGCCTCACCAAGCTATAATCCCTAGGAATCCATAGGGTGGAAAAATTGCTGTTAAAGTGAAATAATAGTGCTATAATTCTGTAGTGTGAATGGGCCCATGGTCACTGAACAAACAACATTAGCTAATCAGGTCATGCAAGCTCAGGGGCAGCTTTGGCTTATTTATTTCATTTCATTTGTATGCCACCTTTCTTCCAAGATGGGTCCCATGGCAGCTTCCATAAAACAATAGATTAAAAATACAAGATATATAATTAAGATATTATAAAATCAAATTGAAAATATAAAATCTTATGGGGTAAGAAGAACCACTCTGGGGGCTTGTCTACACTGGAGGCAAAAACAGATTGAAATTTGGACTACTTTGACCTGGAGCTGTGCCAGATCAAATTCGGACTACTCTGGCCTGGATTTAAGCGCCACACCTTGGCCAAAGTCTGAATCGGATTCATCTGGATTTTTATCCACAGTGCAACTGCTGGCTCTGACCTCAGAATGAGCAGCCACACGTAGGGCTTTGCCTTCCCAGCATGTGGCCGCTAGTTGCTCACTCACTTGCTTTGACCTTAGAATGAATGACCACATGTAGGGCTCTGCCTTCCCAGTATCCTGAGGTCAGAATGAGTAGCTGCATGCCAGAAAAGCAGAGCTGGAGGCGCAGAGGGTGGTGGTGGTAAATGCCGGTGCCTATCAGGCAGCGATTGTCCTGCATCCCCATCCCAGCGCGGATCCTTTGTTCACATTACAGTTTTTTCTGGAGTTTCTAGTGAACTCTGGAGAAAATGGCAAGTTTTCTAAAACATGGATTTAGGTGGTATACCCCGAGTCTGGTGTGGATAGGGCCGTATGTCACGGGACATTATTGCACCAGGAAAGGGAGCATGTTGTGTGACATCACTGCCACATTTGGGGGGCGCAAATTTACGGTTTTCCCCTAGTGTTGACAAGGCCTGGCTTGGCAAAAATTGAATAGCAGGCAGGGCCGGTTTAAGGGCCCTGCAGCACCTGCAGCTACAGGGGCCCCCATCATTGTGCCCCCCCGTCATAACTCTCCTCCTGCAAAAAAACATTATTAGTAATAATCTGAATATCCTATACTGTGAATAGCTTAGATTAGCTTAGGTTACATTGACCTGAGATAAACATATGCCTCCCGCAAAATAAAGCATTGCAGGGGCCCCCAAAATTCCTTAAACGGGTCCTGATAGCAGGATCAGTTTGAATAGCATGCCCAGTCTTATGCTTCCCCAGATCTTCTCAGAGTATTTCTTCATATTTGCTTTGTAATCTCAGACTGCCCATATTAGTTTGCTTACAAACTACAGAATGCTATTCCAGTCTCATCTGAAAGCAGAGGGAAGCAAAGTGCAACCCTCCAAATGATGCTGGACTGCAACTCCCAGCAGTCCTATCCAGCATAGCCAAGGTTGCACTTGAAGCTAGTCCTTTCTCTCAGAGATGTTGAGGAATGCTAGGAGTTGCAGTACAACATCTGGAGGGCCACACTTTGCCAATCCCTGTCTTAAAGTGTGAAGACCCTGGCCTTGGCCAATCAGTTGGGTTACTCTGGCTATAGGACCACAACTTTCAAAAGTCCCATGCAAATATCTCAGATACTGGTGAGCAAATATCTCCAATGGGGATGAAACAGAAGCTTCAGAGAAGCTCAAAATAAGAGCATAAAGTCAACAGATGCAACTGTCAGACCCATCACTGTTGTCTGTGAAATAAATATATCTTTCAAATGACATTTTGCCCTTTGGACTATTCTTTTCCCTTTCCTTTTAATTAATTCCTTTATTTTTAAGAAGTTTCCTCTCCCCTACCACCCAATCAAATGTGACTGTGTTGGATGTTTGGACAACTTTCTTCTTACATAAATGGAAAGTAGATCTTATTCTCCGAGACCCATTTCATTCTACATGAATTCTCATATACGATTGCTGATGATTCTGAAATTTCCCCTGCTAAATTTGTCAGTATTCATGTGTTATAAAATTTTTTATATCCAGCTTCGTTGAAAATATTCATATTATCTAAGTATTCTTTGGCATATTCCTCTGTAGTTTTGACCTAACCTTCATTCTTCCTGCTTGGAGCATTCCCATGTGTAGTGTATGTTCACAACAGCATGTTACTGAGAGCTGAAATTAGTTTTTATTAATTGGATGCTGTGTACATTCAATATGAGCAACATTTCTTAATTTTGAAATTTGTATTTTAGCCTCAAAAACTGCTGTTTGAAAATTGCAATCAAAACTCAACATCAACATTAAAATTGTGATTAATTTAAATTTACGAAGTCCATCTAATATGTATTCATCAATGTCTATTGCAAGTCATATATCATCTTACCTATGTATAACATTTATATTCTGCTCACTAAAACTGGAAAAGCTCTCAGAGAACATGTGGAGGTGGGCAGGACCCCATTGCAGGAAAGCAGCCTGTTTACCAACTCATGAATAGCAGGCAGTGCTGGAACCAGAGTTCAGAGAAGTTACTTTTTGCACTGGCAGTTGTAGTCCAAACAGTAACTTCTTAGAGCTCTGTTTCTGTCAGGAATCAGCTTTCCAGGGTTCCAGGCAGATGTCCTTCTAGTTCAGTTACTAGGCCAAACTCCAATAGTGTACAATAGGACCCCCCGTATCCATGGATTCATTATCCATGGGACACAAAACAGCACACCTACCATAGAGTTTTCCTAGAAAATGTGTCTTCTCTAGCCATTTTCTAGGTCCTCCAAGGCAACTCTATGGTATTTTAAACCAGAAGTCCCATTATTTTTACTTCGCTATTATCCACGGTTTTCGGTATCCACCCGCCCCCAAGAACCAATCCCCAGTGGATATGGGGGTCCTACTGTACTTTCATATTCAGCAAAAATAGAATTTGGACTTTTTCCTATTTCCACTTCCATGAAAAACTAGCTCCAGACAGTTTCCTAGCCCCAAATATGATGCTTGTCCAGGAAATACTAGGACTTATTGTTTCAGAAACAGAGAAAAGTATGATATGCTCTCTGAAGACCTGGCCTAGGTGACATATCCTATGCTCATTAAAAAAAACCCAGCAGAACATGGCATCCGACTGGTAGCAGGGAGAGGCACGGACCATAATACCTAGGGACAGAGAGATCTGTTAGTGGGAGCCAACACTGATTTTCAATTTACAAGCCCCAAATGGAATGTAAGGCAATGAGTCAGGTCCCTGGTCTCCACAGTGCACAGAAGAATTGGCACTAAATCCCAGGACCAAGGAGAAATGTCTGAAGGGCATTGTCATGGTCCCTTCACTCTATTGTATGCAAAGACTATACATACCTGTCATACTGCCATGTCTGGCTATACTTAATAGACAGTTTGTTGTCTCTGTCTCTCTGGCTTTTCTTCGCAAACAAAGATTCAGGAAGGACTCATCCCATGCTTCCTGCAAGCGTACTGATGACTGAAAAGGCCAATCCGAGATAAACAAGTCCGGTTGCAGAAAGCACAGCAGAAGGTCTCCTTGGGTGATGTTTTGAGCCTGTGCAATGGATTTTTTTTTGGTGGAGCACAGCGTGCACAGAACTGGCCTCACCCTTTAAACCAAAGGTTCATCTGCTGTGGCCTTGCAAGCAGGGATGGTAGCAACGAGGTCCTCGCGTTGTAGGTTTGATTAGAGTTTCCTTCTCTTAGATGTTTGACCTTACAGGGTTGGACGAGCACCATCTGCCCGGGTTTGGGATTAGAGTTTTCCTTCTCCTAGGATGGTTGCCATAAGGCTAGAGAGCCCATCCTGCCCTTTGACGCTCTTTGTCAGACCCTTCGGTTTTGACCTGCCTGGTATGGGAGGCCCTATTGGCTATTATGCCACTGCCAGCATTGCTCAAAACTACATTAGGGTACGCAAGCTTCTCCCCCACGACAAGGGGGCGTCAATAGAGAGGTCTGTTGTAGTTGTTAGACCATTGCATAAAGACCAAGGAGACCCAGACTAAAATCCACATTCATGTATGAAGCTCACCAGGTCACCTTGGGCCAGTCATTCTGTCTCTGCCCAGTCTACACTGTAGGACTGTTATGAGGATAAAGTAGGAAGAGGCAATTATTGCAACTTGTCATTATTTCCATGAAGTGTGTGTATGTGTGTGCTATCTAACATGTATAACATTAAACATTTTTTTTCTTTTAAAAAAGGGTTGAGGAATGCTGAGAGTTGCAGTTCAACAAAACTTGGAGGGTTGCAGGATCTCTCACCCTTGCCTTTGAAGGAAGCAGAATTCAAACATTACATATGCCTGATAACCACATACACACAAATATGAAAATCAGCCAGAAATGTAAGAAGCTGGTATTTACAGAAGCTAAAAGAAACCCATTTACCCTATACTATTTCAAAACAGATTACAGTTGTCCCTTCATATTTGCTGGGGTTTGGTTCCAGGAACCCTCGTGGATACCAAAATCCATGAATACTCAAGTCCCATTATATGCAATGGCACAGCAAAATGGTGTCCCTTATAAAAGATGGCAAAATCAAGGTTTACTTTTTGGATTATTATTTTTTAAAGAATATTTTCAATCCGTGAATACTTAAATCTGTGGATACAGAGGGACAACTGTAGACCTTTTGCAGCGTGATGGTTGTGGTAGTATTACAAATGTGCACCAGATAAATTCTTGGATTGATCCCTTTGCTGGCCAATTTTTACTGGACCGGACTTGTTTATCTCGGATTGGCCTTTTTAGTCATCAGCGCGCTTGCAGAAGGCGCGGGATGAGTCCTTCCTGAATCTTCGTTTGCGAAGAAAAGCCAGAGAGAGAGAGAGAGTTGGAGAGAACAGAATTCTTCTCTGCAGTATTATTAAGATCAGGTTTTGTGTGTTGGCTCTTGTGTTTATAAAAAAACATTAAAAAAAAAAGTTTAGAACAGAGAGCTTTCCCCAATTTGAATCAGGGTTCAGTTGTTCTTCACCAGGGAGAGGTGAGAGCCTGTTTTCAGATTGCTTCATGCACTGAAAACAAAAGCAAGGTTGTTCTGAGCTTGTCCAATAAATGAGTTCACCTTTGCACTGAGTAAAGATAGCGGGGTTTAGACCAAATCCACACTGCACAAATGATCCAGTTTGATTATTTGCCATGGCTCCTTCCTATGGAATCCTGGGATTTGTACTTTGGTGAGGCACCAGCACTCTTTTGTAGAGAAGGATAAAGACTTCATAAAACTACAACTCCCAGGATTCTATAGGAAGGAGCCATGGCCAATAAACCAGTTTCAAACTGGATTGTTTGTGTAGTGTGGATTACTCTTTTCAGATTGCTTCATGCACTGAAAACAAAAGCAAGGTTGTTCCTGAGCATGTGGAGTAAAAGAGTTCACTTCTGCACTGAGTAAAGACAGTAAAGGGAGCTCTGGTGAAATGCCAGTACTGCAGCCACAATGTTGTGAGTTCAATCCCAGAGGGCTCCAAGGTTGACTCAGCCTTCCATCCTTCCCTGGGTTGGTAAAATTAGTACCCAGCTTACAATTTGTAAGCTGCTCTAAGAGCCTTTGTGGCTGAAGAGTGGGATATAAATACCTAAATAAATAAAATAGAGCTGACTCTTAGCCCAAATCTGCACTACACAAATAATCCTGTTTGAAACTGGATTATTTGCTATGGCTCCTTCCTATGGAATCCTGGGATTTGTACTTTGGTTAGGCACCAACACTCTTTGGCAGAGAAGGCTAAAGACCTTTAAAACTACAAATCCCAGGAGTCCACAGGAAGAAGCCACAGCAAAGAATCCAGTTTCAAACTGGATTACAGTTGTCCCTCCGCATCCATGGATTTGGTATCCACGGATTCAAGTATTCACGGCTTGAAAATATTCTTAAAAAAAACCACACAACAATAATCCAAAAAGCAAATTTTGATTTTGCCATTTTATATAAGGGACACCCTTTTGCTACGCCATTGCACATAATGGGGCTTGAGTATTCACGGATTTGGGTATCCACGGGGGGGGGACAGCGGATATGAAGGGAGAAGCATCATTTGTGTCGTGTGGATTGATATCGGTAAACATGGAAGGGTCCGGGAGCGTATGAGGAAGCTGGTGGGCTCTCTTTGAGCACCTACAGAGGGATGTGACTTTGGCAGGAGGGAAGAGCCCCGCAGTTCCCACACGTCTGGGAATTCGGAGGAAGGCAGTGATAAAGCCAAAGGCACCTCTGACCATGTGCAAAGCGCCAAAGAGAGAGTGAGAGAAAGTGAGTGAGATATCTGCCCTTGGCCAGCAGCTTCTCGCTGACATTGACAGGACGCCTGTTAGTGCCTCTTTATTATTATTATTATTATTATTGTTATTATTCTCCCCTTCTCCTCCT
This sequence comes from Gambelia wislizenii, assembly GCA_030847615.1. Classification (NCBI taxonomy): domain Eukaryota; kingdom Metazoa; phylum Chordata; class Lepidosauria; order Squamata; family Crotaphytidae; genus Gambelia; species Gambelia wislizenii. The sequence goes on from JAUMIR010000002.1 coordinate 65,663,544, forward strand.
CCTCCTGCCGCCCTTTTTCCTCGGCGTCACCGTCGCTTGGCCTTGTGGGAGCCGTAGTGCTCGGCCCGGGCAGGCGCCCTCGCGCGCGTCCTTGAGGGAACTACGCGTCCCAAGCGGCCGCCGGGCCGAGCTGGAAGAAGGTGTGTCGGCGAAGGAGGGAAGGAGGGAGGCGCGCCGAGGAGCTGACGGCGGGCAAAGGCGAGCCGAGCTGCCGAGAGCCCGGGGGAACGGCTGGGGAAGGGCAGGAGCTGCCTGCGCGGTCTCCTCTCCCTGCCCGCGGAAGGAGAGAAACCGGGGCGATGCAGGCGGCGGAATCGGGGATCGTGGCGGACTTCGAGGTGGGCGAGGAGTTCCACGAGGAGCCCAAGACCTACTATGAGCTGAAGAGCCAGCCGCTGAGGAGCAGGTGAGCAAGAGGAGGAGGAGGAGGAGGAGAGGGCGCCCTATTTTTCAATAGAATGGGCTTATTCCAATAAAAAAATCCTAACCCCCCCAAAATTCCTAACCCCTTCGCCACCCCTCTCCCCCCTATTTGTCTCCTCCCCCCCGGCCCTGTTTTCATCTGGCATGCTGCCCCCTGGGCGCATCTCCACGACACCCATAACCCCGGTTGAAAGGGGGACCCTCCAGCCTGGCGCCTTCCCCTAAGCAGGAATCCTGGGATCAGGGCCGGTTGAAGGCACCAGCGGCCTCAGCACCCGCAGTCCCCATCGTTGTGCCCCTCCTCCTCCTGCAAAAACATGATTAGTAATAGTCTGAATATCCTGTACTGGGAATAGCTTAGGTTGAGTTAGGTGACATTGGCCTGAGAGAAACATATGGGCCTCCCAAAATAAAGCATTGCAGGGGTGGGGGGCAAAATTCCTTAAACTGGTCCTGCCTGGGATTTGCCCTTTTGGTGATGGTGATCTGGTTTCTCTCTTGGGCAAGGAAGGCGAAAGGCCTGGTAAGACTACACCTGGAAGGAGACCTGGCAAAAAATCCTGTTGTGGCTTGGGAGAGCAAGGGCGGATTCGAACCCACCACTTGGTAGCCAGTTTGCGGAGAGGCCGGGTCTGCTTCCAACTCAAGCTTAGCCTCCTCCTTCTCTTTCCAACCTTCCCACCTTCTGCTCTTCCCCTCCTCTCTTTCCCTTGGCTGCAACTTTCCTCTACCCTCCTATTGCCCCCTCCTCTTGCTCTTTCCTCCACTGGCTGCCTTTTACCTCTTTAGATTTTACTTGGTTTTTTTTCCCCCAGGCTGTGAGGCCGTGTTCTGGAAGACTTTTTTCCTGACAGTATATAAACTCCACACACACTCCTACCCAGCCATTCTCTGAAGATGCCAGCCGCAGATGCAGGCGAAATGTCAGAAGTAAACTCTTCAGAACACAGCCTTACAGCCCGGAATATAACCAAGGAAAATTTATGGATGCCAGCTGTGAAAGCCTTCGACTTCACATTTCACCTCTTTGCCCTGCTGCCAGCTCTTACCTTTTCCCTCTATGACCCTGCCTCTCCCTGCCACCTTATTCTTTACCCCCTTCTCCTGCCCTGCCCCACTTCTGCCCACTTGGCCTTGCCTCCCCCATCTATAATAGAAGGGCCTCCTTCCACTTGGAGAGGTCATTTTAGCCACCTGTCCTGAGTCTGTGGAGTTCCCTGTGCCAAGTCTAGTGTCCAGGAGTTCCACCTGCTTTCCTGACTCCAGAGCAAAGGAAGGAGAAGTTTACCTTCACCCTGCTTCCAACACACCCACAAGAGAGGAAATCAAATGACAGGTCCGTCCTCTGAGCCCTTTCCAACCAGGGTGGAAATTTATTCCCCTATGTTTGGCGGTAGCTGCTTTTGACCTGACTGTTCAGGTCTCTCCCCCTGCAAGGTGTGTATGTAATCTGTGTGGTTTGGCATGGATGTGCAGTGTGACAGAGCCAAGGAGGTGGTGCCAATTTGTTCTGAGGTGTGAGAAGCGTGCATGGCAAAATAGGAAAGGAAAAAAAAAAAGAAAAGAAAAGAAAAGAAGAGAGAGAATCAGCAGCTGTAGGTTTGGTTCTCCCACCACACCAGCCTTAGCTTTGGCTTATGTTAAAAATCCACGTTGTCCCTTTGACAGCAGGTGGGTGGCTTGAGTGGGAAGGCTTTGGAGGAGTGGAGAGAGGGAATGTTACAGAAGGAATGGGACTTGGTGCCTGCTGTTTACTTTTGTGCTGCTGCTGCTGAATTGGGCTGTTTGTAAAAGTTATAAAAAAATGCACTGAAAGGAAGCATCTTTTTCTTTTTCATCTATTTTTTTTTACAGTCCAGGCTATAAAGGCAGCCTTTTAGCAAGTGGTCCCTGTCATAATAGCAGTTTTGTTTAGTGTGTGTTACTGTTTGGGCGAGAGAGAGGAGGAGCCAAGTCTTGCGGCTGGTATTATGTAAAGGGTATTGTTGGGTACTCTCACCAGAGGCATTATCTGGCCTTGACGAGGAGTTACAGTTACGGACTTCCACTCATAGTTAAACGTGTATCAAGCAAAGTGGGGGTGGCAAAGAGGAGAGAACTTGTCCTTTTGTTTTGTGAATGCGCTGGGCTGCCTAATTTCTGCTTGTCATAGTTTTAAAACCTAGAAAGATTTTCTATGATGTCGAATTGTTGTCTCTCCAGTAAAGGCAATATACAGTAAACAAACCAGAATTTTTATTTTATTTCTTTTAACCAGAGGTTGGAGGCAGTAAGACAAGATTCTGGAATGTTTCAGATGGGACCAGCTTATGGTGGTTTACAGTAGGCATGAAACTAGATAGCGCCCACAGCATGTATTTACATTGATCGCTAATGTTTTTTTTCTATCACTCTATGATAGAATGCAGAGGAGAAATAGGGCAAAAGCTTTGCCATTATATGTCGTAGAAGCATAGGACTTTATCAGACAAGTGTCCAAAAAATTGAGTAATCCCACAAATGTAGATAGCGGAAACATTGTGGCATTATAACACTTACTTTGCAAGTCGCTGTAATCATGCACAAGAACAACCACAGAATCATCACATGACGACCACTAGCACTTTCAGAACAGGAGTTTACTTCCGTGAGATTTTGCACAGGCAAGAGCTTGGTGGTTCTCCCGAGAAGATGCAAGCGCTCTTAAAAAATCTAAAAACAGCTAAATTAAGAAGCAAAATGAACACATAAGCACTGAAACAAGCCTAAAACCTTGTCAGCAAAATGGGGCAGTGCATAAAAAGAGCGTTGTGTGCTTCGTTTTCGTGTTCTCGCCCAGAAGTTTCCTTGCTGACAAATGCCTGCTCATGCTGTAATATTGCAATTACAATGGGACATGGTTTCGCATGCTTTCAATTCTACGAAAACAGTGCTGTTGAGGATCTATTGGCGGGTTAGCCCGTCAATTAAAAGCGACGATTTTTTTGCCACGGAGAAATGGGATAATCATGATATCACGTGGTAGTGGGCCCATATGTGCTACCCTGACGTTATTATCCCGCTGTTTTTGCCATGTCTAATGAAGTCCATAGAGTTTGAAGGAATCCCAAAAGCTATCTAGTCCAACCCCCCACCAGTGGAGGAACCCGTTGTTCAGATAGCATTCTCAGGGTGAAAATGCCCTTACAATTGCTCTTCAGCAAAGGAATCTCTTTCAAATGTGGCTGGTCATTGTTCTGTTTGTGTCAGTCATTATTCAGGATAAATACAAACATATAGCCTGTGTTTCTCGGGTTTATTTAGATGTTGCATGAACGTGGCTCCTTATGAACCCACTGAATTCATTTGAGAAGGTTGTTACTATGCACCTTAAGGCTGATTCCAACTTATGGTGATACTCTCATATGGTTTTCTTGCCCATATTTCTTCAGAGGAGGTTTGCTGTTGCCTGCCTCTTAATCCAAGGGCGCGTAACTTTCCCAAGGTTACCCAGTGGGTTTCCATGATGCTACTGACACACTGCAGAAATAATGCAGATTGACACCGCTTTAACTGCCATGGCTCGATGCTACGGAATTCTGGGGTTTGTAGTTTTTTGAGACATTTAGTCTTCTCTGTCAGAGAGCTCTGGTGCCACAACAAACTATAAATCCTAGGATTCCATAGCATTGAGCCATGGCAGTTAAAGAAGTGTCAAATTGCAGCCTGAGGCTTAGTCCAGTACTCAGATCACTAAATCATGTTAGCTCCACCACTGTAGGAAAGGAAGCATAGGATTTTAACAAATAAAATAACAATACTTTAATTTTGGATGAAGAGTTTTCATTTTTACGTGGAAGGTGAAGTGTCCTTCCCCACTCCAAAGCAGTTTGGGTGGGCTCTGGGATGAGCACATAGTTCTAAATGAGGATGGGGTTATCCAGTGTTGGTCTGAGATGAGTGGTGATCATATCATCATATCTCAACCCATATGTACTAGGGATTTGGTAATCAATGAAGTTGATTATTGGTTACCAACTCTGATTACCTATCAAGTCCTGAAACAGTATCTTCTGTCTGGTCTCTTCTTTCATTGTGTGTACACTCTTCTTAATTAGCATTACAACAATGTTGTGTACTATACTTCTGTACTGTATGAAGTTCAGTACGCAATCATGTTTTCTTTTCTGGCAAAGTCATGCTGGTCCAAATGCAATCTTGGTTGGCCAGTTTGATATTAAACTGAATGAGGCCTTTGCTGAAATTGCAGAGTACTGATGCCAGAATGTGCACCATAGAAATGATGAGTGTAGAGCATTGTTCCAATCTGCTTCCACATAGCCAGTGGGAGATGTTAGTTTAGTAATGGAAATTCGAACATGTCATTCTAATTTTTTTTTTTTTTTAGCTGTGCGATTCAAATAGGAAGAACTTTCTGACAGTAAGAGCTGTTTGGCAGTGAAACACACTCCCTCGGAGCGTGGTGGGGTCTCCTTCCTTGGAGGTCTTTAAACAGAGGCTGGATGGTCATCTGTCAGGGATGCTTTGATTGTGTATTCCTGCGTGGCAGGGGGTTGGACTGGATGACCCTTGTGGTCTCTTCCAACTCTACAATTCTATGAGTCTATGATTCTATGAGTAGGTGGTATACTCAAGTACAGTTGTCCCTCTGTATCCACGGATTTGGTATTCACAGATTTTAAGTATTCACAGCTTGAAAATATTCTTAAAAAAATAATAATCCAAAAAGCAAACTTTGATTTTGCCATTTTATATAAGGGACACCATTTTGCTATGCCATCAATGAGGCTTGAGTATTCACGGATTTTGGTATCCACGGGGGTCCTAAAACCAAACCCCAGCAAATATGAAGGGACAACTATATACTCATATGAATTGTGGAAGAGCTAACTGTTACCTGACTCCACCCCCCACATTGTTTTGATTACATAAATGGCATTATCACACATGTGCTGATCGTGGGAAAGTTCTTAGCAGTGATAGCAGTGCCCATGAAAGGATAATGTATAGAAGCCCTTCGCTGTGTTTAACTCTATGCACATTTTGTAGGTGTAGTAGCAGTGTGCAGTGCTTAACAGCTGCCATTACCTGCACCAAGGTACTAAGTTAAAGAGCTGTTCAGTTTTATCTGCCTGGTGAACTTTCACTGTGAACAAGGGCTTATCTGCTGCCTGAATATGGTGTAAGAAAGCCCATGCTAACATCTGGATGAATTGGGCCACAATTTCCCCTATCCCCAGCTAGTGTGGATGGTTAAACGGTTGTCCAACCCATCTGGAAGGCTCAGGGTTGGGCAAGTCTGGTACTAGTAATATTCAAACTGGGCCCTGTATTTAGGAGTCTGCCTTAGAACAAATCTGCACATAGTATCTATTTATTCTCTGAGGTCTTTCCCAGCCATGCTTCGAGATGCTAGGGGTTGAACTTGGAATCTACTTGATGTAAACCATGTACTCTGTCATAGCAACCATCCTTGTAAATGGTAAGCCTCTAGTTTGCTACCCTGCCTTAAAATAAAGAAACTTGGCCACTATATTGGTAGGAAAGTATTTGCTTCAAGTTATAGAAGTAACACTGTGATGGAAAGTGTCCACCGTACAACCTTCTTGTAGCATTTTCTTCTTGGCAAATATGCTAGTTGGAATTGGTTCATAAATTAAAATGTGCAGATAGATCTGTCAGTTTATGTTCTACTGTTTTTTCCCATGGTTTTCTATTGCACTGTCTTAGATTGTCTACTTCTCTGTATTGCTGTGTGCAAAATGTTGGGTATTTCAGGCCCAAAATGGGTAGCATTGTTACTCAGAGTAAAATGCATGGAAGGGCTTTATGTCTGGAATGTTCCATAACCTTCAAATACAAAAAGTATACTAAATGCTTTTCTGAGATCTTTGAGGATATTTGAAGGAATGCAGTTTTTGAAGTGGTTCCCCCCCCCTCTCTCTGCCCTATGGAAATGGGTTTGATAAAGAAGTGATGCAGCATGGAGTCCATATATTGTTGCTGATGGACTCATGAAAATGCTGGGTTATTGTGATAAAACCTAAAGCTTTTAAGTTTGTAAAACTACTCCCCCACCCATATGGGTCACCAAAAAAACTGAGGGTGGGGCTTGCTAACAGGGCAAGCGCCCACTGCTTCCATGTTGGATTTTTGCCTCAACAAGTGATCACTAAGGCAATAAAATGGGATGTTGTTTTGCTTTCCCGATAAATCGAAAAATTGCTATATTGTGCCAATGTACCTTGGGCAACTTTTTAAATAAAAAGTTTGGCGGTGGTGAAGATCTGATGTGAGTAAATCACTCACGGTTACCATCTGTCATGCGAAGCTTATGGGGGTTCTGAGGCCAAAAACAGCATTAAGATATGTCACTGCTGCTGCTGCAAAATGTCATTACTGCAAAGTATTCCATTTCCCTCCCTCGTTTAGATGCACCCTGAAAGTTTCCTCTAAAGCCCATAGCAGATACATTAATTCAACACCACATTAAGTCATAAATGAGATCAGGAAAGTACTGTACTGTGTACTTTAAGGAAGTGATGCAGAATCCAACAGTAATCATACATTTGGACCTTTTTTGTTTGTTTGTCAGTAGTCGCTGCATCTGATATGAAAGCAAGCCAAGTTAGTGTAATTTTTCCTTTAGAAATAATGTGCTTTCTGAAATACATTTGTAGTTAAAAATGTGGGTTATATGGAACTCCTCAAAACAAAGACATTTGACACAGTGTATGACACTTGTATGCTTTCTGCGAAGTGCTATGCACACTGTATAAAAATAGGAACAGCAGAATCATTACAAATGCTGTGCTGCCCTAATTTGTCAATTGTTAACTAGGTTCACTTTATGAATGACCAACTCTTCAGAGTTTTACTTTAAACAAAATAGCCAAACAACTCCAAACCATAGAGGCCATGGTTTTGAAAATATACTTAATTAGTATATGTTAGATTTATATTTTTGTTTATTTTTATGCATGTTTTTGCAATGTTCAAAGTGCTATACATTGAAAGAATGCAATACAACAATAAAGGGCTAGAGCTGAAGTGGAGTGGTGGGAGATATAGGACACACAAAAGGAAACAGTATTTTGCAGAGTGCCTCATTAAACTTGGGATTTTACTACCACAAAGCCACCACCAACTTGGATGACTATAAAAGGGTTCCTGAAGGATAAGGTTTATGGTGGTCATATATCCAGGATCAGGAAGAATTTTAATAACTGTTACTGCAGCAGGAGTAACAGAAGGAGAAGGTTATTCCTTTTCTGGCTTGCTTGTGGACGTCCCAGAAACTTCTACTTTTCCCTCTGTTAGAAAGAAGATGCTGAACCTGCTGTTCTTTTGTTCATGCAGGGTGGTTCTTACCATCTGTGGTTCCTATATATTGTAGGAATGTTAAAAGATTTTAGTTTTCAGAATCCTGGGTAGGTCGTTCACTGGCACTTTTCCACCATAGAGCTGGGATGGCCAAGTGTAGTCCTCCAGATCGGTTAATTTACAACTCCTGTAATCACTCACCATTGGCCATCCCCACTGAGAGTGTTTGCTGTCAACAATCAATTCTTTGACATTCAGGCATTCTCAGTAAGCAAAATCCATGCTGGAAAAAGCAGTTGCTGAAATTATCTGGTATCATTCTCTGGTATCATTCTGAAGAATAGAAATTAATTAGATTCTGTCATAGTGAAGATAACACAATCAGATGGCTAATAGTCAGAGCTGAAATTATACAGAATTAAATCCAATTAGTCTCAGCTAGAGTAGGTTTACTGGATCGATTGAATGGAAGTGTTGATATACCAAGTTGCCATTTATGAGTCTGTTCCAGTTGAGGTTGACAACTAGATTTGATCCTTAATGCTTTGATTGATCAGTAGCTGCTGAATCATACAAGAGTTTGGGTGTAAACATCTGCACAGTCAATATTGAGAACATCTAAAATTATGAATGCTGAAAGGTTTTCCGTGGTTTTTTTCTGGGCTGTGAGGCCGTGTTCTGGAAGAGTTTATTCCTGATGTTTTGTCTGCATCTGTGGCTGGCATCTTCAGAAAATAGTTGGGTAGGGGTGTGTGGGGTTTATATACTGTGAGTCCCTGTTGGAGAGGATATATGTATTTGAATGGCTAGTTCCTGGGGGAAGATATGCAAGGAGGATTAATCTCTGTTTGGCCAATGGCCCATTATCTGCTAGAAATCCCCCTGTCCCTGGTTGGAGTTCATTTGCATGTGTTGAGTTTTGATTTTGGTGTTTTTCAGGACTGGTAGCCAAACTTTGTTTACTTTTAGGGTTTCCTCTTTCCTGTTGAAGTTGTCCAGGTGTTTGTGGATTTCAATAGCTTCTCTGTGCATTCTGACATGATAGTTGTTGGCCTGGTCTAGAATTTCTGTGTTTTTAAATAGCATTTTGTGTCCAGGATGGTTTATAACATGTTCTGCTACTGCTGATTTTTCTGGCTGACCCAGTCTACAGTGTCTCTCATGTTTCTTGATTCATTTTTGCACGCTGCATTTAGTGGTCCCTGTATAAACTTGTCCACAGCTGCATGGTATGCGGTAGACTCTTGTGGCTGTGAGAGTGTCTCTTTTGTCCTTCAACGAGCTTAACATTTCTTGGATTTTCTTGGTTGGTCTGTAGATCATTTGGAGGTTGTGTTTCTTCATCAGTTTCCCTATTCTGTCTGTGATTCCTTTGACGTATGGTAAAAATACCTTTCCTTTGGATGGCTGTTTTTCTTCATTCCTGTGATTTTTTCTGGATCTGGCTGTTCTTGTGATGTCTGATCTGGAGTAACCATTAGCCTGAACTTCACCCAGGGACAGGAGGATTTCCAGCAGATAATGGACCATTTGCCAAACAGACACTAATCCTCCTTGCATATCTCCCCCCAGGAACTAGCCATTCAAATACACAAATTTACATATCGTCTCCAACAGGGACTCACAGTATATACCCCCCCACCAAACCATTCTCTGAAGATGCCAGCCACAGATGCAGGCAAAACATCAGGAATAAACTCTTCCAGAACACGGCCTCACAGCCCGGAAACCCCCCCACAGAAAACCTATGGATGCTGGCCATGAAAGCCTTCAATTTCACAATGCTGAAAGGCTTTTCTTGCCAAAGTTTAACCCATGATGTCGTTCTTGTTATCAAATCTGTCGGGAATGATTTGATTGTGTATTCCTGCATGGCAGGGGGTTGGACTGGATGGCCCTTGAGGTCTCTTCCAACTCTATGATTCTATGAAATCTGAATTTCCCCCATCCCTCACAGAAGCTGCTCTGTGCATGGATGAGATGACAACTTTAACTTGTCAGTTAGAATGTTTGTGAACACTCCATGACATCATAGAGGCTCACCACTCCCATAATCCCTCACTATTGGCTAAGTTGGCTAGGGCCAATGGGAGTTGGTATTGGGTATAGGGAGAGAAAAAAAACTGACAACACTCCCCCGCCTTCCTCCATGGAAGCCTCCACAGATTTCAGTTTCTCCTGTAAACTTGACATCCATGAAAGGGCAAATCTGAATCCACTTTTCTTTTTGTCTTACTTGCACATGATCAGTTAATTTAGACAAAATTGCACAATCTGTACTTTATTGTCCCAGTCTTCAGTAGCAGTATTTTTTTTTATCGTAACATTTTCTACCAGCATACAATTGCATTTATTAGGAAGCAATTCTGTACAGTATATTATACATATGACATTGCACATGTTATATACCAGTGTATCTTAAGCTATCTGATGTCGGGGACTGGCATTCCACTCCCAGTGTACCAGGGACTGGTACCATATTTGTGCCTGTTGGCTACAGTTGTTTCTTTCTTTCCTGGAAGCTCTCCAGTGACCGGCAGTGGATAGCTTGGGGACCAATATAGCTCCAGGGACACCACTGAATAACACTGTTGTATGCAACTCTTGCTAATGCAAAACATTGCAGTCTTTCACCAAATCCTAAAGACCCCCAGGTGATGTCACTTGCTTATAAAACTATGACCTCATAGAATTATTGATCATTGCTTCTCACTCTCCCTCTTTCTGAGGTATGATGTGCATAACACATATCCCTGATAATAAAAGCTTCATTTGACTATTAGGACTGTCAGTTCTCTATTAAACAAACAGATACTGCAACTTATTTTAATTATGCTTCAGTCTTAGGTCTTGTTGCACAATTTAATTACATTTCTATTAATCTTTTGGTCCACATTCCTATATCATACAGGAATGCCTTTTTTTTAAAAAAAAAAAACCCAGATCTAGCAGTTTGAGAAAATGGGGTCATAAGGTATAAAAGTGTAAAAAAATCTCATTTAGATTTTTAGGTTTTCAAATTCCCCTCAAACAGAGTAATTTTATTCATTTTTTTTTTGGTTAGGTGTCCAGTTCTGGCACTTTAATATTGCATTCAAGTGCCTGTCAATTATGGTCTTTCCATCTGCAAAAGTCCAAATTCATAAATTATAGATGATCAATATCTATTTTCTGTTAAAACAAAAACAAAATAGAAACACTGGAAACAGTTACTGATCTGAGGATTAATTACTAGTAGGAGAGCTCTGAGAAGTACAGGTTTGTTAGTTTTGTGAGCAGATGTTAACTCTGAAACATAACCAGCCTATTCTAAATTGTTGCACAATGCTAGCGATTAAGTATAAATGTATTGTGATCAGATTTAATTACTTTACTGTTCTCAGTTATGTGTATGTGTGTTTGTGCTAATTTAAAATAATTATTTTTTCAGATTGCTGTGATTTTTCCCTTTTTGTTCTGGCTACTGTTCCAGTTGTGCAAGAAGTGGAAAATGTTCTTTATTTAGAACAGGTCACATGTGCTTATATTGAGGAACAGAGCTTCAGTGCTACAAAATGTGTCTTAGTAGTAAAGGAACAGAAGCAAAGTTCATTTTTTAAAAAACTTGTTAATGGAGCACTATTTAACTTTCTCATAACTGAACCTGACTGGATTGTATCCCATTGGTATTGCTCCAATATTGGAATGCTCTGTGATTCATGGAGCCTTCCAGTAGCAGAATAAGGAGTAAGGCAATCTTTTGTGAGTCCTTGTTCTTGTTGCGTGCCTTCAGGTTGTTTCCGACTTACAGAGACCCTAAAGCGAACCTATCACAGGGTGTTCTTGGCAAGATTTGTTCAAAAGAAGTTTGCCATTGCCTTCCTCTGAGGCTGAGAGAGTGTGAATTGCCCAAGGTCACCTAGTGGGTTTTCATGTCCGAGCAGGGATTCGAACCCTGTTCTCCAGAGTCATAGTCCAATGCTCAAACCACTATACAATGCTGTGATTCCTCTTTAAGCCCCTGTGTTACCTTCTATATTGTTAGAGTGGTTCTCCCATCCTTCCAGAGCAGATCTGGGGTGGGATAGGGAGGGAGGGATGGATGGAAGTCGCATTCAGGAGATGTGATAGTTGGAAAAGGCTTTACTTTACCTTCTGCTGCACCAGGGAGTTTTCTGCCAGTAGAAGGACACCAATTTAATACAATCTAGTATTGTGTTTGAATGAAATATTTAGGAGGAAAAAAAGAGAAACTTTCTGCAGTGCAATAGTCTGTGCCTTCAGTGGCAATAAAATTATGCCAAAAGTATTCTTGGCAAATGTCAAAACTTTCTGGTGTGTACAGAGTAGATTTTAGAGGATATATGTTCAGGTCTTGCAGTATTGGCCTTGTAGTTAAGATTCCTCAAAATGCATGCTTACAACTGAGAATAATAAAGTAATTAATGCAAGATGAGTTGACATTTGAGGATACCAAGGAGCTAGTGAGAACCCATCTCGTGCGCATGTGTGTGTGTGTTTTTAAAGGGCTTTAACATAAACAGCTGCCTGAAACGCCTCTTTCTGGACTTTCCGCTTAATGGCAGTGAAGTGACACATTAGTGTTCATAACTTAGATAAGTCTTATGTATGTATTTAGAGTATTTATAACCCACTCTTCAACCACAAAGGTTCTCAGAGCGGTTTACAAATTGTTATTTGACAGTTCCCTGCCCTCAGGCTTACCATCTAAATAAGACGCAACACACAGTGAAAAGGGGATGGCAGTGTCTGAGGGGATTACCAGTAAGTGCAGCAGCTATTGACTCTCCTGTCCCTCCGAGGCCACAGAAGCATCTGCTTCAGGGCCTAGGCATGATGAAGCTGTGCCTCCCTTTTCTTCTCTCCCTCTGAAGCCAAGGCAATGGCAGTTGTGATGGAGGGAGAGTCTTTCATCTGCTTTCATCATCTTAGGCCTGGTGCTCGTATGATTTTTTTTTTGGAATAGGTTCTGGCACTAGAATAGACTGCAAACAATATGTGTTGAGACCACTTCTATGAAGGCAATCAAACCCCTTCCCCTCTTTAGGGAATGAATGACAGATGGTCTACCATAGGAACATTGCTTGCTTGATTTTTGGGAGGGCTGCCAGAAGGTGGGTGGATGGTTGAAAACCACAGTGTATACATGTGTAAGCCTTGGCACAAAAGTGCATGTTTATTACACTTTATACACGAATCTACAACTACTGCCAATGATATGTATTTTTATGCCGTTGTGAGTAAGAAACTAGAATTCATGAATTGCTTTTCCCCAATACACTTTATTTTTCACTTTATTTTATTGTTATAACAGCAATTTTTAATGCATCTTTCCTCAGCTTGGTGTTCTCCAGATCTGTTGGACTATAACTTGTATGCTCCCTGGGGGTGATGTGTACCTTGTTACCCTAAGAGGTGGAGGGTGCTTTAGAGTCCCACCTGTGATGCCAAAATCTCCTTTAATATTTGGGGGAATTATTAGCTCAAAAGGAGGACTGTGAGAGGAGGTTAACTTTGGGGATCTTTTCACATATACATACTAGTACTGTAGAGGAAGCTCCAGTTAAAGTGAAATAAAGTCTTTTATTGGAATAACACAAAATGAACTAACATACACAACACACATCCTTAAGAACCATACAAGGCTATATCAGAGTAAAGCAGAAAGGCTGGATAGAGGGAGAGAGGTCTGGGAAGACAAGGTGATAGTGACCAGTCTTGAAGAGGAGTTCCATGCAAAGAGGATACTCAGATAGGCATCTGAGTATAGCACAGGAGGTTCCGATCTCATCTGCCTCAGCCAGCCTGACCCTGAAAAGTGTTCAATATTTCCAATTATGAGATGCCATGGGGAGGGGGTAGTAGGGCATACTAACAACCTTAGGGCTTGTCCATATGAGGCAAAAAAACCCAGAGTGCTTTGCAGTAATGGTATTTTGTGGCAGCTGCGACTTGTCTTAATGGTATTTTTGCCCCCATAAGCTTTGCATGCAAGATGGTGGCCATGAGTGAGTTACTCATGTTTGTACTTACCTCAATTTGCTGTCACTGAACTTTTTTTAAAAAATGATGTCCAAGGTGAGATAGAGTGATTTTTTGATTTAACAGAAAAGTAACCTCCATGCCATTTTCTCACCTTAGCACTCGCTCGCTAATGCAAAAATCAAACATAGCGGCAGCAGGTGCTCGCTTTACTAGCAAGCCCTGCCCCCCACACTCACCTGACCAATCAGCTTTGCGCTTCCTCTCCTATGGGAAAGCGATTCATATCAAATTGCTTAGCCCAACAAGCAAGAATACACATTCCCCTCTCTGTTTTTAAAAAACTCTGGGAAAAGTTGTGAAGGTTTTTCCTTTAGAGTTTTTGACACTTTGGGTCCCCTCCTTCCTAATACAGTGAAACAATGGGGAATGCTGTTAAGACAGGTAGGATTCTCCTTGCATTCCGTGAGGAGTATTTTCGCCATTTAGACAACCCCTTAGTCCCACATGTCTGGAGGACACTAAAGGCTTGTCTACATGAAGGGGAAAAAATCCGGACTGCTCCACAGTAATAGCAATTCCCGGCAGTTGTGACCTGTCTTAATGGTTTTAGGTGGATGAGATCCGCCTATTGACATCATTTAAAAAGGCTGTCAAGACGGTTCTCTTCAGGCAGGCTTTTCCGGAATAGCTAACCCCGGCCTCAGGAACCCCCTCTGGAGGTTGCTTCTGGACCTCCAAACTGATGCTGCTTGCTTGAAAGGGTTTTTAATAAATTGTATTATATATTGATTTTAATTTGTATTAATTTAATAATGTTTTAAGGGGGGGAAGGGATTTTGAGCTGTTTTATACTGTGTACTATTTTATTGTTGTAAGCCGGCTCGATTGCTCGCAGAGGGGCGGGATATAAATAAATTTTATTTATTATTATTATTATTATTATTTACAGCCCCCATAGACTTTGCATGCCCATAGATGAGATGGCGGCCATGAGTAGATTACTCATGTTTTTAAATCTGCCGCTGCCAACCTTTTTTTTTTTTTTAAACTATTTCTATGGTGTGCACAAGTGATATTCGACCTTTCAAAAGAAGAAGAAGAAGAAGAAGAGAGAGAAAGATAGCAAAAACTTCTACTTTATTGCCTTAGCGATCACTCGCTAAAGTGAAAATGCAACATAGTGGCAGCGGACGCTTGCTCTGTAACTCAGCCCCACCCCTTGTGCTCATCCAGCAAATCAGGTCTGCACTTTCTTCTGCATGGGGAAGAGATTCATATCAAATCATTTGTCTTAATGAGCAAAAATGCACATATCACTGGATTTTTTAAAGAAAGTTGAGAAAAGCCGTGAAGGCTTTTCTCGCATCGTTTCTCCTCTATTTCCCCCCCCCTCCTTCTTTCATAATTTGACGAGACAATGCAGAATCCCATTAAGACAGCTCATTTTCTGAGCAAATTCTGTGAGGGGTATTTTCACCGTGTGGACAACCCCCAAGTTGGGGAAGGTTCCCTCAATAAGTGCCTTCTTACAGGAAGTTTTAGGCAGGCAGCTTCATAAGAGCCTTCATGTATTGCCTATATTTTAATGTCATTTTGCTAGTTGGTCTATCTTTATTTATTTAAGATATTTCTGAATTGCCTCTCAATGAGTGCTTGAGGACCATTTTCAACAAGACCACAAACCCTATGATATAGGAACTTTACAAAGAAACATAACAGTGAAACAGAGTAGACTAACAGCAAAGAACAGCCTTTAATCATTGAAAGCACCACAAAACAGTATAGTTTTTTAATCAGCT
The DNA here is from genome assembly GCA_030847615.1 of Gambelia wislizenii. Taxonomy (NCBI): domain Eukaryota; kingdom Metazoa; phylum Chordata; class Lepidosauria; order Squamata; family Crotaphytidae; genus Gambelia; species Gambelia wislizenii. The sequence goes on from JAUMIR010000002.1 coordinate 65,679,053, forward strand.
ATCTAAAGGCAAATCAAAGAGGCAGCCCAAATAACTTCCTTGGGAAGGGCCTCTGCTCTGCCATCAAGTTGCTGCAACACAGAAAACCCTGTCTCAGATCCCCATCTCTCCAGGAGATGATTGATTGCTATGAGTGTTAAGAAACTGGAAAGATAGGCTAATGACCCTTAATGAAAACTGAATGTGAGATTATCAGAGTTGATTAGTGCTAGATTTTTTTTTAAAAAAATATTTATATACAGGTTGAGCCTCCTTTATCTGGAATTCTGAAATCCGAAATGTTCCAAAATTCTCCACATGGATGGCTGAAATAATGATACCTTTGCTTTCAGTTGGTTCAGTGTACACAAACTTGGTTTCATGCACAAACTTATTAAAAATATTGTGTATAAAATTACCTTCAGACTATGTGTATAAGGTGTATATGAAACATAAATTAATTTCGTGTTTAGACTTGTGTCCCATCTCCAAGATATCTCATTATGTATATACAAGTACACTGTTCCAAAATCCAAAATATTCCAAAATACCTCTGGTCCCAAACATTTTGGATAAGGGAGATTCAATCTGTAGAGAGCCTTTAGCAATGTAAGAACTGTTGAGGTGAGATTGGCTGAGAAGAAGGGCTGATGGATTTTTCTAAACACAGATCTTAGTATTGTTTTAAAATACTCATAGAGGAGGAAATATAAGCTTCATAAATTCCTCTCCTTCAGTGTTGTTTGAATAGGCCACTGATATGAGGACTATTTAGTTACTACAGCAACATCTGCATGGTTTAATTTGTCTTGGCTGCTTCTTACTTTTATAGGCTTGTAGTGGCAAAAAGTTCTAGGGGTAATTCTTGCTGAGGTTGGCTTCCTTTGGAGGGGGAGATGACTTGGAGGCTTGTGGCATTTTGTAACACTTGATTATGGAACCCATTATCTCCATATTAGATCTTCAAGCACAGCTAACTCCACCTCATGATGCTTCAGACTTTATAGTTCTCTCTCTCTCTCTCTCTCTCTCTCTCTCTCTCTCATGTGAGTAGCTCTTGCCATGACTAAGCTGGTAGCAGGATAATACCTATGGTAAACAATATCAGAGTACTTTAAACCAGGGATGGGCAGAGTGTGGTCCGCTAGGTACATGCAGTCCCAGGGCCATTTTCATGGCCCCCAGGGCTATATCTTTTTTTAAAAAAGAAAATTGCTCCCAAATGCCTCCAAATGAACTCTAGGACTGTAGAGGGCATTTCCACATGTTTGTAGCCTCCAAGGGCCCCAGGAGTCACAACAAAATTTTGTGAAGTTTAATTTTTTTTTTTGGGGCCTCAAAAGGTTTCAAAGGGCCCGGGAAGGCCCCAAAACATGCCCCCATGTCCCACAGAGGGTGTTTGGTGTAAAAAAAAAAACAACAACAACAACAACAGATGAGGTCCTTCAAGGTCTCCTAGATAGAAGCTTATGCACCTCCCCTAGTCTTCCGCAGTTGTCCACCCCAGCTTTAAGCACACATAAACTTACCTGATTTCACCAAGGCTGGCCCTTGTGAGTACTTTCATAGGAGACTGCCAGCCATGGAATATCAGGGAACTCCAGGTAGATCTAGGAACAAATCCTATCTGAAACTTATTGGCAACCACAATTGACTCATAGTGAACTAGATGGCCTGACTTAGTATAGGGTAGCTTCCTAAGTTCCTAACATGATTAACACATACTTCCCTTGAACTTAGCCTGTGTGTCACAGGATCATGGCTTTCATGTGTGGATGCATACAAAGGAGTAGTAAATACCTAACAGCATCATATGTGGCTTGATTCTTTTCAACATGGATGGATTTCGCTATCATATCCTTTAAAAACAATAATAATGAGAAAATGTGGTGTAGAGGTCAGAGTGCTAGACTATGACTAGAGAAAAAGATGCAGCTAGTAGTGAGCACTAAGCCACAAAAAGTTATTAGGTAACCTTTGGCAAGTCTGACCTACCTCGCAGCATTGTTGAAGAGGAGAAGGAGACCCATGTACATCACATTGAGCTCATTGGGGGAAAGACAAGATATCAATGCAATGGATTTTCTAACCAGAAGTCAGTTTGATTTCTTCTTTGCTGCACACTTGTTCACAGCAGTTCACTACAATTGTCACACCAAACATATTTTAAAAAATTAAATATTATGATGTTGTTTTCTGAAAATATCACATTCTGGAGGGGAAAAAATCCATTACATGCTAGCCTTAGAACTTAGAAAAGTTGCTTTTTTGGATGACAACTCCCAAAGTGGTCCAGCCAGCAAGACCATTGGTAGATGAAGGGAACGCTGTGGATATCGCATACCTTGATTTCAGTAAGGCCTTTGAAAAGGTTCCCCATGACATTCTTGCAAACAAGCTTGTAAAATGTGGGCTAGACAAGTTAACAGTTCAATGGATTTGTAATTGGTTGACTGGCCGAACCCAAAGGGTGCTCAGCAGTGGCTCCTCTTCCTCTTGGAAAGATGTGACCAGTGGGGTGCCACAGGGTTCTGTCCTGGGCCCAGTGCTATTTAACATCTTTATCAATGACTTGGATGAGGGAATTAAGGGCATACTTATCAAATTTGCAGATGACACCAAATTAGGAGGAATAACTAATAACCTAGAGGACAGGATCAAAATTCAAAATGACCTGGATAGACTGGAGAGCTGGGCCAAAGCTAACAATATGAAATTCAATACGGAGAAATGTAAGGTACTGCACTTGGGGTGGAAAAATGAAATGCATAGATACAGGATGGGGGAGACGTGGCTGAACGAGACTAAGTGCAAAAGGGATCTAGGAGTCATAGTAGACCACAAGTTGAACATGAGTCAACAGTGTGATGCGGCAGCTAAAAAGGCCAATGCGATTTTGGGCTGCATCAATAGAAGTATAGTGTCTAGATCAAGGGAAGTAATAGTGCCACTCTATTCTGCCTTGGTCAAGCCTCACCTAGAATACTGTGTCCAGTTCTGGGTACTACAATTCTAAAAGGATATTGGCAAATTGGAGCGTGTCCAGAGAAGGGCAACTAAAATGGTGAAAGGTCTGGAAACCATGCCTTATGAGGAGAGACTTAGGGAGCTGGGCATGTTTAGCCTGGAAAAAAGACAGTTAAGAGGCGATATGATAACCCTGTTTAAGTATTTGAAGGGGTGTCACGTTGAGGATGGAGCAGGCTCCAGAGACTGGAACACGGAGCAATGGATGCAAGCTCCAGGAACAGAGATTCCACCTCAACATTAGGAGGAACCTTTTGACAGTAAGACCTGTTCAGTAGTGGAACACACTCCCTCGGAGCATGGTGGGGTCTCCTTCCTTGGAGGTTTTTAAACAGAGGCTGGATGGCTATCTGTCAGGGATGCATTAATCATGATTTCCTGCGTGGCAGGGGGTTGAACTGGATGGCCCTTGTGGTCTCTTCCAACTCTGCAATTCTGTGATTCTATGATTCCAAAACAGCTTTTCTAAGTTATAGTGATGGTGTGCCATTTGATTTCACATATGCATTGGATGTGACCAAATTCATATGAACAGGAAATAGCACCATGGCTTCTTGTAGTTCATTTTGTATGGTGGCTTACTCTACATCACCTGCAATTTGTAAGAAAGTCTCACCATGCAGGGTCTGCTTAGTTTTTTTTTTTGCTAGTCATACAAGTCTCTGAATGGCTAATGGTGGCATAGTGCAGATTGAAGTGGCTTGCCACAAAAACTTTGCAGAGTGGTATGGAATTGTCCTTTTAGGACTTCGTTACCATTCCAGATGCTGGGAAATGGAACTGTCTCCCTGTATTTGTATTGGGCTGATGTGTCTTCAAAGTGTAGAATTACTGCTTGACTATGCAGCTGTTATATAATAAAAGTTGAATTTTGCCAGAATAAGTAAGGCCCCCACTCCACACCCAAATGTTTTATGGACCATTTTCAGGTTTATTCATAGAATCAGGGCAGTTAACTGCTTTCTGTACAGTATTTGTAATGTGGGAGCAGAGAGAATTAACTGGAAGAACATTATTCTTCAATAACATGTGCAGATATGCCAACAGATACATATTCACCTACATCAAGGTGTTGAATTTGAACGGTATCTTGGATCTCTGGAAATAAGAATGAGAATCCTACAAATTCTTGCTCAGGATTTATTTTAATTTATTATCTAGAGTTAAAGAAAACAATTCTGGCTATAGCCCTCTCTGGAGACCATTGCTTCTGCTAAAAGGAATGAGATTTGAGTGTCACAGCCCTTCAATGTTGTTAAGCTCAGAGAAGAGCTGTTTCTGTCTTGCTGTCTTGGAAATAAGGCATGGTTCGGAGGCAGAGGTATGTGTGTTGCTCTGCCTTAGAATTGGAAGGGGCCTCATGGGCCACTGAGTCCAGACCCCCTGCTCAATGTAGAGAATCCAGCTAGAGTATCCCCAGCAGGTAACTTTTTGAGAACGTCCAGAGAAGGACACACTATGACCTCTCTAGGCAATTGGTTTCTTTCTTTTATTATTATTATTATTATTTTTTAAAAAACATTTTCCAACAGAAATTATAGTCTATCCCGATTTCCACATTCAACTGAAGTTTGAAACCGCTTAACAAATCCAATTGGCTTTCATAATCCATCCGAATTTAACACAAAAAGTTACTATACAATTTATCTCAGTTATACAGGCTTGTTCCATATTTTGTAACTTAGTCCAAAATTCAAATTCACCAACTTGCATACTAACAACAGAGATGTTTATCAGCCTGAAACTTTCTGCTTATCTTACCCACCGATTTATTAGTCTAAGATCCAGTCCTCAAACCATGTTACCATATGTCCGTTCCATTCTTTCCTCCAATAGTCAATTAATAATTCCCATTCTTTACTGAATCTTTGTACTGAGTGGTTTCTCGCCCAACATGTTAGCTTTTCCATATGTGCCACTTCCCTCAGTTTCAACATCCATTCATCATAGCTTGGGGTTTCCTTCTGTTTCCAGTGTCTGGCATATACCATTCTGGCAGTGGTGGTCATGAAAAACATCCAAGTTTTCAAATTCTGCAGAAAGTCCCTATCAAATATGTTTAGCAGATATAATTCAGGTCTACATTTGAAGTCCTTCTTGATTATATTTCTTGTTTTATTATGTACCATTGTCCAGAATTCTTTTGCCGTTTTACATGACCACCACATATGAAAAAAGGTGCCATTCACTTCCCCACATTTCCAATAATTATTTCTCACATCTTTATACATTTTTGCCATTCTTGTCGGTGTTAGATACCATCTCAGTTGCATTTTATAGCAGTTTTCACGTAGTTCATTACTAACTGAAAGTTTTATGGGTTTTCTCCATAGTACTTCCCAATCGTCATACAAAATAGTATTCCTTACATTTTGCGACCACTTTATCATATGTTCCTTGATTATTTCAGATTCTAGTTCTGTCTTTAGGAGTAATTGGTATAATGTTGAAATTTTAAATTCTTTCTCCCCCGTAATCAAGACATCTAATTCCGTTTTCAAATTCTCTATACCAGGGCTTTTAACATCAACATTATATCTTTCACAAAGTTGCAGGTATTGAAACCAGTTACATTTTTTCATCTCATGTTCCAGCTCATCCCTTGTTTTAAGTTTGCAATCCCCTTTCTGAAAACTCACCAAATCCTTATATGTCCACCACTTCCCTAAGGGTATCATTTCCATACGCCTGAAAGCTTCCTGAGGGGAAACCCACAATGGCAATTTATAGTATATTTTCTGCTTAATCAGTTTCCATACTCTTAGGAGAGATTTTCTAATAAAGTGGTCGTTAAAGCTTCTATCTATCCCCTCTTTCGCGTACCACAAGTATGCATGGAAACCGAATCTCATATTAGATCCCTCTAGGGTTAAGAGCCTAGTATCTTCTAGTCTTATCCAATCGTAAAGCCATACCATGGCATGCTTGGTGGTACAAATCTCAGATTTGGTAGACCTAATCCTCCTCTATCTTTATCATCCAACAGGGTCTTCCACCTTACTCTCGGTTTTTTATTCAACCATATAAATCTAGGCAATTGGTTTCATTGCTGAACCGCTCTTACTGTTGAGAAGTTCCTTCTAATGCTCAGTTGAAATCTGCCCTTCTGCAACATAAATCCATTAGACCTGGTCCTACCCTCTGTTTATTCAAGTAGACATGTAGGGGTTTGCATGCTGCCTGCTTTGGCCTATGGCCCTATGCAGAGCTCTTGCTGGGATCCACTTGTTGTCCCTGGAGTGCATTCTGAATATTATGATGCTAGAAGCCTAAACATTGTTTCCCCAGTATTGTATTTTTCTGAAACATTTACCTCCCACCCTTCTTCAATGAGCCAAACACAACTAACAGTGTAAATTTCATATAAAGCTGTTCATGGCAATTAATATGGTATATAAGCTGTTCACAGCAATAATACAGTTGACCCTCTGTATCCATGGATTTGGCACCCACGGATTCCACCATCCACGGCTTGAAAATATTAAAAAATAAATAAATCCAGGAAGCATCTTGCTGTTTGCCATTTTATATAAGGGACACCATTTTACTATGCCATTGTATATAATGGGACTTGAGCATCCATGGATTTTGGTATCCATGGGGGGTCCTGGAACCAAACCCCAGTGGATACCAAGGACCCACTATATATCAAAGTAGTCCTGGCACCCTATGACAGTAGTGAAAAAGGGGGGAAAGCTCATAACTGAATAATTTAACCATAGCAATCAGCAATTTCCCTTGAAAGAGAATCTCTTAGGATGAAAAATGTCTACCATGCATTACATTTCTATTCTCAGTGCATCCTATAGATGATGGGCATCTGTGGTATATCGTGGTATATTGTAGCTGCCATCAGCTTAGGCAGCATCATACCCTCTAGCTTGTTTGGCAGGAGGAGTCCCAATTAATCCTCTGTCACCCTACTTTTTCAGCTGCTTTTAAAATGTCCCAGTTTCTTCTTCCTCATTTCCCCCCTTTGTCCTGAGCTTACTTCTGTTGCTGAAAACTGAGTTCAAAATGCAATACTAGTTTGCACTCAGCAGTGGGAGGAGAAGAGGGGCAGAGTATTGTCTTTCCCTGTAAGCTCAGGCAAAAGCAAACTGCTGCCACATCTTCTAGATGTGTGTTCTTCATTAATAAGTTTTGGCATCTTAAGCACAGTTTGATATTGCTTGACTACACATGTCTCACTTTTCATCTGTGAAATATTAGAGGGTATAACCAATGCTAAGTGATTATGGGAGTCATGGTCCGTTCACATTTGGAGGGCCACACTTGCTCACTCATGCTGTAGATGCTCAAATTACAACGAGCAAAAGCAGGCAGCCATTTTCCAAAAGTAGTTACCGTAAAGGCTGTAGTCTGTATTGTGCCACCTCTTTTGTATTCTGCATAAGAGAGGTATGCATTAGGTAAAGAGCTGTAGAAGTAGTAATAGACTCATTCATGTTACTAAATGCCCCAGGAGCCCAATCATCCTGAATTTAATATTTAATTATCTCTAATCAACTTAATAGTTCAGGTATTGCTAAATAGCAGTGCCTGTTATCTGCTCCTCTCCAGTATCCTGTTTGTTTTCCCACTCATTATAAAGTCATTTTTTTTAAAAAAATATTTCTTTTTGCCTTTCCCTCCTCAGCTTAGATATTATAAATCTTTCCTGGGTTTTCCCCCCCACCCCCATCTCCAATAGCTTTCTCCTGCACTTGATAGACAGGTTGAGGGAAATAAGTTTGCTGCCACCACAAGTCAATTACGACTTCCTGGGTGAGTCAACAGAAATATTTGTTGCTGTGATTTCTTCATTTCATGTTGTCAGAGCAGAATTGCTTTAGTGCACGTGTTCTATTTAAGTATATTCCTGTGGTTGTTTCTATATGTACCCTCTCTCCCCCAAAGTAGCTAGGCATACAAAGCAAACATGAACATCAAGAATTTTAATCCTGCTGACTGTCTTAAACTGCCTTTATGATTTTGTACCTTTGAGTTTCTTATACTATTTCTATTTACCCTGTGTGTGTGTGTGTGTGTGTGTATGTGTGTGTGTGTGTGTATATATATATATATATATATATGTATGTATATATATATGGTAAATTACTTGGAAATATTGGAAAACATTTTGTAATGTTCTGGAAAAGTATAAACCCCTATTAATAAAATCTTTCTATATGTCTCTTGGAAAGTTACAGGCTGCCCTGAGAAAATTACAGGAAGCTTTTGTGTGACTCCAGAAAATCCTGACTTTGCTTGTGTTATGTATAGCCTCCCTCTGTTCTACTCTGGAGCCACCTTCATGCTTCCATTTTCAGTTTTGGCTTTTTAAGTGGGATGGATTTGAATAGAGATCACACTGGCCCACCAGTGTTGTAGCAGTAACTGAGGTCCAGCTGGGACCCCTAAGTACCTCACCAGATTCTAAGGGCCTCACTACACGTAGGGCAAAAACTCAGAATGGAGTTCTGCCTGCACACCCCCACATTTGCCCTGAAGCCCTGTGTATTATTACATTATTACATGGGGTACCTTGTCTTCATTGTCCCTACAGAGTTTTGCCACTGCTGCCACCACTGTCACCACCACCACCTCAACCATAATCTAAAGCTCAGGAGACAATTCCTAGTTGAAGGGAGAGGTTTTCTCCCTTCCCCTGAACCAGCGCTGTTCTCCTGCTTGCCGGTCGCAGGAAGAGGCATTTGAAAAAAGCAATGGAAGTGCTTGAAGGAAGCAATGGGTGAGTGGAGAGCAGGCGGAGGCAGGAACTGCCTGCTGAGCTTTAAAATGATTGTGGTGGCAGCGGTGACTTTGTGGTGGCACCAGTGATTGCCCTAGATTTGGGAAAAAGGCCGTACATTGTGTGGCCTGATTGTTGCAGATTTGGGGGGAATTTGTAGGGGGATTTGGGGTTTTTAATAGCGTAGACAAGTCCTCAGTCCAGGGATTTCTTAGGATACATTCATGACAATTAAACTGGTATGAAACTGATATAAATGTATAATGCAGATGCATCACAGGGCATTTCCCCTCTCTGTCATACCTGAGGAACAATTGCATGCATCCAGGTATGACACTAATCTGGGTTAGAGTTATTAGAACAAACCTGTAAATGCATGATTCCCCCATCACTTCTCCAGCCTAAATGTTGCAGGAAGGAGACAGGAAGTTAAGTCCAACCTGCAAAGGTTCATTTTTATTTAACTATTTATTTATTTTATTTGTTTGCCACCTTTCTCTCAAAGTGAGACCCAAGGAAGCTCCCCAAGACAATAATAAAATAATACACCAGATAAAACGATATAAAAACAGACACATATTAAAAAGATAGATAAAACATCCCCACAAAAAGCTCCCCTGCTTAGATGTTAAAAGCCTGCTTGAATAAAAACATCTTTGCCTGCTGGCGAAAGGAAAGCAGTGAGGGGACCAGCATAGCTTCCCAAGGAAGGAAGTTCCAGAAAGTGGGAGCAGCCACCGAGAAGGCTCTCTCTTGTGTCCTCACCAAGCGTGCCTGTGATGGGGGCAGGACCGAGAGAAAGGCTTCCTATGATGGCTTAAAGTCCATTGTCCATTTTTGTGGTCTTGGGGTCCCCCTGACCCTCCTTGCCTGAAAAAGTTCTACCTGAATAAGTAAAAATACAGTTTCTGGAGATCTGGGAGCCACAATTCTCCCTTTAAACAGGTGCAGTGAGCTTTGAACCTTTTAAATTAAGCACACACACACATATCCCTCTACACCTCTTTCCAAAAGGAGGTGAGAACTTTTGGACACTTCCAGTTTGTTTTGTTTTTACCTGGGGGTGATGGGGGGGGGAAGGGAATGGTGTTCCCCAGGGTCAATGAATACCTCCCCCCCCAAATGCCTCCCATTTGCATTTCTTAGGATGGGGCATGCCCATTCTAGAATCTTTCTCTTTGTCAACATTTAGGAATGTGAGAAACAATCTCTGTATATGAAGTCGAAGGCTTTCATGGACGGCATCCGTAGATTTCCTTGGTTTTTTTCCAGGCTGTGAGGCCGTGTTCTGGAATAGTTTGTTTCTGACGTTTCACCTGCACCTGTGGCTAGCATCCTCAGAGAATGGTTGTATAGATGTGTGTGTGGAGTTTGTATGCTGTGAAGAACTGTTGGGGAAGATATGTAAATTTGTGTAATTGAATGGTTAGTTTCTGGGTATAGAAATGCAAGGCTTGTTAGTGTCTGTTTGGCTAATGGTTGGTTGATGGGCCATTATCTGCTGGGAATCCCCCTGTCCCTGGGTGGAATTTCTTTGTAAGTGCTGAGTTTTGATTCTATTGTTCTTCAAAACTGGGAGCCAGATTTTGTTTACTTTTAAGGTTTCGTCTTTCCTGTTGAAGTTGTCCAGGTGTTTGTGGATTTCAATAGCTTCTCTGTCCATTCTGACATGATAGTTGTTGGCCTGGTCTAGAATTTCTGTGTTTTCAAATAGCATTTTGTGTCCAGGTTGGTTTATAACATGTTCTGCTACTGCTGATTCTTTTGGCTGGCCCAGTCTGCAGTGTCTCTCATGTTCCTTGATTCATGTTTGTACACTGCGTTTAGTGGTCCCTATGTAAACTTGTCCACAGCTGCATGGTATGTGGTAAACTCCTGCAGCTGTGAGAGGGTATCTTTTGTCCTTCGCTGAGTGTAGTATTTCTTGGATTTTTTTGGTTGGTCTATAGATTGTTTGGAGGTTGTGTTTCCTTATCAGTTTCCCTATTCTGTCTGTGACTCCTTTGATGTATGGTAAAAATACCTTCCTTTGGGTGGCTGCTTTTCTTCTTCATTCCTGTGGTTTTTTTCTGGGTCTGGCAGCTTTTGTGATGTCTGATATGGAGTAACCATTAGTCTGTGGACAAGTTTACATAGACTGGAGAGCTGGGCCAAAGCTAACAAAATGAAATTCAATATGGAGAAATGTAAGGTACTGCACTTAGGGCGAAAAAACAAAATGCGTAGCTATAGGATGGGGGAGACCTGGCTGAATGAGACTACATGCGAAAGGGATCTAGGAGTCCTAGTAGACCACAAGTTGAACATGAGTCAACAGTGTGATGCGGCAGCTAAAAAGGCCAGTGCGATTTTGGGCTGTATCAATAGAAGTATAGTGTCTAGATCAAGGGAAGTCATAGTGCCACTCTATTCTGCCTTGGTCAGGCCTCACGTAGAATACTGTGTCCAGTTCTGGGTACCACAATTCAAAAAGGATATTGACAAATTGGAGCGTGTCCAGAGAAGGGCAACTAAAATGGTGAAAGGTCTGGAAACCTTGCCTTATGAGGAAAGACTTAGAGAGCTGGGTATGTTTAGCCTGGAAAAAAGACAGTTAAGGGGAGATATGATAGCCATGTTTAAGTATTTGAAGGGGTGTCACATTGAGGATGGAGCAAGCTTGTTTTCTGCTGCTCCAGAGATTGGAACACGGAGCAATGGATGCAAGCTCCAGGAACAGAGATTCCACCTCAACATTAGGAGGAACAGTAAGAGCTGTTCGGCAGTGGAACACACTCCCTCAGAGCATGGTCGGGTCTCCTTCCTTGGAGGTCTTTAAACAAAGGCTGGATGGCCATCTGTCAGGCATGCTTTGATTGTGTATTCCTGCATGGCAGGGGGTTGGACTGGATGGCCCTCGTGGTCTCTTCCAATTCTACAATTCTATGATTCTATGAAGAGTGGTCTGCTTTTATGGAGTGTACGCTTGTATGAGGAGTGTTGGACTGCAGTGCTGGAGACCAGGGTCTGTATCCTTGCTTTGCCATGAAAATCCACTGGGTGACCTTAGGCAAGTCACACACTCTCAGCCTCAGAAAAGCTCATGATAGGTTCGACTCAGGTTCCACCGTAAGTCAGAAACAACTTGAAAATGACAACACTTGTATTAACTTTGTACTGCAAGCTAACTTGAAATTAGTTCTTCTAGTGAACTTAAAGTAGATAAAGCCAGAGGCCTATTTAGTCTAACATTTTGTTCACACAGTGGCCAGTCTGTTGCTCATGTGAAGTCCACCTGCTGGAAATGAGTGCTGTTGTGCCCTTCTTCTTGTTTTCCCTTGCAAATGATATACATAGAGCATATCTGTCTCCACAACTGGAGATGATCTATAGCCATCCTCGCTAGAACCTTCTGATGGCTCCATCCTTCATGAATATATCTAACCCCTTTTAAAGCATCCAAATTGGGAGCTATAACTATATTTTGTGGCAGTGTATCCCACAATGTAACTAAGCTGTGTTCCAGGCAGAGACAGTGCAATCATTAGACCAAAAAGGCAGCCTAATGTGTAGGCCTCAGAGGGGTGAGGTATAGACCTTTGATGGGCACACTTATACAGATATTTGATATTTTAAAATTTTAATACATATACCACTATAGTTCAGTGGGATATAATTAATTATAAAGTCTTATGAAATTTTTCTATACTCTGATTTTTATTTATCCATTTTATATGTATTTTTATTTTTGAAATGTAGTGACTTTTTGACTAAGGGGAAAAAACTCTTTTTAGTTGGCAACGTGCAGTTTTTAGTAGCATATTTCTAATGCTTTAATAGCAGTCTTTAGTGACACATGCCTTCAGGTTTATCTGAAAATACTTCCTGAATTAAAGCTGGAATTTTTTTGAAATTAATTGTGTGCTAAAAATAATTTTGTGTGCTAAAACATAAAAATTTTATGTTTGAGAAAGATAATTGTAAACATTTGGAGTTGTTTTATTTATTCTTGCAACTGAAAATAAAATGTAGCAGTTTTAAGGTTTTGTGCTTTTTTTTTTTGACAAGACATCTGTTTTGAACATTGAAGTTAGCAATTTTGGCTCGTGTGTGCACAAGTAATCAGCCTTGCAATCAGCAATCAGCAAAATAGCCTGGATCGGCATGGACTCCTGCACTATATTCTAAGGCTTAGGGATGTGCTAAGCCAGGAGAAAATGACTTCTCTAGGTTTTTGTGGCATTAATGAGAAATCTTCTCCCTTAATCCATCAGTGGACAGAGGACCCCTTCCAAACTGCCCTTTCCAAACTGAGGAGACAGTGCAATGCAAGCAATAGTGAGCTGACCTTTATCTGACTATTTTGGACTCCCTACACAGATGCTATGCATAATTGGTAGCCTGGATACTGGTACGGGCATGTTTCATACTTTCCCTTATCTTGTTAATGGTAGCTTTTAGTCCAACCCTGTGTGTATGTGTGTTTGTTGGAAACAATAAAGTCAATGATATTAAGTGAACTTCAGTGTGAGACACATTCCAGCTAAGATGTAGTACTTGGACTTTATCAGACAGGGCTGAAATAGCAGAATTACGACACAATAGTATCCGAAATGGGTTCCCGCTATCGCACAACATTGTTATCCTCCCATGGTTTGTGTGTGCTCCATCAGTTAATTAGGCGTAACTTTGAATTGATGGGAAAAGTTGTTAATAGCCCTCAAAATTGCTCTTATCTCAGTATTGATGGGTGTGCGATAATCATGTCCTGCTGTAATTGTGGAATTACGGTGTGAATGGGTGGTCCTCTTCTCTCTCTCTCTTTTCCCAATGAGAACACATAATTAAACTTCCAGGGGAGAACATGATGAGGACCTACAGGACGCTCTTTTAATCAACTGTTGCCTTTTCTTGGTGCCTTTTTATGTTCGTTCATATGTTGATTTGTGGATTTCTTTGGTTATTTATTTGCTTTTTGGTGTTTTAGAGAGAAGTCACGTCTTCTTGCGAGAACAGCTGAAATCTCACCTATGCAAAATCACGGAAGTAAGAGGAAATGTTTCTTAAAGGTGCATTCGGCAGCCAGTAGGAGGTGTTAATACTCTGTCATTAGAAGGCCATGTGAAGACAAGTGTTACTATAGCACGAGCTGAAATCCCGTTCTTATACCGCTAATGGTGGTCATGCGATAATTCTGTGGTGGTAGTATTGTGTGATTATGGTGATGTGTGATAATTAGTTTAATCATGCCAGTATGTTTCTGCTTTCCTCAATTGCGGTATTACAGTGTTTTTAGACGCTAGTCTGATAAAGTCTCTTGGCTTTCAGTTGATCTTGATCAGCAATTCCCAACCTTGGGTGCACAGCTGTTGTTGGACTTTAGCTCTCAGATGCCCCAGCCAACATGACCAATGGCTAGGGAGTTAGGAAATGGCAGTTCAAGAAACCTGAGGATGAAAAACTAGGAACCACTGATCTAAGGGATTAATTCTGTTTTTTCAAAAATTAAAATTCTCTTAATCTCTTGTTTTAAAAAATCACTGCCTCCATATAAATTGGCATCCAGCAGGTATTTGTTTTATTTTAAGGCTATGTGGTGTGAGTTTTGTAGAACTGTACAGTCTGTTTGGGGGAAATGTTTATATTGTTCTTTTCTTTTGTCTTAGTTGGATTGGTCCAGCTGTGCCTGGAACAAGGAGCGCCAGGGTTGCTGCCCATTGTTAACAGTTATTAAACCCAGAAAAATGTGCTTTCATTTATTGTTTGTTCTAAAATGTATATGCAGACCTATCAGAATAGATATCAGAGCAGTTGACAATATACAGTTAATGCAATAAAAACAAAATAGGTAAACAGCAGCATAAAAAACCCTGCAGAACTTAAAATCCCCCCTCCCACTCCATGGGCTAGCTATGTTAATCTGTTGTGGTAAAAGCAAAAGGGACTTTTGTCATCTTGAAATCTAGCAAATGTATTCCAGCATACTTTTTTTATGTCCAGCTCATCAGATGCATGTTGTGCGATCCAGATTTTCAGATACATATGTGGTATATAGTAAAGGAAAAGAGGATTGTGAATGGTGAGGTAGATGGGAAATTAAATGCATAATGTACTGACTTTATTAACGCTGCCCATTCACAAAAACCTTTGTTCCTAATCAGATTCTGACACTAGGTAAGCTAGTTAACACATGTGGTGAGATAAGAAACTTTTTGTCCTGATTTAGGCCTCTGGAGATAGACTATAATGTGGTGGTGGTGGTTTTGATGATGATGATGATATTTATTTTTTACCTGCCTCTCCTGTGGATCAAAGTAGGTTTTTTTTAATGAATGTTTACTCAGCAGTTTCTATCTCTGAAATTTCTTTGGTCTATAGTGGCTGCTTTGTGGTGAACGATGGAGTGTCCTGGGAAGATGAATGGTTTTACCACTGGTTTTGTCTAACTATTTCAGTTTCTTATGCCAGATCTCTAGCCCTTTTGGTCCCGTCTACACGATTTAAATAATATGTACGGCGTGCAGAAGTTTGCGCTTCGGTACATACGGCCGTTCGGATTCACACGCATCCAAAAGAGGGGGGGCGGTTTTCCACCCTGAAATATGCACACGCGGCGTTCGGGAGAGAAAGCAGATCGCGAAGAGAAATCCGTACGCCGTTCGGATGGCTCATGGGTCTGTACGGTCCATTCGCACACATACGAACAGGCTGTGTAATCTGATTGGCTGGCCGAGTAGAGGGGGCGGGGCTAGCACAGAGGGGAATTGGGAGCGCCCACCATGTTGGATTCCCGGCTAGCGAGAGTCCGGTAAGTCCATGAATTATACATTTATTTATTTTTATTTTATATTGTAAATAGGGAGAACCGACTGTCCGCAAAGCAGGAACCTTTAAAAAAAAAAAGCGGTGGGAGATTTTAAACCTCCGCTTGGCTTGCTCGCTCCAGCCAGCTTGGGGAAGAGGGAGTCATACGGAGTCTAGGGGGGTAAAAAATCGTGTGGGTGGTTCGTATGCATACCAACAACAGCCTATTCGTATTTTTTACCCCCCAAACGAATTTTTTTATGATCGTATAGACGCACCTGCCGTCTTTTGCATTGGCCAGTTTGCCCTACATAAGGCAAACAGGCCAGTCGACCAGCAATGCCCTTGATTGTAGTAGGGCATTGCTGGTGGACTGGCTTGTTTGCTTACGTAGAATGCAGAAGTGTGTTGCTGGCTGAAAAAAACATACATCACATTGGAGAGCAGGCAGTAGCTTAGACTCCCTGACATGCAGCAATACAACTGAGAGGGCCATTTAGAACCTTCCCCCTACCCCCTGCAAAATATACAAGGGATGTGTATCTGGAGATGGGCCTCTAATGATAAAATATTTTATGTGGTTAGATGCTTCTTCCAAAAGGCATAGTGATGCAATTAAGCAATGTTACATTCTGGACTTCATGGGTTTTCAGGTTTTTTGGGGGGGCAATGTGTGTTGCTTCACTTCAAATCTAGTAAGCCAGCCTTCTTACGTCTGGGAGCCTTCCTGCTTCTTCACTGAGTAGAGCTCTGGACCTCTGGCCCAAAGCCCTATTTTAAGATTTTTATCAGATGAGGCTATAATTGCAGATTATGACATCATGGTAGCATGAACAGGTTCCCACTATCACACAGCGTTATTGTCCTCCTGTGGTTACTGTGTGCTCCAGCCGCCAATACTGCATCCCTTTTAATTGATGGGACAAGCTGTCAATAGCTCTCAATATCACTATTTTTGTGGTACTGAAGAGCATATGAAAACATGTCCTGCAGTAATAATGAGATTAAAGCATGAATGGGCAGTCCTCAGGGTGAGAACATGAAAACAATCTACAGGATGCTCTTTTAATAAACTGTCCCCTTTTGTGTGTATGTTTTTAGGTTTGTTTAAGTGTTTATGTGTTGATTTAGTTTGTAAATTAAGGGGTTTTTGGTATTTTTAACTGAAGTCATGTCTTCTCGTGAGAACTGCCGAAATCTCACCCATGCTAAATCACAGAAGTACAGTCCCATTCTTAAAGCACTAGTGGTGGTCATGTGATAATTCCATGGCAGTAGTATTACGCGATTATGACAATATTAAGTGTAATAATGCCACTATGTTCCCACTTTCCTCAATAGTGGAATTACAACATTTTTAGACACTAGTCTGATAAAGTCCCTAGTGACACCGCTTCTGAAAACTTGCAGGAAGCATCATTAGAAGTTTCAGTTTCTCTATATCTTGGGGCTTGTCCACACAGGTGAAAAAATTCTTCTTCAAATTGCATTTTCCTGGTCTGCAGTGACCTTGCATACATCTTGTTCATGCCACATGTTGTTAAAACAAAGTGAGAACAGCATTACTAGTCACACATTTTCCCTAGGTGAGCTCACTTTGGTATGAAAGGATGGTCCTGCTATGATCATGTGTCCTATACTTCGCATTATTTTCGGCCACACAGTTGTGGCAGCTCCACTTTTTTTTTCCTGTCATGCATGCGAATATGCAGATAGGTAGAGGTGTGCTAATAATAGTATACAAATATGTACACAAGCGCATCTTCAAAAAATAATAGTGATTGCATGCCGGCAAAATGTAAATACAAACTGAGGAAGTAGCTGACCCTGGCGGGAATGATCATGTGACCCCAAACCCCACTTGCTGGCTCCACACTGAAGCCAACTTGGAGGGCTAGCCACACATGTGATTATCTGGATTTTCCAGGAAAGTGTGGGGTAACAGGCAAATTGTAAAAGATTGGATTAAACCCCTCGGGAAATGAAAAGAACCACATTCTGAGAAAATCATCAAGAATGTTGTATGTCACGATCACAGTGACTACAAGGTGAGTATGATTTTTTTCGGCAGTGTAGAGAAGCCCTTGGTTTCAGGTTTAACTAATTTTTCCATGCAAGTAAACATGGTATAGGAATTTTTACTCCTAGAAAGAGTAAAATCAAAGAAATTCAAGTGGGGAACATAAAACATGAGTCCTTCAGTTATTTTTGGATGTTGGCATTGTCTAATTGGGTAAAAAGCACTGGGCAGTCACTGAAGAGTCAGCCAACATAGATCTCTGCTTTGATAAATATTGTTGAGTGGATGTACAAGCATTGTACTTCATGGTCTAAATACAGTGGGTAGTCTCAGCTAGAGTAGTTAGATGAATGAATGTTTGAATCGTTTAGAGCAGACCTATTGGCTCAATATAAATCCCACTGATAGTCTAGTAGCAACAGACAGCTAAATTTACGCTGATATAATTTTACGTTTAACAAAGGAATCTGTAGTTGCAGTTAGAGGAAATTTTGTGCTAAAGTGAAATAGTGAGCAGAAAGGTAGAAAACCTCTTCAGCATAAGACGGTCGGAAAATGGGAGAAAGTGGCATAGGAACTTTTAGACTAGTAGGATGCTCTAGAAAAATGAAGGGACAGAGTAATTTGAACTGGAGATTGAGAACTCTAATTAGGAATTGGGAAAGTTGGGGGCCTGTTCTAAATTAAGAGTCACATGATCATCAGGGGCAACTCTTCCCACTATATTCTGGGATCAGTTCAGGGCTTAGTTTTTACCTTTTAAA